>CM053574.1:54117121-54263824 GCA_028646485.1 Cryptoprocta ferox
CTTCTGATCCACCCATCACTTCCGCCAATCTGTCACTGTGTCCTGCACAGGGCTGCTCAGTCACAGGTTACTGGTGGTGCTACCAGGGCGGCTGGCTTCGAGAGTAGGTTCCAGGTTCCCACCAGCGCTCTTCCAGGACTGTCCTGCCAAGTTGCTGGCACTACCAGCCGCCCCCGGGCACCCCGCTTTTCCAAAGGACAAGGGGTGGCAACAGCTCAGGGCAGCGTTCTGTTCTCCTAAACCCGGGGGTCCGAGAGGGGTCTCAGAGGAAACCCGGGGTACTGTTTTCAGAAAAAAACGTCATGGCTCATGTTTATCTGGGGCTCAGCTTATGCCGGTGCTGTTCTAGCACTTTCCGTGTGTTAGCTCATTCACACTGCCCACTCTCCACGGGAGGTAGGGGCGGCCATCATCTGACTCGTTCTCATCTTTTCTTTAATTTTTTTTCAATGTTTATTTATTTTTGAGACATAGAGAGACAGAGCATGAGCAGGGGAGGAGCAGAGAGAGAGGGAGACACAGAATCTGAAGCAGGCTCCAGGCTCTGAGCTGTCAGCACAGAGCCCGATGCAGGGCTCAAACTCACAAACTGTGAGATCGTGACCTGAGCTGATGTCAGATGCTCAACCAACTGAGTCCCCCAGATACCCCTTACTCATTCCCATTTTTAGGGGGATTGTATCCTTTGTCGGGGGTACATGGCTAGTGGGTGTGGAGCCAGGACCAAACCCAGGCAGCCTGTTTCCGAAGCCCATGCTCCTGTGACAGTCAGTGAGGGAGGCTGCCCTGCCCAGTCATGCAGGGCCAGGGCTCTGGTCCCTTCTCCTCTAGGGATTGCTAACCAGATGCATGCCAGTGCCACAGCTGATGTGACGCAGCCCCGGCCACGTGGGAACTGCCCACTGCACGTTCCGGGCCCCTTCCGGCCCACCCAAGGCTTCCCGGCCTCCGGTCCCTTCCCTGCTCCTTCGTCACTGCTTCTCTGGGGATCTTGACAGTAGATGAAGTGACAAGTCTTTGTGCCTAATTAAGACACATTGTCCCACCAATTGGGAAGTGGGAAATGGCTGGGCTGTTTTACAAATAGAAACAATTCTTGTTCATTATCCCTTAATTGAGGCAACAAAGAGTTCTGGAAAACATCCATCTGAAACATTCATGTACATCAGCAGAGGGGATTGGGTTTGGGAGCGCACAAAAGGAACAGCGAATGTTCCAATCAGGAGCGACACAGACAAAGGGAAACAAAGGCCCAGAAGCACAAATGCTACAGAATTAGCCCAATTACACAGTGGATGTGGTGGGAGCAAGTCTTCTGGCTTCTGGCCAGCTCTTCTCTTAGCCTCTTCTTACCCCTTCAACTTGGTATCAGATAGAGAGGGGCAGGAAAGGAACCTCCCAGGTGCCCTGTAAACCTGGCTTTGGTCCCCAGGACGGAGACAGGACGGGCTGACGGAGGGCCCTGGAGGGCAGAAAGTTGTAATCTGAATCCCAGTTGTGGCCCGCCTGTAATTGCCACCTCCTTCTTTCTTATCAGTATGCTCCTTGTGATGTGACCTCAGATGCCAAGGCAACTCTATCTCAGTATTGATTTTATGGTCAGCTTGGGGCTAAAGTCCCTCAACTATTTTTTAGGTGACTTTTCTGTTTTCAGGCTATATCTCTCCCATCCTCTATTCATATACAGTTGAATTTGGGGGTCCAAGTTACAAGTTTGCATTCACCCCTGTTTGTCCCAGCCTGTTTGTGTCATCACTCTGTGGAGCTGAGTGGCAGTAGCCTGCTGAGACCACCACCCAGGCAGCTCCTGGAGGTGAGCCTGCTTCTCTCTCACCTCCACTGGGGGCTGAAACAAGGAGAAACTCAGGGGGTTCAGATGACAAGAGCTCGTCTTCCTTTCATTTTGCACAACGACTGGTCATTGTACGAAACTTGGGAATCACCAAAAAGTACAAAAAGGCAGAGGCAAATAAGTAGATCCCTATAGACTGTGAGTCAATTTCTATGAATGATTTTGTCTACTTCCCCCCAGCCTTTGTTCCAGGCACACCCCCCTCCCCATGGTTGAGAACGTGCTATATATGACCTCAACTTTGTAATCTTTCTTCCCAACATTTTTCTTTTCTTTTCTTTTCTTTTCTTTTCTTATTAAAATTTTTTTATGTCTTTATTTTATTTTTGAGAGACAGAGACAGAGAGCAAGTGGGGGAGGGGCAGAGAGAGAGGGAGACACAGAATCCGAAGCAGGCTCCAGGCTCTGAGCTGTCAGCACAGAGCCCGACGCAGGGCTCGAACTCACGAACCGTGAGATCGTGACCTGAGCCGAAGTTGGACGCCCCACCGACTAAGCCGCCCAGGCGCCCCTTTCCCAACATTTTTTCACACGAGTAAAAACTCTTTCTAATTCTCTTCTTCATGACCACACGACATTCTATCACACAGATGTGCCGTTACGTTATTTCAGTACCGAAACACCGAACATTTGGATTGGTTCCAATGGCTCCTTGTTATCAGCGATTCTGTCCAGGGGCATCCTTGTGAGCAGAGCCCTCGTATTTGGGATTATTTCCTGACGGTAGAGCCTAGAAATGAAATTGCAGGTTCAAAAGTTAGAACTATTTCAAGGCCATTGCTAGACATTGCCAAGTTACTTTCCAAAGAGGTTACATCCATTTACAGTCTCACTAGCGATTATTAAAACATCCAGTGTTGTAGTATATATTTGGGGGGAGAAAGGTTTTTGCTTAGGAAGTAGAGGGGTGGTGTGTGTGCGTGTGTGTGCGCGTGTATGTGCACTGATGTGTGCGTGTGTGTATATGTGTGTTGGGATGTTGGGGGGCAGTTATTATTATATCACATATTCCACATATTTCTTTAGATTTGGGAAAGGGAGAAATCCCCAAGTGCTCCCCGCATCCCCACCCCACAGGAGTTTACTCAAAGACTTCTCTCAGTCAGGTCTGCATATATAACCAGATGTCAGCTGCCTGCTTCTCCTGCTACCCTTGCCCCAATCTGGTCTGCATCCCTTAGCCGTCTGGTTAAACTTGACTCAAACCTCAATGCCTTACTTGGTGACAGCCCTGTCCTGGCTCCTATTGAGTGTGTCTGTGCCCACAGCCTTGAGGGCTGGGTCTCTTTGGCTCTGGGACGCCTTCCACACTAGGCTCAAATCTTGCCCCTCCAGCCCCCACTGCCTGTCTTTCTACCTCCCTGTGCCTCAGTTACCTCATCTGCAAATGGGTATAAAAACTGCCTAGCTCATAGGACTGTTGCAAATATCAAAATGAATTAGGTGTGTAAAACGTTGAACTCGGTGCTAATTAGTGTTCGAACCATCTGCTTGTGGATTTAATGAAAGGTGTGGGTCCCGTCCGTCTCCAGATCTTCCCAGAGGTGGGGCCACACTTTTCTTTGGTGACTCAGCCCTCGTGTGCAGAGGGAGTGGCAGCAAGCTCTCTGCTGCCTCCTGTCCTCCCGAGCCAGAGTGGTCACTTAGCCTCACCCCTTGCAGGCTTTGGGGAAATGGGTGGCAGAGAAGGGCTGGTGAGACGGCAGGGCAGCTAGATGCTCCTGGGAGGGCTGGCTTCTGCCTCCTCTAGGCAGACAGGAAATAGTCTCCATCTGAGGCCCTGAGTGTGGGTGGTCCTTGAGGCTCCTGCTGCTGTGAGCTGCCCAAGGAGGCGGCCACTGGGCCCTCCCTTCTAGGATGCCAGCACTGCATCCTAGATGGTCTTGGCTGACAGTGGTCTGGTGGCAGGGGCTGGACAGTCTGGGTCTGTCCAGGGGAACCAGGTACTCAGGGGATGGGGTGCTCAAGGGCGAGCAGCTCCCCAAACCTTCCAAATGCTCTGGCTGCAAGCCAGCCCCTCCCAACCCACCCTTGTCGCTAACCTAGAACTAGCCTCTCCGCCGCGCCTCCGGGAATGACCCTTGTACTCAGGGCAGAACTGACTCTGACCAAGGCCTATAGTTCCTGCCATCCTCCAGAAGACGGGGTCAGAAATGCCACCTCCGGACACTGGATCTCAGGCCCCACGTGCTCCTGCAGCAGCGACTAGAAGCCCCGCACACCGCCTCTCCAAACCCATGAGCCAGTGACATTGTGCACCTACTCGGACTCAGGGCACGGGAGAAGTGGTGGCTGGGGTGGCACGGCGACACTGGGTTTCCTGCTGCTTGTGAAGCTTCTGAATCTCACACGCGTGTGGACGAGTGACTGAAACACAGGTCACACCCAGAACCCAAAATCTGCCTAGAAGAGGATGCCCTCCCCCCCGTCCCCCACCTCACCCACCGAGGACCCAGACTCCCACCGTAGGCTGGCCATCAAGTTGCGTCACGGCGTCCCCTCTACCTTAGCGTGCAGCCCTTGCGTATTTGGACTCGTGCTCCCTCACGGGGCAGGTGTGGTGGAGTTAGGCCCCGGGAGGGGCCCCTCCCAAGGCATGCCCTCCCTCGGGGAGGTCAGAACATCTCTCCCTTTACTCTCCTAAAGCACTTTCCCCACAGCTGGTCCCTTGGAATCTTACTGTCAAGCGTCAATGCCTTTCAAAATATTTCTTCCAAATAAAGACAGCGCCATCCCCACGAGGAGTTCTGGGGATGAAAAGATTTTCCATCTCATTACAGGTGTAATTGCTCTTTTCTCCTTTTTGTTTGCAACGAATAGAAACTCACACAGGGTGGCTGAAGCAAGGAAAGGGATTTATTGGCTCCTAAAACTACGAAGTCCAAGGTAGACTTCAGGCATGGCTGCATCCAGGTACTCCAATGATGTCATCAACTTTTCTCTCTTTTCTCTATTTCTCTGCCTTCATCCGCATTGCTCAGGAAAATATTTCTTAGTTTGGGTGCTGTAACAAACGACTTGGGGGGGGTATGCTTAGATAACAAGTGTTTATTTCTCACACTTCTGGAGGCTGGCAAGTCCAAGATCAGGGCTCTGGCAAATCTGGTGTCTGGTGAGAGCCCGCCTCCTGGTTTGGTGATGGCCTTGTGCTTTCTGTCCTCATATGTCAGAGAGCCCAGGAAGAAGCAAGCTCTGAGTCTCTTCTTGGAAGGGTACTGATCCCATCCTGAGGGCCTCACTCTCATCACCTGGTTACTTCCTAAAAGCCCACCTCCTACTGCCACCGCATAGGTGTGGCCTCAAGGACCCAGACTGCCAGTCTGGTGGCTCAGGACTCCAAGGGAGAAAGGCAGAAGAAGCTATAGCATCTTTCATGATTTTGCCTTGGAGGCCGCATAGCATCACGTTTTCCCTATCTCCTGGTTAAACGGCTGCAAAGGACCCAATCGCAGTCACTTGCAGGACTTGTAGGTGCCCTGCACAGGTGCTAGAGACGGGCCCTGTCTCTGGGTCCTCAGCTTCACCGGCCAGGGGATTCTGTTTTTCCCCCAAGAAAAGCACACATTCCACCTTGAGAAGGGTAATCACACTGCATAGCATCTTTGACCCACAGGGCCAGAGGTGCCTTCTGAGATCGCACCCGGCCATGGCTGGCTGTCAGCAGTCCCGGGGAGCAGGGCTGGCGTGAGTCTCCCAGGGTCCCTGTTCCTGCCCCAGGAGACCCAGAGAGAGCTGCCCCGATCCCTGGAGCCCCTAGAACTTGGCCCTTCCCCGGGTGGATCTCAACCCCACGCCCGGAAGCGGGGACCGCTGACACACGACCTAAGCCCAGTATTCGCTTCTACACTTGCCAAATGGAAATAATAATCCCCTCCTCTCAGAGTCTGGCCAGGATCGATGGAGATAATAGAGGAGAGAAAGCTTGGCTCGGGAGAAAGTGCAGCATCGTAAGAGGGGTTCTCACCTGGCGCCCCACCCCCCGTGTGGGATTTAATGAGAGGCGGCTGCTCCCTGGGATCTTTAATTAATTGTCCCAGCCCCACGGCCCCAGTGCCGGCAGATTGAGCTCCAGCGGCAGGAAGCAGGCTGTGTGCATCGCTTTGGATGCAAATGCCTGAAGCCGAGGCTTCTGACGGTGAACCAGCTGACTGTGTGATTTTAGAGCAGCCAGGGCCCCCCGGCGGCCCCCGGGAGGGGAGCATCCGCACCCTCAGCAGGATCCGGGCAGCCAGAGGGGGCCAGGGCCAAGCGGATCCTCTCTGCTCCACACGGGTGGGGGCTGTGGCTGCTCCTGGTGCCAACTACCAACGGGGCGGGGCCATGCCTTCCCTGGCCGGCCCGCAGCCAACGAGCTCCCACCAGTACCCTCCAGAGAACCCTCCAGATATCCCTCCAGGGACCCTCCAGGTACCCCTTCAGATACCCTCCAGGTGTCATCCAGGCACCCTGGCCACGTGGCTCCTGAGGACAGAGCCCCGGCCCACCTGCTGCCCTCCAGTTCTTGCAGCTTTGGGCCTTCACTGCTCCCTCTCCCCGGATGCTCTCCCCTGCTGTCACGGTAGGGCTCTCTGCTCCACAGCCTCTGGGTCTCAGCTTACGTGTCTTGTCCTTGATGGAGCCTGCTTTGCCCCCACCCTGGGCTGCCTTTCAGACATCTCCTTGTTGTTTGGGCCCAAGACCCTGATCCTGTCCTCCACGGCCCTCAATGCGGCAAGGTGTCCTTTATTTGGTATTTCATCGGCCTTGCCTGCTAATTGTTGGCCCTGTGGAGGAATGGATGGTCGGGTGCCCCCCCCCCCAGCCCCTGGCCAAGCCTGGGGCTGGAAGGGTGGAAGCAGAAGTGGTCTGAGGGAGACAGCCAGGGTGACCCCCTTGGGACCCAGAGATGGGATGTCCTCAGAGCTATCCTGAGTTGGGAGGTGGGTGGGCCTTGACAGGTCTGTGTGGGTCAGTGATGGGACATGGGCCTGGGGAGGGCAGACCCATGGGGGTGGCATCTGCAGCTGTGGGGGACCCTGAAGGCACCTGCTGACAGTCCCCAGCAGCTGGGGCAGCACGTCCGTCAAGGATGGGGTCTGGCGGTACATTTCTATGTTTACCACGGAATGTGACCTGTACGCAGGACACAGTGCTTGTCACGTGGTGGACGCTTACTACTTATTTGTCAAATCGGTGACTAAATTAGATCCAGTTCCTGTGAAGCACCCCGATTCTGAAAGCCTTCTGCTGCCTCTGTCTGAGTGGCCACCATGCTTTGGAGCCCAGCCTGTGGTCTCCCACTGGTCCTCCTCCTGGCCTGGCTGGCGGGGCCGCGGCTCCATGGAAGGAGAGGGGGATGGGCGGGCCCCACATGTGGTGCTCCCTCCCTGCTCCCTCCGCCTGCTCCCCGGGGCCAGGCCCAGCCCCCCCACCATGTCCCGATGTAGCTCCCCACCGGAGGTCTGGTCTAGACCTCTCTGGTTGGGCAGGAACCAGCCTGGGGCTGGGATTCCTCCCTTTGCCCCTGGGCTGTGCTCAGCTCCGGCATACTTTGGGCACGCTGTCCCGCCAGGACTCTGGGGCCTGAGTCGGTGGCAGATGGTGATATCCCTTGGTATCTGCATCTTTGCTGAGTGCCCGAATGCCCAGCAGACCCCACCCCACCCCGCTCCCTCCGCCATGTGCCCCTGGGGCTCCCTGAGTCACCCATCCATACTGAGACAATAATCCCAGAAATAACATCACATCTTTACTGAGCACTTACTGTGCCCCAGTTCCATTCGCTATGTGCATTGTTGCAGCCATTCCTCATAGCAGCCTTGGGCGGGGGGTGCTGGCACCTGGGCCCGAGTTCTTCACCCATCACCCAAAGCCGGCGTGTGGCACTGGCTGGTCACCCACCCCACAATGGCAAACAGTGCCTGGACCCAGAACCACTTTAGACCCAGAACTGCCATCGCTCATCAAAGGCCCTGCAGATTCCAGCCCCCCATAACCTATGGAGCACCCTGGAGCCCCCGCTGTGACTAGTGCGGGACCCCAAGCCGGACAGGGGAGTGCTCAGTCCCTGTGCTGGGGGCATCACAACCTTGTGGGCCATGGCTTGATTTAGGGAAAGCTTCCAGGGCAGGGGTGGGGGGAGGTAGTCCCAGATACCTTTTTAGGACAACTCCCAGCAAGGGCAGAGCCACAGGACCGGAGGCCCTGGGGCCGGTGGGCAATGACCATGTGGGCCAGTTTCCCCTTCTGAGACTACTGGGGTCTAAAGGTGTCATTCAGATTGGCCTGGCCCCCTGACCCCCGCCCCCAAGGCTCCCCCACATTCTGTCTCCCCCGACACTCTGGCTTTTTCTCAGGCCCTCTTGGCCACACCTGGGCCTTTGCACTTGCTGTGCCCTCTGTCTGGAATGTTCTCCCTCCCCTCCCCCATGCCCCATGAGTTTGAATTTCAACCACACCCGCTCAGAGAAGCTTTCTCAGCCCCACGTGGATTCAGGTTTCCCTGCTCCCCACCCCACCGGGCCTGACTTCCAGGGACAGACGCATCTCTGTGGACACTAGTGTGTGCTCCATGCCTCCTAGAGGTACCAACACATGTGACATAAATATTTGTCACATGAGTGAATGAATCACCATTTGTGCAATGATTTGATTGATACCTGGGCCCCAGGCTAGCCTGTAAGATCTGAGATCTGGCTTTGGGTCTCTTTTGCTCATCATTGTGTCCTTGGTACCTAGCAAGTGTCTAGACTCTAGCAGACAATAGATATGGGATGACATCCTATGTTGATGTGTTAACAATTATTTTTTGGTTCATCCTGATTCCTCTTTTACCTGTAGCTCTTCCCCTGTTAAAACTGGACCACAGGGCTTTGTCCCCCATGGAGTAAAGTTACGGCAGGTGAAGGAGAGTTAGACTCCTGGCTTTTTCATTTCAGGAGCCAACGCTTTCCATTTGTAAGAGCCTCTTATGCCACCTATCAGAAGCCTTGGCGGTCTCAGAGCTTCTTGATAGATTTGCAAGAGTGTGAGACGAGCCAATGACAGTTTCTGTCTCCCTAGAGGGGACAGTTTTCTCAGGCTGGAGAAGACCTAGAGATGAGTGTATCAGTTAGCTTTTGCTGCATAACAAACCATCCCCACACTCAGTGGCTTCCGTCAGCACACTTTGTTATTTCTCATTGTTCTGTGGCTTTCCTGGAAGGTTCTTCTGGTCTTTGCTGGCTCAGCTGGTATTGAACAGCCTCCCCCACATGTCTGGGCCTTTTCTAAGAGGGCTGGAAGGATGGGGTCAAAGAGGCTAGCCCAGTCTCTTTCCATGGTGTGCTCAGAGCAGCTAGAAGGGGCAAGCACTTTCCAGCTTCTCCTTGTATCCCATTTGCTGGTGTCCCCTGGGCCAAAGTAGGTCACACCCTGACCAGGCTCAGGTTCAAGGGCAGAGGGAAGCCCCCCGCCGATGGGAGGCACATAAAATCATGTTGCAAGATGAAAGGCATTTGTGACTGATTTTCTTTTTTAATTTTCTGCAAGGAGAGAAGCAACTGATACATTCCTGCTCGGTGTCCCCCCGTCTTCTGGGCTGAGTGGGGGTGCAAGAGTGACCCCACAGGAGGATCTGGGGGATGTGGGGAGAGCTGGTCAGCTTGGGAGCATTCCTGGGAAGGCAGCAGAGAAGGGAGTCCAGGATGAGGTCCTGGAGCCCACAGGAGCAAGAGCCTGGGGCAGGGGTCTGGACCCTGGAGGAGGACACAGAGCCCCCCAGGACCGAAGGCCTGGTGCCTGTTCGTGTGGGCAAGCGATGACACAGGACCGGACACTTCTCAGGATCCTGGTGCTTGGCACGCGACGGGCAGAAATCCTGAACAAAGGCGACGCAGATCGGCGTGTAGAATATCAGCTGCATAGATAAACACTCAAGGACTCAGGACTCTTGACAGTTTGTGGCGGGGCGGCTCCAGGACATCTTTTTTTTTTTTTTTACACTGAGAAATACAGTGACAGATTTATTAATAGACTGCTGGATATTTAAACAGTTAAATAGTCCTGGTGCTCTGTTTCCACAGTACAGAGGGGAAATTTCTGTCGGAGACAAAGTCAGCTCCTACAGAGAGGAGTCCAACGTGAATCTTTTACCAATTGGCGGACAAGCCTACTGTATGTGGCTCCCACCTCGGGGGCACGTTTATAACACCTTCATTGACATAGAACTCTCGTACTATAAAATCCATCTTCTAACGCATACAATACAGTGGCTTTTTACAACTACTGCCAATTTCTAATCCCAGAACATTCTGTCACCCCCGCCCACAGCCCCCTACTTTTCTCCGAGCCCCTGGCAACCACCAGTCTGTTTTCTGTCTCCATGGGTTTGTCACTCTGGACATGTCATGTAAATGGAGTCCGTTTCGTACAATTTGCAGGAGCTGGTGATGGGCTTCCTTCACCGAGTGTGCCGCTTTCAAGGTTTATCCGTGCAGTGTAACAGTACCCCATTTCTTTTTATGGCTGAATAATATTCCGCCGCATGGATATGCTGCCTGTGGTTACCCACTCATCAGTTGATGGATGTTACGGTCATTTCCACTGTTGCCACTTGCTGGGTTTGCAAGCTTTGAAACGAATCTTTAGGTATTCTTTTTCCCCTAATGCTTCAAACCAAACCAGTATAATGTATATATATACACAGGGCACAATATAGATAGACACTCTATATATCCTCCATATAGGGATTTATACACAAATATATATAGAATCTCTCCCTATAATCTCTATAATCTGCTTTTCTAATTGGCCTTTTCTCATAAGCTCTGCAGGTAACACGAATGCACAGGTAGTGAGAATTTTTGCCATGGCCCCTCCCAGGATTTGCTGGAGTAAGCGTGCTAACCGCCTGAGCACCTGACCAGCCATTTCCACCTGCTCCCGTCTCTATGTCTGCTCAGTTCAGAGGGTCCGGGTGACATGGCCCCGTGCAACCTTTCCTGGAGAGGACATGCTCATCTGGGGCTGGGGGAGAACCCCTCTGTCCCTTAGTCTCTGGCTTTCAGGGTAGTAGCTGTATTTTCACCTGTAATATACCCAAGGCACATGTTGATGCCCGTTTTACAGATGGGGAAATTGAGGCCAGGACACGTCCAGAGTTGGCAAGAGGCAGAGCTGAGATGCATGTCTGGGCCTCCCCCAAGGGCTCCCCACTGGGTGGGGCTGCCTCCTGCAAAGCCCAAAGCCTGGTTCTTGTAGGCAGGTTATCAAATGGACCCTTGGCCTCGAAGGGGAGGGAATCAGCTAATTAGCATCCTTCTCCTCTTCTCCACCTCCCCACTCGCTCTCTTGCTAAGGGAGGAAACTTCTACTTAATCTTCAGACAAAGAGACAACTTAACTGCGGGCTAATAAAAAGCATTTAGCTTATAAAGCAAAACTCACGGGAATCCCCCGCTGGGTCTGGAATCTGCTTTCCCAATTCACCGCCTTCTCCAGTCTGGGGAGGCCAAGGGGAGTGTGGAGCAGCGCTCAATCACTGCCCTTGTAGGTACTTGGGCTGGGGCGGGGGGAGCTGGACCACACACAGGGGGCAGATGTGCGCTCACCCCATCCCCGCCCCCCCCATGCTTCTGTGCATGCCATGTGCGGGGTTTTCTTTCAACTGGATCCAGCCCAGTACGGATTAGGACCAAAGGGCCATGCTGGGGACCCAGGACGCAGTAAGATGCAAGCTCAGCTTGGTCTTCTGAACATTTGCATCTTTGGTCATGAACAGGGCAGCGTGAGAGCATTGCCCTTCATCAGGCACAGAGATGGAGACGTGTGGCCAGCACAGGCTGCTCCCCTGACCAGGCTAGACCAGGAAAGGCAGTCCGGGGGCCCCAGGACCCAGGACAGAGGAGTCAAGAATCACCTCCCTGGGGTTTGTCAAAATGTTAGGCTCTTAGGTTTCGCCAAAGGTCATTTGAACACGGATCACACGAAGGCTGGCTTCATGCTTTCTATAAAACAGCGTCAGAGGCACTATCCATTCTGTGATACACAGGAGAAATGGCTTTTAATTTACTGATAGGAAAAATAACATTACGGCCAATAAGATTTATGCTGCCTTCTTTCCAGTTAGCAAGGACTGCGTTATGTGCCTTCATTAACCAACTGTTTATTCGAGAACAGTCTAGGTTGGGTTTGGGCCCAGTGCCGAGAATACTGCAGTGGCCGAAACACCATCTTTGCCCTCCAGGAATTCACTGTCTAGTTTCACTTTTTACCATGGCCACTAGGCTGCAACTCTGTAACCTTCATCATTGAAATGTCTGCCCCTGTTCCTTTTGTCAGTTCCAACGTTCTATTTCTATTTTAACCTTATTCTATGCACATCCTTGATTATCTCATGTTGTAATGTATTTTTAATAGGGGGATAAAAGAGGAAAAGCTACAGATAGTGGATTAAGCATACACTCCCCCCCCCCACTTCTTCCTGCTTCAAATCCCTGGAAATGACAGAAGATATCTTTTTTGTCATCTCTCTCATTCCTGTCTCTGTCTCTCTCTCTCCCATGAATCTAGAGCAACTCTAGAAAACAATGACAAAAAGTGTCATAAAGTGGAGCAGAGATTTGGGGGAGTTCCTGAGACATGAAATGCAGAGAGGGTTGGATTGATGAAGGACTGCTAACATGGGCTATGTGAGGTGTAAGGGTCCTGGGGTCTCCTAACCCCAAGGGTGATGGACGTCAGAGTTGGGGAGCCTCCTTGAGATGCTGGCTTGCAGAATAGCTGCTGAGTAATTGGCAGGAGCTCTTCCTTCTCCTAACACAGGTCAGGAAGGGAGCCCATGGAGGTTCACCTCAGACTGGAACAGCAGAATGGCCATTTGAGAGCACTCAGATGGTGGGTGTGTGCAAGACAAATGGGGGGCGAGCCCAGCAGGCCACCCAGCCCTGCACCCCTGTTGCCACAGTAAACAGAAGCAGCGCCTACCAGCTGGGCAGACCAGGCATCTTGTATCCAAATATGAACATCCAAGTGATCCAAGAATCACCAAGGAAGGAGAACAAGGAGACACAGTTAGTATGGCAAAGAGAAGACTTTAAAACATGAAATCACTGTCTTCAGAAGAACAAGGATGGAATCACAGTGATATGAAAAGGAGCCAATTCTAGATCTTGGAAATATAATCACTGGGATTAAAGTTCAGTAGATGGGCTGAATGGCGATGGACACCCCAAAGGTAACTTCATGAACATGGCAGCACGGAAGAGATGGTAAGAAGACACGTGGCTGGATATTTTCCTTTTCCCAGTGCATTAATAAACATTCTGGATAGGATGGGTTGGGAGGGTTCAATTCACGACTAAAGCCTAGCTTGTCAGACTAGGAGTCATATCTGTATTGCTCAGAGATCTGGGATTTGGAGCAGCGGGCAATCCCTGGGTGTGATTTGGGGTTTCTCTTTCTGGGGACAGGACTGTAGTTTGGATTTAGATGGGAAGGAAGCATAATTTAAGCAAGGGACAGTTTAAGGTGTGATGCATGGAGAGAAGCCTGTGTTTCTTCCGAGCAGTCAAGGGGTGGTTTGTACTGGGTAACTGCAACTCTGTTCCCCATCCTTTCACAAATGCTGCCTCTCTCTCTCTCTTTTGGTGGTAATAGCACTTCTTGCCTTGGGAATTCTTCTCCCATTCCATGTGGTTCTGATGAACCTGCCAGTTAAGGTCCACCTCCTCTGCGCAATGCCACACACACACACAGGGTCACTGAGATAGTCACATGATACTGACTGGACTGCCCATGGCAAACTTTGACTCATCCAGCATTTGGGATGGAGCCCAAAGTGGACCGCCAACAATTCTGTCTGGCAATAATATGTCAACACGGCGAGAGAGAAGCACTGTTTCTGCCGGGATTGTATATCTGGTGCTGCCAACGGCCAACT
This sequence comes from Cryptoprocta ferox, assembly GCA_028646485.1. Taxonomy (NCBI): domain Eukaryota; kingdom Metazoa; phylum Chordata; class Mammalia; order Carnivora; family Eupleridae; genus Cryptoprocta; species Cryptoprocta ferox. The sequence goes on from CM053574.1 coordinate 54,130,872, forward strand.
TGCCTGACACGTGTAACCCTCCTGTCTGGAGAATGGAGCCAGACAGAGACAGATACAGCGGGACATAAAAATTAAAAGATATTTTGGTATCATTGGTGGCCCTGGGGCTAGCTGTGCCAAAGATAAAGCCATATACAGATTGTCTAGTTAATGAGCAAAAACCATTCTGAGTTGGGTGACCCTGTGGCCAGTGTCATCCTGACTTTTACAGGATCTTTGAAAATCATGTTGTAATTTTTTTTAATACAGAGGATGCAGAAATACCAGAATATCAGAAGAATCTATCTTTGTAATTCACTGTCTCAGGAAAGGGGAAATTGACATATTTATTGTAATAGATTCAGAATATGCATTTCATAATGATCAACACCTGTTAACAGTAAAGGAAAACGATAAAGGTTAAATACCAATAATCTATAGCAGCAGTTCTCAAAGTGTAGATTTCTCTGTTTTTACTGTGGAAATATTGGTATATCACATTTTGTTGCAAGTGCACAACATAATAATTTGGTATTTGTATGCCCTACAAATTCCATTGTGTATATACCACATTTTCTTTATCCATGCATCCTTTGGTGGACACCTAGGTTGTTTCCCTATCTTGGCTATGGTAAATAATGCTGCCATGAACATAGGGGTGTGTATGTATTTTTGGATTAGTGTTTTTATTTTCTATAGATCAATGCCCAGAAATGGAATAGCTAGATCATTAGGTAGACCTATTTTTAACTTTGAGGAACCTCCATACTGTAGGTGAGTAGGTTGATTTCTGGGCTCTCTATTTTGTTCCATTGATCTCTGTGAATGTTTTTATGCCAATACCATACTGTTTTGATGACTATAACTATAGGTTGAAATTAGGGAGTGTAATACCTTCAGCTTTGTTCTTTCTCAAGATTGCTTTGGCTGTTTGGGGTCTTTTGTGGGTCCACACACATTTTAGAAGTATTTATTCTAGTTCTGTGAAAAACACCATTGGAGTTTTGACAAGGATTTCATCGAATTTGTAAATCTATAGCTTTGGGTAGCATGAACATTTTAACAATATTAATTCTTTTAATGCTCGAGCATGAAATATCTCTCCATTTATTTAGGTCTTCTTCAAATAATTTAATCAATGTCATTTGGTTCTGAGTATACAGGTCTTTTACTCCCTTGGTTAAATTTAGTCCTAAATATGTTCTTTTTTTATGCAATTGTAAATGATTTTTTTCTTAATTTATATTTTTTGATATTTCACGATTAGTGTATAGAAACACAATGGATTTCTGTACATTGATTTTGCATCCTGCAAGTCTCCTGAATTCATTTCTTAGTTTTAAAAAAAATGTTTATTCACTTATTTTGAGAGAGAGAGAGCACGCATGGACAGAGGAGGGGCAGAGGGAGAGGGAGAGAGAGAACCAGAAGCAGGCAGGTGCTTTTGGTGTTGTTGTTTTGATTTTTGGTGTTTTGGATTTCTTTTTGTGTGTGTGTGTGGAGTCTTTAGGACTTTCTATATATAGTATCATGTCATCTGCAGATAGTGATCGTTTTACTTCTTCCTTTCCAATTTAGATGTCTTTTATTACTTTTTGGCCTCATTGCTGTGACCAGGACTTCCAATACCATGTTGAATAATAGTGGTGAGAGTGGGCATCTTGTCTCGCTCCTGATTTTAGAGGAAAAGCTTTTCCTCTCTTCACAGTTGAGTGTGATGTTAGCTGTGGGTTTGTCATATTGGCCTTTATTGTGCTGAGGAATATTCCCACTATATTCACTTTGTTGAGAGTTTTTATCATAAATGGATGTTAACTTTGTCAAATGCTCTTTCTACATCTGTGGAGATGATCCTATGATTTTTACTCTTCATTATATTAATGCAGTGTATCATATTGTTAGATTTATGGCTGTTGACCATCCTTGCTTTCCTGGAATAAATCCCACTTGATCATGGTGTATGATCCTTTTAACGTTTTGTTAAATTGGTTTGCTAATACTTTGTTGAGGATTTTTGCATCTCTTTTCATCATGGCTTGTAATTTTCTGTCTTGTGGTGTCCTTGTTGATTTTGGAAACAGGGTAATGCTGGCCTTGTAAAATGAGTTTGGAAATGTTCCCTCCTCTTAAACTTGTTGGAGGAGTTTGAGAAAGATAGATGTTAAATCTTCTTTGAATGTTTGGTAGAATTCACCAGTGAAGCTATCTGGTCCTGAACTTTTGTTTACTGTAAGGTTTTTGATTACCAATCAATCTTCTTACTAGTAAATGGTCTGTTCAGACTTTCTATTTCTTCATGATTCAGTCTTGGTGAGTTGTACATTTCTAGAAATTGATCCATTTCTTCCAGGTTGTCCAGTTTGTTGGTATATAATTGTCCATACTCATCTTATGATCCTTTGTCGTATTTCTATGTAACAGTTGTAACGTATCTTTCATTTCTGATTTTATTTATTTGGGGCTTCTCTCTCTCTTTTTTTTTCTTGGTGAGTCTAACTAAAGTTTTGTCAGCTCTATCCTTTCAAAGAACCAGCTCTTAGTTTCATCAATCTTTTCTATTGTTTTCTTTTAGTCTCTATTTCATTTATTTCCACTATGACATTTATTATTCTTTTCCTTCTACTAACTTTGGGCTTTATTTGTTCTTCCTTTTTTTAGCTTCTTCAGGTATAAAGTTAGATTGTTTCTTTGAAATGTCTCTTGTTTTTGAGATAGGCCTGTATCATTATGAGCCTTCCGTTTAGAATTGTTTTTGCTATATCCCATAGATTTCAGGGTTTTCTTATATTTTCTTGCTGGAATTGACCCTTTTATCACTATGTTGCGCCGTCTTTGTCTTTAATTACCATCTTTGTTTTCAAGTCTATTTTGTCTGATATAAGTATTGCTACCCTGTCTTCCTTTTCATTTCCATTTGCATGAAATATCTCTTTCCATCCCTTTCCTTTCTGTCCATGTGTGTCCTTAGATTTGAAGTCAGTCTCTTGCAGGCAATATGTAAATGAATTTTGGTGTTTTTGTTAAAATCCATTCAGCCATTCTATATTTTTGATTGGAAAATTTTGTTCATTTACAATTAAGGTAATTGTTCATAGGTATGTGCTTATTGCCTTTTGTTAATGGTTTTCTGGCTGTTATTATAATTTCTCTCTCTTCCTTTCTTCTTCTCTTACTCTTTTCCTTTGTGGTTTGATGACTTTCTCTAGTATTTTGCTTAGATTTCATTCTCAGCATCCTTTGAGTATCTACTATAGGGTTTTTTTTGTTTGTTTTTGTTTGTTTTGTTTTGTTTTGTTTTTTTGCTTTGTGGTTACTATGAGTTCACAGATAATGGCCTACATATTTAACATCTATTTTAGGTTGAAAACAACTTAAATTTGAATGCATTCTTAAGCATCTATATTTTCACTCCTCCCCTTGCACACTTTACATTTTTGATGTCATGTATGACAATCTTTTTATCTTGTGTACTCCTTAACTAATTATTGTAGTTATAGTTAATTTTATACTTTCGCCTTTCAACTGCCATACTAGCTTTATAAATGGTTAATACGCTACTTCCAGTATGCATTTGCCTTTACCAGTGAGATTTTTACTTTCATACATTTTCTTGTTATTAGTTACTGCCTTTTTTTTTTTTTTCAGCTTAAAGAAGTCCCTTTAACATTTCTTGTAAGACAGTTTAGTGGTGATGAACTCTTTTAGCTTTTGCTTGTTTGGGAAACTCTTTATCTCTCCTTCAATTCTGAATGACAGCCTTGCTGGGTAGAACATTTGGGGTTGGAAGATTTTCCCTTCCAGCACTTTAAATATCTAATGCCACTTCCTTCTGGTCTGCAAAATTTCTGCTGAAAAGTCAGCAGATAGCCTTATGGGGTCTCCCTTGTACTCAACAAGTTGTTTTTCTCTTGCTGCTTTTAAGACTCTCCCTTTAACTTTTGACATTTTAATTACAATGTATCTTGGTGTCAGTATCTTTGCTGTGTGACTCTTGTCTGGTACTTCTATATTTTTAAACTCTCTGTTGAAGTTCTACTGTGTTTAGCCATTCCTCTCCAGAGTTTGGTGAGCATCTTGATGACATTACTTCTAACATGTTAACAGGTGCACTACTTCTGTCCATTTCATTAAGGTCTTTTTCCAAGGTTTTATTTTGTTCTTTCACATGTAGCATATTCTGTTTCCTCATTAGGCCTGATGCTATCTGTTTTTTCCATGTATTATGTGAAAGAGCCACCTCTCCCAGTCTTGAGGAAATGGTCTCCTCTAGGAGACGAAGCCTATTATTCAACTTGCCCCAGCCCTTGGTTGTCTCTCAACCCTTTGCAATTGTCTCAGTTGCCTGCTTTATTCCTGATAGGTCTCTGATTTATTCTTGTTGAAGGTGTGCCAAGACACATCAGTCTTCCCAAAGGAATGATCTCATTCAGCACTAGTTTCAGGCTGATTGCAAGCCAGTTTCTCCAGCAGCAGCTTTTAAAGTGTGCAGATAAAAGTTACAGTTGGGCCCCTACTTTCATATTGACCATGGGCTCATGGGGGCCAAGAAGAAGTGAGCCCAGTCCCCCTCAATCTGAATCTCTTCCTGCTAACCCTATGAGGTCTTTTCCGCAGGGTTCTTTCACGTATGGGCTGGGTTTCTGGGACTTTCCCTGGTTGGGACATTTATTTTTCCAATGTCCTTTCTCCTTGCAGTGGGCGCATTGACCCCTTGCTAAGGAGGTCCTGGGCTTCCCCCCTTCTAGTGGTGGGACCTTCTCCATCCTTTCGTGGTCCTTTTCCTTTAAAGGAGCGGTGAGGAGGCTGACATTTTCCTCGTCTTTTTCTCGGCTTCCCTCTTGGCCTGTGAGGCCACAATTGTAGACCTTGCTGACCCCCAGGCCAGGAAATCTAGGTTTCCCCTAGGCGGCAGTTGCAAGAATCCTTATTCAGACAAGTGTTTAAGTCCCTTTCAGGGACACATCAGTGAGCTGCGGAGAGGCCCAAAGAGGGCACAAAGATGGTGTGCCTCTGCCCGTGTCCCCCAAGAGTGCCTCTGTAGTCTCTAGACATGTGGCAAAACAGAAGCCCATTTTTCATGTTGAAACTCCAGGAAGGACCAGGAAAGGGCCTTTGTGAGACTGGGGGGGGGGTGGTTTCAGTCTCCTGTCTGTGTAGTGACTGAGGTGGGGTGGCCTCCCCAGGAATGTCTTTCTGATTGTTATGGTCATGTAGGGCCCAGGAATGCAAGTCCCTCTGGCCCCCAGAGCCAGGTGGCCAGAGACAGTACCTTTGTGGACCGCACTCACCCACTGGCTTTAGTTTGTCTGCAGTAGAGTGTTGAGGGGAGGGCATGAGGGTTAGGGGCAGCAGTGGAAGAGCGCCAGTGGTAGGTCACGGCCACGGCTTAGTAGGCTGTGTCCATGTGCACCCACGTGTGTTAGCAAGGTAGAGGGAATGTGTAAAAATAGAGCTCACCAGTGCCTCTGTCCTTGCAGAAAGTCCCTACTGGCCCCTGTCCCTCCAGCAGACATTCTGATATTAGCATACGAATCTCTTCCATGCATAATCCAGTCGCCTCTCACACTATCCCAGGAAAAGTGAATTCATACACAACCCCCTCAAAAAGAGTATCTAAGATCCCTTTGGCTCCCCAGGACCCCCGGATGTCTGCCTCCATTGGCTTCCAAAGTCAGACAGTTTTGGTCTCATCTCTGTGATGCAGGTCCCGAGGGTTGGGATGCCCCATGTGGGACGCAAATCCCTCGCTCCTTAGGGCGGAGCTCTGGGTCTATGTGATTCCTCCCTGTATGTGCCTTTGTGCCAAGGTGGGGTTTTGGGGGAGACTGATCTCCTACCCGTCTCAGCGTGGTCCTTTTTCCTTGTTGGGAGATTCTTTCCCGCTAGTTCTTAGTGAGTTTTCTTTTTTTTTTTTTTAAATTTTTAATACTTATTTATTTTTGAGACAGAGAGACAGAGCGTGAGCAGTGGGGGGGTGGTGGCAGAGAGAGAGGGAGACACAGAATCCGAAGGAGGCTCCAGGCTCTAAGCTGTCAGCATAGAGCCTGACGCGGGGCTTAAACCCACAAACTCCAAGATCATGACCTGAGCTGAAGTCGGATGCTTAACCAACTGAGCCACCCAGGCACCCCCTTAGTGAGTTTCCAGCCTCAATTATGCTGTATGTGGCTGTGGAAGTTGGTGGTCCACCACCACGGACCATCCTTCATCTTATAGTAGTGTTGCATCGTATCATCTTATCATCTGAATATCTTTTTGAATCCTCCTCTTGAATTTTTTAGGTATATATTTATATCAGATGCAAAAAGCTTTGTCTTTTTTCCCCAGGATTTCTATCTTGTGTCTTTTTCCTATTTTTTGGTGTGAATATGAGGTTAATAGTGGGCATCTTTGATTTGTTTCTGGTCTTCATTCACTCATTATTTATTCAACATTTGCTGTGGGGCAGAAATTGCTCTGGGCCCTGGAAACCCAGCAACCAAGTGCATCCGAAAGTTTTGAAGAGACATAGGGGAGGAGTGAAAATGTATCCCCAAGAAACCGGATATGGCTGTACTCTGGAGAGCAAGAGAAGTCTTTCCTGAAGAACTCCCCCAATAAGAGGCGCCTGGGTGGCTCAGTCGGTGAAGCGTCCGACTTTGGCTCAGGTCATGATCTTACGGTTTGTGAGTTCGAGCCCCACGTCAGGCTCTGTGCTGACAGCTTAGAGCCTGGAGCCTCCTTCGGATTCTGTGTCTCCCTCTCTCTCTGTTCCTCCCATGCTCCAACTCTATCTCTCCTTTCTCAAAAATAAGCAAAGATTAAAAAACAATAAAAAAAAAAGGAACTTCCCCAATAGAATACCCTTTGCCTTTGATCGTGAAATATGATCTTCGCTATTTGATTTCTTTTTTTTTAATTTTTTAAATGTTTATTTTTGAGAGAGAGTCACAAAGAATGAGAGTGGGGGCAGGGCAGAGAGAGAGGGAGACATAGAATCTGAAGCAAACTCCAGGCTCCGAGCCATCAGCACAGAGCCCAATGTGGGGCTTAAACTCACAAACCATGAGATCATCGCCTGAGCCTGAAGTTGAATGCTCAACCGACTGAGCCACCCAGGTGCCCTGCTATTTGGTTTCTGATAAATACCCTATCAAAGGAAAGAAAGTTTCCTTTTATACTTTGTTTATTGAAAGCTTTTTTAAAAAATGATGAATGGATGTTGAATATTATTAAATTCCTTGTTAGTACCCATGGACATGACCAAAGCGTCTCCCTTTTAGCCCATTAATGTTGTGAATAACATCAGTAGATCTACTAATATTGAACCGGCCTTGCATTCCTGTATCCTTGCATTGTATTGGTGTATAATTCTCTTCCTGGCCTGCTAGATTCATTCTGCTAATATTTTATTCGGGATTTTTGTATGGTTTACATCCGCTTTAGTTTCGGTGTGTGTTTTGTCAAGTGTTACAGAATGAGGTTGGGAAAGTCCCTTTGATTCCTGTGTCCTGAAATAGTTTGGGTAACATGGGTCCCACGCAGACTGCGAGAGTGTCCTGGAGGAGGTATGCACTTTCCCACTTTACTCTTAGCTCTGAGTTCTGTTGCAGCTGAAACGGTTCCATTTTTGGATTGTCTCTCTCCCCCATATGGGCCGTCTCTGTTGCTTCTGATGTATGACACATTCTCTTCTCTGTACCCCAGGCAGATGGATGTGTTACAGAATTGGCTGCAGATTTAAGAAGATTGAAGACAGAGATGTCACAGCATGTCTCAGCAGATAATGCAAAAGTAAACAAGATACACCCTCTGTCCTCAAGACGCCTGTGGCCTCCCTCTGAAGGGCCCCCACAGTGTTGCCGACCCTCTCCCTCCCCCACAGACTGGCCACATCTTTCTATTCTGGGACCCCTTCCCTCAGACTCCCCCAACTTCATTTCCCTAAATTAGGTAGGTGCATTTGGCTTCCCTCTCTTCTCGGTACAGATCTCCATTTGCCTATTTAGAGACCCATTAAATGTTATGCTAAACAGGAGACACCTATTCCAGACTCTCATTCTTTAATGAAATTTTCAGGGCACAGAATCAATATTTATTCATTTTTTTCACTATTTTGGATTGTGCCACATAGCTTGGAAAGCAGAAGTGGCTGTAACCACTTTTGATTTTAATAACTCTTTCCCCTCTCCTTAGATAGTGTATCAGTCAAGTTTATCAGCTTCTCCCACTCTTGGGCTAGTTTACTCCATCAATAAATTTGGAAGCTGGGAGGTGGTGAGAGACCAATGCAGGGCGCGGTCTACCTGGGGTTTCCTGCTTGTCCTAGCCTCCCCTATTTCACCCCCACCTATGCTAACATTGCTAGAGATTCGGGGGCTCTTGTTAGTTCTTAGAAATAATACCGCTGTAGACATTCCTGAATACTTCTTTTGGATGGCTTTTAATTGGGAATAGACATAGGGATGGAATTGTTTGGTCGTAGGGTGTGTGAGTGTATATGTGTGTGAATTCAGCTCTAACAGGAAGCACAAATCTACACTCCCACGTGGCTGTGCTGATCCACCTCCCTCCCCAGTAGCATAAGAGCAAGTCAGTATTTTTAATGCATGATATGTTTCTGTCATTTTCTTTATAATCATGAGGAAGGTGTGTGGTAGTAACTCATCAAGGTTTTGATTTGCATTTCTCTGATGATTAATGAAATCAGCCACCTCTTCATGTGTTTGCTGGCCATTGAACTATCCTGTGTTTGAAGTTCTGTCCAAGTCTTGCCCATTTTTTGCATCGAGTGGTGTATCTTTTTTTAATTGCTTTATAGGATTGGTTTCTAGCTTGGGTCCATCCTAAGATGTACATACTGTAGATCCACTCTTTGCCTCTGTGGTTTCCATCTTCTGTCTCCTGATGTTGCCTTCTGATGGACAGAAAACTTTTATTTTAATGTGGTCCAAGTTGCCAATTAGGTTCTTTATGTCAGAAGCTTTTCTGTATAATTGTTCAAGCCACGTTTGCCCGCCCTTAGGTAATGAGGTTATTTTCTTAGATTGTCCTTTCCCCAGATATTCACACAGCTCGTTTTCATTCGTGTCTGTTCAAATGCCACCTCCTTAGAGAGGTCTTTCCAGACCACCCTGTCTAAAATGATAATCCCCCATCATGCACAATTCCCTTGCTCCATTTTACTCTTCTTCAAGGGACTGATCACAGTTGACTTTGTAATACATTTTGAGTTATTATTTTTTTATTTGTTAGTTTATTGTCAGTCCTCTGCTGTCAGAAGAGACTAAATGAAGGCAGGGACTTTTTTGTTGTTGTTCACTGCTTTATTTTCAGTGCCTAGAATAGTGCCTGACACACTTAGATGCTCCCTATATATTTACTACATTAATGGGTAAACGATCTCATTTAGTCCTTATCACTGCCTTGTGAGGAAAGGCTTATCAGTGGTCCTTCTGACTAATGATGTTGTGCATCTTTGCAGATGCCTATTTGCCTCTTTAAAATGCAAAATCCTATCAATCATTTACACTTTCGTCTAAATAAGTCTTTTTTACTGAAGGAAGTGAGGACACTGAAGATCAGAAATTCCAGCTCAAAAAAATTTGGGGGGCCTGGTCTTTTAGTGCCAAGCTCTGGGCTTTAACCTGGAGGTACAAAGATGAATAAGACAGTGGCTTTTTGCAGTCATTTTGAGGGGAAATGGCAGAGTCAAACATGGAACTCAAGACTATCTGACTCTAAAACCCACATTCTGTCTTTTTGGATGTGTGGGGACATCGAAAGAGTGGTGGTGGGACTTTTCTGGGTGAGAGGATCTTGAAGGTATTTGCAGGTTGTGGGGGAGTGGAGGGGAGAGAGATTGAAGGTAAAGAAAGGCTACATCATCATCAGGGAGCCAACCCCCTCCTCGGGGTGCCTCCTTGGTCTTCCTCTACTTGCAGGCCTTAAGAGGTCTCAGCTGTGTCTGGACTAACCTTACCTGCTGGAAATGAAACCCCAGCAAGTCTGTCCTTAGCTCCAAAATTATCCCTTTCTCATCACCTTTTCCCTAATAAACTTCCCTTTCCTGCTTAAGCCTCCCCCTCAGAGAAAGGATAGGCAAGAACTCATTTATACTAAAATGTAAATGACTAATTAGACAATGTTTTATTGTTCTTAGCAGGGATTTGCATATCCCAAAAGAGATTCGATGGCCAATGATGTCATTGAAGGGGTGACTTGATGATGATATGAATTCTGTCACGAATAATATATTTGGGGGGGGAACAGAGAAAATTTTCTATATTCAAAACACCATGAAAGAACCAAGTCTTGCTCTACCTAATTATATCCAGTCTCCGTATTAGCAGAGCAGTTTCTAATTTACAAAATACTTTCATCTGAACCAGGTGGCTCTCAGGAAAGGAGGCTCAGGGGATTTCACGGTGTCCTCAAAGGGACAGGGCAAGCCTTGAGTTTCTCTCTACCTTTCCTGCAGATGTATCTTCCATACTGTCGGGAGCGTGGCTAAGGAGGGGCGGCCGCACCCTGTTCCCAGGTCTTCAGTAAGCAACGCTGGTGAGCCCTGTTCCGTGTGCAGCCCACAGAGAGCTCAGCCCCTCTTGGCCTCCTCTGTTTCACCACCAGAAACCTGCTCACCTGGGAGATGAGGGTCCAGGCTGGGAGTGGAACAGACCGTAACACAGTGGAAAGTTCAGGGTCTGATGGGCAGATAGGTCTGGGCTCAAATCCTTGCGTGACTCATGTGAGGTGAATTGCCCTGAGCCTGTCATGTCACCTCCCCAATTCTTCGTGTGGAAAAGCGGGACTACTGGTACCCACTGATGCACTGAACAGAACTGGGGGGGGGGTCTGTGGTGGTCCCAGTTTGAGGGGAAGGGGATATCTACAACTGAAAATGTGTCCGTGTTTTTCCCCTCCTTGGAAGCCCTTTCCAGTGTCCCCAGACCCCTCACTTGGACCACAGGCTCCATGTTCTGCCCAAGCCGGCCTCTGTGGCCTCCGTGGCCTCCACTGACTCCCTGAGTAGCTGCCCTTCTCCCCACTTGAGAGATTCTCCCCTTTGCTCACCTCAGCCAACTCCTATCCATCTTTGGGGTCAAAGATATTTCCTCAAAGAGGACTTTCCCCCATGTAAATGAGTCCTCCTGTTATCATTATTTCTCAGAGCACCATTGTTTTGGGATCACTGTGGCTGCAACAAGATAAAGGTTTCCTTCTCTCTCTTATGAGTGAGGTCCAGAGATAAGCAGGTCTGGACTTCTGTGGTGGCTCCACACTCCTCAGGGACTTGGGTTTCTTCTATTGTGCCCCATGGTCCTTGACATGTAGCACAGCCCTCATAGACCAAGAAGGCTGCTCCAACTCCAGCCATCACACACCCCCATTCCAATGAGAAGGAAGGAGAAAGAGCAAGGGGAGGCTCCCTTCTCCAACCCCAAGCCACTCCTAAGGAAGTCACACACTTACTTCTGTCCACACGTCCCCTGGTAAGAACTTTATTGTGAGGCCACGCATAGCTGCAGAGGAGGCCGGAGAACGTATTACGACCCAGTTGAGTACACGAGAGAACATGTATTGTGGCTCAGAAGCAATGTGTGCCAAGATCCCGTTCTTTCCCTGCACGGTCTGTATCCTTTGCTCATTTAGGGGTGACCAGATGCATGCATAACTTCTCCCTAAGTGGAAGCCTTCTGGGGAATGGGGGACCCCTGCCTTGCTCACCTTCGAACCCCCATGCCTTGCATGGTGTCGGGCAGATGGTGGATAGCTGCAGCGGCAAGATTTGAGCAGGTGAATAAACCCCATCCCGGATTCCCTCCCTTTGTTCTCCTCCGTTAAAGCCTTTGTGATAGAAAGCACCTCCCCCCCACATTCTGCATCTTCTACAATCTCCAGCGAAGCCCTCTGGGGCTTTTCCTGGGGGGCTCCCTGAGATCCCGGCTGCTTAGTGATTGGGCACGGAGGCCCGGCCCCCCTCCCTCCTCATCCCTGCGCAGGATTATATAACAGGAGCTTGATGTGCAGACGCCGGCCTCGGGGAGGGCAGGTTGGAATTGGAACTGACAGATCCCTGCGCAGAGGCCCCGGAACACCAGCCGCCTAATTGGCGGTGCCGTACATCAGTGGTTCAAGTGCAGCTCGGCCCATGAATCGCTTGGGAACTTGTTAAAAATACAAAACTTCTGAGTCAGTAGGTTTGGGGTGATGTATTTGGTTGCAAGTGACAGAAAGCCGACTAGCTGGGGCAGAAGGGGAGTTGATGGTGGGGCACAAGGGGCTTCTCCCGTAGTTGCAAGAAGGCTGGGGGGCGGGGCAGTGCTCGCACCTGCCTGCGGCTTCCCACACACTCACTCGCTCTCCCTCGAGATCCAGAATGGCTGTCTGGGCACGGATGCGGGGGGCTGGGGGAAGTGGGGGACAGGGGGTGTGGAGGGCCCCCTGAGGCGCGCAGGAGCAAGAGACCAACACTTTCCAACTGGCCTCAGGGCAGCTTCCCTAGCAGAAGCCCCCTTGATTGGGGGGGTGGGGAGTGCTAGAGAGGGAGGGGAATCTTTGGTGACCTTTATGGGGACTGGTTCCTGCCTAGACTTTCCTGTGAGTCATCAAGCAACAGGAAATAGTTTCCTTAGATTTGGCAGCATGGGGGCCTCGGGGTGGCCGGGTTCTTGCTGGCCAGCAGTGGGGTGACCCAGGTCTCTGGTGGGGGACCACGGCGGCTCCTCAGGGCCATGGGACTGGCAGGACACCAGCGTCGCCCCGGCCCAGCGCTTCCCAGGGAGGTCCACACTCATTCCAGGCCGGCCCAGACCCACCAAATTATGCTTTCGGGGCCAGGCCCCAAGGGACGGCACTTAAGTCCCACAGAACTTGAGGCTCTTTGACCCTCTTCTTCACAGAGCCCGCGTCCTGAGCCTGAGTTTTGGGGCTCCGTGGGGAGCACCTGCCCTCTGACTCCCAGCAGGGGCAGCATCGAGGGGTGGTAGTGGGTGGGGGGCTGCCCAGTGGAGGTCCTGGGCCTTGTGCACCTGTTGGGGGGCCCGGGGAATGTGCTTTGGGCCGCAGTGCAGCCTCTCCGCCCCGAAGTCATGCACCTTTGCGGACCAGGCCTGCTTCTGCTCAGCCCCCCTGAGGGGCTCCCAGCAGCCGCGGCCAAAGCGCCCCCTGCAGGCGGACAGGGGCCCCGCGCCTGGGCGTTGTGCCGTTGAAGTGTGCGGTGGGGCCACAGAAGGGCTATCAACCAATTTAGCACACGGATGCTTTATGTGGTCCCCAGAATGCTGTACGGACTCGGTGACCAATATGTAAGACTCAGAGATTGGGTATTTAAAAAAATCCCTATTTCTGGCTCCTTTGGAAAACTTGGCAGAGTTAGGGCCGCGTGGTGGACGGCCCCCGAGCACCACCGTCCTGCCCCGCCCCCCGCCGCATTGCACCTCGCCTCTCGCGCCCGCCGCTGCTGGCCCCGTAGGCACCTGGGTCTGTGGACCCAGCCAGGTTCCCGCGACGTCTCTGCCAAGAAGCTATGATTTACTGTTATCGCCGCCACTGTTGTACCGCTTTTAATCAGAGCGCACTACACATGCATGTTCTTGACGCCTTACTCTGCGACCACGCTGGGACGCTGGCTGAATGGCTGCGGTGGCCCAGCGGTCAGTGGCAGAGCCGGTGTTTGGTCTAGGGTTGCCTGCAGTGACCCTTTTGAGGGGGACTCTGGCTTTGCCCTTGCGCTCTGCTCCCTGGCCTCGGACCTCAGCACCCGGACTTTTCTCTGTCCCTTCTCCTGGCCTTGTAGCTGACAGCCCTCCTGTGGTCAGGCTCCTGCCAGATGCTGAGAACCAGAGGTCTGGGGCTTGGATGAGGAAGCATCCAAGGGGCTGAGGGAGTCTGGTGTGCAATCAAGGGCACAGGGCAGACCTGCCACAGGAGGCATCCCTCCCCCGGCCTCCTCCACATGGCTGCTGAGTGAGCTAGTGTGCTGACCCAAATCCTTCCCCCTGTGAGTGTCTTCCTGGGGCCCTCCTCAGAGTCCCCCTGTGTGGCCTGCAGGGGCCCTCACCCTGTGCTTTGAGAGATGCCTGTGGGACCCTCTTCCCTATGTTCTGCCCTAGGGTCTAGAATCCCAGTAGCAGCTGCTAGAGCAAAGTCATCCTCACTTTTAGGAAGGCGTGCTGGAGCTGAGGAGGGCCCAGATAGCCTCTGGCAGGGGTGTGCCCTTCCCGGGTCCCAGGTCAGGCTTTGAGGAAGCATCCATAGAGGTGAGAAGGGCAGAGGGAGTGTGGGAGCCAGGGCAGGGTGCTACCTGGTTGAGGTGAGGAAGCTGATTAGGAGAAAAGGTGGAGCTGAGGAGTGGGAAAGAGGAGGGTCTATGTGCTAAGAGGGGCCCAGCCGGGCCACTGTGCTTACCCTGGGCGGGGGGGGGAGGGGCGGGCCGCTGTGCCTACTGGGCGGCCTGGGCCGGCCACTATGCTTGGGGGGGGACCAGGGGGAGGGCCACTGGGGGCACAGGGGGCAGGCCACTGTGCTTATGGGGGGGCCCAGGGAGTGGGCCACTGTGCTTGGGGGGGGGTGGCCCAGGGGGCAGGCCACTTTTCTTATGGTGGGGGGCCCAGGGGGCAGGCCACTGTGCTTTCAGGGGTGTGGGCCCAGGGGGCGAGCCACTGTGCTTATGGGGGGGCCCGGGGAGGGCCACTGTGCTTGTGGGGGAGTTGGGGGGCCACTGTGCTTACGGGGGTCCACTGCGCTTATGGGAGAATCTGGGGGGGCCACTGTGCTTAGGACCCAGCACTTCCAGCGCCTCCCTGGGCCTCCACCACTGCCCCCACCCGGCCCTCCCTGTCTCCTTTCTGCTTCCTTCCATCTCACAGATGTCCTCCTTTACTCTCCGTCTCTCTAGATCCATCTCTTCCTGTGTCTCCCCCACGGTCACTCTTAGAGTCTGTCTGTCTGTCTGTCATCACTCTGCCTGTAAGTTCTGCTATCTCTGGTCTCCATGCAGTCTGGGTGTCTTTGTCTTTTTGTGCTGGGTCTTTCTCTCTGTCTCTTTCTGTCTCTGTGCCTCTCTGTCTGTCTCCATCTTTCTGTGTCTGTGTCTTTCCTGAGTGTCTGTCTGTCTGTCTGACAGTTGGTCTCAGGGAACTGAAAACACCCCCTGCGTCCCATTTGATGTGCGGTTGTGAGATTCCCTTTGAATATTGCAGGAGCGAGTTGATGGTTGCCAAGGGAACAGGTCAGGAGAAATGGGGGGATCGAGGGGGGGCCAGGAGCCAGGCGGGGGGATGTGGGCACGCTTCTCTGTTTTCATCTTCTCTGGTGCTTTCCTCTTCCAAAGCATAAAAAAAAGGGCGACAATTTAAAATGATTTTTCAAGAATCAACACGACAGAAATAATAGGTCCTAATTGTGTTGGACTAAAAGGCGGGCGGGGAGGGTGCCGCTCCCCTCCTGTGCCTGGGGGGTTTAATGGCCAGATTCTAGGAGTGGGGGGATTAGAGGACCTGGAGCCGTTTGCCAGGCGCTGGGGGCTGGCAGCCCGGTGCTTCCAGCTGCTGGGCCCTCGGGGGCCTTTCTGGCCCTCCCTTTGCATAAAGCCTCACAACCAGGCACAAGATGAACTTTTGTGGCTGCACTCGGGCATCAGGGCACCTGCCCACCTGTTAGCCGGTGCTGGGGTGGGGGGCCCGGGGCAAGAAGTGGGCAGAAGAGGCCAAGCTCTGGCCATTCAAGACCCGGCACGCAGCCCAGCTCTCTCCAGGCAGCTTGTCCAAAGCACCCCTCCACCCAGCCCCGATTTGGTTGTCGTGGGGATTACCAGGGATTATGCCCTCACCTCACCCCGCACACCAGCCCCTGCTGCCTGACAGCCAGGCTGAGGAGCTTGTGGGTGTGGACTGGACCCGACCAGCTGCTTCTGGCGCCGTCACTGTTGCTGTGTGAACATTTACTCTATAAGACTCAGGCTTGCACAGGGACACGGATGGGTAGTTAGCAGTAATAGCTATCGAAAAAGGAGGCGCAACTAACTAGCGTGTGTTATGCCCTTTTCTAATCTCTTTCGATGCCCTTTATGCACGTAGTCTGCACAGCAAACCTTTGAGGTAGGTACCATTATGAATCCCATTGTACAGATGACGACATTGAGAAATTCAGCGTCCACAATACAGAAACACAAAGGCGGTGATTGGGGGAAACACAGGAAGCCGGTGACACAGAGAGAGCCCCCTCCCATGGTAGGAGGGGGAGCAGAGGGCCTCTGAGCTGAGCAGAGATTCTGGGGATGATGGTAAGTGAGCGAGCGGGCTCAGAGGAGACAGCACTCCAGGCTGCAGACTGGTGCGAGGGCAGAGGGGAGTCAGGCCAGGGGCAGAGGAGCAATTACCTTCCCCCACCCGCATGTAAGAGCTCACCAGATTAGGATCCTGCCCCCCCCTCCCAATCTGCTTCCATAAAGGCTGCAGGGAAGGAAGCCAGCTCATTGCAGGAGCCCAAGCAGGTGTTTACAAACAGCTCCTCCAGCCAACCATCCCTCCCTCCTCTTTGCGCCCTGAGGCTTATCCTGGGTCCCTCTTTCCCCATTTTATTGACTCCAAATCTCCCCATCATCTTGCCCATGCCTGGCCCATGGTGGTGACGGTGCAGGTAGGGACAGGGGAAGGCGGGCGTGGATGGTGGGGCTGATGTCAGGGGGCCATGGTGTCCGGAGGGCTGCACTCGAGACTTGTACAGCCCATGGGGTGGCCTTGGAAAGGTGGGCAGGAGGGAACAGACTCCTTCCTGAGGGCCTTTAGAAACTAGGACCTGGGCGCCGGCTCCTGGAATAACGTGACGAGGACTGACACTGGGAACGGTCCCCTTGGTCACCTGGCATCCCCCTGCCCTGGGGTTCGGGGTAGTAGCCTCTGTGCAGGGTGACACTTTTGCAGAGATTTTCTGTATTCTAGAGTGACAGCCACTTTTCAGTCTCCATCCACCAGGACCACACAAGGAATCACCTTGTAACAACCAGCTGGTAATAACCCCAGCTTCCACGTCTGATGCTCTGACCCCAGGGCCTTCCTTGCCTTGGGGGGCCTGCCCTTGCCAGGTGGGGCAATGCCTAGGGAGAGAATGACCGCCCTTCTGGTGCACCTTTCATATGCAAACCAACCAAGTGGGAGCCCACCCTCTACTGCCTCACTGTCTCACTGGCAGGACCAGGAGCCCTGTGCCCGCATCACCCCAGGGGCATGCACCAGACAGCCAGAGACAGCCTTGCAATTATTCAGACCAGCCACCCCTAAGCTTGTTTGGCCCTGCCTCTCCTGCTCCTTCCTGCGGAAACCACAGTGAAGGCTCCGGCCACATTCTGACTATGACGTTTCCCTGTGAGGCCTCCTGTTTCTAGGATCTGTTCGTATAACTGGCTTTCTTTGCAACTGCCATTGTCTGATCTTTGGCCTTGGGAGAGCTGAATAATAATAAAGGCTTCAATTTCTTTTTTTTTTATGTTTATTATTTTTAAAAAAATTTTTAACGTTTATTTATTTTTGAGAGAGAGAGACACAGAGTGTGAGCAGGAGAGGGTCAGAGAGAGAGGGAGACAGAATCCAAGGCAGGCTCCAGGGTCCCGAGCTGTCAGCACAGAGCCTGACACGGGGCTCGAACCCATGAACAGTGAGATCATGACCTGAGCCGAAGTTGGACGCTTAACCGACTGAGCCACCCAGGAGCCCCTTTGATGTTTATTTTTGAGAGAGAGAGAGAGAACATGAGCAAGCGAGAGGGAGACAGAACCCCATCAGCCTTCACGCTGCCAGTGCAGACCCTGACATGGGGCTCGAACTCAGGAACCAGGAGACATGACCTGAGTGGAGATAAAGAGTCGGACTCTTAACTGACAGGTGCCCCAAACACTGATTTTCAAACAGAGGTGGTGTGCTGGCCCTTCTCCATGCACCTGCACACCCACTGCCCACCTCCGTCGCCTGCTCTGTGCCCTGGGAGCCTGTCCCAGGGATCAGCAGGACGCTAAAGCAGAGTGAATGGGGGGCATCTCTTCCCTGTCTCTCCCGCTGGGCGGTGGGTGGGTTCTCCGAGTTCCTATGAGGAGGCCACAGCTCCGACTAGGCACCCCTTTCCCATTTGGATCCTTTTCTCTGAAGTCTAGAATTTGCTTTCGCCACTTGCCCCTCAGGTCTGTACATGGCTTCCGTCACTGCCGTGAGTGCTTCTCCAACATTCCTTGCCTGATTCTTGCCCACACTTTGTCAATGGTCCCTTGTGAGACATCAGGGCACCTCCAGCGTCTGGTGGGCTGGAGGGGACTGACAAGGGTCACCGGGATGGAGCTGCTCAGAAGTGTGTCTCTGCCTTCGTCCCCAGAGGGCTATTTCATTGATATGTCGCTGGAGCTGTCTCCAGGCCAACCACAAAAATGCTAAATTATTAGATACATCAAGTGGGAGAACGAAGATGCCCCCATTCACCTTCCTGAACTAGTTTTGTCTTTTTAGAGCGAGATCTAACTGGGACTCAGTGTTTCTCAAACTATAGTCGTTCTTACCCCCACCTCTACAGTTTTTTGCTATATCTGTGTATCACCTGTATGATTATTTCTCTAATAATTTCCTTTTGCTCAGCTTACTTTCTGGAAAAGCCAGATCTCCAATTTACATGATTGGAGATAAAATTTCCATACAGTAATATGTAGCCCTTATAACCATGCAGTTCAGTAAGTTTTGACAAATGCCTACAGTCATGTAACTACCACCACAATCAAGATAGAGAACAGTGCCCTCACCCCAAAAACTTGCTCTGTGCCTTTTTCTCATTCATCACTCACCCCTCCCACCCCCCAGAGCTTTGCCTCTTCCAGAATTTCATATAAACGGACTCGTACAATGTAGCCTTTGAAATCTGGCATCTTTCACCTGGCATGTTTCTGAGATTCATCCACAGTGTTGAATGTATTCATATTTCATTCCTTTTTGTTTCTGAGTGGTATTCTATTGCATGGATATGCTCCTGTTTCTTTTTTTTCCTTTTTTTTTTTTAACATTTATTCATTTTTGAGAGAGAGATAGAGTGCGAGTGGGGGAGGGGCAGAGAGAGAGGGAGACACATGATCTGAAGCGGGTTCCAGGCTCTGAGCTGTCAGCACGGAGCCCGACGTGGGGCTCGAACCCACGAGCGGTGAGATCATGACCTGAGCCGAAGTCGGACGCTTCACCAACTGAACTACCCAGGTGCCCCAACCCTGTTTCTTAATCCAGTCATCAGGTAACAGACATCTGGGTTGTTTCCAGCGAGCGTTTACTTTGAATAAATCTTCTAGAAACATTTGTGCACCAGCCGTCACGTGTGTTCACTTCTCGCAGCTGGGAGTGGAATTGCTAGGTAGTTAAGGTACAGGTACGTGTGATTTTAGAAGACGATGCCAAATCTTTTGCCAGCGAGGCTGTGCTATTTTGCATTCCCACCAGCACCCTGTGAGAGTCACACTCGCTCTCTGTCTTTATCAGCACTTGCTATCGTGAGCACTTACGTTTTAGCCCAAATCGAGCATCTTCTAGATGAGAAGTGGTGGCTCACTGTGGCTTTGATTTGCGTTTCCCCAAGGACTAATACCGTGGATCCTTTCAGATGCTTATTTGCCATCGGTGAAGTAAGTATCTGTTTAGATAGTTTGCCCATTGCGGGGCGGGGTTTTTTGTTTCCTTAACGTCCGCTTGGAAGAATTCGTTTTCTATTCTAGGTTTTAGCCTTTTGCCAGATATATGTTCAGCAAGTGTATTTTCGTTCCCTCCACAGTGTCTTTCAAAGAGCAGGAATATTTAATCTTCGTGAAATCCTCGACTCCCTTTGAAAACTTAACAATGTCTTACGGCTTTAAATGGAAAGCCCACATTACTTGCCGCAAATCTGTATATTAGAAATGCTTTTGGCAGAAAGTTAACAGAAAACCTAACTTTCAGGGGTTTCAAGCATGATCTTAACAGACACGTGGTTATAGCCCAGGATAAGGAACCTTGAAAAGGCAGCCTCCAGGCTCCCAGGCTCTCTCATCTCTGTGGCACAGTGAACTTTGCCCTGAATCTTGTGGCTTCACATCACCAGATAGCTGCCTGGTTCCGGCCGGGTGGATCTGGGGTTCAGAGCTGGAAGAAGAGGAAAGGGGCTGACAGAACAGAGCTGGGATCAGTAGGAGGCAAAAGAGGTATACACGTTTAAGGAGGCCTTTGCTCTGAGATGCTGCAGGGTCGTTCTGTAGTGCCGAGAGCTGATGCCTCCTTAAATCGGGTGTGCTGGGCACATCTCCGGCCTCATCCAATCCCAGGCCTGCTGCAGACTCTCTTGTCCTGCTTGTATCCTGTAACCTCGTATCTGTCCCAGATGCACCCCCCCAACCCCCGCCACCCACGGAGTTCTGCTTATGTCTCATATTGGAACTCAGGCACGTCACATGGCCTTTTCTGATGGCAAAGGAGCCTGGGAGGAGGGTATCCTTGCACGTTACTGGGAAGAATAAAGAAAGCACACTTTATGTTTGTTTAGGATGAAAACAGGTTATGTGTGTCAAAAGAACGGGCCTCAGGTGCTGTTTTGAAGCCAGCCAGTTTTGCTTACTTAGCATACCTGTTTGGCCCTGGCTACCTAAAGTTTGTGCACTTTGTTAAAAGTCGTGCACATCGCAAAGGGCGCAGAATCGCTGAAACAGTCCTGGAAAGGAACAAAGTTGAAGGATTGCAATGACTGATTTCAAAGCTTACTACAAATGAAGACCATTTGGTGCTGGCACAGGGGTAGACACACAGACCAGGGGACTAGAGCTGAGCGTCCAGAAATAACGTAAGGCCCATTGACTTTTGACCTGAGTGCCAAGACTACTCAGTGCAGAAAGAATCGTCTTTTCAAATAATGGGGCAACTGAATAGCCAAATACAAAAGAACGAATTTGGACCCTTACCTCACACCATATACAGAACTGAACTCAAAATGGATCAAAGACCTCAATGCTAAATCTATAAAACTCTTAGAAGGAAATATAGGGGAAAATCTGCATGACTTTGGGTTAGGCATTGGTTTCTCAGATGTGACAGAGAAACACACACAATCAAAAAAAAAAAAAAAGAACATGGACAAACTGGATTTCATCAAAGGTAAAAACTTTTGTGCATCAAAGGACACCGTCAAGAAAGTCAAAAGACAGCTCACAGAATGGAGAAAATATTTTCAAAACATGCAACTGATAAGGGTCTAGTATCCAGAATATATAAAGAACTTTTACAATTCAATAATAAAGAGATGAAGAGCCCAGTTTAAAAATGGACAAAGTATTTGTATTTGTATAGACAATTCTCCAAAGTTATACAAATGGCTAACAAGCACAGGAAAAAAATGCTCAGTATCATTAGCGGGGAGGGAAACGTAAATCGAAATCACGTGACTTCACACCCACCGGGAGGCCACAATAGAAAAGAAAAGGGGTGGAGGGTTAACAAATGTTGGCAAAGATCTGGAGAAATCAGAACCCTGGTACATTTCTGGTAGGAATGTACAGTGGTGCGGCCACCATTTGGTGATTGCTTAAAAAGTGAAACACGGAACAGGCCTTCAACCCAGCAATTCCATCCCTGGATGAGATGAGAACTCATCTCATGAGCACTGAAGTCAATGTTCAGAGAAAAGACTTATTCATCGCAGCATTACCCATAATAACCCCAAAGTGGAAACAGTCCAAGTGTCCAACAGCTGATGAATGCATAAATAGTGTGGCATATCCATGCTGTGGAATACTATGCAGCCATAAAAAGGAAAGGAGTCGACACATGCCACAGTATGGATGAATCTTGAACACATTATGCTCGGTGAAAGAAGCCAGACCCAAAAGGCCATGTATTGTAGGCTTTCACTTATAAGAAGTGTCCAGAATAGGCAAGTTCGCAGAGACTGAAATATAATAGAAGTGACCAAGGTTATGAAGGGAAAGGGAGAAATTGGAACTAACCGTTAATAGGTAGGGGTTTGGTGGGGAGGGTGACGAAAATGTCCCAGAATTAGACAGCGGTGATGGCTACCCAAAGTTGTTATATAAAGCAATCTGCTAAGAATCACAGAAGGGTCCACTTGTAAACGTTCACTGTTCACGTAACGCTTGGTGTGGGGTGAAGTATATCCTAATTTAAAAGACTAGTGAGCGAGAGAGTCAGACAGTTGTCGAGGCTCCGGCTGGAAAGCTAAGGAGGGCAGCTGTTCCGTCGGAAGGAGCAGCATCTTTTTCCCTGGCAGAGAAGCCCAAGGTGGCACAGGGTCCGAAGGGAACAGAGACAGAGGCAGCTCTGAACGCCTGGAAGGGCGGGCACCTGCCACCTAAAGAATGCTGCAGAGGTTGGCCCCGGCCCTGGAGAGCCGCAGTCTCCAACTCAGGGCTGGGAGCCACCCAGCCACCAAGGCAAACATCACCTGGGTATGTTCCAAACCAGCTTGGCGTAGGCTGCTTTCGAAACATGTGCACGGAGCCTCGGAGACACCTGGGGTGCTAACTTCTGGGCCGCCGCCCCGAGAGACAGACAACCCGCCGCCTTGCTTCCCTCTGTTTGCACAGCCTGGCTTCATTAGTGGGGAGGTGATGATCTAATTCCCTCCAAACAAATGCTGGGGATGTTGGAGTTTTCCTTCAACAATGAGCAGTGGCAGACGGTGAGAAATATGCTTGCACCTTCTGGGGGTGGGGGGGCACCTCCGCAAAGAGAGCTGTCTGGGCAGCCAAGGGCTTCCCGACATCCTGGGCCGGGACATGACTGCCTGGAGGCAGAGAAAAGGAGATGATGCCGGCTCATGGCATTGGGATGAGTGTGTAGTAGTCAGACTGGCAAAGGCTTCTCAAACGGGGCCCCCACTGGCTTGGGGACAGAGAGTACCCTGTACGCCACTTAACCCACCCTTGGGAAGAGGAGGCGGGGACCAGTGCAAGGGAGGGAGGAAGCAGGAGCAGGCAGAGGGGGACACCAAGGGCAGCCCCCATGGTTGAGCCCCCACAGCTGCCCCCGGTTGGGGGGTGGTCCAAGCATTGATGCCCCTGCCCGGCATCCTCCTGGGACTTTGCAGCTGACCACTAAGGCCATTCTGCTCCCTGCACTGCAGGATATGGGAGGGGGGTGTCCTTTCCTGAAGGGGGGGTCTGGGCAGTGAGTCTTGGCACCCACGGCTCCAATCTCCAAAAGGTGCTGAGCTTGGAAGACCGTAGGGAGAAGCTAAATAATAATAATAAACTTCTAATAAACTCCTCTGGGTCAGAGAGTGCAGTGGGGGTGAGGGGGCAGTGAGGGGCAGGGAGGGCGTGCCCTGCAGGCCACCTCCACGTGGGCCCTCTGCTGAGCCTTCACCCACCCTCTCGGCTGTCACGGGCCCTTTGTCATCTTGGCTGGCTGCCTCCGAGATATTTTACAAATGGTAAAGAGGTCCCCAGGTCTGACCTGGCTCTGTGTCTTCGATCACGGCGTTTGCCTGGCATGGAGGGGGCACACGAACTCCGTCAGCTGGAAAGGGTGGGGGCAACTGGTCCTCAGCATGCCGTCTCTGTTCAGTTCAGTGGCAGCGTCTGTCATTGTCACGTTTTCCTTACCATTCACTTCCTCTAGCCAAGTGCCCCACAACACAGGTGTGCCAGATCCAATATTTAGGTCTACTTCTTTTTTAAAATTTATTATTATTATTATTATTATTTTAATGTTTATTTTTGAAAGAGAGAGAGACAGGCAGAGCCTGAGCCGGGGAGGGGCAGAGAGAGAGGGAGACACAGAATCCGAAGCAGGTTCCAGGCTCCGAGCTGTCAGCAAAGAGCCCCACGGGGAGCTCGAACTCATGAACCAAGAGATCGTGACCTGAGCCGTAGTCGGACGCTTCATCGACTGAGCCACTGGGGCTGCCCTCTTCTTTTTTTTAAAATCACATTGTCTTTTCATACTAAAGCCAATGAATAAGTGATTTTTGTCTTAGTAGAAACGAAGAGTTCAAAATGTGTTCACAGAAATGCTATGATGTTCTTTTTTTTTTTTTTTATGGGCTTCAGGGCCCAGCTGAAATGTCACCCCTTCTGTGAGGAAGCCCCCATGTGCGCCCACGTGCTCCATGTGCCCTCACAGCTCCTGGACACCAGGACACCATGCCACACTTGCCAGCGAGCTTGTCGCACGAGGAGCAGCAAACCCTGCATGGATTCACGTGACAAAGGAGGGGATGGGGCTCATGTATCAGAACATCCAGGCTTGCTCCTCTGCGGAGGTAACATCCTGAAGCTTGAACAGTGGCTCCAAGGCCGGGGCAATCACCCTTGGGTGGGTGGGGGAGCGCCCCCTCCTGCAGCAGGCCCCCCACTGCTATAGTCAGAGGAGGGAAGAGAAAGAACGCCATGTCCCCCAGAAGTTGAATATGGCCTTGGCTCTCATTGGGCATAAGGCCTGAGCCTACAAGGTTCCCAATGGAAAATCAGTTTTCCTGCCTTTTTTATTTAATTTTTTTTGTTTTATTTATTTTTGAGACAGAGAGAGACAGAGCACGAGCAGGGGAGAGGCAGAGAGAGAGAGAGAGACACAGAATCTGAAACAGGCTCCGGATTTGAGCTGTCAGCACAGAACCCGATGCGAGGCTCTAACCCTTTAACCATGTGATCATGACCTGAGCTGAAGTCAGACGCTTAACCAACTGAGCCAGCCAGGCAGCCCCCCCCCTTTTTTTTAACCAAAGGAAGGTTGAATGGGCTTGTGCAGAAAAGATACAAATAGTCTCAGAAACAGATGTTACTGCACCCGTGTTTTTATCTGGTTGAATTCCTGTCAGTCAAGGGCCAGCTGAAAGGCCACCACCTCCAGGAAGCCTTCCTGCCACCCTCTCCTCTCTCTCAGGCTCCTTATGTGGTGGTGGACCGGCCTGTCCACCTGCACCCAGGTGATGGTGGGCTGGAGACCGTGAGGGCCTACCCCTCTCCTCATCTGGCACAGATAAAGATCTGGTGCATGCCTTCCCTGTGTATGAACTAGATGGCCAGACCCACATGGTGGTGACCATGAGGCAGACATGGGGCTTGGGCTGGATGGGAGAATCCCGGGGCCAGACTGGACATGGCCTCCAAGGCCCCTCAGGGCAGCCACACCCGAGCGCTGCCACAGGTGCACAGCTGGGAAGCATGTTGGAGGGGGGGGAGTGCAGAGAGGGTTCTGGAACTGTTGTTCCCATAAGCCCCTGCAGGCTCCCTGCCTCCCGCCATGGCCCATTTCCACTAGATCCTGCTTACTCACGTTCCGTCCTTCCCAGCTGGTAGCTTCTTGGAAATTTCTCTTTGAAGTTTGGGAGAGACAAGGGGTGAGCTGGTAGGGATTTGCAGGATGTGCCTTTTTATTTAACTTATATGTTTTCTTGAGGAAACCGTTGGGGGGGAATGTTGGAGATTACAGGAGGGCTAACATATTGGCAAACGTTGGGGCCACCAAGGAAACTTCTAAAAAGAGATTCTGCATTCCAGTAAATTCCGGAATAACTTAGATAACCCATGTCAGCCTGGATTCTCCCCTCTCCACGCCCCTAGACCTGCTCCATCGAGGGCCATTTTTATCAGCTACGAAATACTCATACATTCATGAGCCTATTTCTGGATTGTCTATTCTCTTCCACTGACGTATCTGTTCATATTTTGAATACTTTTGTCAAGTTCAATTTAGGTTTTTTTTGTCACAAAATTCAATTAGAATCTTGATGTAGAAACGACTGACATCTTTACAACCTTGTCTTCCTCTTGAATACAGAGGTGTGACTCTCCAATTATCCTATCTTCTTTTATGTCTTTTTGTGGAGCTTTATAGTTAGAAAACTATAAAGTAAGTCCTTCGCATTTCTTGATTTTGTAAAGCATTTCATATCCAGGTGCTATTGAGAATGAGTTCTTTTCTTTCGTTACATTGTTAGCTGTTTATGTTTTATATACAAAGGTGCTGATTTTGATAGGCTAACTTTATAACTGACTACCTTAGTGAATCCACTTCCTGTTTCTAGTATTTTATACCTTGAGTCCATATATTCCATACTGCCATTTTCAATGATAATTTTTTCTTCTCCTTTCCATTCTTTATACACCTTATTTTGTTCACCTGTTTAATTGTCCTAAGTCCTCGGAAAAATGGTAACTGAGTTACTCTTTGCTGTAACAGACTGAGCTCAAACCATCCTTCCCCTCAAGGGGCAGGTACAAGGTGAGCTTACTCAGTAGTGGGGGAGATGGGTTTCTGGTTGGCTCTTCTCTGCATGTCTCTCCCTGTTCCTTTTTTTTTTAATTTTTAATGTTTATTTATTTTTGAGAGACAGAGAGAAACAGAGCATGAGCAGGGGAGAGGCAGAGAGAGAGGGAGACACAGAATCTGAAGCAGGCTCCAGGTTCCAAGCTGTCAGCACAGAGTCTGACACAGGGCTCAAACCCATGAACCGTGAGATCATGACCTGAGCCGAAGTTGGAAGCTTAACCGACTAAGCCACCCAGGCGCCCCTCTCCCTGTTTGTTTAAGAGATATTGTTTTCATTTATTGCCCGAGACACCTAGTTCCAAATGTACATTGATATGGTAGCATTCAGCCACACATGCCGTTCTGTGACATAGAAAGTTAAAATTAATTTCAGCTGACATAGAAGTTAAAATTCAGTTCTGTGTTTGCACTAGCCATATTTCAAAGGCTCAGTAGCCACATGTGGCTCGGGTCAGGGCAGACGTGGGACATTTCTATCACGGCGGGGTGTTCTCCTGGAGGGCTGTATTCCACAGCCGTCTCCCACCCCCAGATGACATACTCCTGCCTCGAGGAGTGCTCGCTCCTATTGCCTTTATATTTTCCATTTCATTTATCTGGGCTGCAGGGGAAAGGGAGTCTTCTATGTCTTAAAAATGCATTCCACGATGAATAAATAAGCCATCGGGATGAAGGTACAGGATAAGGAACAGGATAGAATAGTCAATGATGTTGTAGTAGTGTTGTACGGGGACAGATGGCAGCCACACTTGTGGCGAGCACAGCGGAACGGAGAGACTTGGCAAATGGCTGTGTTGTACACCTGCATGTTACAACGTAACATTGTGTGTCAACTGTACTTGAATAAAAAAAAGGAAAAAAAATACATTCCATATCTTTTCCCAGAACTGTTCTCACCCTCAACTATATTTTTAAAATTTTTTAATGTTTATTTATTTTTGAGGAAGAGAGAGAGAGAGAAACAGAGCATGAGCGGGGGAAGGGCAGAGAGAGAGGGAGACACAGAATCCAAAGCAGGCTCCAGGCTCTGAGCTGTCAGCCCAGAGCCTGATGCGGGCCTCGAACCCATGAGCTGTGAGATCATGACCTGAGCCGAAGTTGGACACTCAACCGACTGGAGCCACCTGGGCACCCCATGATGCCTGTTGTTTTAAGCTGTCAGGTCCTGGGGACTCAGAAGGAGGGAGACGGTGTGGGTGCATGTGTTGACGAAAGTGGGTGTCAGTCCCCAGAGGCTCCAGCTGTCCTGTCTGCGCAGAGTCCTTGCTTTATTTTTCCCATTTCTGTTCACATGACTTTGACCCTGCCCCCCCGTAGAACAGCGGCCGTGGCACTTCTGTGTGACACAGCCCTGGGCATTGATGCTGCAGCGGGGACAGGCGCTACCTTCGCCGTCCGGGAACCAAGGCCCACGCCAGGTAGATGCCCCTGATCTCCCAGATCTCTCCTCATCGCACTCGTTCTCAACTGCCAGAATTCACAGGTCTTCTCTGTTCTTTTTGTGATTTCCAGAAGAAAATCCCTCAGCTTTCTTGCCTAGACTCCTTGGATTGATATCAAAATCACACCTGACTTGAATTTAGCCGCCAAGCCTCCGAGTTTTGCTGACCCTAATACTCCTCCTCTTGCAGCTTCCTTCAGAGGCACCGTTGAGATTTGCACCTCATCTGTGCTGCCGCTCAGCGCCCACCTGCCCCTGCCCTTGACTTTGGCGGTGGAAGAGGAGAGCCACCCTATTGCAGGGGAGACAATAGAGAAGCCAGACGTGGGAACGGGAAGTGAGGCAGTCACTGTGGGAAGCCGTGTGGACATTCCTCGTGGAATTTAAAATAAAACAACCGTACGATCCAGTGGCAATTCCCCTCCCAGATGTTTCTCTGAAAGAAATAAGATCATTATTTTGCAAAGATATCTGCACCCCCAAGTTCACAGCAGCGTTATTTATGTTAAGGGTTAAGATAAGGAAACAATCTAAGGATCCCTCAGAGGATGTTCGGGTAAGGACAATGTGATACACACACACACACACACACACACACACACACACACACACACACAGGAATACCAGTCAGCCTTAAATAAGAAGGACATCCCCCCATTTGTGGCAACACAGAAGGACCTTGAGAGTATTATGCTTCATGAGATCGGTCAGACAGACAGACTGTATCATCTCTAAAAAAAAAACAAAAACAAAAAAACCCAACTCACAGAAACAGAGAACAGATGGGTGGTTGCCGGACGCGTGGCATGCTGGCCAGGGGAAACAGAAGATGTGGTTAATAAAAAAAGAAAAAGAAAGAAAAAGAAAGAAGAAAAAACCCTGCCATCTATTTGACTACTACTCAGCCATAAAAGAGAACGAGAGCTTTGCCATTTGTAATGTGGATGGACCTAGAGAGTGCTGTGCTAAGTACAGAGCAGGGACAAATAATTTCACTCGTATGTGGTGTCTAAAAACCGAAACGAGTGAACAAAGGAATGAAAAGTAGAAACAGACCCATAAATACAGAGAACAAACTGGTGGTCGCCAGAGGGGGAGGGGGATGGGCACAACGGGTGAAGGGGAGGGGGAGGCTCAGGCTTCCAGTTACGGAATGAATGAGTCCCCGGAAGAAGGCACAGCCTAGGGAATGTCGTCAGTGGTCCTGTAAAAGGGCTGCGTGGGGACAGATGGCGGCTACACTATGCTGAGTACTATTGTAACACTGTGTATCAGCTATACTTCAGTAAAGGGGGAAAAAAGGAAGGAAATCTGCCAGACAGAGACCAACCATATGCCAAGGAAAGGGTAGGCGAGGGGAACGAGAAGGCAGGCACACAGCCTGGGAGCAGGGACGGTTTGACTGTTCGGTCATCTGTTGAGCCGTGGTCATGTATTGGTCTGATGAGTATTTATTGAGCACTTGCTGTGTGCAAGGCTCTTTTCTAGGTGCTGGGAGATAGCAGACAAAACTCCTGTCCTCATGGAGCGTTCGGTATGGGGAGGCAGTAAGGAAACCGATATCTCTATACGGAGTGCTGCGGGGCGAGGGGGTGTAATGTTAGATAACGTGGTCGGGTGACCTCACCATGAGGGTGATGCTCGGTGATGCAGAGGAGGTGGGGGAGCCCCGTGGGTGTCCTGGTGAGAACGTCCCTCTGAGACAGAGGGAACAGGAAGTGCAAAGGTCACGAGGTGCCCGGCTTCATCGAGCGAGGAAGCCACGGTGAGGCAGAGAGAAGTAGCAGGTGGGGAGGCCAGGCAGGTGGGGTCAGCCTTGGGCTTTACAGAGAGTGAGATGAGGGGGGCAGGAGAGAGGAACAAGGGCCAGGGGATTCCAGTCTGGTGGCCCCGGTTCCCCCACCGCGTTGGTGAGCTCCCAGCATTTGCAGGAGAGAGCTCTGGGAAGGCTACGTTTGCAGAGATGGCCAGGGCACAGGGAGGGCGCCAAGGGTGCTATAGCCCCCACCCATGCACACCTGGACCCATACAGGAGGCCCTGAAGGGGAGAGACCGACGTCAAAAAGAGACAGACAGAGATGAAAGAGATAGTGAGAGAGACCGTGAGAGAGGGCCCCTCGTTTCCAGCAGAACTGCCAGCCACACTCCCCTCCTGGGAGCCGGCTACTTTCTCCCACCCACGGGGGCGGGTGGTGGTGGAATATTCCGAGGCTTTCTTGAAGGCTTGTCCTTTCCAAGACGAGGGCAACACCACAGCCTTTGTCATATGGCTCAGAGGTGGGAAGCCTCCCCCCCCCGCCCCTCCCCGCCACTTGTCAGCCTGGTAGGAGCCAGGTTTTTTGCCTTCACAGTGACAATGTCCTCTCAGCATTTGGTCCAGAGGGCCACCTGCCTTCGAGGACCTCCTCCAGCCTACCTCGAAGGGTGGAACAGAGCGAGCACCGGAAGGCTGATGTCTGGCCCCCGCTGTGGGCGTGGGGAAGACAGAGTGGCACGCTGTGTTGGAGGAGGGAGGCCCAACACCCCAAGACCAGTGGGCCGGACTGGGGCTCCCACAGATGGAGGGCTACCCACCCTGGCCCCTCCCCGGCCATCAGGAGCCCTCCGGACTTCTCAGCGTGAGTCAGGAGCAGGAACCCCCAACCCTCTGACAAAAGAGGCTGCTTTTGCTGGGAACTTCTTCCCGTAAGGAGGGCCACATGCTGGCAATGTGAAAGGAAAGAGCCAGACCGAGTTTCCCTTCCCGGTCCTGCCGCTGACTCGTCATGCTGACCCGGGCACCCCCGGGGCCTTGGTTCCCCCAGCCCACGGGGACAGGCTCCCTCACCAGCCCAGCACGGGCCCCCCTCTCCTGAAAGGCAGACTCTCTCACTCTCTGCTCAGAGCACAGCCTGACTTCTGAGCGGCACGACACCTGCGTCTCCCCTTCTGTCCCTTGACTTTTATTTGTATTCCACGTTCTCAGTGTCTGATTGCACTAACATCCCTTTATTTAAAATTGTTTAATGTTTATTTGTTTTTTAGAGACAGACACAGAGGGAGACAGAATCCAAAGCCGGCTCCAGGCTCTGAGCTGTCAGCACAGATCCTGACACGGGGCTGGAACTCACGAACCGCGAGATCATGACCTGAGCCACCCAGGTGCCCCAAACGTCCCTTTATTTTTCAACTTTCTGTTATTTTGTTTTAGATGTTTTTGCTTAAAAAAAGCATTATTGTCGGATTTTATTTTTGACTCTTCTCATTTTATGAGGGGCTTAACCTGTTAATGTTAAAAAGTTACACAGGGTACCTGGGTGGCTCAGTCAGTTAAGCGGCCGACTTTAGCTCAGGTCATGATCTCATGGTTTGTGGGTTCGAGCCCCACATGGGGCTCTGTGCTGACAGCTCAGAGCCTGGAGCCTGCTTTGGATTCTGTGTCTCCCTTTCTCTCTGCCCCTCCCCCACTCATGCTCTGTCTCTCTCTGTTTCAAAAATAAATAAACTATAAAAAAATTTTTTTTTAAATTATAAGCGTTTGGTCTCACTTCCGGTGTGGTTTTATGCTTTCTGACTTTTTGCCATTTTAACTTCACTTTCTTTGAATTTTTCCTCTAGTGATTAGGAAGGTCTTGTGTTTAATTTTACTGGTTTACTTTTCCTTTATTTTTAAATGGATACATGTCCATTTTTACAATGAACCTCAAGAATACATTTATAAGTATTCATTCTCCACTGTGTAGAAAGAAATTAGCCTATTTTGTCGACTCACTCCTCAATTTTTACAGGTATAATCCAGAGTTTTAGACCCAATTTTAATTTTTAATTTGTTCATTTATGTTATCATTATGTACCTTCTTTTTCAAGAATAATTGTCCGTACTTAGAATCCCTTTCTTTTCTAACTTAACTTCCCCATTCCTGAATCTTAAACAGGTAGAATGTATTTCTCGACTGAGTTTTCTAGAAGGTTGTAACTTAGCAACTCCTGCATATCTGGGATGATCTGTTGCTCTCTACTCCCTGGTGTGAATGATTGTCTTTGTTTGCTTAATTTTCTATAGTCTGTTAATGATCTATTAATTTTCTATTCACTTTCATGGATTCATGTCCAAACAGTCTCCGGGTAAGACAGTCCCATCTCCATACCTTCAAATCCTTGGCTATTCTGCCCATGCGTCTTCTAACATGTCTCCCCAGACCTTCTGGATGTGTTATGGCCCCCGCCCTTCTGTCCTCATGCTCAGTGCTTCCATCCCCCTACCCTGGCCGCCCTCCCTTCTCTCAGCATGGAACCCCATCTCCTCGTTTCCCGGGAATGTTTCAGACATTGCTCTCTTGGTTTCTGGCTCTGGGGACGCTTTGGGATGTCAATGCCAATATGACCTTAGAGTCTTATATAATTTTGTAATTATTATTTATTTTGAGAGAGAGAGAGAGAGAGAGAGAGAGAGAGAGAGAGAGAGAGAGAATGAGTGGGGAAGGGGCAGAGAGAATCCTAAGCAGGCTTAGCACCAGCAGGGCGGAGCTTGATGGGGGGCTCGAACTCACGAACCATGAGATCACAACCTGAGCTGAAACCAACAGCCGGATGATTAAAAGACTGAGCCCAGGTGCCCCATTAGAGCCTTCTATAGTTTTTATAGTTGTTTTCTTTTATTCTTTCTCCCTGGAGGCTCTCTGGGTCTTCTCTTTGTCTTCAAGGCTTTCAGGTTCATGTACATCTTGACATAGGTCCACAGCCCTCCAGTTTGTGGTCCTTTCCAACCTAAAATGCCCAGACCCTGCACTCTGGGGGACGTCATGGCTGGTTTTCTCTGTTTTCTCTTCTCTGGAACCCCAATAGTTCGGTTGTCGGATCAGTGCTCTAATTTTCTGGTCCTTTCTCTCTCTTTGTTCTCCTTCATGGCTTTCCTCAACTGCATCCTTCACTCTCAAGTTTCTCACTTCGGCTAGCATAGTTTTGAGTTTCCAAGAGCTCTTCCTCTCTTTGTTCCTTTTGTTAACTACTACTCTGTTCTTATTTCAGGCTCAGAATGTCATCTCAGATCTCTCTGAGTATATTGATGAATGATCATCATTTTGAAATTTCTTCTCCCTGCATAACTGTTGTCTGCTTTAAATTACTTTTGTCATTGATTTGTTTATTCTGACCTCTGCCTCTCGTATCAAAGGTTTCCTCAGATGTCTGATGACTCTTGATTGTTTGTTTATATTTAAGAGCAGGGCACTGAAATCTTGACAGGAAGTTTTATGTCTGTGTGTGTGCATGTGTGTGTGTGTGTGCACGTGTGGCAGAGGAGGGATGGCTTATTGGCTATGGACTCCATTGTACAATGACCTGCCTGGGTGTCCCTTGGGAGATCCCTCCAGGTCTTCCTGATCTGGTCAGACTCCCTGGAGTCTCTACCTGGAGAGAGAAGCTGGGTACCAGTGTCCGGGGTGTTGGGTGGGAACGAGGGCTGGAGGTCTTGGCACTCAGTATGTCAAGTACGCTTACTTCCCCTGTTTCTTCTGACCTAACTGTGCCTGCCATTCTCCAGGTCAGAGCCCCCATGTGGTTTCTAGAGAACAAGCCTTCAGTCTCGTGCTGGGTCCAGGTGATCTGGTCTATCGGAGGAGATCAGGAGATCTGACTGCTTGTGAAAAAGTTTTCAACCAGCCCTCTGTTTCTGTTGCTCTAGCACTTTCAATTCCTGAGGCTTTCCCATGGTCCATGTATCAGGCCCCCTGCTGCTGGCCTGGGGATCAGCGTTCTCCCGTCTGCCGATCGACTCACCACTCTTCCAGCTCCCTTCCTCAACATTTGTTGTTCTCTCTTCTCCTGCTCTCCTCGCCTTTCTGAGCTTTTGACTCCCCCCACCCTAAAATTCTTTTGTGGCTATTTTAGTGGGAATTCAGATTAGGGCAGAGGTTAATACCCATTTTCAAGCAGCCACATTTAACCAGGAGTCAGTGTTGGATTCTGAGTCACAATCTTCGAGTACTTTCATGGTGACCCCCCCATGCCCGCCGCACCCCCTCCACCGCTGGTAGCTGGTTCCTCGGTGCAGGTCTCAGGAGACAGACTGTGAAACTGACAAAAGTTCCCTTTCCATGTTAGCCACTAGAAGCTTCAAGACAAATTCATGTCCCCATATTTGCAGTCGCAAATATATTATCTTGTATCTGCAGCTTCAGATCTTGCCTATGATTCTGCCTTTTCCACATCCTTATTGGTCCATCTTCTTTGGTAGCGCTTTCCAATAATTCCTCTATAATGTCTGGATAGTCATCTTGCTGCCTCTAACCTATAGGCAAGGATCACGAAGAATGGGGAACCATCAGGTGAAAGTTTGTCAGGGAGCTGGAGTGTCACAGAATCTTCAAGTATCTCCCCACAGACAACTCGACAATTTAAAAATGGGAAAAGATGCCTTAGGATGAAAGGGTCTGATAGACACCACCTTGATGGAGTGAAATACCCAGCATGCCAGTAACAGGACAGACATCCAGTGTCTCCTGGGGTGGGAGACTGGGAAGCTCACAGCATCACCTGAGCAGTCAGCGTCTTGGCCCAAGTGTCTAGCCTGAATCTGATCAAACGGTCAATGTCATGACAGACAAAAGAAAACCCAGGAGAAATATTCTAGAATAAAAGAGACCAAATGCCCACCACATGCATTCTTGTGTAGATGTTGGGTCAAGGAAAGATATAGGAAGGACGTTTAGGGGACAGCTGGGAGATTTGCAATTGCACCACGTACTAGATTATAGTTGTATGTAAATGTCAAATTTCTTGGCCATAATCATGGCATTGGTGTTTTTAGTTAGCCTCCTATCTTGAAGTCTGAATAGCTTTTATTTCCTTCCTAGATGTTATGGGATGAATTGTGTCCCCTCTTCACCCCCGAATTCCTATGTTGAAGCCCAGTATTTCAGAATGTGACTCACTGGAGACAGTGTCTTTAAAGAAGTGATTCAGATAGAATGAAGCCATATGGGCCACCATCAATATGACTTATGTCCTTCTAAGAAGAGAAGATTAGGACACCGGCATGCCCAGGGTGACATGTAAGGACACAGGGAGACGAAAGCCATCTGTGAGCCAAGGAGAGAGGCCCCAGAAAGAATCCTGCTGACACCTTGATCTTCACTTACAGCCTCCAGAACTGTGAGACAATGTCTGTTGTTTAACGCCCCCCACCTCAGTCTGTGGTACTTGTTACAGCAGCCAGAGCTGACTGATAAAATACGTTTTCACTTTTTTTAAAGTACGTTTTCTTTTTTTCCTCCTGGCTTTATTGAGACATAATTGAGAAATAAAATTATGTAAG
This sequence comes from Cryptoprocta ferox, assembly GCA_028646485.1. NCBI lineage: Eukaryota > Metazoa > Chordata > Mammalia > Carnivora > Eupleridae > Cryptoprocta > Cryptoprocta ferox. The sequence goes on from CM053574.1 coordinate 54,165,838, forward strand.
TTTAAGGCACACAAGGTGTTGATCTGATACATTTATATATTGCAAAATGGTTACCAGCTTACCTTAACTAACTCCTCTGTGCTGTCACATAATTACCACTTCCTTTTCGTGGTGAGAACATTTAAGATCTATGCTCTTGGAAAATTTCAAGTATATGATGCAGTGTTATTAGCTGTAATCACCACGGTGAACATGACCTCTCCAGGACTTGTTATTCTTGGAGCAGGAGATTTTGACCAACATCTCCCAACACCCCCAGCCCTCAGCCCCTGGTGAGCGTCTGCGTCTACCTTCTGTTTCTCTGAGTTCCAGCTTTGTTAGGTTTGGATTTTTTAGACATATAAGTGAGATCATACCGTATCTGTCTTTCTCTGACTTATTATTTCACTTAGCATAACACCTTCAAGGTCTATTCATGTCACAAATGGAGGGATTTCCTTCTTGCTCGTGGCTGAATAATATTCCACTTAAACCAATATATATTTTTTTTAAATTGACCTACTTATGTCATTGGGACAGCAGGTGTAATTTAAAGGGTGTAAACATGGAAACCTGTCCTTGTGCTGTGTCTTCTCTGCTTTGCTTTAGACCATTTAAAAAATGTCCTGGGGGGCACCTGGGTGGTTCAGTTGGTTAAACATCCAACCTCAGGTCCATTCATGATCTCATGGTTTGTGAGTTTGAGCCCTGTGTCAGGCTCTGTGCTGACAGCTCGGAGCCTGGAGCCTGCTTCAGATTCCGTTTCTCCCCTCTTCATGCCCCTCCCTGCTCATGCTCTGTCCCTCTCTTTCTCAAAAATAAATAAAAACATTTAAAAAACAATAAATAAAAAATGTCCTGGGATCACTGAAGTCACATTTCAGCAAGAGTGTCCAGATCCTTCCCCCCGGAGCCCCTCCCACCGCTGGTGGCTTGCGACAGGACCAGCAGCATGTTCCTTTGGGTGACATTTGTCTCTCTTCCCCCCATTTGGGTAGAGGGGACATAGGGTGACAGGTATATCATCTTACGATCTGGGCGGGCCACTGTTGAAAGGTGGCTTCTTCACACTGGGGCCTTTTATGGGTTTTTTGCTGGCTCTTTCCATGACCGGGCCATTTTCCTGCCAGAATGCACCTTCTCACTCCTGTTGGGCAGGATGTAGAACAGCTTCTGGCTGTTTCTCTCTCCCACATGGCCCACGCCTGGTTCACACGAGACACTCACTCAGTCTTACTCCCTTATTGTTGCCAGTGTGGCTATTGCCCCATGAGAGGCAGATGTGGATGAAGTTTTAGCCTCAAAACCAGTGCTTGCTAAGGCCCTGTCGAGGCCTGAGAGGGTCCCAACCAGGAGTTCCTCTAGGGAATCTGATTTCCTCTTCTGTAAAGAGGCCCTTCCAGATTGTGCTCCATGGGACCCAGACCCCCTGTGTGCTCAGTGTGGGACGTTTTCGTCTGCCCTGAGGCCGGTAGCCACGACCACCTGCCTTCACACTCCTCAGGGAGGCATCAAACTCAGAGACACACACTGGGGCTCTCCTGAAGTTTCTCCCTGAACTCACGAAGCAAGAGGTGAAGGGCACGCATGCTCCCTGTGAAGCCCCTGGTCACCTCCGGCACATGACCCACTCTCTCCCCAGCACCCCTCCCAGAAACCATCCTTCCCCACTCTCTGAGCCTTCAAGCTTGGCCCTGACTCTTGTTTCGAGTCATGTCCTCCGTGAATTCTGCCTCTGACCTTTAAACACCTTTCTGGAGCAGCAGCGTCTGGGCTGGGAGGGCTCCACTGAAATTCCCGATTTAGCATCCAGTGCACTGAGATTTATTTTATTTTATTTTATTTTATTGCTGAAATTTATTATTTTATTTATTTATTTATTTATTTATTTAATTTTTTAAATGTTTATTTTTGAGAGAGAGAGAGACAGAGCAGGGATGGGTCATAGAGAGAGAGGGAGACATCAAATCCAAAGCAGGCTCCAGGCTCGGAGCTGTGAGCACAGACCTTGACACAGGGCTCGAACACATGAACTGTAAGATCATGACCTGAGCTGAAGTCGGAAACTTAACCAACTGAGCTACCCAGGCACACCCCCCTCTTTTTAAAAAAATTTTAGTGTTTATTTTTGAAAGAGAGAGAGAGACAGAGCAGGGAAGGGGTGAAATTTATTTTCAATGGAAACATTACATTGTAGATATCTTGAGCTAGTTATATTTTAGCTGAGTACACCTGAATATAAATGTGTTTGAATTTTAATAATAGAAGATGTGAAAGTCATGGCTGGTGTCTCCAATGGTGACACTGCCATCCTCTGGGTGCCACCGTGTCAGCAGAACCCGAAGGTGAGTCTTTGTGGGAAAGTGAGCCCCAGGGCATGACCCGGTTGGCAGGGACAGAGACAGCTAGGTTGCTCGGCACAATTAATGAGAAACTTGTTAAGCCTTGTCTAGCGTACCAGGAAGGGGTGGGGACGGGGACACCCAGAATGGACGGAGCGAGGGAGGGCTGAGCAGAGACAGAGATGTTTAGTGATCGGAGTTAACCTACTTGCTGTGCACCCTTTTTCCTTCATTGCTGGGCCTTCTGGCTTCAGGACGAGGGGCTAGATTCTAACCTCACAGCCGGGTTCTCAGGCTCTGTCAGACCATCTGATTGGGGGGAGGAAGCGCATCAGGGGAACAACCTAAAAGCGTCATTTACCTTCTCTCCTGGTTCCTCTAAGGGAAGAGATGTGCTTTTACGTGTCCATTAGCTACTGTTGTCTAACAAATTATACCATAATCCAGTGGCTTTGTTTATTTATATTTTTAATGTTTATTTATGTATTTATTTTTGAGAGAGAGAGAGAGAGAGAGAACACAAGCAGGGGAGGGGCAGAGAGAGAGGGAGACACAGACTCCGAAACAGGCTCCAGGCTCCAAGCTGTCAGCACAGATCCTGACGCAGGGCTCAAACTCACAAATCATGAGATCATGACCTGAGCTGAAGTCGGACACTTACCCGTCCAAGCCACCCAGGTGCCCCAACCTTGTAGCTTTAAATAACAAACATTACTGTGGGTTGGTCAGGCCGTTCTGCTGATCTCGGGTAGGCCATCTGGGGCCAGTGAGGGTCAGAGGGAAGTTCTGCTGATCTAGATGGAGGTCTCTCACATGCTGGGAGGTTGGCTGGTTGTAGGCTAGGATATATAGGACCTCCCTTCTGGGTCTTCCAGAAGGCTAGTCTTGAGCTTGCTCACGTAGCAGGTGGTTAGGGTTCCAAAAGGTGGAGTGGAAGCTACAAGACTTCTTGAGGCCCAAGCTCAAAACTGGCGCCGTATCCTTTCCAGCCTTCTAGTGGTCAAAGCAAGTCATAGGCCAGGCAGTAGAGGTGGGAGAATGGACCCCACATCTTGATGGGAAGAGTTACAAAGCCACACTGCAAAGGCATGCACACAAGCGGGGATAAAGCACCGGGGCCAGGTTTGCATCCATTTATCTACCAGCATCTAGCAAACCATAAACAGAAGCACCCGTGAAAACCTACAGCAGCCCCTGGTCAGGGCCCAAGGCCATGGCTTCTCTCCCATCAGTGGAGCCCTCTGTCAATTCTGTTTCCCGGGTGGAAGGCACACTTCACCCCACCACAAGGCCAATGCCGTGATGAGGTAACCACAGCGCAGCTCCCAACGGGACAGCAGGGGCAGGACCCAGGAGCCGGGAGACCTTCCGATAGGCAGTGGAGAGCCACGTGAAACACGGCTGAGAGCCTGCTCACAGGCCAGCCCTCGCCAACACAGCCAGCCAGGGGAGGCGAGAGTGCCAGGAGGAGCTGGAATTCATCTCCCCGCCCCAAGACGTCCTGGGCAGGGAACTGGAGGACTCGGGGCCCAGATGGTGTTTTTTATCTTGTATTCCAATTGGCGGTGGAGGCCTTGGAAGAGAAAGGACCATATGGGAATTGAACAGCTGGTTAAGTAGATGCAATCGAAGAACAAACTTGGGTTTCTGGACCGTGGCTGAAGATGGGTTCTTGGCGAGGACCTAATATTAACTGTCTTCATATCATGCGTTTGTACAGGGCTGGGCTGTTTCGAAATCCCTTCTACTGGTGCAGAGATTCATTCTCACGGTGCATTGCCTGGGATTGAGGGGCTGGATTTTGACTCCGTTTCTCAGTGGGCGCCAGGGCAGAGAGGTCCCCTGCCTGGGATCCTAGGAATTGGTGAGGGTCAGGGCCAGGTCTCGAATCTAAAATAAGCGCTCATTTTATTCTCCTACCTGCTTCCAGAAAGAATGGTTTGGAGTAACGTTTACCCCTTCTTTGTGACCCACAGACATAAAAAAATTTATAGTGAGACTCAGGTTATATATATATATATATGAGTGTGTGTGTGTGTGTGTATGTGTATGTATAGTATTTATAAAAGACCAGAGGCAGGCGTGCCCTGATTCCCAGAAGAAAATGACCAGAAAGATGGTCCACCCTATGCCTGGACCACTTTGTATACAGGGTGCAGAATGGGGAGCTGTCCATTGTGTTTCCCAGACATTCCCATGTGCCCAGCCTGCTGCCCCACTGCCTATATTCCAAGCCGTGATATCATGCCATTTTCTCTCCGCCTGGTTTCCTGCTCTTGCCTCTGATCATGGGGTCCCCAGCCTGCCACTCCTGTTGCGACGGTTGTTCTCTAAACCCTTTTGCAGAGGATGGCTGCCTGCCCCACCCCCCTGCAGGGTCCCTTCCTTCTCTCTGCAACTTGCTCATTGGTTTCACAGTCCATCGATGGGTTGAGGTCCATGAGTTAGGAGGTGGGAGCTGTCCTGTCTCACCTGCCGGGACTGCCTTCCTCACCGTCCGCCTTCCCCACCATGACCGTGGGGACATGATCCAGCCTGGCTGACCAAAGTGTTCAATTTCCCCGGGGCAGAGCTGGAGCCCCAAGGCTGGGCAAGTCCCCCCTCCCCAGAGCTGACCTCTGGGTGTATGTAAGCTCGTTGCCGGTGCCCATCAGAGTCGGAACACAGGGGTGTCTGACTGGTGTGCTGCAGGGCTCACAGACACCCGATAAACGGCGTGGCGACTGACCAACTGGCCCCAGGGGGGGACAAGTGTAGGCATTTACAGGAAGTCCCATCAAGTCGCTGTCCTTCCCCATGCGAGGGAGCGGGGGCGCTGTTTGGCTGGGTGGCTCCAGCTGCTGGCTGGGCCTCATGCCCTGCGGGCTGGCTGGTGGCCAGGTGGGAAGACGGTTGGGGCTCTCCCAGCCACAAACGCTCACTGAAGGGGCCCTTCCACCCTTGCTATCTCCCTGCACCCTCCACCCAGTCTCGCAGAGATGGACCCTCTCCAACAGGTAAGGAAATGGTGGCCACATGACTGCCCCAGTCCTAGCTCATGGGCTGAGCACAGTTCCCTCTGACTCTGAGACAAGGCTCTTGCACATCTCTGGTGTCCCTTGGAGTATGGTGGCCCCCAAGAGGCATATTGAAGAGAACCACGCGCCCAGCATGGGATACTCACATTTCACAGTGAGAGGTTATTTCCCTACAAATTACATTGCAAGTCTTCTAATGGCTCCAAGGAGAATGCCTTGATTCAGTGCTAGAATGTTTTAACACCTTTATAATAGTTGCTAATCTCTCTTCTTCCAATGAAGAGGGGGTGGGCCTGGGGCTGAGAGTCTTGCCAGGCCAATCAAATTAGTGTTTAATAATATTAGTTTTACTGTATTATGTTTTCTTGTACCCATAGTATGGAAAATGAGATTCCTTCCCATTTATGATGTGATTTAAAGCTTTGTAGACACAAAGTAGAAATGAAAGAAATAGAAAACCAAAAGAAAGTTTGGGCATGATTAAAAATTAACTGAAATTTGAGAAAGTCTGAAATGGAGGTGAAGGGAATAGCTGAAGGGAGATGTGGCACGAGTGCCCAGATCAGGACGACATGGGCTACTGGAGGCCAGCAGGCACCTCCTCACGCAGGCAGCGGAGCGGTTGTGTACCCTGGGACCAGCCCACCACAGCTGGCCCTCACGGCTTCTCAGCCTGACCCTTCCCTGCCACCACATCCCATCAGCTGGAGGGTCAAGATGTTGATGTTGGCAAAGGCCATGTATGAAAGACCCAGAGCTAATATCCTCAAAGGGGAAAAACTGAGAGCCCTTCCCTAAGGTCAAGAACATGACAGGGATGTCCATTCTCACCATTACTATTTAACAGTGCTGGAAGGCCTAGCCTCAGCACTCAGACAGCAAAAAGAAATAAAGAGCATCCAAATCAGCAAGGAAGAAATCAACCTTTCCCTCTTTGTGGACAAGGTGATACTCTACATGGAAAACCCAAAAGACTCCACCAAAATATTGTTAGAACTGATCCATGAATTCAGCAAAGTCGCAGGATAGAAAATCAACATGCAGAAATCGGTTGCATTTCTAGGCACAAATAATGAAGCAGCAGGAAGAGAAATCAAGGAATCAATCCCATCTACAACTTCACTAAAACCCATAAGTTACATAGGAATAAACCTAACCAAATCGGTGAAAAATCTGTACTCTGAACACTATAGAATGCTTATGAAAGAAATTGAAGAAGACACAAAGAAATGGAAAAACATCCCATGGTCATGGATTGGAAGAACAAATATTGTCAAAATGTCTATACGACCCAAAGCAACCTACACATTCAATGCAATCCCTATAGAAATAGCACCAGCATTCCTCACAGAGCTAGAACAAACCATCCTAAAATTTGTGTGGAACCAGAAAAGACACAGAAAAGCCAAAGTAATGTTAAAAAAAAAAATCAAAACAAAACTGGAGGCATCACAATTCCAGACTTCAAGCTGTATTACAAAACTATAATCATCAAGACACTGGCATTGGTACTGGCACAAAAACACTCTTAGATCAATGGAACAGAATAGAGACCCCAGAAATGTGCCCATAACTACAGGTCAACTCATCTTCGACAAAGCAGGAAAGAGTATCCAATGAAAACAAGACAGTCTCTTCAGCAAACGGTGTTGGGAAAACTGGACAGTGATATGCAGATGAATGAAACTGGATAACATTCTTACACCATACACAAAAATAATTCAAAATGGATGAAAGACCTAAATGTGAGACAGAAAACCACCAAAATCCTAGAGGAGAATACAGGCAGCAACCTCTTTGACCTCAGCCGGAGCAACTTCCTAATAGACATATTGCCAGAGGCAAGGGAGACAAAAGCAAACATGAACAATGGGACCTCATCAAGATAAAAAGCTTCTGCACAGTGAAGGAAACAAGCAAGCAACAAAACTAAAAGGCAACAAACGGAATGACCTCATCAAGATAAAAAGCTTCTGCACCGTGAAGGAAACAATCAACAAAACTAAAGGCAACTGAACGGAATGGGAGATGATATTTGCAAATGACATATCAGATAAAGGGCATAAAAGTGGGTGTAGGAAGTTTATTTGGTCAAGGGGAGGACTGAAGCCATTTTCTTTCTAGGGATTCCAGTAAATGTGGAGATCAGGGCCACTGCCTGATCAGGCCCAGGCTGTGACCCCAGCAGTTAGGTCAGTGGGCTCCGGTCCCCCCTCCACCACAGCACCGGCCACTTCAGCGATGCCCCTAGCCCCCATTCCCCATCCTCTGGGATGTCTTGCTTCCCAGTCACTTCTCTGGTGCAGGGCCAAGGTCAGGACATCCCCTTCTCCCTGACCTGAACGTTTCTTTTTATGGTGATTATTTTTACAAGTGGTGTAAGGTTTATTTCTTATAGGTTACTACTCATCTATTTTTTTTTTTTAAACAGAGAGCACATGAGCTGGGGAGAGGGGCAGAGGAAGAGAGAGAGAGAGAATCTCAAGCAGGTTAGCATGGGGCCTGACACGGGGCTCGATCCCACGACCCTGAGATCATGACCTGAGCTGACATCTGGAGTCCAACGCTCAACCAACTGAGACACCCAGGCGCCCCACTACTCATCCATTTTTTACTGTTTTCTTAAGACAGTGTTTCCCCTTTGTTTTTACTAGTTGTAATGTGTCTCACTAAGTATTGGGGTAGGAGATTCTCTGATCCCGCTTCCTTTTAGCATCTTTATCCCAGTTCAGCCTGGCTCCCCTCTGTGGCCCCCTCCTGAGCAAGACATTGGGGTCACCAACCCCTCTCTCACCAGGAACACTCCAGCTCAGGCAAAACAGAGGTTACACATCCATCTGCCAACCCTCTGTGGCTTCACATCTCCCGGGTAACAGCCCAGAGGCTGCGGTTTCCTTACCAGCACAGCCCTGCTACCAGGGGTGACAATGATGCGTTATTGCAATATAGACCACCTGTCACGTCCCCTACGCCCCTGGACCTCTGACCCTGGGTTACAGGGCACTTGCCTATGTGTTCTTGCATATTTCGAAACAAAGTAGGACTCTGCAAGAGCTATTGCTCGGTATAAGCCTTTCCTGTGTTAAAAAAAAAAATGAAGCCTATTTATGGAAAACAGGTAAACCCCATTAACCCAGTCAAATTCAGGCTTTTAGGGTCAGACAGACCTGGACTTGAACCCTGGTTCTGTGTTTTACTAGCTGCGTAGGCATGTGTTCAACAGGTTCTTATTTAGCAAAGGGACAGAATGTGCGCAAAGGTCATTGTCTCTCCTAACCTCAGATCCTTTCTCTGTAAAATGAGGGTAATAATAACCATGCTCTTTCAGCTGTTATGAAGAGGATTAAAAGATGTCACACATGTAAAGGGCCTGGCACAATGCTTGGCCAGCACCAGTCAGGACTGGTTGTCACTGTTTAGAGTGAGATGGAAAGAAATGCAACACTTGGGTATACTTCTGTGCATACCTTGCGAATTTATAATGCTTGTCAATAGCCATTGCTCGAGTCAGTGCCACTTTTCTCGCAGACTCGAGCACACCGAACATGACATGGTGTCTGCAGGCCCCCAAGTCTGGGCCCGAGCTGCTCACCACACGCAAGGGCTGTCAAGCAAACCTCCAGCCCGATGTGTTCACGACAGAGTTCGCCTTCACCTTCCTCCCCAGGACCCCCTTTTCCAGCTGCCCTAGCTTATCAGTGTTATCATTTCCCCCAGTTTCCGGCCCCAGCAGGTGCACTGTTAACTTTCCTCTCCTGCATCTACTGTAATGTCCACACCTAAGCCACAGTCTGGCCAGGCGTCTCCACTCTCAGTACATGAGCTTTTGCTCCTGGCTTCATTGGAGAATAAGGTCCCCTCCTTTTTTTTTCTCGAACCCAGTGCTGGACGTACTGTAGTTGTTTAAAAGATTCGCATTGGCTGAGTTCTCTGTAGGCTCTACAACAACCGTATCCGCAATCCTTACCCCTGTTCACTCCCCATCCTCTCTCCCATTTGTTTCTTTGCATGCTCCTCACTAGTGGACAGGAGATGTTTAACCACCTGTTTGGATCCAGTAGGCACCACGAGGCCGTCTGAATCCTCTGTTTTGTTCTCTGCTCTTTCCCCACAGCCTGCAAGATTCATTGGCACCTAGTAGGTCTTCAGGAAATATGTGTTAAGTGAGCGAGGACCCCAGATGGTCCACTACTATGAACCATTGGTTACTCATTATAAATTGGATTCCACAGGGAGACACGAGTCCTTGTGAATGGGTGGATGGGATAAAGTGGGGGCCAAAGGAGAGAGGAAGAGAGAAGGGCAGAGAAACAGAGACAGAGAGAGACAAAGAACACACACACACACATGCACGCATGCACGCACCAATTAACTGTATCTAGTGACAAGTCTCCAGGAGTCGGCTCAATACCTTTTCACCTGTCCGATGGCCTAATCAAAGTCTGCCTTCCTTAATCCTGCGCGCCATCCCTCACATTGATCCCACACCAGAGAAGAGAGAGGAGCATATGCCTGGGGGCAAAGAGAATGCAATTAACAGCCCTGTGGCTTCATTTCAAAGCTGTCACCCAGCGGTTTGCCCTAACTCCGCAGATTTTATTTTTGTCCTCTGGGCGATTTCTCTTCTCACCTTTCCTTTCTGTAACTCATGTTTTGAACGGTAAGCAGGCCAAGAACTTATAAAAAGAAACTGTGGGATTACACCAGGGATTCCCAATCTTTGGAAGTCATAGAAACTTGGCTTTAAAAAAAAATCATGACAAATGGGAATGTTGCAGTAGGAAATGGCCACAGCAGTCCTATCAGGTTCAGAGAGGTAAAGATAGTTGCTAAAGGTCACACAGCGAAGCAGGGGAGCTGGGATGTGAGTGTAAGCCTCGGCTCTAGGCATAGGGTTCAGGCTTTCCATGCCCAGGACCACTGCGTAGGCCAAGGGGAATATTGGCAAGGCTACTGTGTTCTCACCTGTGAGTGAGAATTTTCCAGGATTCCCGGAGGCTGAGTGGCAGACATGGGCAGGGGGGGCCTCCAGACCCAGGCATCCTTCCTGCCTCGTCCAGAGGGACCCTGGTTGTCCCTTCTGGATCTGACTTCCAGGGTCAGGCCTCAACCGTGGAGTGGTCGCCCGGGCTTGTCCCCAGAAAGCAGACAGGTGGCACTTGGCATTCTCTTGCTGGGCTGGACTCTCAGTGGCCCTGGGGGCAGGAAGAGTGCAAGGAGACTGCAGAGGTGAGAGCCAAAGGGATCACCAGACGGTATGTTCTGGACCCATGGGTGGGCCAAGTGTGTGCCCCCTCTGGGTGACCGGCTTCACAGCCTTCTAGGCATTGGTGGAGACGAATTCCTGTCACTCCCCCCGGGAACCCTGTTTTCTGCCTGTGCCTTTGCAAGTTGGTCTGTGAGGTGGTTGGCAGGGTGGAAAGGGACGTGTACTGAAGTACCCTGCGGGCCTGTAATGGTGGGGTACTGGGAAGACTGTTAGCCAGCGGTGGACATGGATTAGCCCCCAGGTGCAGTGCAGGAGTAAACCCCAGTTGGGCAGGAAAGGCCCCCCCCCAAAACAGACTCCTAACATTGTTTTCTAGGGAGACAAGAAATACACCCATGTGCTTTCTTTTAAAACAGTAAAAAGATGCCAGCTAAAACAAAAGTCCCCTGTGGCCAACCTCTTGCCTTCATGCACTCCCTGAAGTAATTACACCTAGGAAGCCAGTGGACTGACTTAAAGATACCCTTCCATGTCGGTCCGTGCAGATCTGGGTTCAGTGTCTGAATTTTTGGGCAACATTCCACCATCTGAGCCACTGCCCAGGTGACGGACACAGTTGTTTCCAATGTCCACACGTGGCATCCCTGGACGCGCCTCCCTTGCACCTGGGAGGGGGGGCTCCGGGGCCACCCCACCCCCACCCCGACAGTGGACCGGCCCCTCCTGAGACACACACGTTTCCAGGGGGCACCAGGTAACCGGTTCCTTCAACGTCAAATGGCGCATGATATCATCAAGCCAATTTTTGCCAGTTTCGGGGACGGTAAGACGCTATCTCTTGGGTGCCTTGATCTGCATTTCCCGGCTTACTGGCAAGTCTGAGCATCTTTTCTTCTGTCTGGTGGCCTATCTATTTCCTCTTCAGTGGATTCATATCCTTTGGCCATTTTCCTATTTGGTGGCTTATCTTTTCTTATTAATGTGATGTGTTGTTTATGTATTCTAGACACTTCAGGGTGGATTTCACTGCGGAAAGCAGCACGTTAGAGGCCTATTAGACCTGTGGACGGGACCGGCTGTGAATGTCTCGAACCAGAACCTCTGTGGTCTTTTTCTGTTTGTTTTTTCCCAGTCCTGAGATCTACTTGATACCCAGCACTCATCTAAGTCTAGGGTATACAGCATAATGGTTTGACTTACATATATTAGGAAATAATGAGCATAATAAGGTTAGTGAATATCCATCGGCTTGTATAAAAGAAAAAAAATTTGGTTTTTTTCCCTGTGATGAGAACTCTTCGGATCTGCTCTTTTAACAGCTTTCAGATATATCCTACAGCAGCATTAGCCAAGTCACCGTGCAGCACGGGGTATCCTGGGGACCCGTTCATCACTGCAGCCCCTGTGGTCTGTTTGATTGACAGCAGCACCCCCCCCCCCCGAGAAATGGGTGTGGCTCAGGTCATAGCAGGAGAAAGAGGTGGGGGCATTTCCTGTTTGGAGTCTCATCTACACATGGATTTTCTATTGGAGAGAAACATCAGTTCTCAGGCAGCGTCCAAGGCAACTGGTTCTGGGAGTCGGGGACACTCAGGAAACGGGTAGGATGGCTGACACAGTATCACTATCGTAGGCAAAGGGGCATTCACACGCTCCACCTTGGACATGCGTGCTTGGTGGAGTGGATTCTGTGCAGAGTGAGGGGACACCAAAGAGGCCGTCAGGAGGCTCCCAGAGAGCCCTGGGGCAGTGCTGCCCAGCAGGGAAGGGAATGCCCGATGGCACAGAGGAGCCCCCCAGCCCCCAGATTCCACACAGAGCAGTCTGTGCAGTCTTCAGGGGGTGGAGACCCTTCCCCTCACTACTCTTCCTCCCAGGAACCAGACTGTAGGAGAAATGGGGTGCAGGTCGACTGGTGAGGAGGCTCCAGGAGCTGCCCTCTGGGGACACTTGGGTAGGGGGCCTGCAGCCTTGCTGAGTCCCCAAAGCTCTGGGGCTCGAATGGGCTTCAGAACTGTCCCCAGCTGAGGCAAGAAGGCTGGGTTTTTTTCACCCCTGGATTGCCCAGGGGAGGGTGTGGGCTTGGCAGGGGCGGGTGGCTCCTGGAGGCAGCTCAGCAGCCCCCCGTCTCCTGACAGCCAGGGCCTCAGAGCCTCGGTCTGATGGGGACACGCTCCAGTGAGTCCCATCTCATTCAGAGCACAGCCTGAGTCTTAGCAGCTTTCACGCTACCAGATCTCACAGCGGCTGCCTCTCTGACCTCTGCTCTTCCTGTGCAGTCTTTCCCACCTCACTTAATGGAAACTCCCCCCTGTCCTTCCTGAAAAATCCCAAACAGTCTCCTGCCTTGAGTTCTGACCAGAGTGTCTCCATCTCTTGCCTGCTCCCATCTTTCAAGTGTCAGAATATCATCTTGTCAAGGACACGTATCCTGACCACCCTACGGAGGCTGGACGTTGTTCTCCCAAGCATCCCGTCCTCCAAACTTTGTGGTTGTCCACAGCGTTTATCACCACCAGACATATCTCATCATTTTTCAGATCCTCTCTCCCCAGGAAGACAGATGCTTGATGACGGCAGACATCTTTGTCTCCATTGTTCACCGCTGGGTCCCAGGTGCCTGGGACAGGGCCTGGCTCACAGCACCCTCTCCACAATGTTTGCTGAATGAATGAATGAATGAATGAGCAAGCAAACAGAAGGCAGAGAGGCAGCAACTTCTGCAGCCAAGGACTTTGCTGCCTCAAGAGCCCCTGTGTAAAGGCAGCCATGCCGTGAAGGCAGGCCAGGCTCTCTGAGGGGGACTCGTTAAGGATAAAGCCATGCGGTACACCTGGAGGAAAAGTTCGGACTAACAGAAGGTCACACTTGCAGACCATGGCATGTGCCAGGCGGCTCGTGCTGAGCTTTGGTGAACCCATCTACAGACAAAGTTGTTCAGCTGTGGTGAGATGGGGCTGACCACACTCCCAGGTCCCTCCTTCGTGCCTTGGCAGACCAAACCTGAGAAAAAGATTCTTACTTCTTCCAGATGAGCAGCAAGGGCACCTGCAGGAAATCCACCTTTAAAGGGCAAACCCAGCCTAGCTGTGCTGTGGAGGCATTGTGTAGATGTAAGCAACATGTACAACAGGCTGAGTTTACGTAGAGGAGATTATCCTGGATGACCTGAGTGGGCCTGATCTAATCAGTCAAATGCTTTCCATAACAGAACTGAGTTTTCCCTGAGGAATAAGAACGTTTCCAGCCCATGTGTCCCATTGGCTTGCCCTGCAGATTTTAGATTTGCCTAGCCAGCTCCCACAACCCTGAAAGTCAATTCCTTGCAATAAATCTCTCTCTGTCTCACTTTCTCTCTGTATATGTCACAGTGGTACATGAGGGCTGGAGACTCCCATATTCTATAGAACTTTTGGGAGAGTGAGAGGGCCAGAGGGTCTGACTTGGAGAAGGTACTTCTCAGAAGGCAATGGCTTCTGTAGGGGATCAGAGAAAGCATAGGTGGAGACCACAGTGGCTTTGGGGGGGGGTCTGAGTTTGATATTCTGGCCAGTGCTGCTCCTGATGGAGCAGAGAAGGAAACCCACTTTCCTTTCTTCTACTTGGCGAACCTTCTAGACTGCTGTCTGTTCCATGTCATGGGACTTTTACTGGACTGTACTATCATCTACTTATCTATCACTATCTGTCTTTCATATCTACCTGTCTATCATCAATCTAATCTAATCTGTCTATCATTTATGTATCTGTCATGTATGTACCTATCTCTCTACCTCTACCTGTCTAATCTCTCCTACTGGTTCTATTTCTCTGGGAGAACTGTAACTGATACATATGAATAATAATAAAAAAAAAGATTAACTTGGAGAGGGGGATACAAACACATTTTTGCTCCATTTTGTATAGAGCATTTTCCAAGACATGTCTGGTCAGGACACAATCACCAAGGGCCTGATTGGGATAAATCTGGATATCTAGATATCTGTGGCTTGAGCAAAGATGGCCAAGGTCATGGATCTGGGTGGCACCATCAGTATAACAGTTGTCTAGAATACCGTTGATGAGCAAGGACACAGTGTAGAAGATGAGACGTAGATGGACAATTTTCCTGGACATCCCTGGCCAAGAAGACAGTCCCAGAGGAAATGGTCAGTGTCCATAGTTTCCTAGGACCTGGGTGGCCAGTCCATAGTCATGAAGACAGATCCAGAGGAGACTTGCTGTCCAAGATGTCATGGACAAGAACACAGTCCTTGAGGGCAAAGCTAGTGAAGATAGTGTAGACAGGACTTCACTGGCCAAGAACATGCCAACGCCATAGTCAATGCCAATAGTTTAGACAGCTGTGCAGGATACTCATGGCTATTGTGTGCTTGGGAGACAATTGTCCTTGAGCTAGGCACCACCATGTGTGCTTCTGCTAGAGGTAGGCTGCGGTTTATTTTTCTTATTTATCCAAGAAGCTATTTTTGTTCATTAAAACCTAGTTACTCGCTGTATCTAGCCAGGATCCTGGAGAGCTTGCTTGGTTAATTTAAGCAAGTGGAGCTTTGACGAAGTAATTTTATTGTCCTCTGGGATTGGCCAGCTTATGCCAAGCCTCACTCTTTCCATTGAAATTGAGTTAATTTTCGCTGAAATTGCTTCTTCGCAGACAAACACATTCCCCATCATTGAGGGCTTATGCTTTCGCAGCTCTATTATTCCTTAACTTACATACCCGGGCAGCAGAGGAACCATGCTCAAGACAGAGGCTCTCTTGCATGGTGGGAGGGGGATAAGGGAGGGCGCAGCAGCACCTGCTCATTCCCACACCTGGCTGGAGTTAACCAGTAGCTACTCAAGTAGAGAGGGGGTCAGGCCAGGGGCAAAGGCCAGCCCTGGGGTCAAGGCCATGATGATTCAGCCAGCATCCGAGTCACCACACGGCCAGCATCTGAGGCAGAAAGATCATGCTAGAGGGAGGATCAGCAGGGGCCTGTAGGTGCTGGAGCAGGGAGCTCCCATGGCTAGTGGGCAGAAATAGTCAGATCCCAGTCGTACAAGCAGAAATGTTCTCATGTTCTTTAATTCAGCCTTGGCTGGAAAACGTAGCTGAAGCAGAAGCTATGGGCTTTGCCTAGCCGTTAATGAAGAACCTTGAAAAAAATGGGAATCTGTTGACACAGATGCTCAGAGAAGACAAGCAATAAGCTAGCCATTACATCTTGTTAGATGGATTAGGAGAATGCTGGGGAATATTTGCATACCAATTACCATAAAATTTAAGTTCAATCTATACTTATTTTATGTCTTGTCTTCAGAGTCTCTGTCTACATCTGTTTGCTAAGAAGATCCATTTTCCCGGAATATTGAAAATTTTGTCATAATAGTTTCAAAAAGTGTTGACTTGTAACGTTGAGATTAAAAATGTTTATTAGGAAAAACATCCCATTTGTTAACATGTTTGTACAAGAAAAGCATTCGTGCAAAGTTATGTATTTACCTTGATGATAATTAACCCACTATTTCTCTCAGCAATCCAGCAAACCAGAGTCAACTCAAGATGTATCAGAGAGTGCCGGGTTCCTTACTATCGGGGACATGGGAAGATGCAAATTTCTGTGTAAAATATATCTGCAAGTACAACTAACTGACTGTGACAATAACTTTTAAACCAAAAGCAGGATCTTTGTTCATGGAGGGGCACAAGTGCCTGGCTCCAGGCTCAAGGATCACATGTTTGATCCTGCCCCAGACAGAAGCCCCGCCCCCCTTCTCTCTCTCTCCTATCTCCCCCTCTCCCTCCCTTCCTCCCAACCTCCCTCTGTCTCTCTCTCTCTGACCCTGCTCAATGTAAGCCCCCATCCCTGGAGCCCAGGTCCCTCACAGGCCATCAGGTTTTAATTTTACTCACTTGCCCTGAGTTGTCTCTGCATTTACCCTGCAAGTTTCAGGTTTTGCCTGAACATGTAGCTAGGTTCGGGGCGCCTGGGTGGCTCAGTCGGTGAAACGTCCGGCTTCAGCTCAGGTGATAATCTCGCAGTTCGTGAGTTCAAGCCCCGCGTTGGGCTCTGTGCTGACAGCTCAGAGCCTGGAGCCTGTTTCAGATTCTGTGTCTCCCCCTTTCTCTATGCCCCTCTCCCATTTTTACTCTTTCTCTCTCAAAAAATAAATAAACATTAAAGAAAATAAAGTGTAGCTAGGTTCTTAAAACTTAAGAAAGTATTTGAGCACCTCCACACTTTTGGCGGTCTACAAAGTGTCTGCCGTTTGACTACAACTCCTGGCTGGTTAACTATTTCGGTGCTGGTCAAAACCATGAGCCTTCATGATCCCCAGCATGAAATAGGACTTACTACTTGTTTGATGCTTTGGTGAACCAATCAATGAATGAATGAGTGTGGGGGGGGAAGACAAAAAGGAAGGAGTAGGTAAGCTTGGACTTGAGGCTTCCTAGAAGAGAAAAATGTCTGAAATTCAGGAGATGAATCACTCACATCGAGGGGCAGGAGGGAGGTGATCTGTCAGGAACTGATTTATCCAGAATCAGCCTTACCCTGTTTAGAGCCTTCCTAACACACAACTCACCTCAAACCTGGGTGATGTGATGGGAAAGTTTATGCAACTGACCCTGGATGGCTCTACTATCCTTGAGGGAAAGAGAGGCAGCCCGACCCAGCCTGGATTCTCTCTACTTTGGGGATCGAAAATAGGACAAATCCGAGTTTGAGTCTGGGCATTGCCCTTAAGAGCAGTGTGGTCGTGGGCAGGTTACTTAACCTTGATAGCCTGTTTCCTCAGCTGTGAAATAGGGATAAATGAGTGTGGCCACATCAGGGCACAAAGATGATTAGACATTTTGCACTGCAGGTGCTAACATAGCTGTTAGTATTGTTGAGCAAGCGACACGGGCTGTCTCCCCAGGAGCAGTGGTCCCGGGCTGTCAACCCACAGTGTGGTTTGCGAGTGTCAGGGTCACTGATAAAGACATGGCTCACGCAGGCGCTAGATGGAACGACACTTTACCCAGAGAAGAGAGCGGCAAGATCGGCTGCAGTAGTGGGTGTCAGTCCACCATGGCCAGCCAGTCTCGCCCTTGCAGCCGACACAGGGTCATGGTCTGCACGCACCCGTCTTGTGCTGCAAGCTCTGTTCCCTCCGCATCAGGAACAGAGAGACCAGTGGGGTTGCCAGGGGTCATAGGACATGCAGGCTTAAGCAGAACAAAGGCGTACACAGAAAGCCCAGAGCAGAGACAGTCCCAAACTAAGAGATGAAAGAGAGGCAGAGAGAGAGAGAGAGAGAGAGAGATACAGAATCTGAAGCAGGCTCCAGGCTCTGAGCTGTCAGCACAGAGCCCAACGTGGGGCTCAAACTCACAAACTGTGAGACTGTGACCTGAGCCAAAGTTAGACGCTTCACTGACTGAGCCACCCACGCGACCCAATATTATTTTCTGATTACAGAATAATGTATGTTCATGGCAAAGGGAAAAAGGAAAAAAAAGCCCTGAACACCCAGAAAAGTGGAAAGCACAAAATTAAAATCATTCATAAGCCCATCACTGCTATTAATATTTTGGAATATTTTCTTGCCGCCTTTCTTTCTACAAATATATGCACCCATATCAGAAACAAACTTGGGATTACATTATTTATAAAGGTTTAAATACATACGGTCTTACTATTACCCCATGCTGTTTGAAAGCACATTTTTAAAGCCTACCTGATGTTTTATATTATGGGTGTGACACGTTTCTGTCACTCCACTGACATAATTCTGGAAGATGGGATATTTTGAGTATTCAGGTAGACAAGCAATCGTGTTTTACATTTATATATTTCTCTACTTAATTCCACCTTATTTTTTTAAGGTTTTTATTTATTTAAGTAATCTCTACACCCAACGTGGGGCTCAAACTCATGAACCCTAGACCAAGAGTTGTGTGCTCTATCGACTGAGCCAGCCAGGTGCCTCAAATTAATTCCACCCTAATTCACTCTTTCTTGGGGTGGCAATAACTTTGACCTAGTCGTTTCCAGGGAAAGTCAGTCACTTGAGCTTGAAAATCAGATCCTTTCTGCTTCTTATATTTCTCTCTTCTTCTAGGTTAAATTCTGAGTTTCTTTCTTTTTCTCAAAAGCAAAACCCTAGAAGCCTGAGGACATGAAGCCAAGGCCGGAAACCACACGGTTTCCCGAAGGCCCTGGTGGGATGCAGTTCTGTGAAGGCTCAAAGAAGGCCGAGGTCACCTTCCCTACCCTGGAGGGGCGTGCCCCACGCTCTGACACCGTCTGCCACAGCGGGGTCACCTGAGGGTCCTTGACCAATGTCCCCACGCTGTCAGGATGACTCCGGGCTCCAGTGTTTGTTAAATCTCCCCAGAGAGCTTGAGGACCCGCACTATGGACCCGCTGCTGTGTGGTATGGCCCTGAGCAATGAGTGTGACCCAGGAGCTGCTAAGACACAGAAACTCAGAATCTGCATGGGAACAAGACCCCCAGTAGTTACACACTGGAGTAAGAGCAGTTTATAGTGTGACACACATGTGGCTCTCAACCCCATCTATATTGGTAGTATAAGAGGAATAAGAATTGGCTTTTGAAAAATACACTGAATGGGCTTACTTTTGAGAGGTCTGTGCTCTGAGCTCCACGGTGTCTGAGGGGGGATCTAAGAAAGGGACTGATGAAGACTCCGCACAGCCTGGGTCCTATGGCACATGGGACAAGTGAAAAGGGGCCTAGAGCAGGCTAAGCTAAGGGGCTCTAGTGTGGAAAGTCACACCCCTTCCAGAATGGGTATGGACGAGGGATGGAAACAGGTTACAAAAATGTATGCCGCGTGACCCCCTAGGCTGTATGTGGGCTAATGTAAAAAGGGATATAGGAGCACTATATAAATATTCATATATAACATCCAAAAAGATTTACATTATAATGTTAATATTCATTTTATGAAATTGTGGGTAATTTTTATTTTAATTATGCGTATGCTATAATTTTTACACAGACTATGTATTCCTTTGATTAAAACCATAAAAATTCATTTTAGAAGTCCCTTCCCATACTGCTATAAGGTCAATTACAATTTTTATTTATGCTTCCAAAAGTTGGGCTTATACATTGAAATCTTTAATCCATCTGTAATTTACCTTGGCCCAAGTTTATGTCCCAGTAGCATTTACTGAAAATTTCAGGCTTTTTCTCTGATGTCTTAGCTTTTCTCTAAATTTTCTTTCTGTTCCTAAATTCCATGTCACCTATATGATATATAAAGTTATTATACCTGCGGGGGTCAGTTTCTGGGGCAGTTGTCCTTTTCTGTCTATCTGCCCAGCTATGCTCATGGAAGTATGACACCATTTTACTATGCCTTTCAGTGCTTTTGTTTTATCTAGCAGCACAAACTTGCCCTGATTATTCCTCTACATGTATTATTCCATATAAGCTTTGGATACTTTGTCAGATTTGAATTAAATATTACAACAACTTAAGAAGAATTAGTATATTTGAACTCCTTAGGCTTTGTGTTCAGGGCATGGACGTTTCTTCCCACTTTTACCTTTTTAAATGTCTATCATTATCTTAATTTTTTTTTTCCTTTGACAAGTATTTGCAGTCTTCTGAAAAAAGAAGTCTCTTTCTAAAGAAAAGTAAGACTTTAAAGTTTGTTTAAAAAGTAACAATGAAAGCACTACATATTTAAGCAAATGGAGGCAACTAAAACTATACTCAGAGGAATAGTCAGGGTCTTAAATACTGTCAGGAGTAAGTAAAAAAAACAAACCAAACAAAATGAAATAAAACAAAACCTTGCAACTAAGAATTCAATTTCAAGTCTTAAAAAAACAACTAAAGAAAGTAAAAGGAAGTAAATGATAACACTAAAGGCAGAATTTAAAAAACAGAAATTAAATTTAAATTAAAATTCTCCCAGGATTTAAAAAACAGAAGAATTGATAAAGAAATCCAAGATCCAGTTACTTATTCTCCAGCGATAATAGTAGACTTGGGTATTCCTTCTTTCAGCCCTAGGGGCTTCTGCTCTGCGTGTTTTAAAGCTCTATTGTTAGGTGCATATGTGTTTAGGATTGTTAACATCTCCTTGGAGAGTTGATGCCTTTATCTTGCAGAATGTCCCTTTTTCTACTGTTAATCCTGTTGTTTTTTAGAAGCCTACGTTGTGTTTTGTTACTGTAGCCACACCAGCTTTTGATTAGTGTTTTGCTTTCATGGTATACCTTTTCTATTCTTTTGCTTTTGTCCTCTCTGTCTTTATGTTTTTTAAAAAAATTTTTAACGTTTTATTTATTTTTGAGAGAGAGACAGAGTGCAAGTGGGGGAGAGGCAGAGAGTGAGGGACACAGAATCTGAAGCAGGCTCCAGGCTCTGAGCTGTCAGCACAGAGCCCAAAGCGGGGCTTGAACCCACAAACCGTGAGATCAGGACCTAAGCTGAAGTCAGATATTTAACCAACTTAGGCACCCAGACACCCCTCTCTGTCTTTATAATATGGATTTCTCATAGGCAGCATTTGTTGGGCAAGACCTAGTTATTTAAATATACCAGAAAAATAATTCAAACCTCTTACCACACCAGTCAAAGTGAAATAAAACAAAACTAAAAATTAAAAGGAAATTAACACAAGAACGTTTGAGAAAACTTGATTTTAGGAAAAGTTGCCTCCTCCCAGTAGGTGAAAAGGGGGTGGAGCCTAGAAACATACAGATCCACATTGACAAAATTATTTTTCTGGCAAGAATTATAACAATAAGCGTATTTTAACAAGTATGAGTTATAAATACCTAAGTGCCGTTGATAGAGTTACATTTTCAATCGCTTTTGCTCAAAATTGCATCATTCCTTTTGCCCGTACCCTCCATCATAGAACATAGTCTTTTACACATGCGGTCCCATTTGATCATTCATTGCTATGATTTTAAAAATCCCAAAGGCATTTACACAAAGCAAGCACATTGCTTTCCCCTACCCCATGTCATCCTCTTAAGATTTCATGACCTTCCTAAACCGCACTCTCGAAAAGTTCAGTATCTCCCTATGAAGATCTATCTGCTTTATTTGTCTTTGTTTTGTTCACTCAATGCCTGGTATGTAGTAGGTGCTCAATAAATATTTTTAAATGATAAAATGACTCATTTAGTTGCTTAGGATGAGACGTTGTGGTATCATAAATATACCTCGTCTTTATCCCATTTCTGGCAGAGTTTCAAAACTCCTTCCAATTTCCTGAGCAATTAGGAGTGTCTTTGTCATGCTAATGAGTGATTCTTGGTGGGGCCCTTGATAGCTTTAGGATTGGGGCTGGTCTTCCGAAAGGCCAAGCAGTCAATTAGAGGCTTTGACCTTCGATGCCCAACCTCTGGGAGGAGAGAGGTACTTCAATCATGCTGTCTGATGATTTAAGCCCTAGTATTTACATAATGAGACCCTAATAAAAACTCTGTACCTTGACTCAAGGGTCTTCCTGGTTGCTGAAACGTTGCTCTGTGCCAGGAGAGTTCCAAGAGGAGAGGGCACAAGAGCTCTGTGTTCTCTCTTCTCTCCCTCTGTCTTTTTTTCTTTAATAGTTTATTTATTTTTGAGACAGAGAGAGACAGAGCACAAGTGGGGGAGGGGCAGAGAGAGAAGGAGACACAGAATCTGAAACAGGCTCCAGGCTCTGAGCTGTCAGCACAGAACCTGATGCAGGGCTCAAACCCACGAACTACAAGATCATGACCTGAGCCAAAGTCGGATGCTTAACCGACTGAGCCCCCCAGGCGCACCCCTCCCTCTGTCCTGACCTACGTGTTTCTTCATTTTGCTGCTCCAGGTCTGTCCTTTCTAATAATAAAGCCGTGATCCCAAGTATAGCACTTTCAATGAGTCACTGAGTTGTTCTGACGGATGACTGAAACTGAGGGGGTCATGGGAACCCCTGACTTTGTAGACGATCAACAGAAGCATGGGTAGTGGGTTGGTCTTTCGGGGGACGTTGCCCTTAGCCGGTGGGGTAATTATTTCAGGATCCTGTTGCACTGTATACCCACTCGGGGTGTTAAAAGTAGTACGTTTTTAAAGTCTAAAAAAAAAAGTTGATCTAAAAACAATATCAAGTAGTAATGGCGGTAGACATGAGGGGTCAAGGAAACACTGATGTGATGGCCTGCAAGTAACCCAGCTGGTGGAAAAATCCCTGTGAGACCAGTGATCAATACAATAAAAAGGGAGGCCCCTGAATTATTGGCCGTGGACTGCTAGTGGTATGGATCATGAAGCCATGGGAGAGGGAATTTTTACATTGGAATGAGAAAGACAGTATTTCAAGCAACAGAGGCGACCCACGTGTCACAAATGCATACCACATCGAACTCTACACCGATGGAGTTGGAGCCTTGTAAGCCTGGGCGATTTCATTAAAAAATTACACGTGATCTAAACTGCCCCCAGAAAAGGCAGAAAGATGGGCTACACTGGGAACCGGACACAAGGAGGATACATGCAAATAAGAGGAAAAAAAATGACCTTCCATGACAGTTCTGAAGTTTGATATGATTTTTTTTTTCAAACTTCGAGAGAATGGGTAAATTCTCAGCTGTATAAATGTCCAATAAACTCTCTCAGCGAGGCCGGCTGCAGGAATTATTTCTTTCCTTGTTGAGTCTGACTTTATCATCTTTTGTGCGCCAGACTCTATTGATTTCCTTTCTGTCCCGGGCAGGGCTAGGGGGCTGGGGGAGGGTGTCTCCCCAGCAGGACTGCGCTCTTTGCTGGAGAGCAGACTGGTGGAGCCCTCACACTGGTTCGGAGTGTAAACTCTTCATAAGAGAGTCCATATAAACCAATGTTTTGCAAAAATGCGTAAATATACAAGGAATGTACTATCATTACAAGAAGATGAGGGAGGAACACGAAGCCCCATTTGCGGAGATCGGCACTCGTGGTCCACAATTTTGTGTGCTTAGAACTTTGTCAAGAGGGTACATCTCATGGTAAGTGTTCTTAAATGGGAAATTTTGGTTATTGGTATCCCAATAAAGGTAAAAATAATATATTTTGATTAGATGTTGGCTCGAGTCCTTATTCAGTGTCTCAAGAGAAAACACAAAAAGGGATAGAACTTGGCAACACCCACCACTCCTCTGCCCTGAAGATTCTCAGCTGTATAAATGTCCACCCTCAGCCCTGGTGGGGCTTATGAAGTCTCATTGGTGAGTCTAGAAAAGATGTCAGCCATGCCCTTCTCACCCAAGTGGGTTGTACGGGCTGAGATCTCTGAGGAATGCCTCCCTTCAGGGTGTGGCTGGGATTAGTGCAGCCCATATCTGGCCTGGTGTTAAAACAGCTCATGAAACTGGGACTTGCCCTGCCATCGAAATCTTGGTGGAGGCCCCAAGCCCAAGGCCACAGGGGTCTGCAGCCAACCTCAGGCCAGGTGCTAGGTCACCTGTTGCAATGACACATGGTCCCATCCCAATGTTCACTGTCCTTTCTCCTCACTTTCTCTGCAGTGCTGATGGGACCAGTTCTAAAAGCATTTCCCAGCAGCCCTTGCAGCATGGAGCTCACACAACACAGTCAGACATAAGGGGAGGGTAAGGAGGCTGGTGGGCTAGCCTGTCCCTCTCTTCCTTTTCCTACTTGAAATACAGAAATAGCAACTGTCCTGAGGAGGTGAGAGTGTGGGTCAGATCTTGAGAGAGACGGAGGGGGAAACTACTGGGGACACCAGGCCAGCCCCCAATTCCTATCCACGGGCTTTTATTGGGTGAAAGCCTTTGTAATTTCTTCAGGCCACTCTTTGGGGTAGAAATACAGATAAAGCACACTTCCTAAGAAACATAACATTTGTGCTGGACTTGCCAAAGCCATAGACGGGGCAGGCTGGGAACAGACCCTCGGATGTGACACTGGACGGGGAGGGGTGTGGGCACACTGCCGCTCTCGCTCCTCTGGGAACCGTGCCCCACGGGGTTACTGAGGGGAAAACTGTCTTTTCAGACCCTACTAACAAATCCGCTAGCCTGGGCTGCAGGTCACCAGTGTGGTTCCAGCCTGTGGACAGGCAAGGCCCTGCGCTCCACACCCAAGACACTGAACCCAAGATCCCCTCCAGTTGATAGCCCTCTCTTTGTCCTACAGACGACCTCCTGCTATCTCCGGGGTCGGATTCTGTGTCACTTTAACGTTGTCTCCACCCCAAGTGGATGAGGGATGTACTTTGCCAATACGCTTGCTCAGTGCGCATGCTCTATCTTTCATGATGAGTCCTCTTTCCCCGCCCTTTTCATCAATATGCATGTAATCCCAGCCCCTGTAATTGTAAAAACTTGTTCTAATCTCAGTGGATGAGACAGATGTGAGCCAGCCTCCCGTCTCCTCCTTTGGCGGTCTTTCCAATACACCCTTTCCTTGCTGCAGGCTCAGTGTCTCAGGGATGAGCCGTGCTGTACCCCTTGGGCAGATGACACTGGGTTCTGTGACACCCTCACCAGGGGAGGGGCCTCGAGAGAACAACTCGGAGAGCTTGGCATGCCCCTCTCCCCAAACTGGGGGACACGGGACTGAGCTGCCTCGTATCTGAGACTTCCAAGACATCTCTGGGAGAGAAGCAGGGATGGGCTGGTGGCCCCAGGGGCAGAGCCAAGACACGTGACTCCTCAGCCACTTGAGACTCTCTCCCCTCATCTCCCATCATGACCAGTCACCCGGCAGGCCACATAAGGGCCCCCATAGGAAGAAGCCAGACTGGGGCACCTTGAGAGAGATTCTGTCCAGAGGGACCACCTGCAGGGGGGGAGGTGGCCTGGCAAGTGTGAGTGGGATGGGAGGCCAGGAGAGAGGGGAGAGACGCCCGCAGATAGACTAGCTCATTCAGGAGGCTGCAGATGGAGGCCCCTGGGGGAGGATGTCTAGGGAGACTGAAGAATTTTCCCCCAAAAGAAAGAGCCAGCATGTGGCTCGAGGCACACGGGGGCCTGGACCCCTCTGCCCCACCACCTTCCTCAACCACAGGGACCTCTGGAACACACAGGATCGAGCATGCAGAGAGGAGGAGAGAGAGCCTCCACCTCCAAAGGCCCAACCGAATTTAAAGCTGGAGGAACACAGACTGTAAATAAACGGAGAGTCTGGAGTTCTGGAATCACACAGGACCAGATCTGTCCTTCTTTGTCGGGGACCAGAAAGGCTGTGAAAGTTGCCCGCGATTTCACGGAGGAGAGGATAAAGGCGGAGGTGGGAAAGAACGATCTTGCTTTCTGTCTGCCCCTTTCAGAGTCAGCCTTGCTTAGCGACATGATTTGAAATGGCAAAGAAAGCAAAGGGGGAGTGCCTGCCTCCGGCTGGCCTCTGCCTCTCCGTGTCCCGTGATTTCTGCTGCACGGCGAGGGGACGAGTCAGAGCACTCTGCTGTCAAACAGGGAAGGCATTCCCAGTGGTGGCAGACCACCAGTTAAAAGAGGCATCAGGAATAACCTGGAAGTCGCTTGTTTTCCGCTTCTCAAAGATACCACTTTGTGTGTGCGTTCTTCCCCATCTGATGATAGGATTGTGAGGACACGTCGTCCTGGAGAAGTGCTCCCCTATTTGAGGGACTGGGGCAAGACCTGTCCACGCAGGACTTAATAACGGACAAGCTGGGCCTGTCATTGTCATTCATCACCACTGCTTTGGACGCCTGGATTTTATTCAGTAGAATAAAAGCTGATTGGCAGGAAACGCTTAGGTGTAGAGGGCACGAGATCGTCTGTCTCTCTGCTCCCCATACCCAAGGAAGACAGGGGTGAGGGAGACCCAAGAGAGTCACTACAAAAACTGACGTGGTGTGTGACAGGGGAGACCATGGGCTTCCTCCATGCCTGCCCGTGGAAGCTCGCAGAGCTCTTGGACAGAAGCATCAGGTGGGTCTAGGGCACTCGACTCTCACCAGGAGGATGGCTGGTGAAGCATCCAAAAGTGGGCAGGGGCAGAGAACCACGCCAGTAGCCTACAGGTGCAGTTTGTCAAGGCAAGGGCATTTGATGTCTCCCACACCAGGGGTCACTAGGGAGTAGATCTGGTCAGGAGCCTTCTCAGAGACTCCCGACCTGGAAAACTGCTGGCCAGGAACGATGTCCCCTCCTCACTAAGGAGCTGAGAGCAGAGGTGAGGCAAGAGAGATGTGCATTGCTCATGTCAGTGAATGAAGCAGAGGGTAGGTATCTCCGAAGACCCCACAATGGAGCTGTCTATACAACAGTCAAGAGAGAGTCACGGGCAGCCCCAGCTCGTGAAAAGGTCTTTCCCCCCTTTCGTCTTGTCCCTAGAGGATCCAGAGAAAAGGAGGGGGTCGTGGGGAAGGGAGTCGAAGCATAGACTATGCACAAGGGGATGGGGAAGGAAGCAGCTTTAAGTTGTATTTGAACTGAAAGTTTTGATTTAGACTGGCTGGATTTTTTCATACTTGAAGATGAGGCTTCTCTCATTCCTGAAAGTGACCAGATGTGGCCAGGGGGTGGGGAGGGAGGCCTGATGACCATGTGACGAGCAGTGACAGGGGAATAAAGGAGCTGTCGGCTATGTGGCTTGTAGAGTAGAGGTCGACGGTACATGAGGCATGCATATCCCCCCCGCTCACACCATCACATGGTCCCCTACACGGTTTTTGGATCTTGCATTTGACCCAACATAGCACGGCCACTTTCCATAAAAAAAAAAAACAAAAAACTGAGCCTGCGTGGCTCAGTTGGTTAAGCGTCCGACTTTGGCTTGGGTCATGGTCTCACGGTTCGTGGGTTTCAGCCCCACATCGGGCTCTGTGCTGACAGCTCAGAGCCTGGAGCCTGCTTCCGATTCTGTGTCTCCCTCTCTCTCTGCCCCTCCCCCTCTCATGCTCTGTCTCTCTCTCTCTCTCAAAAGTAAATAAACTTAAAAACAATTTTTTTAACTTCTACAACTTCACTGTTAATGCCTCAATGAGTAATTTATTTATTTTCTCAGGAGAAACTCCGGCCTTAGAAACTCAATCTCAAACCAGCAGACACTAAAGTCTAGTAGGAGTTAGGAATAAAATGTGGATATTAGCTGCCATCATTTTTATTTAACATTTTCCTGCAGTTCCTAGCTACTTCAATTACATATGAACCATATAGAAGGTGTGATTCTCATACCTGAAGAAATCAGTTGGATAAGGGCCATCAAAGTCTATCCCATTCACTATAAGGAGAGTAAATTTAAAAGGTTTGAAAATAACATTTACCAAAAAAAATTGAAGACTGTTATAAATAAATTGACTATATTTTGCTGAAAAAATCAATTGAGAGCTTTATTTCTAGATAAGAGCATCTAATGTATTTTTTTAAATGTTGTGACAAGCATATAAAAAGATGCTGAACACCGTACGTCATTAGGAAAATGTAAATTAAAACAAGATGCCATTTCACATGCATCAAAAAGGCTAAAATCTAAAACATCACCTCAACCAGGTGATCAAGGTCAATATCACCAGTGATACATCATGTTGGTTGCATGCACCCTTGCTAAGATGTGATAAAAATGGCACTTTACCTCTCTGGTCTTCCTCACAAAAACGCATACCATAATCCCCAGTCTGATAATGAGAAAAACATCAGACAAATCTCAACTGGGGGACATTCTGTAAAATCACTGACCAGTGTCCCTCCAAACCGTCAAGGTCATCAAAAATAAGAGAAGTCTGAGAGACAGTGCCGGGTGAGAGGAGCCTGAGAAGACGTGACAACGTGGGACAGAAAAACTTCATTACATAAAAACTAAGGAATTCCAATCAAGTATGGACAGTAGTTAATAATAACGTATCGACATTGTTTTGTCATTGTAACAAATGTACCTTAATTATAACTAAGGGAAGAGGTTGGTCGTGGGGAACTGGGTGTGGGGTATAGGAGAACTATCTTTTTTTTATAATTTTTTTTACCTTTATTTATTTTTGAGAGACAGAGTGAGACAGAGCGTGAATGGGGGAGGGGCAGAGAGAAGGAGACAGAATCTGAAGACAGGCTCCAGGCTCTGAGCTGTCAGCACAGAGCCTGACACGGGGCTTGAACCCACGAACCATGAGATCATGCCCCGAGCTGAAGTCGGACACTTAACCGAATGAGCCACCCAGGTGCACTGAGAACTGTCTATCTTTGCAATTTTTCTGTAAATCTAAAGCTGCTCTAAAGTAAAAAAGTGTATTTAAAAATACATGTCAGCTCGGGGCACCTGGTGGCGTCCAACTTCGGCTCAGGTCATGATCTCACAGTTTGAGTTCAAGCCCCTCGACCGGCTCTGTGCTGACAGCGCAGAGCCTGGAGCCTGCTTCCGATTCTGTGTCTCCCTCTCTCTCTCTGCCCCTCCCCTGCTCATGCTCTGCCTGTCTCTCTCTCTCTCAAAAATAAATACATATTTAAAAATTTAAAAATACATATGTCAGCTCTTCCTTAGCTGATTTGCTACTCTTAACATGATTCAAAATCCCCAACAGGATTTTTTTCCAAAACGAAAATTGATCACAAAGTAATGTAGATGAAAGCAGAGGAATAACGAAGTAAACTTTGGAAAAGATCATCAGGGAGTGAATTTATAAAACTGCTATTAGAATACAAAAAGCCACAACCTTAAAAAAAAATCCTGTCATTCTGATACCAAAACATACTGATGAAATGAAACGCTTGAACCAGAGAGAGACTTGGGAGCAGCCACTCTGATGGGCTGAAAAAGGAAAGGAAAGGAAAGGAAAGGATCGGCCGTACTTGCTGATGTCCCAGGCATACAGCTGTACAAAAATCATCCTGTTTTGTTTTATTTAAAAAATTTGCCCTCAGAAGCAGAGGCAAAGGTAGTAACATTCTTCAGATCATGGCCTGCTCTGGTCATCAGTCCACGGGAGGTTCTGTCTGGTTTTGTTTCCCCTTCATCCCCGATTACTTCCTCCTTCTTCCCTCCCCCGGACACACCCAATCCGATGCGTTCGGTTTACGTGTTGAGAAATCGAAGTGTTTTTGAAAAACAGGTAGTATTACTTTAAGTATGTATTTACAAATCTGTATTTGTACAAATCTTTTTTTAATTAATATTTTTTAATGTTTATTTATTCTTGAGACAGAGAGAGAGAGAGAGAGAGAGAGAGTGAGAGCAGGGGAGGACCAGAAAGAGAGGGAGACACAGAAGCTGAAGCAGGCTCCAGGCTCTGAGCTGTCAGCACAGAGCCTGACGAGGGACTCGAAACCACGAGGGACTCGAACCCACGAGGGACTCTCCCACGAGGAGATCATGACCCGAGCCGAAGTCGGACGCTTCACCAGCTGAGCCACCCAGGCGCCCTCAACTTACAGATTCTAATTTCAAATTACAGATCCAACAGTATTTCTCCCCCTTTTTACCCAATAGTATGTGTTTTAAGGTCTGTCCACATTGCTCTCCACACTTCCAGCCTAAAGTATCGGACTGCTTTGCAGCGTTCCCTCGTACACAGCGCGATGTTTCTTTCTCCGCTTCCCCAGCAATTAACCTATAGGTTGTTTCCACCTTCCAAGCCCTCTAAATAATACTGTGATGGAAGAACGTTCTCATCCCTGGTTCTCATCCACGTGTGGCTTTCACCAGGATCAACACTGAGGGTTGCAGAGTCGCAAATCCACTCACTTAATTTTGCTGAACTCTATCAGCTTGCTCTCTCCAGCGTTTGAATTTTTGCCCTCAGATGCATAGAGCTGCATCTTACTAAGGTGATGTTTCCATTCGATACCTGGAAGGACTGAGCGGACTCCCTCTTGTTCTCTGTTCCCCTTCAATGGATAGTTTCTCGTATTTTAGGCTCATGGTTCCCTTGGAATTTCCTGCCTTTTTCTCACTGATTTGCAAGAATCTCGTGTGTATTCCGGAGCACCCCATGTGGCTGAGTGCTGTCTTTCTGCCTCACCGTGGGAATCAGCAGGCTATGGTTTATTCAAGGCGATGTGGCGAGACTAGAGTTACCCTTCAAGGACCCCTCCTCGCCTCCCTCCATGGAAGGAGATGCTGCCCTCCTTCCCTCAGGACTCACTACCCAATCTCCCCGCCGATTCACTGGGAAGAATCTCGCAGCCAGTTGCTCCGGGGTGAGGGGGTCTCACTGCTTTGACATGAGTTTGACAAATCCATTGACCTCCCATCTGCCTTTGGTGGCATCTACAAGGCTATTCTGGGGAGCAGTGGCCCCGTGCTAATTTGTCATCTTTCCTAGAGCCAGAAGACAGTGTGCTACATGCCAATTATACAGAGAAAAAAAAATTGGGAGAAAAACATTTAAGTACTCTTTATACATGTGTATTGAAAGTATATTAAAGTGTTTTTTTAAGGGAAAACATATAATTATTGTGTTTGCCACATCTAGCAGCTGAAAGCTGCTCTTCTTGTTTTCTCCAAGTCCTTATCATTTTCTTGGTTGGTGGCGGACCAAATTACTACTCAGCAGCCCTTGTGCGATGCCTGTAACATTAAACAGAACCTGGTGTCACCGCAACTGCTTCCCTGCGTTTGCACCATGGGCCGTAGAATGGAGAGATTAAATCTGAATGGTTAAGGAATGATCCAAATTCTACCTCCTGTGTCTTGGGTGTCCCATGGCTCATTATTTTCGTGGAAAAAAAACAAACAACAACCCTTCCAGGAAGAAGGGAAGCTTGTGTCTTCCTTGGGAGGGTTTCCCATGGCCATGCTCCATCTAGATCTTTGTGGGGGGGGTGGGACCCAGGTATCAATGGTTTTAAAAAGTCTTCAAGTGGGGCGCCTGGGTGGCTCAGTGGGTGAAGCATCCCACTTCGGCTCAGGTCGTAATATCACAGTTCATGGATTTGAGCCCTGAGTCAGGCCCTGTGCTGACAGCTCAGAGCCTGGAGCCTGCTTTGGATTCTGTGTCTCCTTCTTTCTCTGCCCTTCCCCGTCTTCAAAAATAAATAAACATTAAAAAAAAATAACTCAACTCTTCAGGTGATTTCCCTGACAGCCAAGGTTGACAAGAAGTACCAACTCAGGCAAGTTGTGCCTTTTGTCACCGGGGAGATAATAACAGATTCTGTGTCCTGGCTTCCACTCCCAGAAGTTCCTAGTCAGTATGGAACGCAGCCTGGGCACTGGGAGTTTAAAATACTTCTCGAGTGATTTGAATGTGCAGCAAAATTTAAAAAAAAACCCAGGCTCCCAGTGCTTTAGCTCCGTCTACCATCACATCTGCCACATCAATGTGCTCTTGGGTTTAATTCTAATTGATAAGCGCCCCTCTCCGATATCATGATTTATTTTTTGTACTGAAGGGTTATGTGGGTTTTTTTCATATATTTATCAGTTACTTATTCACCATCGATCCTTGAGTCTCATAGCTTCCTTTGGAGTTTTTTTTTGGGTGGGGGGACAGCATCGTTTAGAACTTCTTTTAGCAAGAGTCTCGATGTAGCTATAAATTTTCTGCATATTTTCTCTTTAAAATTCTTTATTTTAGCTTCCCAACGGATGGTTTGGCTGGGTAAGGGAGTCTCAGTTGACAGTTATCTTGTCTCAGCGCTCTGAAGGTATTACATTGCCTGCTTTTCTCCTCTGCTGCCAATAATAGTCTTTGTCAGTTGATTAGTTGTTTTTAGCTAATATGTTTCCTTTTTCTGGGTCTGGTTACTTCTATGCTTTTTCTCTTTGCCTTTTGTTTTTGGCACTTTCGCACAAGTAATGTTTGGGTATATATTTCTTCTTCTTCTTTTTTTTACCCTGCTTGCAATTTCTGATTCTTCCCTCTGAGGATTCCAGTCTTACCTTGTTCCAGAGAATCTTCAGCTATGTTCCTGTTGAATATTGCCTCTTCTCCCTCCTCTCAGGTGATTGTTGGATGCCTTCCATGCCTCCTTCACGTCTCTTAACCTCTTTCATACTTCCCACCTCTCTGCCTCTCCATCTGGAGTGCGCTTGAATTCTGCACCTTTAAACTATGTCTTAGTCACTTCATTTTAAATTTCAATGACTATACTTATTTCTAGAAATTGAATTTGCTTCATGTTTAAATGTACATGTCTTTGTTTCCTATTTCCCCATTTTTGTTTCACTGGTAAGCCTTATTTTTATCTCACTAATAATTTAAAGGATGTTATTTTATACTTCTGACCAATTTTCTATTTCCATTTCTTGGTATGCTAATCTTTGCTATCTTTTTTTTCAGCTGACTTTCCCACTCAGAGACTCGTTTCATTATATTTTAGTTAGAGGCTTTATCTTTTAGATATATATATTGCAATATTTATGATTGAAATGGTATGATGCCTAGAGTTTGCTTCATGGGAATTGAGTGTTGAGGAGGTGAGCACAGACATAGAAGTAAGATTGGCCTTGTGATTTGTAGTTTTCACTTATGAGCTCATCTTGACCAAGAATTAATTATGTTTTTCTGTTGGGAATTCTCATGTTCTGTGGGAGTATTACTATAAGGCAAATGTTTGTTTTCTTCAGCTAGTTAGACTAATTGATTTCATGACTACTGGATAAGATTTTTTAAAAATTCATATCTTGTCTTTGGGATTTCTGTAACATGTATTTAGTAAAAACTGAGACCTCACACCATGATTAGGACCCTAGAATTTGTCTGAAGTCTAAGTAGACTTAAGCCTCTTTGTTGCTTCTCTGGGCTGCTGGGAAGATGCACTTTAGTTTCCTTATCACTGAAGGGCATTTTTTTTCAGGATCCCAGGTC
The DNA here is from genome assembly GCA_028646485.1 of Cryptoprocta ferox. Taxonomy (NCBI): domain Eukaryota; kingdom Metazoa; phylum Chordata; class Mammalia; order Carnivora; family Eupleridae; genus Cryptoprocta; species Cryptoprocta ferox. The sequence continues at coordinate 54,199,084 of CM053574.1, forward strand.
TCAATTGAAGTCTTTCCTCTAGCTCTCAAATGTGGGGGTGCAAGGGTAAGTCTCCATTCTAGAGACAACATTAAAACTTCAGGGCCACCTGGATGGCTCAGTTGGTTAAGCATCCAGCTCTTGGTTTTGGCTCAGGTCATGATCAGGCAGTTCGTGAGTTCGAGCCCTGTGTCGGCAGCTCAGAATCCCTACTTGGGATTCTCTCTCTCTCTTTCTCTCTCTCTCTTTCTCTCTGCCACACCCCTGCTCACATGCTCGAGCTCTCTCTCGCTCTCTCAAAATAAATAAATAAATGTTAAAAAAAACTTTCTACCTCTGTCCTCCAAGATTTATTTCTGAACCAATATGTGTGACATCACTTATTAATGACACACAAGTATTCCCTGTTTTGTCTTTCAATCCCAGCTCTATATTTATACATTTTCCAACATTTCTATTCTGGGTGTATGTGTATGGAGGGCAGGGTCCACATTGGCTCTCTCTGCCATGTTGTTGGTTAGTAATGGTATACAACTAAGGATTTTTCTTAATTTTCTTATTCTTGGGTTTCTTAGATAAACAGCATCACTTGAATATGCTAATAAGAAGAATAATTAATATTTGTTTGCCTACAAACAATATTATCCATTGTTGTTTCATTATTCCACCCATTATTTCAGTTTATCCTCAGAAAAATCTCTGTTATGTGGATACCATTACTAATCTCTACTGTGCAAATGGATAAATTAAGGCCTAGAGTAGTTAGATGGTTCACTCAAGGTCATATGTTGGGAGTAGGAGCATTGGAATTACAACCCAGACACACGCCCTCCAGGGTCTGCACAGTTGACCTCTACCCAATAGCACAGCTCTAAATGTTTAAAAAAATTGTGTGTGCATGCACGTGTGTTATTGAAGTGGTCAAAGCTTCCAAAATGATCTCTCAGTACAAACCTCCTGTGGGATAGCAAGTTGGTCCACACCCAACATCGGGTTCTCCTCCCCACCACAGGCACTTAGTTTGAGCCATGTGACTGGAAGGGGCCAATGAAATGGGAGTGGAGGTTAGACAGAGACCATGTGTTTCAGGTGGGAAGTCTACCCAATTCACATTGAACTTCGCATGAGACATAGGCTAAACCACTGGGATTCGAGGAGGAGGATTTCCATTGTGACAGCCCATGCTAATTACCCTAATGTATTTCTTTTCCAGCATTTCCCTCATGTTCAGGAATGTTCGACCTGCACTGAGAAAATAGAAACCACTAGGTGACAGCTTCAGGGACAAATAGACACACTCACCTCAATCTCAGAATCTGATGATTACCTCTGCTCCTGTATCTTCAATCCCCTTCTTGTAAGTGGATTCTCTTCATTTCTTTGATTTTATTGAAACATCCTTATCATGGCTATGTTTTATGAAAAGAGCTCTTACCATTTAGAGATACATAATGAAATATTTATGGTTTAAATGGCATCATGCCTGGGATTTGCTTCAAAATCCCAGGCACTGAAATCACCCAGCATTGAAGGAGTAGCAGGGTAGAGATGAAGTAAGATTGGCCATGTTTTGGTAACTATTGATGGTGGACATATAGGAGAATCATCACATTCTCTGATCTACTTTTCTGTCCTGTCTACTTTTTCCCTACACACAATTTTCCTTAAAATGGTACACAAAAAATTCATAAAAGGAGAAAAAACTTTCTATGCAATTATTTTTTGAAAACGGGAGAAGAAAATATATTTTTTGCAAGTGGTAAAAGACACATGTCCCCCAGTTCCTCTTCATTTCACTTGCTCCCCAGCTAATCATCAATGGGGGACCCCTAGAGTATTTTTGTTATACTGCTTGCTTTGAAGATGGAGGGTATGGCCATGAGCTAAGGCATGCAGACAGCTTCTAGAAGCTGGAAAAGGCAAGGAAACAGAATGCCCCTTAGAGCCTCCAGAAGAAACAAAGCCCTAGCAACATCTTGATTTTAGCTCAGTGAGACCTGTTTTGGACTTCTGGCCCCCAGAGCTGTTTTCCCAGCCTCCAAGTCATCATTTATTGATTTATAGCACACCCATCACATGACCTAAGGGCTTTATAATACAGTAAACATCACAACAGAACTCTATAGTTAAATACAAGCAACAAATTACAGACCTAAAAAAAAAAAAAGCTGGAATGAAGCAACATTATGCAAATTTCAAAGATGCTCAGAAGTAGCAGTATAAAAAAGATAATTCCACCAACTGGAGACCAGACAGGCAAAGATACCCAGGCACCACAACCCAAAATGGTCAGATTTATAGAGAGCAAGAGAGTGTATAAAATAAAATTTCACAACAGCACAAAGACAACATATTTATGTTTTTTTTATTTTTTTGAAAGAATTTTTAATGTTTATTTATTTTTGAGAGAGAGAGGGAGAGTGAGAGAGGGAGAGAGAGAGAGTGAGTCGGGGAAGGGCAGAGAGAGAGGGAGACACAGAATCCGAAGCAGGCTCCAGGCTCTAGAAGAAAATACAAGAAAAACTCTTCATGACGTTAGATCTTCATGACGTTAGATCATGACCTTAGATCTAGATAGGACACTAAAGAAAACAACCCATGTATTATACAAGAAAATATTGATACATTTTGTGCAGTGAACACTGTGGTTTGCCACCCAGACATTTGCTCAGAAATAGGGGATTTATGAGCCCAGCTGCTAGAATTGCACCCAGCAGCCGGCTCTCAGCCCCCACAGATGGCTGTGGGCTCCTACAGGTCAGTGGAAGCAAAACGTTGAGACCGCCCAGTCATGCTTCCCTCCCCCCAACACCACTAAAACGCACGCCTCATCAACCTCCTTAGCTCTGATTTCCCTTCCAGATTCAGCTCCCTGGAAATCTCAACCTGAGACGTTGGGCTTCTTTAAACTTTTCTGTTCATTGATAGACACTGTTAAGATAATGAAAAGGCAAGCCGCAGACTGGGAGAATATACTCACAATCCATATATCCACCAAAGGACTTGTATCCATAAGACATAGAAAATTATTACAACTCAATAATAGAAAATCAATGCAAAAATAAAATGGTAGGGACACCTGGGTGGCTCAGTTGGTTGAATGGCTGACTCTGGATTTCAGATCAGGTCACGATCCCAGGCTCATGGAATCGAGCCCCAAGTTGGGCTCCACATTGAGTGTGGAGGCTACTTGAGATTCTCTCTCTCTCTCTCTCTCTCTCTCTCTCTCTCTCTCTCTCTGCCCCTCCCCCACTTGCTCTCTCTCAAAATAAATAAACTTAAAAAAAGAAAAGCCCCTTTAACCCAGTGTGTACAAACCAAGTTTATAATCCCCCCACTAGACAAGGTTCCTGGCACATCTTCCATCCTAATAAATGGCACTACAGCTTGGCAGTCCCTTTCCTCTCCAGGGCATGTCCAGACCATCACAGAGTTGGTCCTTGCCTGTAAATTTCTCTCTAACCATGGAACGTTTCTCTTCTCTACTGTCCACTGCCCTAGTCTAATAAGACACTATCTCAACACAGAGGATGGCAGTGGCCTCCTTGAGCCTCCTGTTTTAATCTTGGCACTCTCTCCATTTATGAAATGTTAATCTCATCATCAGCATCTCCCTCTGCCTGAAACCCTCCTGTGGTTTTCTGTTGCCCTTACCACCTTTGTGGTATGCCCACTCCATCTCCCACCGCCCCCTCAGTCTAAGCCAGCCTCCTCTCCATTCCTGGAAAGAACTGGGCTCCCTTCTACCTCTGAAGGGCTCTTCTTCACCTGTCCTCTCCTCCCTGCTCTACCCAACCTGGTTCATGTCTACCAATCCCTCCAATTTCAGCCCAAATATCCTTTTCTTTGACGCACAGCCCCAGATCTAATCCAATTTTAGTAATCACTCTCTTGACATCTCCCTTTCACCGGCACTTAGCACAACGTTAACTATGTATTTGTTTTCTAATGATTAGACCAATCAATGGGGGTGTGCACGTCAATGAATGATTCAGTTATGGCGGGCCCATTTGGCCAATGGAAAACTCTAGTCCAGTAAACTCCTCCCAAGTCAAGCCAGACCTGCCCATCTTGGCTCCACCTACCACCCACTTCTATCCAATCATGTGCCAGGGTAACACCCACTGTCTTATATAAGAGGAATGGGATGTCCACAAAAGCAGTAGGCTTCCTGGAGGCTTGTAGGAAGGACGTCTGCAGGCTGAGGTCTGAGCTACAGTTGGGATCTGTGGACACTTCTGGACGCCCAACCCCTTGGACCTCGCCTCCTGAAAGGGTATCCTACTCTCCAGTTTTCCAGAGCCAGCTGCGAAGAATTCAACAGCAGGAGGTCAGGTATGTGTCCAGTGGCCCTTTTTCTTTTTAAAGTTTATTTATTTATTTTCGGGGGGGGGGGAGGAGGAGGAACAGAAAGACAGAGAGAGAGACAGAGAGAGAGACAGAGAAAGAGAGAGAGAGAGAGAGAGAGAGAATCCCAAATAGGCTCCCCCAACGTGGGGCTCCATCCCACCAACGGTGAGGTCATGACCTGAGCAGAAATGGAGTCAGAGGCTTAACCAACTGTGCCACCCATACACCCTCAGTTACTTTCTTTTTAAGATTTTCCTGGTTTTTCTTGTACTTTCGGTATTTACTTGTATACCTTAGAGATCCCAGTAAGGCACATTAAGAAAAACAGCAGCCCCTGCTACTTCTCAACTTCTCACACCTTAGAGACCACCATTTTCATCTGTTCGGTTTCTTTTAACATCACTTTCTGTCCTCTAAATACCGTGTTTATACTATTACCAACTTGTTTTTCCACTTTAGACTTTATTTCTGGTCTTCCCTCTATGGGAGAGGAGTAATTAGCTGGAGTTCTTGCATTCCCACCATCCTCACCTCTAGCCACACTCCCCCACCCACCCACTCCAGCCCCTACACACACCTTGGTCCCCCACCTCCCAGCAGAATTTCACTTTTCAAAATGGGATCATCTAGTTGACCAGGATTACTTACACCTTGAATTTTGCAAAACCTAATACTTGGACTTTTATTTGCTAATTGACCACTAATCCATTCTCACTCTTTCCCATTGTTTCAATTCAAACTCAATCAAGTACTCATCAGTTTCACCTTCTGGTGGCATTACTGCCACACCCTTTTACCCTGCTCCAGCCTAGACTGGCTCCTCTCTGCCAACTCCCAGGCTGCCATCCTAGAAACTCCCTTGACCATCATCTGGGGAATTCCTTCCCCACTTTGGACTTTTATACCCTCTTAGTCGGGTTTATTTTTTCTCTTTGGTGGAGCAAATCTTCGAGTAGCATTCCTGGGGAAACATGCATCCAAAAAAATTCTTTGAGACCTTGCATATTTAAAAGTGTCTTTGTTCTACCCTTCCTGGTTCATGATAGTTTGATTGGGTATTGAATTTTAGGTGGGAAATCCTTTTCCCTTCGAATTTTGAAGACACTTCTTCTTTCTATCTCTCTCTCTCTATGGAAGTTTTTAGAATCTTCTCTTTGTTTTCAGAACTCAAAATTTTTTTTCTGATAATTACCTCTGGTAATACTATGCTTCTAATTTTCTTATATCTTATCCCTCTTATTTTTCATTTTTGTCCTCTTTTCTGGGAGATTTCCTCAACTTTATCTTTCAAAATATCCATGGAGATTTTATTTTTTAATTAATTAATGAAGTTTTATTTATTTATTTTTGAGAGAGAGAGAGTGTGTGTGTGTGAGTGAGGAAGGGGCAGAGGGAGAGAAATAATCTTAAGCAGCCTCCACGCCCAGTGAGGAACCCAATCTCACAGTCATGAGATCCCCTCCATGGAGATTTTAATTTCTGCTCTCATAATTTTAACTTCAAAGGGCTTTTTGTTTTGTTTTGTTTTGTTTTTTTCTGAATGTTCCTTTTAAAAGTGTCTTATAATTGGGGCACCTGGGTGGCTCAGTTGGTTGAGCGTCTGACTCTTGATTTTCAGCTCAGGTCTCGATTTCACAGCCTGTGGAATGGAGACCCATGTCGGGCTCTGTGCTGACGGCATTGAGCCAGCTTGAGATTCTCTCTTTCTCTCCCTGCCCTTCCCTTGCTCTCTCTCTCTCTCTCAAAATAAATAAATAAACATTAAAAAAATAAAATAAAAGTATCTCGTAATTGAATCATGGGCATCATTTCTTCTTCTCTTCTCTCTTGAAAGATATTAATGATATATTTTTTTGAAGTTTTCACCTATGGGATAAGCTACTTCCTACAAGTTGCCTTCTGTTTGATTATCAGTTTCCTGTCTCATGTTCATCTTTCTTCTGAGGTTGCTGACCCCTTGTTGGCCGCTCATATTGAAAAAGGGACCTTGAGAAGCTGAATGCCAGCTCTGGGCCAATGAATGGGGCCTGTTGACTGTGGGCTCTGCAGAATTCGGCAGGGCTGCCGAATTGGGGAACCCCATGTGCCAGTTTCTTAGTTTTTTTTTTTTTCTCTTAGACTTCATATGCTCTCCAATGCCAGCTCTGTCATCAGCTAAATTTCCATAGATGCGTATCCAGTCTGGGCTGTCTATTCCAGTCTGTTGCTCAGTCACTTATCTCTGTTTGAATACCACACTGTCTTCATTCCTGTAGCTGGGATGCTGCTTCATGGTCTATGATAAACCAAGTACCTCCATCATGTTCCCTTTCTGGAGGGCATTAACATTTTATAGCTATTGTGAAATTGTTCACCATGACATTTCTGTCCATACACTGAGTGTCCTAAATCTTGTCATCTTTACCAGTCCAGTAGATGCATAGCCATGGTACAACTTTTCCTTTAATTTGGATTGCTTCCTTGTAAGTGAGGTTTAGCATCCTATATGTACAGGGACCATTCACTTTTTCCCTTTTATGGATGACCTGGGATTGCTTTTTGCTGTTTTCCTCTGTTTGATTGTTTATCTTAACTGATTTTTTTTTTAGTGTTCCTGAATTTGGGAGATTTATCAGTTCAGACTTTCTTTGGTCAATGAATGATCTCACACCTCCCTTGCACTGTCCCCACTTCTACTGGAGTTAAATCTAGGTCAACAAAGGGGAACATGGTTTACATACTTTCACAGGATTGGAAAGAGTGCTCTGGTCCTTGGTCCACACAAGGTACCCCTTGCTTGGTACCCCTTGCTTCTGTTTCTACTGGTGTCTGGCCATCAAGTCCATGCAGGTCACTCTGAGCCCTCTAGGTCCTATCTGCCAGTCCACCAGCTCTCCCATAGCTCACCCAGGTCATTCTTGGCTGCTTCTGGAGCCACACTGAGCTCTGAGCCTGAGTTTTGCAGAGCAGATGTAAATGGCTTTTCAGGACCACCTAAGTGTTGAATAAAGCATACACTTGATATGCTGGGATCTCCCAGGACTCTGATTTCTGAAGCTCAAAACCCCCAAATTGAAATGCTTTTAACGATTATATCTGTCCTGAGTTCCAAAACTCTCCTAGAGTGTCCCTTTCTTTCTGTTTATCCCAGCCCCTGGGTGCAGAGAAGATGGGGTCAAAGGAACTAGCAACAGGGCCCTGGCCGTGTCTGGGAGCATGCATCTCCTCAGCCAGTGCTGTGGGGACTCTGACCATTCAGAGGTTGATTTAAGGTATGTGAGTTTGAGCTTTTCTGGCTGAGAACTGGAAAAGAATTCACCTGTGAGATGATCTGATCCTGGCTTTTTTTTTTTTTTTTTAATTTTTGGATGACGATTGTGGAGGAAGAAGGTGTTTGTCGGAACGCTCTCAATTTGTTCCATGGTACTGGGTCTGTTGGAGCTGTTCTTTATTCCTGATGCTATTTATTCTTGGGCTCTTGTGTCCCAGGACTGCCTCCAACCATGACTCCACAGCCCCGGTAAAAGTCCCACACCTGCTGTCTCCTGCTCACCACTGTCACCCACCCACCATCTTCCCTGCCTCATAGCCATGGAATATGGCCTCTGCCTCTGCCACTGTCCTCATGCTGTTCTCACTCATTCTGGGTGGCCCACAGAAATGGCCCCATCACAGGCCTGCTCTGTCCCATGTGGCCAACACTGTGGGCAACTCACCCCTCCCTGATCTGTTTTCTCCATCTTGGATCTGGGCACACCCTCCCAGTTTCCCTCCACATCAGTGGCCCTGAACAGTGCTTTTTCTATACCCTTCCCTTAGAGGTCAGCAGTGGACTTTAGGAGGCGTTCTCCACTCCTCCATTCTCTTGTACCAATCCCATCAGCTCCTGTAATGGGGGTTGGTAATGACCAACTTTGTGTAGATGACTCAAATCCAACTCCAGCTGAACCCTGCATGGAGCCCCAATCTTACATCTGTTTTCTTGGATAACACAAACACCGAACCCGCATATTCTCCCTCGAGCTCTACCTTGGGGAAAGAGCTTCCTAGCCCTCTATGTTGGGGAAAGGCAAATGGCAGTGGGTGGGGGGGTATTTAATAGACAGTCAGGAGAGTGCCCTGCAGATGAACGGCATTGCTGGGGGCCCCAGATGCCCCCTTTCATCCAGCCTGCCTTCAGGAGATCCCTGTGGTCCCCTTACCTCTTCACACCTTCCTAGAGGGCTACAACTCTTCCCAGCCTTCCTGCCTCTAGGGATTCCCCCTTCCCTTCTCTGTCCATGCTTCACTTTCTGAAGTCCAAAGGATGACTTGCTTCCTTCCTTAAAACCTTTCAATGGCTCTCCTTTGATCTGAGGATAAACTAAAACTTGGCTTAGTTTACAGGGGTCTGTATAAACTTCTCCCTCCTGCTGTGCTAGCCTAGGCTAGCCCAGGCATGGACTACTCCTAGTCTCCATTCCCCTGGGAATCCTCCCTCCTGCTCAGCCCTTGCCTTGCTAAATCCTGCTCCATCTTGAGGAGGTCCTGGCTTTACAGGTTCATGTTAACTCCTCCAGCCAGACTTTCTGGCCCTCCTGCCCCCAAGTACATGGGAGGATGACACTAATCTAAGCACTTGCTTTTAGCAACCAAGTCTTTGTAACACCCCAGGGGTTGGTGTTTCACCATATCAATTCATGAAAAAGAAACCTGAAGCCCATCACGAGTTAAGATAGAATTCCAGGCCCTTTGGATTCAAAATCACCTCCCTTGTAATACCCTAACTCCTTTACTTTCCAACTTGTCGCCTGTTAGTGTCATTACATTTTTTTGTTTTGTTCTGTTTGTCTCTTGTGTTGAAGTTTAAGCCTGGTGAGGGCAGGGACTGTCCCTCTGAGTCAAATTGAATCTAGTGAATTCAAAGCAAATCTAGAATCAGTTTACCCATCAGGAAAATGGGGATGGCGATTACCTAGCTGGATAAGTTGTGAGGAGGTCGGATGAAATGACCAACCGAGGTTGCCTGGGTGGCTCAGGTGGTTGAGTGCTCAACTTCGGCTGAGGTCATGATCTCACAGTTTGTGAGTTTGAGTCCTGTGTCGGGCTCTGTACTGACAGCCTGGAGCCTGCTTTGGATTCTGTGTCTCCCTCTCTCTTTCTCTCTGCCCCTCCCCCACTTGTCTCCCCCCTTTCAAATAAATAAACATTAAAAAAATAATTTAAAAATTTTCTTAAAAAGAAATGACCAGTGAGAGTGCTACACGTAACAGGCTGCACTTGGGGCTCTCCTAGACCACCTCATACCCTCTCCCCATCATCCTGCCCCCAAATCTTCCTCAGAAAGTTCTGATTTCTTCTTCCCACTTTCTGCTTCTCTATTTTGCCCCAGGTGTGCATTCTCAGGCACCAGAAGGTTCTGGCTCTGCTCCGCTATGGAAAGTAAAGACATCGTGAAAACAGATGGCCCCGTGAAGCCAGGCCAGCCCTTAAAACCCGTGGCTGTTGTGAAACCCATGAGATATGGGACCCCAGCTTTCACAGCTGTCCTCAGAGAGAGAGACCAAGGCCATCATGAAGGAAGAAGCCAGCAGGCAGAACGAGGTCAGCTCAGGGGGTCAGACCTTCCCGGAGGCCCTGGCCTCCAGGAGAGGCCGAGACGCATGCTGAGTCCTGGTCTGCCTGTGGAGTCGGGCCACCGTGACGAGCCCGGACACCACGTGGAACGAGAAGCCAGGCAGACCCCATCTTTGCCTTCTACTGGGGCAGCGACGGGGGGTGGCCATGGGCCGCAAGGCCCGGGCTCCCACCCGGTGCAGCCTAGGGCCGGAATCCAGGCACTTCCTGATGCCTCTGGGTACTGGGTCCTCACAAATTCCCCAGCTTCAACCGTCTATCCCTGCTTAGGGTTCCGACCCTCAGAGGGCTCCAATTTGCTCTTCACACAGACGCCTTCTGGTACCTTTGTGTACGGGGTTCCAGAATTTTTTACCCACATTGCACACTGATCTCCATCGCTTCCCACCAGAGTTTGTCTGAGCTGGGTGGAACTCCCAGCCCAAAGCCAAGTCCCCATTTCTGTCCCCACTCAGCACCCCCCCCCCCACTTATGTTGTCCAGATTGAGCCTGTGAGCCTCTTCCCAGGATCCCAGCAGGGTCCCACGTCTGCTTCCTAGGCCCTTCCGTTGTCTCCTCCTTTTGTTTGATCAAAGCTGTATATGAGTTTAGTTCCTCTGCTTGCTAAAATAAACCTGAAATCTCCTCTTGTCCTCTCCTGTCTCAGTCTGTTCGGGCTGCTATAATAAATAGCACAGTCTGGGAGGTTTTTAAACAGACATTTATATCTCATAGTTCTGGAGGCTGGAAGTGCAGGATCACTGGCACATTCTTTGTGAGAACTCACTTTCCAGTTTATAGATAGCTGTCTTGTGTCCTCACCCGGCTGGAGGGATGCGGGCGATCTCTGGGACCCTTTTATAAGGGCACTAATCCCACTCACGAGGGCTCAGCCTCCTAATGCCATCACACTGGGGGTTAGGATTTCAACATGGATTTTCGGAAGACACATTCAGTCTATCTATGCCTTCACCACCACCAGTTTTTTCAATCCTGAGATATAAAACCGCTAAATGTGGACACAGTGAAGAAGCAAAGAAAAAGGGGGGGGGCGGGAAGAAGTTACACCAAGGAAATAAGAAGCCATAGAACATTCAGAAAGAGTCTATTAAAGAGTATAATTAATATCCTCAGAGAGATATGGGGTGATAGGATATCTCTGACACAATAACATGTACTTCATATAAAAAGCCAATTAGAGATACTTGAGAGGAAAAGTTGTTGGAATACAAAATTATGCGATGTGAATTGCAAGAGGGACGAGACTGAGGAGCAAATCAGCAAACTTGGGGTTTGGGCGGAGGGAGCCCCCAGAACGTGGCAAAAGAAAGGCGAAAGGTCTGAAAGCTACTTCACACTGACAGTAGCTCCCGACGTAGGGATGTCTAACATCGGAGTTCTTCCAAGAAGAACAGAGCATTTGGACGATAGCGATATATGTCATCTGGCTGACTTCCCCGAACCGAAGACTGAGCTGGATGCAGCAATCACACACACCTGGAGGAGGTATGGGCAAAAGAAGTTTCCAAAACCCATCTGAGAGATGAAACCCGCAAGGAAAGCAGAATTAAGGCTTATGTCAGACTTCCGTTGGCAACACTTGTGAATCTGAGAAAACAGTGGGGCGGCCTCCTCCAAGCTTGGAGAGGAAATAACTGAGTCTAGGGTTCTAAAACCAGTCAGAGGTGCGCTCCAGCTCAGGACCAGGTGGTGCATAGACATGCAGTTCGGGAAATCCTGCAGCTGATTTGCCTGCTCAGGAAGGGTGGGGGGAAGGGAGGAGGGTGGAGAAATGAGAAAAGGAGCCTGAACGCTAATGCAACTGGACCTGAAGCCTGAGCTTTCTCTGAACTTTATTGTCCACAAGCTAATAAAACCAGTTTGAGTTGAGTTTTTGGTTACCTGCAGTGAAAGCACAGATGTTCCTCAGCCAGGATTAAAAAAATAAATAAATAAATAAAAATAAAAAACAAGAAGAAATTAAGAGGAAGATGTGGGATGCAAGAAGGACCAGTAAACAGGGAAATTAATAAACTGTATTCTTAAGTTTCAATAAGTATGATTCTGGAAGAAAGATGAATAACCTGACATTAAAATTCCAGACGCCATTGGCATAGAAATTGGAGGGCGGGGGGTAGGGGAGTTCAGAAGGAGCTAAAAAGTACTATAATTCTTGTCTGCTCTCTGGAGATGTTATAGATGCTGAGTAGAAGGAGCAATGGAACTCGAAACATTTTAAAGTCCGTGTACCCATTGGTAAGTACTAAATGAACTGAACTGGAACACATACTTTCAAACAGATTGAGGAAAACGTGGATCAAAGGAAATTTGGTGAATCATACAAAAGGCATAAGGGGGTTAATAGAAACCAGGAGAGAGCATGACACCTTTCAAATGCTAAATAAGAAACAAGTAACTTGATGGCGGCCTCCTGTGTGTTCCTGGCTTCTGTGGGAATATTTCAAATGTTTTACCATGAAGCAGGGCATTTCCTGTAGGTTTCTCATGGATATGCTCGAGCAAGTTGAGATCATTCCCATCCTCTCAGAGTTTGATAAAAGGTTTATTATGAATTGGATTTTGCATTTTATTAAGTAGGCTTTGACTGGTTGATTTTAAGACTCACTTGTAAGAGAAAACGTCCAAGGAAAATGAAGAGAATTTTTCCCATGAGCGATTTTTTTTCTTGTGTACTCAACCATCCTCTTAAATAAACCCTTCTCTTCGGCATCGTTTTATTAAAATTTCAGTTTTCATCTTACCAGTGTAAGAAGAGTTTACCATCACCGGAAAAAGAAACGTATGAAAAGACAAAGAAAATGTCTTCGCTCCCTCTCCTTTCCTATTGTTCTTTCCCCATAATCATACAAGCCTATACAAACACAAGTGCACATTAAAAGTCTTCGTTGTGGTTTGACTTTACAGAAATGGGATGTACTATCCTTTCAGGGTCTCGTGGAAGTAATTAAGTGTCCAGGCAGGTAACACAGGTGTGGTAGGTGGTGGTAGCTGGGGTGTGGGGGGGGAGCAGGACAGGGACCTCGCTGGAGCCCACTGGGACGTCTCCTATACGCCAGTGTTCATCCTGGTACAGCTTCTGGTCAACCCATGTGTCACTACCTCCCCAGGAGCTGGGTATATCACTGGGGACCCTCTGATGGTGGCTCCCATTCCAGGCTATCTCTACCACTGAGATGCTTGGCTGAATGTTTGCACACAGTGACTTAAGGGTCTGGTCTTCTGATTTTATAAAATAAATTCTCAAAGTGAGATTCCTCTGTCACACAGCCATATTTTATTTTAATAGATATTAAGAAATTGTATTCAAATTAGGTCGTATCAATGTCACTTCCCACCAGCAGTATATGAGGCACCAATTTCCCCACAGTCTTCCCAGCAATAAATGCCGGCACTCCATAATTTTTGCCAATCTCTGGAGTAAAAAATATGTCATTGTTGTTCTAATTTGAATTGTCTTGACTACTAATAAGGTTTAGTACCTTTTTATGCATTTATTGGCCATTTTTATTTCCTTCTCTGTTAATAGCCAATATATAGCCTTTGTGCAATTTTCTATTGGGTTTTAAATCTTTTGGTTATCCATTCGTAGGAACTTCTTATATATTAGAAATAGTGATATTGTTCCTATGACCTGCAGACATTTCCCCTGGCCCCCGGGCTGTTCCTCTGGTTCCTGCTGTGGACTCTGCACTATCCCACCCCCAGGGTCTCATTGGCCATGGCAGGTGGCCCCTTGCAGCAGCTCAGAAGTTATTTCCTTCATCATTTCAAGACTGCCCCCAGTCTCTATGCTTTTGTTAATGGGATGTTTATCCTAAAACTTGAAGACCACTGGTCTCTCTCTATTAAATATATTATCAATATATGTTATAAACACATTAAAATCTACTTGCTGCTATCACCAGAGGACATGCGTCTCTGCGCTTTCATGTTGAACAAGGAATCAAAAAGCGTTTCTGGCACCTGAATGTCATCTGACAACAAGGACATCTTTCAGGGCCTGGAAGTACATTTCTCAAAAGGCTGGTCTCAATGCTGTAAGGGATACCGGGGGACCTGGCCATCTGGACCCCCCACTCTGGAAACTTTCTCCTGCCTACTCATCTCACTGACCTGCCTGATCCTGGTCTAGATGGTTCAGGTCTGAACGGCAGAAATGTGGACGTCCCTCTGCCCTCAGGCAGGCAGGGAATCCCATTCCCACTCACCTTCAACCCCCTTGCCAAGATGTTCCCGAGCCCATTTTCACTCCACTTTTACTTAGAGATGGCAGGAATGCTAGCTCATGACTCACTTCCTGTTTTTTTCTCTGATCTGTCCTTTCTCTCCCAACTCTACCCACTGCTGGCCATGAATGGGCAAGTCCCACCCAAAGGTAACCCTCCCACTCCCCCCCCCCCATTTCTGCCCCTCCTCCTCCAGCTCACGGGATCTCACCTTGCCTGGCAGGGTGGGGAAAGTAGTCCAGATGCTTTGATGCCTCTTTGTAGCAAAACACTCTCCCCAGAATGCTCTGAGGCTCTGGATTTTGATAATTAAAAATGAGTATTTTAGGACTCAAAATGTTTCTCCACTACAGGTTGCAAGAGTGTATTTTGAAAGTTAACAAAAAATGCCCAGCAAGCAGCAGAGAGTCAGCTCATTATTTTTGTACTTGGAATCATGAAGCAGCCCTGCCCCAGCGACAGATGAGCGTGGCAAGCTATCAGGGGCTCCAGGATGTTGGGAGAACGATGAGGGTAAGAACTGGGATCAGATTAGAGGCTCGTAACACCGGCTGAAACAAACACAGAAGCTTATTTATCTCTCACACGGGAGAAGCTGGGAGCTATGCCATCCAGATCTTACAGGACAGCTTCAGGGTCTTTAATCTTGGTCCTCTTCCATTCCAGTGTGTAGCTTCCGGGCACCTAATTACCTCACAATCCAAATTGGCGGCAGGAGGACCTCGTTTTAAGAAGTGGGAACTAGGAAGAAACAAAAAAGCAACCTGTGAACTCACCCCCTTAAATCAGCCTTCCTGAAAGCCTAGCCCAGCCTCTTAGCCTTATATTTCATTAGCCTGAACTTTCTTACATGGTCACACCTGATTGCAAGGGAGGAGGGGTAATGAAACATTTAACCCAAGCCCATTGTTATTCCAAATAATATCAGGGTCTGTCTTAAGGAAGCAAGGGAGAGTAGATATGAGATAGCCAATAGCAGTCCCCACTATGACAATAAAATAAATTGCAGGGAAAGTAAACATCTGTTAGTACTTTTAAAAACGTATCCCCTCACAAACCATTTTGTCAAGTGACTACCACTGCTGATCTTTTGAGTAGAAGTGGGTTTGCGGAACAATTAATTTAAGAAAGCACCACTTTTATAATGTCGAGTGTTTCTGTCCATAAGTGAGGTATCCAGAAAAGCATGTCTCCATTTACTTACCTGTGGAGAGATGTGGGTTAACTCATTTTTCACTCGCCATTATGTCCTTGATATTGTAGGTTTCCCCCAGTATCCAAAATTAGAGCGTACTCATGAAAACCTAAGGCAAAATGGGTAAAGTGAAGAAGCGATTACCATTCATTTATATGGAAAAGCTTTTGAGTATTCCCAGACCCTGAAAATAACCTCTCTTAGGCTTTTCTAATACCTTAGGACAAATCTTGCTAATGGATGCAAAAAAATAAATCTAGGCAGAGCAAGGATGCTCACAGACACAGCTCAACGCTATGGTAACTTGAGGCTGAGATGCTGAACGTATTTCCTGGGAAAGGGGCTTGGGGGTGTCACATCCTGCCAAGATGCACCCTGTCTCTATAATGACTCACTGCAAAACAGACTCTGAATGCTATTTTTGCTTTGCACCTTTTTTTAAAAATATTTATTCTTGAGAGAGAAAGAGAGAGAGAGGGCAGGAGCAGGGAAGGGGCAGGGCAAGAGAGAGACACAGAATCCAAAGCAGGCTCCAGGCTCTGAGCTGTCAGCACAGAGCCCCACGCGGGGCTTGAACTCACGAACCGCAAGATCATGACCTGAGCCGAAGTCAGACACTTAACTGACTGAGGCCCCCAGGCGCCCCGCTTTGCACGTTTTTTTGTAAAAGCATAACTCCTCTTCAGATTTCTTCCAGCTAGAGAAAACAGGTCCTAATGTGGGTCTTCTGTGAAAGCAGTGTGGTGTAACACCAACTTTCCGAAAGCGGGGGATACCTGTGATTCATACTGGAAATTACAGTTATGAATTAAAACAAGTGTAAGTATCCATAGCCTATATACTAAAAACAACAATTCCCCCTTTTTAGAAAAAAATTACAGTGTGGCAGTAAACATCCTCCCACATACCTTGACATGCTTGAAAGTGAATTTCTATAGTGTGGATACCCAGAAAATGGAATTTCTGTTAGCCATAGAGGTGCATCTTCAGCCTAAAAACTTTTTTAAGATTATTTATTTATTGAGAGAGAGAGAGAGAGAAAGAGAGCACACACAAGAGGGGGAGGGGCAGAGAGAAAGGGAGAGAGAGAGAATCCCAAACACAGAGCCTAATGAGGGGCTCAGTCTCGCCAACTGTGAGGTCATGACTGAGCCAAGATGAAGGGTGGATGCCCATCTGACCCAGCCGCTCAGATGTCCCAAACTTCACCTTTTCTAAAGCATGTCCATGCCATCCTTCTAGATGGGTGTGCCCATCGACCTCCCCACCAGCAACACGGGACACATTTCCCATGACCTTCAGCAACATTTGCTGTCATCAGTCTTTTGGTGCTGCATTAGATTATTTATTTCACATTTTCCTGGTGACGAGTGATATTGGTCATCTCTTCAAACGATTATTTCCTTTCCTGTTCCTTCCTGAATTCTCACCCCCATTCCTTGCCCAAAATATCACCATCTGTAAATAGCAATAATAATTTTACTTCCCTCAGAAGGTGCTATTAATTAGATGAAGCCATACTTTATATGTGTATATACATTATATCAAGTCAAGGTAATTTTTTTTTTAATTTGAGAGAGAGAGAGTGCAAGCAGGGGAAAGGGAGAGAGAGAGAGAGAGAGAGAGAGAGAGAGAGAGAATCTTAAGCAGGCTCCACATTTAGCACAGACCTTGACATGGGGCTTGATCTCACAACGCTGAGATCATGACCTGAGCCCAAATGAAGAGTCAGGCACTCAACTGTCTGAGTCACCCAGGTGTCCCCATTGTATCAAGGTTTTATTTGCATTATTTATATCCTTAACTTATTTCTTATTTCTTAATCTATTTTTCTTATCTGTTATTTACCAAGAGGTGTATACTATATTCTCCCACTATGATTAGAGATTTGTTCATTTTTCCTTATACTTTTAGTCAACTTTTTTCTTTTTAGCAATTTAGGAGCTAGATAGTGAGGCATACAAATTCAGATTTTTTTATATCTTTCTGGCTAATTCCTGGTGAATTTTTCCTTTTATTGTTATGTGCTTGCTACCTTTATCCTTAATAATACTTTTTGGCTTAGTTTATTTTGACTTACACTTATTAGATTAGTAATTTCGCATTTCCCTGGTGCAACATTCAAAATGTATTAATAATTGCTTAATTTATCTCTTTTTCCATCCTTTTACTTCCAAGGTTTGGGTCAATTTGTTGCGGATATGGTTTTTATAATTAGCAGGTTAAAAAAACCAATTTATCTAATTCAAGAATTTTTCATTTGATGGTTTAGTCTTAAATTTATTTCTGTCATCTTCTTTTGGGACATTTACTTAAATGTATGAATATCCATGTCTAAATGCTGCAGAATAGTATAAATTTGATGATTCTAAACAAAAATGTGTTATTTTATAGCTGAGATCTGATGTTTTTTAAATCGATGCCTGTGTATATGTTCAACCACAAATCTTGGGGATGCATGTATGCATATATGTGCATATACAAGAGCGAATACATATTTATGTATTAATGTATGTGCATGAGATGTATGAAATTATACAGAGATGTGTTAATCTGTGTGTGAGATTTATAAAATTATATACATACACACACATGAGTATCTATGTGCATATGCTTGCCTTCACCACTGAGGTCACTTTTCTTACACATGGCTTCCTCTTGCTTCTGCTCCCCACTACCTTTCCTGCCTTCCATTTGTATGATAGTTTTCTCCCCAACCCCCCATCTTTTCTCGTTTAGAAATTACACAGTGTGTTAGGTTGGTTGAACTATAGGAAATAGCTATCATGTTGATCAAGGTGGGTCAAACATCAGCAATTTCACATGGTTCCATACAATACTCTTCTTTTAATGGTTACTCAAGTTTTTAGCACACATACTTAAGTTAACAAAACCAAAAGTTAGTCAATCTCTGTCCTTCCTATAAGGACCTTCAGATACGTTTCCTCTAATCACTACCACTTCCATTTGACCTGGTGTTATTGTCTACTTTCAGTCCCCCTGTGTCATCACCAAAATAATCATCATCAACACAAATAATGTTTACTGGTGATACTTATTTCACTATATTTCCACATTTCACCAATCTGTCTTTTCATGCTTTCCTCCTTTGCCTGGAGTTCAGTTTCCTTCTTCCTCAAGTGACTTGTTGAAGATTTTCAGTGGAGAGAAGTTCTCTTAGCCTGCCTCAAATGTCTGTATTTCATGCTCACTCTTGAATAATAGTTTGGCTAGGTATAAAATCTTAGTTTGACACTGATTTTTTTCTCAGTGCTTTGAAGATATTTTCTTTGTTTTAGGCCAGTCTTTCTGTCGTCCAAACATTGTTCTTTGTAGGTAAACTTTTGCCCATCTCTGGATTCCTTCATAACTTCCTTTTAGTCTCTAGGTACTGAAGTTTCCCTTAGAGATATCCATATTGAGACATTTAAAAAATATTTTTTAATGTTTATTTATTTTTGAGAGAGAGAGAGACAGAGCATGAGCAGGGGAGAAGCAGAGAGAGAGAAGACAAAGAATTGGAAGCAGGCTCCAGGCTCTGAGTTGTCAGCACAGAGCCCAATGCAGGGCTTGAACTCACAAGCCATGAGGTCATGACCTGAACCGAAGTCAGAGGCTCAGCCAACTGAGCCATCCAGGTGCCCCTTTATAGAGACATTTTTAAACATCATTCATTCATTCATTCATTTCATTTGTTAAGAGTCTTCCATCTGAGAATATATTTAATAAGAAAATGGAAAATTGCAAGCTGTTATCACTTTCATTTTCTCTCTCCTCCTTCTAGAAGCCCTTGTGTGTGTGTGTAGGGTCATGTCATTCTCATCCTCATAGACCCTATACTCTGTCTTCCAGTTGATTTCCTTATATCTGTTTTCTGTTTCACTATGTTTCTGCTTGTTCAGTCCACTCTTTGATTTAATTGATTCCCAATAATCCATTTTGTTCTTTTCTAAATCTACTCTGAGAAGGGTTATTTGCTCTGATTTTTATAAGGCTTATCTTGTTTTTGAACATTCTTGTTCTATATTTTTTTCGGTTAACTAACATTTTCAGAGAACAAGTCTTCCTGGCTTTTTCATTTTGTTTTAGTTTGCCAGTGTAATTTCACTTGTGATGGAATCATTTTTGGGGCATCTATGTCCCTCAATGCACATATTTAGCTAATCCCAAACAAAGTCTATATTTGCTATGGGAATTTGATGGTGTCTGGATTGCCCAAGTGAACGTTCCTGGTGGCTTTATTTTGGTTTATGCCAGGTATTGGGGGTAGGGTAGTGTCCCACTTCAAGAACAGATTCTGTGTTACTCTTTCAGCTTCTGGTCACCACGTCAAGAGCCAGAGTTAAAAGCCAGATTCCAAGTCCTCAGGAAAGGAAAGCCCAGGGGGCTTTGGTTTCTCATGTAGGTTTATATGCCTTGCAAAATTATGGTAGATTCAGGCTTTCTTCTTTAGGGCATGAGTATGAAGTTTATTCATTTTTTCCTCCACCGGAGTTGTAAGAGTCCTGGATTTTCGGAGCCTTCTCAGCTTCAATTCTTCATCTTCTGTGGACCAAATACTTCATTTCTTTTAGCGGCAGAAATACTCAAGCCGCTAACCTGTGGGGTCCCTAACCAGTCAGAGCTGTTGGTGCATGAGCCTACATGCTCCCCACTCGACTTTCACTTCCCTCTTAGCCCTTGCCCCTGGGCATCGCCCTTTCTGCCCCGACTTCTGCTTCATGCATGGGCTTGCATGGGCAGTACAGAAGAAAAGCTAAAGGCACAGCCTCGAGAGCCAAACTGACTGGGTTTCCATCCTGGTACCAACACTTACAAGCTGTGTAACTACAGGCAATTTCCTTAACCTCTCTGGGTCTCAGCTTTCCCCGCAATTACATAGACCTAGAAGAGAACCAGACTCATGGGGCTATCAAATGAACTAATAAATTTTAGGTGTTTGGAATTATGCCTAGAAGATGGTGAACACCCAATAGATCCTATCTAATGTCTTCTACTATTATTTTTAAATGGGGCAGGGAGGTTCTACTTTGTCTAGCCACCTACATGCTTCTTAGGGTTTCCTTTTGTCCACTGCTTAATCTTTAACCTTGTTGTTGATGGCATAAATGATATGCTCCGAATTTTTCAGGGCTCCGGCTTTATTTTGTGGGGGTCATGGTACAAAATCACTTTATTGGAAGGAATGGCATACAAAAGTATGGAGAAGAAAAGTACGTGGGTGTTTTTGATTGTGGAAAGGGTAGAAATAATGCAAAGTTTTGGTTTTATATGTAACAAAGAGCCCTGGAAGTTAGTATGTTAGAAACACCATCTTATTTCACTTACAATTTTGTAGGTCAGGAGTTCAGAAAAGACTGTGCTGGACAGTTCATCTCTGACCCATGTGGCCTCATTTGGGGTGTTTATGACTACTGATCTGCTTTGTACATGGTTTCTTTGCTCAATTATAGGTATAGCTATAGATTATTGATTTTCATTGCTATATGAATATATGAATTCATACCTCAATTTATGAATTCACACCTCAATTTATTTATCCATTCTCCTACAGGTGGTTTTTGAATTGTTTCTACGTTCTTTTCCACTATGAACGGTGTTGCCACTATTATTGATATTACTGATATTACTGATATTTTGGTACATATCTTCCGGTAGATGCATGCAAGGTTTTGTCTTTGGTGTGCCTCAAAGAGTGGAATTGCTGGGTCCTAGGGCATGCGAATGCTCATCTGCATCATGCCAAAAGTGATTGTCCTAAGTTCCACTCCATGTGTAAGGTAATACATATTAGTTCCGATATTCAGGATTGTCAGATTTCTTAATTTTAGTCGATAAAACAATCCTGTAGTTTGTATTGCATGTCCCCATCACGAGTGTTACTCAGAACTCCTATAGGTATTTTCTGGTCTGTGTAGTCACTGTTTTTTGTTTGTTTGTTTGTTTGGTTGGTTGGTTTTGGTTTATTTTTAAATGTCTTGCCCATTGGGTTTTTTCCTTTTTTTTTTTTTTTTTTTTTTTTTTTTTACTGATTTGAAGCATTCTTTATTTCATCTTGATACCAGCACTTTGTCAGTAATATATATTTGCAGATATATTTCACTCACACTTTGACTTATTTTTAATTGATTTGAATTGTCTTTTGAGTTACAGAAGTTCTTAAACACAGTGTACCCAGGTATAGCAGTCTCTTTCTTTTATGTGAGCACTTTCTGTGCTTTAAGAAATTCTTTCCTACCTCAAATCAGAAACTCTCACCTTTATTTTCTTCTAAAACTTTAAAAATGTTGCCATAGACATTTGCTTTGACCCAAGCTTTTAATCCATCTGGAGTGGATTTTAGTGTGTAATTTAATTTTTCCATATGGATAACCAGCACATTTATTGAAAAGTCACTCCTTTATCCACTGGTTTGCCATGTGACCTGTGTCACACATAGAAATTCCATATGTGCACAGATCTGTTTGGGGACACTTTGTTTGCTCCAATGGCCAATGTACATACCCTGCACCAAGACCATATAGTATCCCTTCCTAAAGCTCTATAATAAATCTTGATATCTGATAGAGCAAGCCTACCTTCCTGCTTTAGAACCGTCTTAGATTTTCTTGGCCTTTTGTTCTTCCATTTTAATTTTAGAAGCAAGTTGTCAAGTTCTGCAAAGGATCCTATTGAGTTTTGGTTGGAGTTGCATTAAATCATTAGTTAAACTGGTGGAGATTACATAATGATATTAAATCTTCCAATTCATAAACATAGGATATCTTTTCATTTATTCAGACCTTCTTTCATATCCTTTAGGAAAATTTTACAAATTTCTGCATACAAGTCATACCTTCTGTTCGATTTATTTCCAGTTATGTTTGTAGTTTTTCTTGCTACGTAAATGGTGCAACATTTTAAAGCTTCCTGATGACGTATAAAAATACAGTTGACATTTGTGTAGGTAATTTGTATGTGGATCTTAACACTCAGGCACACGGCAAGAACTCCCTTATTGCTAGTAATTTTTCTCTGGAGTCATTTTGACGTTCTGAATAAAAAATCATATCATCTGTCCACCCCCAAAAGACTGATGTCTTTTTCCCCTTTCCAATCCATACGTTTCAATTACTTTTCCCTGTTTTATTTCACAGTCTAAGTTCTTAAATATTATGGAATTGGAGTGGTGGCTTTGAGCATTCTTGTCTTTTCTCTGATTTTAAAGAGAATGCATAGATAGAATCCCCTTCACCATTCTCTCTGGGTCATCTCATTCATGGACATAACTTCCGTAAGAATGACAATTCCTCAAGCTACCATTGTCCTAGTCCTCCCTGTGACCCAGAGCCATTTATCCAACCGTCTGTGCAAGAGCCTTTCCAGGACATCAAAGATGTTCTGTCTCCTTCAAAGATGACCACAATGTTGCCACAAAGTTCCTTTGCATACAGCATTCTCTGTGCCCACCTATGCCTCCCCTGTCCACCCAGGAACCTTGACATAATTCCCCTCTTCCTCCTCTCTAGTTGTCAACACCCAGTACATCCCATCTCCAAAAAGAGATCTGTCCACCTCTCTCCTTTCCTACTGTTCATTCACCAAATGCTCCCTAATTCAGGTTGCCATCACCTGCCTCCCAGTTGCGGCCACTGTCCCCTAGCTTGTGCTCCTTCCTATGGTTGTGCCCTCTTCCAATTTTCTCCAGCTTTTAAGTGAATGAGCCTTCTAAAATATAGAGAACATCAGATTGCTCCCCTTCTTAAAAGTTTTTGATGGTTTTCCATTGCCCTTCTTGAAGGGCCTGTAGAGGAGTCTGCACAAGATGACCTCCACTGGCTCCTTCAGTCCCCACCTTTGTTCCCTCCTCAGGGCACCCTGGCTCTGACATACACTTGAAGACCTGACAGTTCCCTGATTCATGCCCATGTAATATCATCTTACGTGCTGCAAGTGGTAGCCCTACCATCCTTAGGAAAAGACCTACAGGAGGCACAGATGAAACGAGAAGACGAGGAAGAAGAAGAAGAAGATGAAGAAGAAGAAGAAGAAGAAGAAGCAGGAGGAGGAGTAGGAAGAGGAGGAGGAGGAGAAGAAGAAGAGAAGGAGGAGGAGGAAGAAGAAGAGGAGGGAGGAGGAGGAGGAAGAAGAGGAAGGAGGAGGAAGAGGAGGAGGAGGAGAAGAAGAAAAAGAAGAGGAAGAGGAGGAGGAGGAGGAGAAGAAGCAAGTGAAGGGCTTAGCATCTTGCCCTGCATCCATAAATATTGTCTACCTCCTGTCTTCCCAAGAACACCGAGTGAGGTTACTCTTTGTTCAGATGTCCCAACTGAAGCTGGTGGGTTGCAGGGAGTAATTTGGGGAAGGAGAGGTGTGGAAGGGCAGGTGGCCCCTGCTATGTAGGTGAAACATCAAGTGTGGAATAACAGGCATGGCAGCAGCCTCCGTGCTGGCAGAGGGACTGGGAATCAGGTAATGGCCCCTCACTGACCCCTTACTCAGGGCCAGGCCACCAGAAGGGAGGGCTTGTTCCCAACACGTGGGCTGCCTTTTTCCCCTCCCACCTACCTCCCTAATTGCCAACACCGTGATGGAGTGAGTGAGTGTGTCATTCAAGGTCCTGCAGACCTGGGCATAAACCTGGCCCTGGACTAGCCACATGCACTTGAGCCCAACACTGAGTCCAGCAATTCCTGGTGTCCTTAATTGCATAGAGGGCCACTGTGATGGCTGATGGCAGCCAGCATGGGAGAAGGAGCAGTTTACATCACCTCCATCTGAGAGGGGCTGGCCCTGGCACTCTGGAGGTAAGTGTATGCTCCCCTTCCCTACCCAGGGCCCCACGCCGGCCTTCCCGCTGCAGTCTGGACTCCCAGGCTTGGAAACGACCTCCCCCCCCCCACCCTCCTCTCCTGCTTCTTCTCCTGAAAATGTCCTCCTGCCCCATGGGCAGTGCCCTCCTGCACTCGGCAGCCTGTCCGATCCTCTGCCCGCTCAGTGAAGTGGGCAGGCGGGGAATATTAATAGCAACATTAATAACTAGCATTTATTGAATGCTCACGATGTACTTGGCACTGTGCTGAGCATTTTAAACACACTATCTCAATTGATCTGCACCGTGCAGCCCCCTTAGTACTTGTTTTCCTGTAAGAGTCTTTAGAATTCATGGGACTCAGTTTTGCACTTGAGCAAATTGAGCTTCAGAGGTGGGGATGCTGCCTGCTCAAGGTCACCTAGCAACTCGGTGGTGAGCAAGGTTCCATCTCCAGTGCAGGGGTCCCCGGACACCGGGATCCAGAGCTGTGGCCCCAGCCTCCTCTCTCTGCTGCTCTGGTCTCTGGCCAGGAGGTTTGGTGGCTGCAGCAGGGTTGGCAAGACCACAACCAGGCAGGGTGTGGTTTTGTCTGGGGCCGGGCTTGGCCATCAGGGCCTGCATAGCGTCAAGGGTCTGTGTGGCTGGGTAAAGCTGGGTCTCTCTGGGAGTTGGCCACCCAGTGACTCCTGACCCAAGCTCCACACTGACTGTTGACCCAGCCACACAGCAACTCGTGAACACAGACATTCTGACTTCTAAACCTAGTTACACCCTGACTTTGACACCAGCCACACACGGTCTGTGGCAGTCATGCTCTGACCCTTGACCTCAGCCAGCTCCCCTCAAGAGGCTGCACTGCTCCCAGAAGGGACCAGACCCCCTCCCTGATCCCATCACACCCTCCCCACCTCCCCAGTGGCCACAGCTGTGAAGAAAGATCCTGGAAGGGGCAGGAGGAAGGGAAAGAGAGACTGGTGGCATCGGAGTGAATCCGCACAGGGAGCTGGCTTGCATGCAGCAGGGCCAGCCAGGAAATCCCAAGGATTGGGAGCCAGACCAGGCAGAAGCCATTAGCAAAGAGAAAGAAAAGGGGTTTTGAGGGCGGCTCCATCTTGCCCCTCAACTCTGTGCTCCTGGCCCCTGTGCCCCCGACCCACAGCAGCCGTCATGACATCTCCAGGGACAACTGGAGGAGTCCTTCTGCATGTGGCTACACTTCCTGGACAGCATAGCCTCCCACCTGTGCCAAATGCAGCTTCTTCAAGGCCCCGAGACCCCCGCTCAGCTCCAAGGAGGCCGTCCCCCTTCCTCTGCCTTCTGTCTTCACTTACATTCTCCCTCATTAGATGCTTTTCTGGCTCCTAGCTTGGAAAGGCTCTTCCTTCTCTAAAGCCCACCTGTGACACCTTCCAGTCCAAGCCCTGCCAGGTTTCCTCCACCAGAATGATCACTTCCTGCACCCCTCAATATGCACACGTCCTTGTCTCATTCCCGTAGGGTTCAAACCCCCAGGGAGGCACCAGGCAAAGTTGGGAGGATCACAGCTTCTGCACCGAAGGACAGTGACCCTCACTGTGATAGAAAGCAGCATCTGGGAGCAGGGCTCAGCGGGCTGCCAGTCTGTCACCCTCGAACTTGCACAGTCCTTTAGAAGGAACGTGAGGAAATCTCAAGCTCAGAGCGAATTGGATAATGAGGCCTCAAGACTCGCCCAGGCTTTCGGTCCTGAGGCTGGAAGACGGGGCCCCCAGCTGCTGCCTGGCTCCCAGCTGCTGCCTGGCTCAGACACCCGCCTGCCCCGAGCTGGGCTCAGTGTCATGCTATTCATACTGCTTTCTATTAACAACGGGCATCTGAAGTTTCCTTTTGAAATGCCAGGAGACACAAGAGTGGGTGCAGCCCCGTGGGTGCTGGCAATTCTCAGGAATCCCCTGCAGACCCCCTTTTCCTGTGGCCGCAGGACCCCTGCCCAAGCCCCACAGCCTGCGGGAGAGCCGGACTCATTAAAAATAATTGCCTGGCCAGAATCATTAGCTTCCCCCACTCCTTGGCGGGTCTGGGCTGCTTCAGTGCAGCCGAAACCCACAGGCCCCTGGGGACACTTCACCCTGAGGAGAGGGGAGGCAGGAGATCAGAGCCAGCCTGGATAATGAGGGGAAGAGCTCGAGCGGCCGCCCCGAGCACTCCTCAGGCAGGTGCTGAGAAACCCCGGGGCATGGTGCTGCGGGGCTGATGCAATCGTCCTCCGTTTTCCTGGCGGAGAGACTGGGGCGCAGACAGGGAAAGCACCCCGCAGACACACAGCCAGCTGGGGGTACAGAGGTGTGTCTGGGAGCCCGGCTGTTGGAGCCGGGACAGGCCGGCACCATGTGAGCGCAACAGAGGGCTCAGGGCCGGGAGTCCTGGCAGTGCCTGATGAGGCCCGAGGGGGTCAGGGCTTTGCAGTCATGGCACCTAGGTGGGGTAAGGGACAGGGTCATGGCCAGAAGCAGGTTGTCGCTGACCCAGGGGGCTGGACAAGGGCACCTAGGCAGAAACCTAGCACAGTTGGGGCAGCCAAAGCCCGAAAAGGCCCAATGGGTGTTGGGCCGGGCCAGGCAGGACTGAGCTCACTTCAGCTATGCTTGGTGAGTGCCATGGGCCCTGAAACTTGCTGCCTGTCATAGGACCTAGGGATCTGTCAGCACCTGGGAGAGCATTGTCACCCGCCAGGCATGCCAAACACGCCTTCAGTTCCGAAACACATGGGCATGCACACAAGCAGCTGGGACCAAATATCCGCGTCCCCTCAATTCATATGCAGAAGCCCTAACCTCCTGTATTTGGAGATGGGGCCTCTCAGGAAGTAATGAGGACATAAGGGTAGGAACACCAGAGAGCTCGGCTCCCTCCCCACCTATGCTAGAAGAAAAGGTCATGTGAGGCCATAACAAGAAGGTGCCCGTCCATTTTCGACCCAGGGGGAGAGATGTCACCAGAACCCAGCCATGTGGGCACCTCGCTTTGGGACTTCCAGCCTCCAGACTGGTGGGAGAATAAATGTCTCTGCTGTCTTTTTTGTTTTTAATGTTTATTTTATTTTTGAGAGAGACAGAGAGAGAGAGAGAGACAGAGCATGAGCAGGGGAGGGGCAGAGAGAGAGAGGGAGACACAGAATCCAAAGCAGGCTCCAGGCTCCAAGCTGCCAGCACAGAGCCCAAAGCAGTGTTCTAACCTGCGAACCGTGAGATCATGACCTGATCCGAAGTTGGACACTTCACCGACTGAGCCCCCCAGGAGCCCCATCTCTGCAGCCTAAGCAGACTAATTCACACATACCTGAAGTTCTTCCCTTTGTCCCTCGCCAGGGTCCCCACCTTACCTCTGAGGAGGTCTCAATTTCCTCATCTATAAAAGAGGGACTGTACTTACTTCCAAAGGTCAGAATCTAGTGAGTGGTGTTTGAGAAATGCTCAGCCTGGAGCACCTATTTGGTGAACATTGTCATTTATCAATAATATGAAGGTCCTGGTCGCGATGGGAAGGGAAGAAAGGCAAAGAAGAGAGAAGGGATGTGTAGACAGGAGGGGGCTACATGCATGAAGAAGTTCACCTTAGTGTGGAAACGGAATCTGTAAGAGAGAAGGGGAGGAAGAAGGAAGGATAACATTGTCGGGGTCCGGGAAGGATGTGGGGAGAAGGTAGTGGCGGGCCAACAGGAAAGGATCCGTCCGATGATTAATGTGCATTCATCAAAAGACCCTGATAATGCGGGGGCTCAGCTGAGCCCGGTGTGCACCAGGAGACTTGGGGAGTCTACCCAGCAACCTCATGTTAGTGTAGGCAGGACACTGGTGGCTTCATTAGAGGAGCAAGAGTGGGGTGGGAGGGTCGCGGGCTCCCAGGACGCACACTGAAATCAGCTGGGAGCATTGAGAACTGCAAGGTCGGAGTCCCACCCCTAGACCCTGAGCCAGCTCCAGCTATTTTTACATCCATCAAAATAGACTAAGCTAACAAAGCCTTTTTAGGGTTAACAAGGTCAGTGCATGTTAAGAAAAGGAATGATTCGCTGAAAAGATATCAGGATCTTCAACTAATGGGCACCAAATAACGTATAAAAAATATACCCAGTATACACATGAAAACGTGTTTCACCTCACTAACTTTAAAATTTAAAGGGAAAGTGCATTGCTCTAACATTTGTACCGAGTAGTCGTGCAAAGTTCAGAAATGGGTGTGTGTGTGTATATATATATATATATATATATATATACGCGTGTGTATATATATATTGGACATCAACTGATACAGCCTTTTGGGAAGCCAAGTCCATCAGAATAAAACTTGCAAATTCTTTGCCCCAGAATTCCCTCTTCTGTGTTCAAGACACTCTATTCCATAAGAAAACAGGTGCATGGTTGCCTGGGAAGGGGCGTTATTCCCCTCTGTGCACCTCTGCAGGGGCGAGGAGGCACATGAGTCTGGGCTCAGGGTGCCCTTCAGTCCTTGGTTACAGTCTAGCCAAAGAAGCCACCTCTAGAAACAGGGAGGGGGATGCTCCACCCAGGCTCTGGTGATACTTTCAAGCTCATGAACAGTGGGGAGGAGAGAGAATTTCCTGGAAGTTAAGAAGTGGGTGGAGGCAGAATGGTTTTTCCAAGGAAAGGGACTTGGGTATGTTTCTACTGCCGGGAAGAGGTCAACAGGAGCAGGTAAAGGCAGCAGGGAGTGATGCACTCATCCCACATCCTAATGGAGAGAGGGAAGAGAGTATAGTTTGGGGGAAAACCACCTTCCTTTGAGAAAGAGGAGCCTGGCTGGATCTCACAGAGAAGAAGACAGGTCTGCCCACTTCCCACACCAGGCTAGTCGGTGCTCTAGGAATTTTGCCAAATTCCTTCTCTGCTTCAGTTTGCTCTAGTTGGTTTCTCTTGCACCCCAGCAGGTCCCCTGGTTGACCCAGAGCTCAAGGCCAAAAGCAAGAAGGTGGATGTCATTGATGGGCTTGCCACTGGGGCCATTGCCCAAACCCTAGCATCCAGCCATCTGCCTCAAGTGGACGTGTTCTCCAGTGCCCTCTATCCTACTGTGTGGTCCCCTCTATTCAATGATCAGATATTTTCACCTCCAGAATCCCTAATTCGTTCTTTTTCATAACGGCTAATTCTTATTTTTACAGTGCTATCCTTCCTTATCTCTAAAGATACTAATTTTCCAGTATCTAAAATAATTCCTGTTCTGATTGGTCTGTTAAGTTGGGCTCTTCTGGGAAAGTTCTCACATTAGTTTAATCTGCGATTTCCTTCCATGACTCAGCTCCCCTGAGTGAGAGTGTCTTCACTGTGGAACGTTCTAGGTCACGCCTACCTACACCTGACCCAGCGTTTTCTCTGGCCTGCGAGGGATCAGCACATTGTCTGGCTCACCAAGTATTCTTGTTTTGAAGCGTGTGTTTGTTAGATCATTTTTCTACCACTTTGGGGGCTCACTGTGGGAGAGAGAGTGGCAACGTGCTCTCAGCCCATCACAAGAACCAGAAGTGGCTCTGTGGCCGCTAGTGTCACTTGGGATGCTCTGTCCCAATCTTATGTTCTATTTTCTACAGCAAAGTGTTAAGTGTGGTCACCATCAAAGATGTCATTGAACTGAAGATCCAACTTCTATAGGAAGATGACTTTGATTTCTTTTCGGTTCTGCTCAGCAACTTACGCAAGGACCTTCAAGTAATTATGCGTCTCTTTTCACATGATTCTCTGTATCCGGATCAGATCAGGGAGGGACTGGATGGACACAGAATGAGAGCCCCTGACACAAAAGCCCCAAAGAGTGGACCAGGACTAGCATGGCACTGCTCTCCACACCTCACCCTGTCCCTTACAGCTCACCCTTCACCCTCACCAGGGCGTGGCCCTCGCGGTCCTGTCTGGAGTGGGCAACTCCAGGCGGGAGGACTGAGGAGGGGAGAGGAGGAAGTAGATGGGCATATCTGTAAGGAATATTCCTGACAGCCGCCACTGGCCAGACCCACCCAGCCATTCCTGCTGCAAGGCAGGAGGACTGTGTCGTCTTTCCTCCAGGTGGCCACGTGTCCGGGCTAACAATGCAAGATTTGATGACCATGAAAGAAGGAGAGAAGGGATACTGGGGGACAGTTAGCTGGCTCTGCTGTGGTATCACTGACAAATGATGACGATTTTCTCCCTTCATTGTGGAGAAGGGCACCTCCTACACTGGTTCACAAGGAAAAAGATGATGAGGCTTAACATCACCTCCTCCAAGCCCGGCTGGCCACGGGGCCCTCCTCACTCCCCCCCAACCCTCCCACCACCCCTCCTCTCCCTACCCCTATCTGTCATGACATTCGTTTGCTTTCAGCTCCTGCTGGCTGGATGGAAATGAGACGCAAATGGTAGATACGCAAGGAGACTAGCTGTTGGACTGGATGTGTGGGGTGGGGGTGCACTAGGTGACTCCAGTCTGAGGAAGGCGGTGTCTTCCCGGAGAGGGTGGGAGGAGCAGGTATTGAGGGAAGACTGAGTTCAGTGCTCATAGGCTGCATCTGAGATATTTTCCAGAAAAGAGCCTTCACGTCAATCACTAAGTGGGCCAGGAGATGGAGCCAGACGGCCCCCCTCCTCCACCCCAGGTGCAAACCAGGGCCTCTCTCTCCCTCCTTCCCCCTCCCCAGGGAGACTGGGTCCCAGAGATCAGCCCCCAATGAGTCCCAGCTGAATGAGTCATTATGAGCCTTATAGCCTTAATTTTCACTCAGCCTACCCTAACTCTGCTCTCTGAATTTGGTGAAAACCTACCAAGCCATTTTTGTATAAGGTAATAGACAAGCTCACGCGCAGTCTAAACTTTCTCTTACTTGGGTCTCTCATGAGGTGGCTCATGAGGTGTCATTACTCAGGACAAAATATTAAGGTCCCATTTGGCCAAACGAGAGATGGACATAGTCTCTCAGCCAGACCAGGAGAGATGAGGGGAGGCTTCTTAGGGGAAGTTCCTAAGTGGATTCTAGAAGGCTAGATAGGCCAGATGTGGTAGAGACGGGAAAGGCTTTCCAAGTAGTGGGAAGAGCATGTGCAAAGGCAGGGAAACCAGGGAGCAAATTTACCCTTTGAAGCCTACGTGTCCTTCTTCCCTCCTCCTAGGGGCAGTGAGCCCAGGAGTATGTGGCCCTGGGCATTTCCCTTTCAGAACTCTGGGGGGACTGTCCCTGGGTCTTCCCCAGAACTCACGCCCTTGAATATTGGTAGGGGCCATGCCTGGGGGCTCCATCAACCCCACAAAGGGAGGGCAGGAGTTGGGGCTGTCTGGAGGATGGGGTACAGGTAAGAGTTCTGGCTGGAGGGAGTCATCTGATGCCAGATGACCAGGCTCAGGAACTGGGTGGGCACAGGGAAGGGAAGTCCCATGCTGGGATAACTTACCCAGATGCTGGCCTCCTTGGAATCCCAGGGCCGGAACTGACTGTTTGGAGGCTGGACGCCCATTCAGGGAGAGAGGCTGAGATTGTTGCATATGGTGGAGGCACCAGGATGTGGAGGTTCCTCATGGAAATAAGCAGCCGGATTCCTTGTTGCAGTCCCAAGGAGCATGGAGCCTAGCGGCCGGGCCCCATGGGGCCTCCTGCCAAGACAGCGGGCCTGACAGCCCAAGGATGGGGGCTGTGTCCTCGTGGAGACTGGCTTCCCCAGAAACCAGGAGCCATGTGGAGGGCTGGCTCCGCAAGCTGGCTGGTGGCATGTTACACTAGGGTTCCGCAGAACAGCCTAGCTCCAAATGGCATTCCAGCTCCAGAGAACACACACACCCAGATTCCCATGGAGGAGCAGGAGGAGAGAGGGCTCAGGGAGCTGGGAGATCCCTGGGCATTCTGAGAGAGGTTCCAGAATGGACCTTCTACGAAACCCTGAGGTCAGCAGAGAGAGGAGGAGGGCAGCGTTCCTGGAGCGCCTCAGTGTATGGAAGTTGTCTCACTCTTGTAAGTGTGTGGTAACACTACCCAAGGCTCACTAGGCCAACATGCATCAAATGTCTCCTCAGAGACAGCAAAGGGGTTGGACGTGAGGGGTCAGAGAAGCCTCTCTGTGGCAGGTGGCATCTAAGGTGAGGTCTTGATGGCAGAGAGAGGGGAGATGGGATAGGGACTAGAGGCAGGGGAGTGGGGGTGGGGGAGGAGATGAGGCAGGAGAGAGGAGTGCCCAGGGGATCATGGTGGTCCTGTCCAGGCGGTGTCAGGAGGTGGAGGTTGCCGGATTGAGGATCATCTCAGAGTCAAAGCTGATCGGACTGACTGGTGACTTGGGCTGAGGTGGAGAAAAGCAGGAGCAGTGTGGCCGTGACCCCATAGTGTTCATTCTGAGGACTGGGAACACCCTCCGTTGTCATTTCTGGAGACAGGAGCAGGTTTAGGGCTGGAGAAGGGGAGAGTCAAGGGCTCGGGTAGGACACAAGGCTTGCATTAGACATCTAGTTTGAGATGTTGAGGAGAGAGTTGACTTCATTCATCCTGTGCTGGGGACGAGGCCTGAGCTGATGACAGCAAATGCAGATGTCAGCACGGTGACGACTACACTATGGACCAGTGAATCTGGATGGGAGGAGAGACGTCTGCTCCTGGGGCATGCCACTATTCCACGCTGGGATTTGGGGAGGACACAGCAAGGCTGAGAACAAGCGGCCAACAGCAGGCGGCCCTGCCTGACATTGTGGACAGGTCCAGAAAAGGCAGAGGTAAGGTTGACTGATAGCTTAGCACCCAGAGGTCCCTGCAGTGACCTCAGCCGTTCCCAGGCAGCCAAGGCTGAAGCTCAGTGAGGGAGTATAAGAGGGTGGGGCTGGGGGACATGCAGGGTTGGGAGCAAGGGCCAGGGCAGCAGAGGACAGGCATTTGGGATCTAAGAAGGGTTGCTTTTAAGATGGGGTATTATACAGCTCTGCTCCTGGCGCTGGTGCTCCCCCTCCCCCCCAGCAGGAGACTCTAGAGGGGAACAGGGGAGGCAAAGGCAGAAGCAGCAGGGGGCTGGGGGCTGGGCAGAGGGAGGGGGCTGCTGTGCACCATCAGGAGGGGCATGGGCACAGATGGGGGGAGGTGGGCAGCTTGGGTGGAGGATACTAGGGGAAATGGGAGCCCTGACTCAGGGCCTGCAGGTCAGCGGCCATGAGGTCACAGTGAGACCACGCCACTGGGGTGTGGGTTTTTGTCCAGCCACATCAGGCTGGAGGAGAGTGGGGACTTGTCCAGTGAGTCTGAGGCTCTGGGCTGGCTGGCAGGAGCACTGGAGCGGGGACCAGAGGATTGAACTGGGGAGGCAGACGAGGGAGGTAATGGAGGCAGGAGCGGCACTTGAGGGACGGGTGGGGTTAAGACAATACCATGGAGGTGGCTCTGGGAGGGGCGGGGCACTGCAGGAGAGGACACACGGTCCAGAGCCTGAGGATGAGCTCAGTTATGGGTTGGTTGTGGGTTGTGAAAACCCTGAAAACCCCAGGGCCTCCACACCTCCCAGCACCGGGGCCAGGAAACAGAATTATCCGTTCGTATCTGAGTGTCCGTGAAGAAGGAACCCACAACAGGGTCAGACCTCAGGGGTGTGAAACTTTCCGCAAACCTATCCGGAAACCATCAGAAGAAAGAAAAGTCCTGTGCACGACAGGCGGGCTTTCCCGGAAAGGCCACTCAAACCAGACACCGCTAAAGGTAAACCGATGTGATGACAAACAAATGGAAAAACATCTCTACACCAAAAAAATAAACCCAAACAACAACAACAACAACAAAAACAGAAACATAAAAGAAAAAGAAAAACAAAGAGTAAGTTCAGCCAAGTCACCCAGGAAGACTTTCCCAGGCCAGCAGACATACGGGAATCCTGTTAACTTCAAGAGTAATTGGAGAAACTTTAAAAAAAAAAAAAAAAAAGGTAAAAAAAAGTGATATTATTTTGCATCTGTCTGATTGGCAGATGAAAGGGTTTAAGTAGAGTTCTGAGGCTGTGGAGTAAAATGCATTCATGGGCCTGGTTGGGGGCACTAAATGGGTATAACCTTTAGGGAGAGCAATTTGGAAATTGCTCTCAAATTTAAGATGTCTGTTCCCTCTGGCCCAGCTGCTCTGCTTCTGTGTTCAAGGTAAACTCTTAACTGAAAAAGGCAATTTTGACTCCAGGGGGAGGTGTTTTTGTGATGGAAGTTTCTGGGGGGAGATCTATTAGGGGGAGAACAGAGCAGGTGGGTGGATTGCAAACGGCCCCCAGGGGGCCCCCTGAGCTCTCAGACCCTTGGGGAAGGGGGAGGGGGGAGCATCAGGCCCAGGGCTGACTCTGTGCTCCCGAGAGAGAGCTTTGGGAGGAGGGCATGGCAGGGGTGGAGCCTGGGATGCTCAAGTCCTGCCTGGAGAGGGCTGATATTCGGGTAGGGGTGAGGAGCGGAGGGGATGGCATGGGTGGAGGAGGTGCTTCCTAGGTCAGTCATTGGGCTGACTTCTCCAGAGGAGGTCCAGCCCTTCCCCAGGGACCAAGGGAGGCAGGAGGAGGAGGACCCCGACGGGAAGGAGCAGAACCGAGATGGAGGTGACATGTCAGTGGCCCTGCATCCCAGCTACAGATCCATCCAGCTCTCCATCCTTGACCGCATTGGAGCCCCCAGAAGCCAGCCAGCCTCAGTGGCAGCAGCAGGCCTTCTCCCAGAGGGCCGGGCCCAGCATCCGCAGGGGCTGCCCAGGCCTCAAGCAGGTCCCAGAGGTATGAGCAAGCCCAGCTCCCTCTCCCAGGTGAGGGTGGGTGGCTGTTCCCTCCTGGCTGGGCCCTGCCTTCAAGGAGTAGATTGGGCTTTGTGGCTCAAGGTGAAGCCCCCTGTTCTCTGCGGCAGGAGCCCAGGTCTCACGGCTTGGCCCTGACTAGCCTCTGGTCTCCTCCCGTGAGGACGAGACAAGCTAGCTCCCCATTTGGGGACGTTTGCCCAACTCTGCAGATGTGCAGACAGTGGCAGCACCCACTTGCACAGGGGGACCCCTGCGGTCTCTGCATCCTATCCCAATGAGCTGTGCTGACAGCTCAGAGCCTGGAGCCTGCTTCAGATTCTGTGTCTCCCTCTCTCTCTGACCCTCCCCTGCTCACACTCTGTGTCTCTCTCTCTCAAAAATAAATAAACGTTAAGAAATTTTAAAAAAAGAGTTTAGTAGACTAAAAGCACATGCTCACTGAACAATGAGATGCACACAGAAAGGATATTCTTTAGACCAATTGGGAAGCTTGCCCTTGGGGCAGGGAGGGGGAGACAGGGCATCAGGTAGGAGGAGACGCCCTGCTGGGCACTGTTAGAGCCTGCTGGGCACTGTTAGATCTGAGCTGGGTCCACGCAAATCAGCAAATCACGCACGGAATTACTCAAAACTAGGAATGCGTCCACTCCCAGCAGAGCAGGAGAAGGACGAGGAAACACAAAGATGAAGAGTCATCTCTCAGCTCCGTTCCCTGCCCCGCCAGGCTGACAACACACGTCAGACACGGGGCTCTCACGTTTTCCCTGAACTAAGGGGGTCTTGCTTAAAGGAAGATTCTGATTCAGGGTGTCTGGGTGGGGTTTGAGATTCTGAATTTCTAACAGGCTTCGGTGCTGGTCTAAGGTCCACGCTGAGTGGTGAGCTCCAGAGCTCACTGGGGTTGACAGTTCTTACTCCGCGCTGACACGGATGCTTTTAGGAGGCGGTGATGCCTGACTCAAGAATGATGTATCCCGTGGTGTACCCCTGCCCGTTTTCTTATCCGGTTATTTCCAGGTGGCCCTGCTGGTTGCTTCCAGCTCTTCACACCCCCACGGCGGTCAAATATCTCATCCGGGACCACTGGGTCTTCAGGGTGGGCCTGCACGCCTAACTTGCAGAAGCCCTCCCCCCCATCCCCCCCATCCCCCACCCCATCGGTCGGTCAGCAATAGCTCCGACATCCCAGCCAAGAGGCACCGCCAACGCCTTTTGATCTGATTGAGCCACTGTAGTTTTATTTTGCATTTTTCTAATAAGGTATTCTGTTCACGTGTTTGTTAGCCTTTGAAGTTTCTTTTTCTTTTTTTCTATTTTAATCCTTTTGCCTGCTCTCTTAAGAGAGCTGTGGTGGCATTACTTGTTGATTTAGGGGGATAGATCTCTATCATCATGTATCACACTAACTATTAGTCCCTTTTCAATTTTAGACATGCAGATGCCTTGTTCTGGGCTGTCACCTGCCTGTTAACTTTGTCCCGGCTGTCCTTTGTTGAGCAGAAAGCCTTGATTTTGAGGTGCACAAATGCATCCATTCTGCCTTGTGATTGTTACTTTGGGGGCTGCGTTCAAGGAGCCCTGCTTACCATCCGTCGCCACAGCTCCCCCTCATTTATCTCTTCACCTACGGTTTTATTTTTCACTTTTATGTTCTTAATCCTTCCAGAAGCTGCCCCTGTATATGGTGAATACAGAGAAAAATAAGACTGGATGCCCACTGCCACCACCAAAGTAGATGGCATTTTTTTTGGTACATTAATTTGGGGACACTTGACATCTTTGGATATTAAGTCACCCCTATTCAGGAGCACTAGATATCTTTGCATTTTTTTCAGGTCTTTTTAAAACATCTCCCTTAAAAATTTTCCCATGGAGGATTTTTTTTCCTTTAATTTTTTTTTATTGCGGTAAAATACGCGTAACATAAAGCTGACCCTCGCAGCCATACTCCAGGGCCCAGTTCAGTGATGTCAGTGCAGTCATAACGTTGTGTGATCATCCCCATCATCCTCACCAAAGCGTTCTTCACTTATGAACGTGTGCACCTGTTCAATAATAAACCCCCAGCTCCTGGCGCCCACCGTCCTATCTTCTGTCTCTCTGAATTTGACCACTCTAAGTACCTCATATATGTGGAATCATACAGTGCTTGTCTTTTTGTGACTGGCTTCTTTCACTTATCACAGTGTCCTCAAGATTCAGCGTGTGTCAGAATTTCCTTCCTTTTAAAGGCAGTATAATACTCCATTGTCTGCACAGACCACATTTTGTGTATCCATTTGTGTGTCAGTGGACGACACCTGGGTTGTTTCCATTCTTCTGGCTCTTGTGAATAATGCTGCTATGAACACGGTATACAAATGTCTCTTCAAGACCCTGCTCTTAATTCTTTTCCCCGTAGACTTTATGTATTCCTTACTAAGGCAATTCCTAGATGCTATACATTCTGTCATACTGTTGCTGTTATGAAGTGTCTAATCTATTATATTTACTATATTTTCACAGGTGTGGATTTTTTCTTTTTTTTATGTTTATCTTTAAGAGGTGGGGGAGGGGCAGAGAAAGGGAGACAGAGGATCCGAAGTGGGATCCGTGCTCTAAGCCCCCTGTAGGGCTCAAACTCACAAACCACAGAATCATGATCTGAGCTGGTTGGACACGTAACCAACTGAGCCACCAGCCAACGGGTGTGGATTTTCTAAGTGGATCTTGTTTCCACCAACCTGGGTGAATTATTAGATTTCAAGATTTGTATTTTGATGGTATTTTTATGGGGCATATATCTAAAATGTCATGTATAGAAATTCCATATAATACATATATTCCATATGTCATTAAGAGAATGTGTCTAAAATTCCCGCATTAAGTAGAGTGTTTTGTGGTATACCCTTTATCAAGGTAAAGAAGTTCCCTTCTAGTCCGAGTTTGTCCAGAAGCCTTATTCTTGTTGCTGTAATTAGTGTTGTTATAAATCGGTGTTGAATTTTATCAGTGGTTTCCCTGCAGCTACGGGGATAATGATATGAATTTTCTCCTTTCATAAATCACAAATGTCATTACCATCCTTTCTAATGCTGAACCATCCTTGCATTTCTGAGGCAAACCCTGCTTGGTTTTAATGTAGAATTAAAAAAAAAATGCTTTCACAGTCTATCAGCTAATATTCTATTTTGTCATTTGCATTTACAGTTGTAAGTAATATGAGCTTCTTCTCAGTTTTTTTTTTTTCAAAATTCACATTACAAATCAAGATTACATCAGCCTCCTGAAGTGAGCTGGGCCATTTTTACTTTCTTTGACATTCTGAAACAACTTGGAGATGATGGGAACTCACCACCCCTTGAGAATTTGGTGGAAATCACTCATAAAATGGGCTGGCTGGGGGCTCATCGGGAAAAGAAATAGTAGATTTTAAATTCTTGAGTAAGCATTGGCTAACTCACATTTTCTGTTTCCTTTTGAGTCAGTTTTTGCATTTTCTATTTTCCTAGAAATCTACATCATGTAGGCTTTTCAATTTATCAACAACTAATGACCTGTAAGTCTATATTACTTTTATATTACTGTAAAAAGTCTGTTGTGCCCAAAGTTCCTCCTTTTTATTCTGTAAGTATATATTTTTATAGCTTCTCTTCTTTTATATCTTGTTCTGCTTTTGGTATTGTCAGTCTCATTCTGTATCTCACTGATTTCTTATCTTTATTATTTTCTTCCTCGTTGCTTTGCATTTGCTTTGTTACTCTGTTTCTAATGTCTTGATCTGAATGTTTAGTACGCTTTTCCTACCTTTTGGTAGGAAAACCATAAATTCCCCATTAAATGCTGCTTGACCGCCAAACTTTCACAGAGCTGAATCATAAAGCTTTAATATTGATATTTTCAGGTTTCAATTTTTAAAGCAAGTGCCATTTAATAATTTTGCAGACCACATAAGCATTTTTGAAGGTATCTTTCCATTATTAAATTATCATTTTACTATTATCAAATATTACTACTACTAATTGTTATTATCCAACAAAATCTCTATAATGGTGGCTTCAGTAGAACAAGCTGAGGCCTTCTTTATAGCCTAGCAAATGGTCACTCTTTCTGAGTGTTTCATATATGTTCAAAGACAGTATATATATATATATATATATATATATATATATATATATATGGAGTATAGAGCTTTGCCTGTTGGCTATATTTCAAATAGCCAAAACTTCTAGGTTGAATCATTCAACTGTTTAGGCCAATCCTATTATAACTAGAGACCAGCTAATGATATCATAATTTGATATCTTCCCTATCACCTTCTCTTCTCTCTGCCACAGTATGTGGCAGGCGGTAGGCTCAGGGCCAAAACAACAGAGTAGAAAGGGTAATAAATAGAATAAAGTTTAGGGAAGGTTGAGAGAGATGGTGTCTGTACTAGTTAGGGTTCTCCAGAGAAACACAAGCAATAGAATATAGGTAAACAGATATTTTGTTTAAGGAACTCATGTCATTATGCTCATGTCATTATGGAGACTAGTAAGTCCCAAGATTTGAGTCCCAAGAGTTGGCAAGCTGGAGACCTAGAGAGCCAATGAGGTAGCTCTGGTCTGAGCCTGAAAGTTTGAAAATGAGGGGAGCTGATGGGGCAGTTCCAACTGATGGCCAGCAGGCTCAAGGCTCAGTAAGAGGCAGCATCTCGGTTCAAGTCCAAAAGCAGGAAAAAGCTGATGTCCCAGTTCAACGGCCAACAGTCAAGACAGACTCCCTCTTATGTGGGGGAGGGTCAGCCTTTGCTCTATTCAGGCCTTCAACTGATTGTACAAGGCCCACTCACTGTAGGGAGAGGAATCTACTTTACTTGGTCTACCAATTTAAATATCAATCTCATTTGAAACACTCAGGGTAATGAACGACCAAATATCTGGACACTCCATGATCCAGTCAAGTTAACACACAAAATTAATCACCACAGTATCTAAAACACAAGTAGAAAAATTAGTTTGAGGCCAATGGGAACACTTTGCCTGTTGTAACAGGAGAAAAGGGGGACTGAATAGGTGACCATAGTTAAGTTTTGTAGTCAGCTAGTCAGAAGTGCAGGTGGCTGGGGCACGCCCTTTGTGGCCAGGGTTTGAAGCACGGGGGAGTCTAGTGGGACTGACCCTTGGACCTGTGGCATCTGGTGCCAAATCCAGGTGGTTGGTGTCAGAATTGAATTGTTGGACACCAGTTGGTAGCAGAGAATCAGAGTTGGTGGCAGGGGGGAAAAACCTTCAAGGGCTTATAAGACCTTCTGTTTTTTCTGCAAAGCAGGAGATAAAGGCACTTACTGAGAAAAATCATGGTTTAGTACTATAAGCAAAAAATAGGAATATTAAAAGTAAGAAGGAAAGCTCTAATTTGGGGGAGATCGTGGGATGGGTGGCTGACTGGTAAGCCTAAAGGCTTACCATTTTACTAACTGGTGACCTTGGAAAGTCACGTAGTTGGGTTCTGCTTCCATTTTCTCACCTGTATAATGGGGACAGGTGGAGTTCTTGTGAGGACTAAATGAAAGCATGTCCTCAGCACTCATTAATTATGAGCTACTGTTATAATTATTTGCAGTAGTATTGTCTCCTACCCAAGCCCTCATGAGAACAGATTGAAAGACTTAAAAAATAGGTTTAATAAGGTGGCCAGTTATAGAGTCAATAGGCAAAAGTCCAAAGCTTTTCTAAATATAAGCAGTGATCAGAAAGGAGAGATAATAATAGCAAGGCTCCAACCACAGAAGCAAAAACTTCCAGATAGAATATAACAAAAACAAACCTCAAAATTCATATGGAAGTACAAAATTCCTTAAGAAGGTGGGGGCACGACACTCTCTACCAAATATGTAAACTTATTAGAAAGTTATGATAAATTAAAGACAGTTTGGTACCAGAGTAGTTTTTTAAAAAATCAATGAAATAGCATAGACAGTGCAAAATAGCCCTGAATTCACATGGGAAAACTGGTGTAACACCGAGATGCTGTAATAAATTGCTGGTGAAGCAGGACTGTCACGTAAACAGTGCTGGGAAAGCAGTCATCTACATAGAGACTTTAAAATTCATCCTCTGTTTATGTCGTTGCATGGGCAAGAATAAATTCCAAGTGGATTAAGTCCCTTAATTTGAAAGGCAACATATTTAACCTTAGAGAAAAATGTGAGAAAATATCTTGAATGAAGTTGGGATAGGGAAGGACTTCTTGAACAAGGCGTAAAGAATAAGATGAATTTTACTGCATTAAAATTAAAGCTTTTTGATGATAAAAGACACCATCAGCGAAGCAAACAGACAGAAGGGAGATGTGTGCACTACACAGGACTCATGGAGAATTCGTACCTATCTTATAAAAAAGAACTCCTACAGGAGTAGACAAGGAAAAAAATCTGAATTGGAAACATGGGCAGAGAATATACACAGGAAATTCAGAGGAGAATAAATCTAAATGATACGCACAAAAATATAATAGAGCTCATCACAAATCAGGGAATTAAAGCAGTAATAACATGCTATCCCATATCCATTGTTTTAGCAAAAAATATAAAGTATGGCAAAAAATAACTGTTGGTGGGAATATGGGGTGATGGGAGCCCCTGTACTCCGCTGGCATTGGGGTGGGGGGCACAAACTGGCATAGTCACCTTGGAGAACAATTTGACATTATCTAGTACATGGAAAGTGTACCAGCCCATCACCCAGAAATCCCATTCCTAGGGATGAGCTTGGAGACCCTCTCTCACGTGTAAGAGGAGGAATATGCAAGAATGTTTGCTCCTCGGAATGGTTAAAAGTAAGAGTAAGGAAATGGAAGCAACCTAAATGTCCATCAACAGGAAAGGCATTACACAAATCACAAATTGTGGCGTTTTCATACGGCAGTGAAAATGAAATATATCAACATAACATATCTCGAAAGCCTGATGCTGGTGGAGAACAGCAAGTTACAAAGCAAGATTTACAGTGTGATGTAGAGTTTTCATGCATGAAAAGCAATTCTACGTATTGTTTATGGACACAAACATATTTAGTCGAAGTGTAAAACTCAGTGGGCCACGGAATGAAAGAAAATATTTGTGAATCATATATCTGATGAGGGGTTAACACCCGGAGTACCTAGAGAACTCCTAAAACACAACAACAACAAAACACCATTCAAAAATAGATAAAGGACTTGAATAGACTTTTCTCCAAAGAAGATACATGAATGGTCAGCATCACTAATAATTAGGGAACCGTACATTGAAACTGCAATGAGATTGCATCTCACATCTGTTAGGATGGCTACTCTCAAAAAGGTAAAACTACGAGTGTCGGCAAGAACGTGGAGAAATTCGACCCTTGTGCACTGTTGGTGGGAATACAAAACGGTACAGCCATTGTGGATAACTGTATGGTGGTTCCTTCAAATACTAAAAATAAAATTGTTTGTATAATCCAGCAATTCCACTTCTGGATATATACCTGAAGGAATTGAAAGCAGGGTCTTGAAAAGATATTTGTACAGCCCATGTTCATAGCAGCACTAATCACCACCGCTAAAACATGTCCATGGTGGATGAATGGATCAACGCAATGTGCATGACATACAATGGAATATTATTCAGCCTTAAAAAGGAAGGCAATTCTGACACTTGCTACAATGTGGGTGAACCCTGAGGACATGGTGCTCCGTGAAACAAGCCAGTCACAAAAGGACAATACTGTTGGAGCCCACTTATGTGAGGTACTTAACATAGTCAAATCCACAGAGACGGAAAGTAGGAGGGTGGGTGCCAGTGCTTGGGGGAGAATGGGGAGTTAGTGTTTCATGGGAGAGTTTCGGTTTGGGAAGACAGAAGAAGTTCTGGAGATGGAGGATGAGGATGGTCGCACAACAGTGTGAATGTACTTAATGCCCCTGAACCTCACTCTTAAAAATGGTCAAGACAGTAAATTTTATATTATGTGTATTTTAACACAATAAAAAAAGAAAGACTGAATTGGTAGAAGAGTGAGGGAGACAGAGAGAAAAGGGATTCCAGAGAAGAAAAAAAAAGAGTCCAAGAGTAATTTATCTTAAAAAAAAAAACAACAAAACAACCCTCAAACTGTGGCATAATATTAAGTTTGTTAAATTGCCAAATTATAGTGGTAAGTACATGAATATTCATTATCTTGTTCTCATCACTTTTCAATGTTTTGAGATATCTTATAATAAAAAAGAAAATAGACACATGAAGGCATGAACCCCAAACCCTAGACAAGGAACAACAGCAACAAATAGCCAAAAAAGGAAGAAAAAATTAATAAAAAGGAGAGATTACTTTTGTATTTTTTATTGCATTAGTGTTTATCTATAAACCCGAAGTGTTTTCTTTCAACAGACTCGCAAAACTGGCCATTGGCCAATCTTTGTAAGGCAGAGAGCATGCGGAAGGGGACGCAAATTCTCATCAGGAGAAAAATGGAGTTTAACTTCAGATAAAGAGGAGATTTAAAAAAAATCATAAGAATGTATCATGAACAATTACTATCATTACATTTTAAATGCTTAATAAAATGGACAACTCTCTAGGAAAATCTATATAATCAAAATCAGCCCAGGAAAAAATAGGCAACTTGGAGAGCTCAATAAGCTTAAAATAACCTCAAAGTGGAGCCAATATCTCTGTGAAAAATATTACAGAATCAGATGATTTTGTGCATGAATTCAGGCCATTTCATGCAACTTCTTCAGGAACATACCAACACGGGGCACCTCTCATAGTAGACTGTGACCAATTCTGTGGGCGAGTGACTGATCGAACACTTGTCCACAATCCCTCCACTCTCACCAAACTCTACTGAGGGAGGCCGAACACATGAAATACTCACCTTCCCGGTCTTCCGTGCAGTTAGACAGTTCTGGCCAATGAAACACAAGCAGACATTTCATGGGAGCCTCAGGGAAGGTTCTTATTTTCTTGACAAAAGGAGAAGGCCATCTGGTGCCACCTTCCCCCTGCTGCCTGCCATGGACGTGACTCCTGGAGCTGAGATGGCCATCTTGC
The DNA here is from genome assembly GCA_028646485.1 of Cryptoprocta ferox. Lineage (NCBI taxonomy): Eukaryota > Metazoa > Chordata > Mammalia > Carnivora > Eupleridae > Cryptoprocta > Cryptoprocta ferox. Next base: position 54,243,014 of record CM053574.1, read on the forward strand.
AGCCATGGCTGAAAAGCCAAGAGACTGCAGAATGAAGGCCCAGATCTAGTTGAGTAACCGAAGGAAGGCCAATGGCCACCTACCCTCTATGCTTCTTGTCCTGGACACTGTTGAAAAGGTTTATATTTGTTTATTTTTACTTACAGCTGAGTCATTTCTAAAATAAGCACAAACTTGATTTCAAACCAGTCAAGGACACCATAAGAAAGTTAAGTTACAGCCAATCTCATACATAAACAGATGGAAATAATCCCAAATAAAATATTAGCAAGTCAAAGCCAGCAGTGCATTAAAAGAAAATGCCAAGTAGGGTTTAGTCCAGGAATTTAAGGATAATTTAACATTAGAAAAGTCATCAACGTTATTCACTTCATTAGCAGACTAAAGGAGAAAAACCATCTGTTCATCTCAATAGATGCTAAAAAAGCATTTGATGAAATTCAAAACCAATTCATAGTAAACATTCTTTGTGAACCAGGTGTAGATGCTGTCTTCTTTAATTGAATAGAAGTTTTTACAGAAAACTGCAGCAAATATCTTAGCAAGAGAAGAGGAGAATTTCCAAAAAAGTGAGGAGGTAGGCAAGGATGTGTGCTGTCCTTGGGAGTACGCAATGCCAGTTCCAGCCAATGCAAGTAAAGAAGAAAAAAGAATAAGCATACGTTTTGGAAAGGAAAGGAGATAACTGTCATTGTTTATAGACAACTGAGTCATCTATCCAAAGATCTAAGAGATTCTACAAAGAAACAACCTTTTTCTGACCACTTTTTCATAGCTCTAACTTAGAGACACTCTTTGTACGGGTCTCATAGGGTCATTAAGACTATTAAGTTCATGTACATAAGGAACTAATAAGGCACAAGATCAACATTCCCAAAGACCAGTCATAACAGAAATTGAAAAAAAAATCTTTTTTTTAAATTTCATTTACAAAAGCAATCAAACCTATGACATAACCAGAAATAAGCTTAACCAAAGATGGGACTTAGGCAACAGATGACAAAATTCCAGGAAGGGGCAGTAATACAGAAGCCTGGAACAAATGGGCAGATGAAGCGTACCTGAAGGTGCCATGAAATGTCATCGCCCTTCAAAAGAAGTCAGGAGTTCAAGGCAATTCCAGTCCCTATAACGCAAGGATTTTGGTGCTTGCAAATCCCATGCTAGATCTTACTCCCCGGTGTCCAATGCCCTCCAAAAAAGATGAACCAACTTGTGATGATACTAACAGAGGATCACCACTCTTGCCCTACAGTTGATTTTCCATAGTTCAGTAGTTGACAAATCAGATAATTGAAAAATACTATCCCACTGTTTTAAAAATTATTAGTGCAGCTGTAAAATTATTAGCTGCAGGACAACTGCTTTCCTCTTAACCACTCCCCACTGGTCCCCGTGGCTTCATGGCTTAAGACTATAGGTAGTTCTATAGGGTTCTATAGGTAGGTGTGGAATGGGTGGATCACTCGGTACCACGGCTTTGTTACTGTTAATACCAAACAATCCTCCAGAACGATTGTCCCCAGCTGCTCTCCTGTCCATGTTCGAGTACTCTGGTTCCTCAACTTTTGGCATTGTCAGACTCCGTAATTTTCACCATACTAGTGGGTAGGCAGTGGCATTTCATTGTGATTTTAATTTGCATTTTCACAATTACTGACAAGGCTGAGCACCTGAAAAAGTTTAATTTTTATTTGAATACAGTGGACATACAATGTTGCATTAGTGTCAGGTATACCTCATAGTGATTCAATATCTTGTATGTTATGCTTACCACAAGGGTTGCAGCCACTTGTCACCATACAACACTGTTACAGTATCACTGACAATAGTCCCTTATTCCTGTGCCTTATTCCTGTGACTTATTCATTCCAGGCCTGGAAGCCTGTATCTCCCACTCCCCTTTGCCCATCTGGCCCATCCTCCCATCCCCTCCTTTCTGGTAACCATCAGTTCATTCTCTGTATTTATAGGTCTGATTCTGCTTTTTGTTTGTTTGTTCATTTGTTTTGTTTCTTAAATTCCACAAGGCTAAGCGCCTCTTCAAAGGTTTACTAGCATTTGAATATTCTTTTCTGTGAAAAGTCTGTTCAAACCTCTTGCCCATTTTTCTCTTATGTTATGTCTTTTTTAAAGTGATATGTAGGGGTCTAGCTATATTCTGGGTTGCAGTCCTTATCTGTGCCCTGTAGATGTATTCTCAAGTCTGTGGCTGCCTTTTCCCCTCCTCAATTTACACCTGCCTGTCTTTACTCACCTGGACTGTTAGGAACCCAGCTTTGTGACGTGTGCATCACACCTGCTCCCATGAGCATCAATGACACCTTCAGGCCACTCTGTCCAGATCTCTCTGCTGAGCTGCAGACCCACATGGTTAACTCTTTTCTACAGTCTTACTGTTCAAACTGGGTTCACAGACAAGCAATACCACATCCCAAGGGCTGTTTAAATATGCAACGTCTTGGGCTCCATCCCAGACACACCTCCAGAGTCAGAATCTGCATGTGAAGCAAGATCCTACGGGGTATATGTGCACATTCAAGTTGGAAAAACCCTGCCTTGGCCCCCTCTGCAAAGCTGTGTTGCGCGCACAGCATTCAGCACGTCTTGGGAGACCGTGCTGGCTCTTGCACACGCCTACCAGCAGCACTGCCTCCATGAAGTCCTCAGTCTCCCCCTGGGGCTCAGGCTTGGGCTTAGGAGGGAACCAGGACCTCCCACAGGCTGAGAGCCCAGCCACTTCCACAAGGAAGTTTCACAGGCCCCCACAAAGGAAAACATGCCAAAACAGGGATACCAAAGTTGGATGTACTTAACTAGACTTAGCAAATTAACGTTTTACACACACGTTCCAATATATTGGCTGTAGGTGAAATTTTACTGCAGATAACCAAAGTCAAGATCGGAGGCACTTTGATCATGGAAACTCCAGGCCACGTGGTGTCCTTGGCCCCTTGGCGACAAGCCCCACAGAGCCCCAAGTACCCCAATGGTCTGTCGGCCATCCCCTCTCCACCTGAATAGCTCAGAAATCTCCCTCTGCTCTCCATCCCGCTCCCCACACCACCTGTCTACTAGATTATGGCCTCCTCTCCCAAGGGCACTACTTGGGGCCATGCTTGACCTCCTAAAACCTATTATCCACCCTTCAGTCAGAGCATTCCTTCTCAAACACAAATCTAATTGTGTCATTTGGCTTAAACCAATGCAATCCCTCCGTACTGCTGTCAGGATAAAGTAAAACTCCTGACACCCAGCTAATTCCAACCCATCCCCGGCCCTCCCACCATGCCACCAGTCACAGTGAGCTTCTCTGTTTCCCAAACACTGGCTCCTATGAAGGGCTCCACCTGGTCCATCTCTCTGCCCAGAAGTCTCCTTCCCAGCCACCTGCCCTAACTTCCAGTTCCCGATCGGGTGCCTCGGGCCCTCTGCTTTCCCATCAGGGTACATGGGCCACCATGGCCTGTTCAGGGGGCTCTCTCCCATGTGGAACCCCGGGGCTGCTGAATCCAGGGCCACCCCTGTTTGCTCACAGCAGTGCCTGGCACCCTGCACAAGGGCTGACTCTGAGTCGGCCGTTAGCGGTTGATGCGTTGGGTTCTCTCCTGGTGGGGATGATGATGACTAAAGAAAGCTGCACACAAGTTGACACATAAGACTGTGTGGACAGTCATGTCTATTTCTCTCAGGCAACTACTGAGGAGCAGAATGCCTGGTCAAGGGCATGTTTCACTTTATGTGAGATGTATCCTGGACCCCCTTCCATCCCCCCAGGTGATGAGGAGACTCGTTTCCTTTTCTTTCTGAGTCTCCCAGAAACTCCGTCTGCTATTCTCTACCTGTCACTTACCCTTAACAATAACCTTGGTCTTCACTTTCTGCAGTTCACATCTGATTTCTACCCTGCCTGAAACGAAGGACGCTCTTGGCTGGTCTTGTGGGACCCCCCCTCTGGGTCCTCAGATCCAGCATCACTGGGGCCAAGACAGCTCTGCAAGGGTCCCCTGTGAGAATTTACAAAGGCATCTTCTCTGTACTGCTGATAGCTTGGCATACACGCCATGTGCCCTGTTTCTAAACTGTCTCTTTGTCCTATATGGTCAGCCACTCTTGGGACACCCTCCCTCGTCCCTTCCAACTGTCTTTTAAAAAAAAGAAAAATCAGCTTTGAGATGTAATGTATATACAACAAAATTCATCTACTTGAAGTGGAAAGTTGGAGTTTTGATAACTATGTCCAGTCACATAATCACCACCACAATTGTGGTACAGAATATATCCATCACCTCAGAAAGTCTCCTTGTGCCCCTTTGCAGCAGACCCTCATCTCCACCCCACCCCCAGGTGACCACAGACCTGCTTTGTCACTAGAGCCTACTGGCTCTCATTCCTTCTTTTCCATGGTCCTAAACCATAGACTGGGCTAATGGTGTTTATTTCCTGGGGTTGTAGGAAACTTCAAATGAGATTTATAGAAAGAAAATGAAGTTTTATTTGTGAAATTCTATTGTGTGAAAAGATGTACAAGATTTTTCTTCAAATGGAAAATATGTCTCATTCTGTGCCTTAAAACAGCATCCCCTTTGTCAAGCCTGAGAGGCGCTTGGGTAAGAAATGCAATCTTCCTTCCGGGCAGCTCCAGCCACAGCCCTGCCAAGCCTGTGAGGGGTCGCAGAGGGAGAGAAGCATGTGTTCCTCATTGCCAGCAAAGAAAGTGTGTTATCAGTTGACAGCCACAAACCGCAATGCAGAAGGACAGTGCTGGGATTGCAGCAGGCCCAGGGAGGGCACTTTGAAATACCGTGCAAAGATTTTCCTTGCTGGGGGTTCTGGAGCCCTGTGGCCCTCCATCCACTGATGTTTAGTCCTCCCCAGCCTCTGGGGAAGATAAGGACAGTGCTGGGATTGCAGCAGGCCCAGGGAGGGCACTTTGAAATACCGTGCAAAGATTTTCCTTGCTGGGGGTTCTGGAGCCCTGTGGCCCTCCATCCACTGATGTTTAGTCCTCCCCAGCCTCTGGGGAAGAGAAGAACCCAGCAGAGTAAAGAAAGAGTCATCTGGGTTCACAAAGAATGAGCACAGACGGTCCCGAGAACACAGGGAAGATTCAGGGACTTAAGAGAAGAAATGGCTTCCTTAGCTCTTCCAAAGCTGAATTTTAATAAGAAGGGGGTAAAAGAGTGTAGAGATGGAGAACAAGTAAGTGGTTCCTGGGGGACTGGGGCTGATGGAGGAATAGGGGAGGTGTGGCTGTGAGGGGCAGCATGAGGGATGGACAGGTCTGTGTCTTGATCACATCCACACAGGTGATAAGACACAGAACTAGACACACACATGGTATCGATGTCAGTATCTTGGTTTCCATAAAAGGGAAATGTAACCAGCCGGGGACAGCAGGAGAAGGGTACAAAGGGGCCTCTCTATACTATCTTTACGTGTCCTGTGAGTCTATAATCATCTCAAGATTAAAAAGTAAAAAAAAAAAATAGTGAGCTAAGCTTGGAGTGCTAAATGGAGAGATCTTTCTAATAAGCCACTGCATCGGGAGGAAGAAGGATATTTATGAATGAGTTTTGGCTAAACCCAACCCCAGTGGGTAAAGAAAAGGTTGGCCAGAGGGGAGGGAGGCTGAGACTGCCTGGGTCCCAGAAGGGGTACCAGTAATCCTCTCCTTCCAACATCGCCAGTCCAGGGACTGGGCAAGATGGTGGGAAGCTACTAGAGACATCCAGTGTTCCACCTGGTGGCACCAGCACTCCATGTCCCTAGATCTGAGTGGTGTCAGGGTGAAAGGCCTAAGCGAGGCTCACAGAGCCCCACACGCCTTTGGGGAAACAGCCAAGATCACCCGAGCTCCAGAAGAAATGTGCAAGAACTGATGGCCCAATAGGTGGGGAGTGGCTAGAATCAGGCTGAGAAGCCCTCTGGACCACAAGCCACAGAGTGACAAGGACACAGCAGTGGACACCAGCTATCCAATGCCAAAAGTACCAAGGCTCAGCCCCTGATCAGCAGGTGTGAGCCTGTAGTGCCCAGCACCCCTGAAAAGAGTCTACAGGTATCTCCAGGCCACCTACACCTCCCTCAGTGCAAGAGGAGAAAGAGAAAGGAGAAGAATTTGATAGAATGTTCACCCAAATGAGAGGAAGTTCAAAAAGTTACTGTCACATTAAAAATGTCAAGGTTAAGTACGTTCTGCTGAAGGCAGGGTTGTCCTAGGATATGAAAGGAGGGTAGGACAGATAGGGGAAGGACCTCGGGTCCCAGTCACAGGACCAGCCTCCACACCAGGCCTTCTTGGGGTTCTGGGGTACAACCAGCTGGCCAGCCCTCTCCTCAGTGCTCCAGACCCCTCATGCAATGGAGCATTCACCAGCTCTCAGAATTTGCCAGGTACTCCAAACATGTCCGAGGCCAATGCTAAGATGGTCCTCTCATACCTGGTTCTGCTCCAATGTTCTGACATGAGAGAAGGGCCCCGTTATCCCCAGTTTGCGCAGGGCAGAAGTTGGGGATCACCCTTGACATCACTGCCCACCGTTTACCCCTCCCTCCCATCCCCGTCCTCTCCTTGTCTGGATTAAGAGACTCCTACAATATATGCAAATATTGAATATTATGTTGTACACATGAAACTAATATACAATTATATGTCAATTATTATACTTCAAAAAAAAAATAAAGAGCCTCCTAATCTCCATCCACATGTTTGTGATCCTGTTATCCTACCTGACAAAAGTTACAACCATTCCTTAGTAGAAACGAATGGTCTGTAACTAAATTTCCCTAAGGTCTCAAAACTGTGTTTATCACAATTAGCTGTTGGAATCTGGATTTAAGCAAGACCCATACCCTACATGTAGTTGCTATGTCTCTTGTCTGGGTACGTCCCGACTCGTGTTTAGTTTTGTTTTTATGCCAATGGCATAGTGCAGAAACCAACTTGGTTGTTCTGTAAATGGTCCCACTTCCTAGATTTGTCTTTTTGCTTCCTTATGGTTTTCTAAAACAAATGGTGTTGGGAAAACTGGATGTCCACATGAAGAAGTGTGAACTTGGACCCTTACCTAACACCATATGCAAAAATGGACTCAAACTGGGTCAAAGACCTAAAATTACAAAATTCTTAGAAGAAAGCATACAGAAAACCTTCATAACATTGGATTTGGCAATGACTTACCAGAAGGACAACAAAAGTAAAAATAGAGGAAGTGGACTATATCAAAACTTCAAACTTCTGTGCATCAAAGGACACAGCAAATGAAAAGGCAACCTATGGAATGGGAGGAATATTTGCAAACCATGTATCAAACGAAGGGTTAATATCCAGACATATTAAAAATTCCTATAATTCAACAGGAACAAAAATGATTTTTAAGAGGGGCAAAGGACTAGGGGTGCCTGGGTGGCTCAGTCAGTTATGTGTCTGACTTCAGCTCAGGTCATGATCTCATGGTTTGTGAGTTCGAGCCCTGAGTCGGGTTCAGTGCTGACAGCTCAGAGCCTGGAGCCTGCTTCAGATTCTGGGTCCCCCCAGCCCACTCTTCTCTCTCTGCACCTCCCCTGCTTGTGCTCTCTCCCTGTCTTTCAAAAATAAATAAACGTTCAAAAATTTCTCTGAAGAAGATCTACACACAGCCAAAAAGCACACGAAAAGAGGCTCAACATCACTAATCATTAGGGAAATGCAAATCAAAACTACAATAAAATACTATTTCACGCCCATTAGGATGGTTACTATAGAAGAAAACAAAACAACAGGAAATAGCAAGCATGACAATGATGCAGAGAAATTGGAACCCTCATGCATGTTGGTGGGAATGTAAAATAGTGACACTGTGTGAAACAGTATGGAGGTTCCTTGAAAATCTAAAAATAGAATTACCCATATGATCCACCAATACCATTTCTGAATAGACACCCAAATGCATTGGAAGCAGGGTCTCAAAGAAATGTTTGCCTGTTTGAAGCAGCATTATTCATAATAGCTGACATGGGGAAGTAACTCAAGTGTCCTTGGACAGGTGAATAGATAAGCAAAATGTGGTCTGTACAAATGATGGAATATTATTCAGCCATAAAAAGGAAGGATATTCTGATATGTGCTATGACATGAATAAACCCTGAGAACACGGTACTCAGTGAAATAAGCCAGTCATGAAAGGACAAATGCTATAGGATCCTACTTTTGTGAGGTATCTAACATTGTCAAATTCACAGAGACAGAAAGTAGGAGGGTGGGGGCCAGAAGCTGGGGGAGGGGAACAGAGAGTTCGTGTTTCATGGGGAGAGAGTGTTAGTGTGGGAAGATGAAGTTCTTGAGACAGATGGTGGTGACGGCTGTACAACAGTGTGAATGCACTGAATGTCACTGAAGTGTGCACTTAAAACGATGAAGATGATACATTTTATGTTACATGTAATTCCATGTATTATGTTACATGTAATCCACAAAGTGGAAGATTGTTAACATTTCTTGGAAAACTACAAGTACATACAATAAAAAACTCTTGGAAAAAATAAAGAACAATCTAGTAGATGTTTCCCAAAACCATTCTGTGATTCTTTGCTTGTAACCCACTAGGTTTATGTTGAGTGCTTTGTCGCATACACGCGAATCTAAAAACATACACACTTGTTAAACCCCAGCAAATAAACCTTTTGATTAAAAAAAAAAAAAAGCCAGACCAGTATCCTCTATCCTGAGTCTTCCAGAGAGGGACTTCCTAGGATAAATGTCCACACTGGTCAGAGGCTGAAAGTTCCTCATCAGGTCACAAAACATGCAAGCCGGTCTCCCAATACAGTCGACTGAGTGTCCCTCTGTGCATGGCCACTGTCCTCCAAAGTCACCTGGCCTGGAGGGGCTATTGTTACAGCTGTCCTGGGGTGGGACAGGCAGCTAGTGCTGAGGCACAGGAGAAATGTGACCGCAGACTAAAGGGGCATATGCCCCCAGACTAAAGGGGGCATATGTAAATATGTAGGATCGTGTTATGCACAATTCAGTGTTAAGAGCTTTCCAGGACTCTGAGTAATGGAAGACTGTAAAGAAAACTGTAATTAGCAAACTGGACTCAGAAATCAAAAGACTGGGCCTAAATGATTTTATGAGCCAGGCTCTTTCCAACTTTCCAAACAATAGGTGGATACTAGCCGCACCATGTGAACCGTAACTTCCAGGGGTAGCTGGGGCTCCTAGAGTGGGGTTGGTTCTCAACAAGCGATTGGCATTACCAGGGAGCTTACTAGAAATGCATACTCTCCACCCCACCCGACACCCACAGAATCGACAATTCTGGGGCCAAGGCCCAGCCCTTTGTGTTGTAACAAGTCTCTCTGGCTAAATGAAGGCTAAATGAAGGCTAAATGAAGGCTGAGGGGCCCTGGGGCTAAGGGAACATCTCTACTCCAGGGTAAGTTCTGGATTTCTCACCTCCAGAAGGGTTCTATTCTTCTTCATAAAACTGTGCATCCCTTCTTTGTGTTTTTAGATTAATCACCTTATTCTTCATCAAAGAGAATCATCAGTGCATTTATTTGTAATTTCTCAAGTTCATAATTTGAATAGCAGGCATCCCCTGATCTATTTTATTTTTTAATCACCAAACCAATAGATCCTCATTATCTAAAACAAAAGATGCATATACACAGAAATAAGACACGATGATTACCCATAATTCTATCTCCCACATGGAATATAGGTCATCATTCTGGGATGCATACCTCCAGACCGTTTTCTTATGCACAGACACATTTCTTTTGCTCACCCAAAAAGATGTATAAAAACTTATATAAATGGTGCTGTAACTTGTCTTTTTCATTTCATAATATATCATGAACAATTTTCCTGGTTAATCAATAAGTTGTTATTAGTTTTCTCAAAGCCCTTACTGTATAATTTTCTGAACCCGTCTCCTATTGTTCGAATCAATTAAATGAGCTCATATTTGGACAGTGCCTGGCACCTGGTAAGTGCTGTCTAAATAATTGGCCTCGAAATGTGTTAATCAAAAAGCAACGAAAACACAGGAGAAACTGGCAAATCCACAGTCAAAGTGGAAGATTGTTAATGCTTCTTGGAAAACTACAAGTACATGCGAATCTGAGAAAGATGGGGCATGGGATGCCCTCCGAATGCCTCAACTGCCTCCGCAAAGCTGTGTTTGCACGTGGGCCACTTCCACGTGCATTTCTGTCCCACCTGAATCTGAGGGACGCTGAGCAGCCTCCTTCCAGCCATGTCAACATTTGCCTGGTACCTCCCAGGCTGCAGCCAGGTACACGGCCCTCAGACTCATTTCTGCCTCTAACACCAATTCTGCCATGGCTCCCTTATCCTGGTACCCAGGTCCCTGGAAGGTGCAACCACCTTCCTGTCTGACCTCCTCTGGCTCCCTCGCATTGGGCTCCTGAAAGGGGTCTCTTCTGAGCCAAATTCAAGAATCGGACGCTTAATCAACAGAACCACTCAGGTGCCCCACACACTATCTTTTAAAGATAGTACTTTTAAATCAATCTTCTAAATCTTGGCCAGTCTGATGGTGAAAAATAAGAGCCTCGTCTTTTGTTCGGCTCTTACTGATACTGATTTCATACTTTTAACTTAGAAGCAAATGGTCTTACAGAGTTGATATGAGAAGGATATTTCCCTGTCATTCCTTCTCTCCCAGGGATGATAACTTGCAACTCTTTTAGCTAATTGTTTTGGTACCTGTTTTCTGTATTTCCACACAACAATCTAGTACTTGGATTTTCAGTTCTAGGCATTTTAGATGTCACTGTTTTCACAGCCCTGCCCTCCCACCTCCACAACTCAGTTCACACACTTCAGGGTTCTCCTGGCCTCACCTTCCTGAAGCATCTTCTCTAGGAATCTTCTAGATTAGCCTGGCTCACAGCTGTCCTTCAGGGACCCCCCGTGGTCAATTTCACGGCTCAATCTCGCAAGCCAGGGGATCATGACCTGAGTCACAATAAGAGGCAGACACTTAACCTACTGAGTCGCCCAGGGGCCCCTTAGGGTATTTTCGCTTGCATCTTTTCATTGCATCTTCACCATCTATATTTTGCCGAAGTTTAGAACTCTAAGTTAGGAAACCGTTCACTGTTAGAATTGTTGATGTACCACTCCCTTTTCTGCCAGCTTTCAGGACCGGCATTGAAGTCTGCAGCTATTCCAATTCCCAGACATCTGTTTTCTCTGGGGAACCGTCGGGTTTTCTTTGTCCCTAAGTGTCTCGAAATTTCCAGATTGTATATTTGGTGTAGGTCTGTTTCCATTTATCTGCTGGACCCTTGGTGAGGTCCATATCCTTTGGGTTCTGGGAAATTTTCTTTCCTTCTTTTTTTTAATGTTTATTTGCTTTTGCGAGAGAGTGAATGAGTGGGGAAGGGGCAGAGATAGAGAGGCAGTGGGGACAGAGGATCCAAAGCAGGCTGTACGCTGACAGCAGTGAGCACAACGCAGGGCTTGAACTCACAAACCATGACATCATGACTCAAGCTGAAGTCAGACATTCAACCAACTGAGCCACTCAGGTGCCCCTGGGAAATTTTCTTGACTCGTGTCTTCGACCATCTCTCCTCCAGTTTCTATTCTGTTTCTAGAACCCCTGTCATGCAGATGCTAGGCCTCTTTATCTTGTAACTTTTTTAACTTATCTTTATCCTTTAACTTTCTTATTTTCTCTCCCATTCTGCACCTTTATAATTTTTTTTTCTATTTTCTGAAGGGACTTTTCCCACTTCATCTTCCATGGCCTACGGTTTTCATTTTAGCTATTCCATTTAATATGCAAACTTTTCATTCTGAAACATTTTTTTTTTAAATTGTATCTTGCTTATATTTTAAGGATGTGGTCTTCTCTCTCAGAGGATATTGCTTTTCTGAGTTTTTTCCCTCTTTATGTTGCCTTTGTCCCTGGAGTCCCATGTCCTAGTCCCATGACCAAGGTCTTTGAGGTAGCAGAGATATCTGACATTTTATGTATGTGTGTATATATATATATATTTATGATATGATATGATATGATATGATATTAATGTGTAATAGAATCATGTCTTGTGTGCTGAGGCTTTTCTCGAAGTCTGGTGAAGCTTGGTTGCTGGCTCATAGTAGAGTGGGTACCGAAGAACGGATCAGAAATCCTGAGGCTGTGAGTGTGGCTTCAGTGATGGCTGGGCCACATCTCTGAGACACCACCAATGTTATTACCTTTGGATCTTTCTTTCCAGCACAGCCTGGCTTTCCAGAGAAGCCTCTTCCATTTCCATTTTCCTGCCCCGAGGGGAAAGGGTGGCATGCTGGGAGCAGAGAACGGTGAGAGCCGGGGTCTGGGCAAAATGCAAACATCTGTTTACTCCCAGAAAAGTCTAGTCTCTGCTGGAGGGGGGGGGTCTCCATTCCAACTACTTGTCAGTCTTTTTTTTTTGAGAGAGAGAGAGAGTGTGTGTGTGTGTGTGCGCACACAAGAGAGGGGCAGAGGGAGAGAGAATCTTAAGCAGGCTCCACACCGTCATCATGGAGCCCGGCGCAGAGCTCAGTCTTATGAGCTGAGCCGAAACCAAGCGTCTGGACACTGAATCGACTGAGCCACCCAGGTGCCCCAGAGAGGCAATGACAACTTAACCAAACTTCTGCTTTTGGCCCCGACCTTCTCCTACTTCCACACAGCCTCCAACCTCCCCCAATGCCACAAATCCAAGCCCCTCTTAGTTTCTGCTGTGTGTGTCCAGTGCTCTCTGTGGCTTAAGACTCGGCTGCTTGTTGTCTCCTCCCCTCCCCACCCCCCTGTTTCCTCTCTTGTGATCGTTGTTCTTACAGGCTGATGCCTTTTTGAAACTCCCTTTTGCTAGTGGGAAGGGCACTAGCAAAAATGTATGTTTCACCTGCTGTTCAGCCCGTTCTTTTCAATTACATTTATTTAATTATTTATATGTTCGAACACCTTTTCAGATGCTGCTGGCCTCTTGGCTCTCCCCCATCCCACCTCTGTGGCTTTTTTAAAAAAAAATTTATTTATTTACTTATTTTTGTAATATAGTGGTATTAGCTACAATCACCATGCTGTATATTTCATCTCCACGACTTGTTTTATAACTGAAAGTGGGTACCTCGTGACGCCCTTCACCCATTTTACCCCTGTCCCCCACTCTGCCTCTGGCAACCACCAATCTGTTCTCTGTTTCCACGACCTTGACTTTGTTTGTTCGCTGTGGTTTTTAGATTCCACATATAAGTGAGATCGTATGGTATCTGTCTTTCTCTGGCTTATGTCACCTAGCATCATGGCCTCCAAGTCTGTCCATGTTGTTGCAAATGGCAAGATTTTATTCCTTTTTATGGCTGATAATAATTCACTTTGAGTGTGTTTGTGTGTGTGTGTGTGCGTGCGTGTGTACACACTACATCTTCTTTATCCATACATCCATCACTTGTTGCTTTCATATCTTAACTACTGAACAATGCTGTGGTGAACATGGGGCGGTGCCTATGTCTTTTTGAGTCGATGTTTTTGTTTCCCTCTGATAAACACCCAGAGGTGGTCCAGTTCAAGTCCGTAATCCACTTGGAGTTAATTTTTGTGTGAGATATAAGATAGCAGTTTAGTTTCATCCTTTTGCATATGACTGTCCACCAGTGTTCCCAACACTATTTATTGAAGAGACTGTCCTTTCCCCCACTGCATATCCCTGGTTCCTTTGTTGTAAATTAATTGACCACAATGCATGGGTTTATTTCTGGGCTCTCTATTTCATTGATCTATGTGTCTGTGTGTATCCCAAATACTGTACTATTTTGATAGCTTACTCTGCAAAAAATACCACTGGAATTTTGCGAGGGGTTGCATTGAATCTGCAGAGTGTTTTAGGTAGTAGAGACATTTTAATGATACCAGTTTTCCGATCCATGAGAACTTTTTTTTTCCAAGTCCACAAGTGGTTTTCCCCATTTCTCAATGGAGTTGAATCTCATTTTCAATCCTAAGAACTTTTATTTCCCCCATCACTGAACGTCATCTGCCCCTATTTTACTTGTTAGGGACATTTTTTTCTTAGGTGATCCAAGCATCTTGAGTAGTTCAGTGAAGGCAGCACAAAAGGCTGAATCCAGGTCAAGGTGGGCAGTGAGGTTCCCACGTGCAAAGCCTGGTGTGAATTCATCTGGGCCATTTGTTCTTAGGGCCCACTTGGCCCCGCTGTTCTGTCACCAGCCTCTGTTGCCTGTGGCATCCATGGAAACATCTATTTAAACATCTGCATTCTCACCTGCATCCTGTTCATGGTCTAAACTTCACTCTACACCTCAGCCACATGGCTTCAGACGTACATGTTGGGTCACAGCACATCTCTGCTGCCTACAGGGCCTCTGACCGCTCCCTCCGCCAAGCCCCCATGCCTGTGCACCTTCCATGACTCTCTTCACCTAGGTACAAGTCCACCCAGTCGGGGGACAGGGGTGAGCTCAGCTCTCCTTTTCCCTCCAATCTGTTCTTCTGGGGTTCCTTAGAATGTGTCCTAGAGGGAAGACCAGGATGGAGCACCCCATTTCTTTATCCTGCCTTTTTCTTGCCGTAGCCCTTGGAAGCTATTTACTCCGAGGAAGGTCAGAGTGCGGGGGAAAGTGTATCAGTCACCTATTGCAAAGTAATCTGTGTAACAATGACAACCCCGACTGAGTCTGCTAGCTCACAGCAAACCTCTCCCTGCTGAGCTCTGCTCCACGCAGCTCTGCTCCCAGCTGGGGCCCAGCAGGCCCTGCATTTCAGCCAGCACTTCCCTGTGGTTGGTGTGCATGAGAATCACCTGGAGAGTGTGCTCAGCCCCCAGATCCCAGGCCACACCCCCCAGGATTCAGTGGGACTGAAGCCACCTCTCCGGGGCTCACGGCATCCGCAGGTCAGCTGGCTCAAGTACCAGTGGGGTACCTCAGCTCTCTTACACTTCTTGAGCACGTTCTCACGGCAATTGCGGCGGCTCTGGGCAGATTGAAAGAGCCCTTCTGAGACCTCAGTTCACATCACACCTGCACAGGCGCCCTGAGCCCAGAGCCTGAGTGGGCCACCTGCAGGGTGGCTACAAGGAGAGGGAAGAATTGAGGCCTTTGAATACAATCAGCTACCCTGGAAGATGAGGAAGAGCACCCCCCCCCCGCCCCCAGGCAAAGCTCTTCCAGCCTGGTCTCTACCCCCTCAGTGGGAGCGTATTTCTGAAATATGGCCTTGACCTTGGCACACTTCTGTTTATCACTTCCTGACCTTCTACGGAAGGCTGGAGAGGGGGGCACCTCGTCTAGGGGATATGTTGAGAAGGTGGAGGGGTTCCCTCTCCCTCTCCCAGGAGAGCCCCTCATTCTGCCCATTTCCATTACGTTTCTGACTGTGGCAAGGGTGGGGATCAACTTTTTTTGGAATCTGTCTCATCTTTTCCTTCCTCGCACCAACCTAGTCTCTGGAGCCTGGCCATCAATCCTTTCGGGTTCTTGTTTTCCACATTGGGGTGGGGGCTGCGGGCTCATGTAGGAAAGGACAACTCAACTCAGAGAAGTACTACATACGCCCCAACCCCCAACCATGTAACCAGGCTTGGGGCAGAGCAGGAAGTGTCCTGCCCACAATGGTGGAAGCCACCTCTCAGGAACAAGCTATGCAGAAACACATGCCGCCAGTCTCCCAGCCCTCAGAGGAAATCCAGGTCCCTCCAGGTGCCCCTGGGACAGACGTGAGACCTGCCTGCAGATTCTGTGCCTGTCTGGGAAACGGACCCCTCTACCTTATCCAGCCTGCTGTCCTGACAGGCAAACCCCCTGTACTGTCCACTCCCGGATGGAGTCCCCAGCCCCTTGGAATTACACATGGGCATGTTTTGAAATTACAGAAATGACATAATAACTCAAGTTTGCTCCTTATCAGTTGACACAAGGTTTAGGATCCACCCACATGGCCGCATGGACATTCAGTTCATGTCTCAAAACTGCTCTGCTGAAGGTTCTAGAACGGCCCGCCACACTGGGAAGATGGGAGTTAGTGGTTGGAAAAGGAAGCATGTGCCATTTATTTAGGAATGAGTATACTTATGGAAATGACAAGATCTGGGTTTGGCCGTGGAGTGAGTGGTTGGGGTTAGAGAGAGAGCGGAATGAGTGCGACGAGAATGTGAAAGAATGGCTGGCTGCAAGATCCATCCACGTAGATGCGAGAATGGTCAAGAAATAGTGCAGGAGGAGCGAAGAAAGTGCTTAGGTCAGCTGCAGAATCATGAGACACAAGGAGAGATGACCATGGCCAGAGCGAGTAGCAACGGCATGGTCTGATGTGACCTGCACAGGATAGTGGCATGGAAGTCACAAAAAGAAAACGGCCATTTCTGGAGAGGACTTCAAGGGTGCGGGAGAGTGTCCCCGGGGGAGCCATGTGTCTTTGCCAGTGGGGATGCTGCATAGAGGTGGCCCTCCTCCCTGGGGGACAGCTCAGAAACATTCTGGGGCTTTTCTGATAGATATGATGTTTGAAGAATGTCACCGACTTGTAATGGGCAGGACCGTGGAAGCTTCTGCTGTGCAGGTGTCCCACCCACTGGAGGACTGCCCGGATTTACCTGTCCTTCCCTTGTCCCACCTCGGGCTCACAGAGGTGAAAAACAGCGCATAGTCAGCCTAGAATCGAATTCATTTTTGTGCAGAAACACAAAGTATGTTGATACCATTTTAAAGTACACTCCATACTAGTGAAAGTGACCTCCCCTCTCACTTTCCGTGTTTTTTTAAACGGAAATGGCTCTGATATTCTTTCTCAGATCCTGACTTCTTTATAATAGTTTGACATCCGATGACATCACATCTTCTAGGAAGGCATAGAGCCAAGGATCTACACAGTGAAAAACCTCTTATTTCTCCTTAATTTACAAGTGTATTGACCTTTTGAAGAATGTGGAAGTTACAATCTGTGATTTAAATTTTTTTAATGTTTATTAATTTTTGAGAGAGAGAGAGAGATACAGAGCAGAGAGAGAGAGAAGGAGACACAGAATCTGAAGCAGGCTCCAGGCTCTGAGCTGTCAGCACAGAGCCCCACGCGGGGCTCGAACCCACGACCTGTGAGATCTTGACCTGAGCTGAAGTCGGATGCTCACCCGACCGAGACACTCAGGCACCCCTGTGATTTTCTTTTTAATTGTGAAATTCTAGGTTTCCAGGAAGTTGCAAAGGTAGCACAGAGAGGTCCCGGGCAGCCTCCACCCATTTACCCCCCATGGGTGCACCTTGCCTTCCTCTAGTACAATGTCAAAGCAGGCAACTGGATTTGGGGCAGCGTGGGCTCTGTGTGATCTTGTCACATGTACAGCTTTCTGTAACCATCACCTTAATCAGGAGACGAAACTGCTATCATGACGAAGGTCTCTCGTACTATCCCCTCCCCCGCACCACCATCTCTAACTCCTGCCTGTTGTTATTATGTTCTCTCTGTACTTTCATCATTTTGAGAAAGTCGTACGCATCAACAGAATCATACAGGATGAGCCCATTAGCATTTAATGTAATTATTGCTATATTAGGGCTTCAATCTGCTGTTTCATTTTTAGTTTTCAACTTGTTCCGTTTCTCATTTCTTGGTGTTCTTTCATCTGCCCTCCCAAGGGTTGCTTGAACATTTTTTAAAAATCCACTTTGATTCATCTGTAGAGTATATCTGTAGAATTATCTCGTAGAGTATCTCTGTATATGGATTTTTAAAAAATTTTTTAATGTTTTTATCTATTTTTGAGAGAGAGACAGCCTGAGCAGGGGAGGGTCAGAGAGAGAGGAAGACACAGAATCCTGAGACAGGCTCCAGGCTCTGAGAGCTCCTGGCTAGCTGCCAGCACAGAGCCCGACGCGGGGCTCGAACCCATGAACCGTGAAATCATGACCTGAGCCGAAGTCGGATGCTTAAACGACTGAGCCACCCAGGAGCCCCTGTATATGGATTTTTAATGAAATACACAATATTCAAATTGTTTTCCTCTTACAGGTTGGATATCATTTCTCTCTCACTGCTTTCAAGGCTTTTTTTAATTTTTAGTTTTCAGTATTTGGACTCTGACATATCTTGCTAGGGATTTTTTTGAACTTACCTCATTTGGGATTGCTGTTTTTTTTTTTTTTTAATCTTAAATCTCTAGGTTTCTGTCTTCTGCCAAATTTGGGGAATTTCCTGCTGTTATCTCTTTGACTATATTTTCAGTTCTACCCTCTCTCCTCTCTTGGGTCTCCAGCAACCCAATATTAGATCTTTAGTTATAGACCCACATGTCTGTAAGATTCTGTGCATTTTTTTTTTCCTCCCTATTCAGACCCGGTCATTTTTATCATTCTGTGTTTGGGCTTATTAATTCTTTCCTCTGTTCTCTCCATTCTTCTTTGAGCCCATCCACTGTGGGTTTTTTTAATTTCAACTTTATATTTTGGGGTTCTAAAATTCCTACTGGTATTTTTATATTCTTTGCTGAGAATTTTTTTTAATGTTTATTTTTGAAAGAGAGGGAGAGAGACAGAGTGTGAATGGGGGAGGGGCAGAGAGAGGGAGACACAGAATCTGAAGCAAGTTCAGGTTCCGAGCTGTCATCACAGAGCCCGACATGGAGCTCGAACCCCTGAACCACGAGATCATGACCTGAGCCCAAGTCAGACCCTTAACCGACTGAGCCACCCAGGTGCCCCAAGAGACTTCCTGTTTTTAATTTGTTTCAGGTGTGTTTTTAATTGCTTCTGGAAGCCTCTTTCATGGTGGTGGCTTTAAAGGGTCAGATATTTTCAACATCTGTGTCACCTCATGTTTAGTCTGTTGACTAAATATTTTCATTCAGGGTGAGATTCTATTTTTCAGTATGACAAGTGAGTTCCAGTTGTGTTCTGGACATTTTGGGTATTATGCCATGAGACCCTGGTTTTATTTAAAACTTCTTTTATGCCCTCCTCTGACACCAGGCTGCTGGTGGAAAAGTGGGAGTGCCTTGTCACAGCCAGATGTGGAAGGAGGGCCACTCTCGACAGTGTGAAGAGGATGGGTGCCATATTACCCCCAGAGTGGGGGCAGGTTAGGGTCCCACTGGCTCTCCACTGATATCACCTCGCTGGGCAGGAGACGGGTGTATCCTTCTAGCTAGACGGAGGTGGAAGTCTGGGCTCCCCACTTGGCCGTTGCTGATGGGGTGGGGCCAAGGTTTTTCCCATGGAGGGCGGTTCTTCACATTTGCAACCTTCCTAAGCAGGTCTGTGTTCATCACCTTTGTACAACCTTGCCCTATTCTTTCTTTCACCTGAACGTAATCCCCTCCCGTTTTGCTGTCTGACAGGTCTCCCGTAAATTCTACCATGTTTACGTATGATCACCTCAATTTCTATTTCATTTCACATTTGCCCAGTGCTTATCTGTGTCATTTCATGCTCTTCCTTTCTGAATCCCTGTGTTTTGGGTATTCCTTCGTTAGAGGCATTGCCAAATCAGGGTTTTCGATGACCTGAAGTCCATGTACATGTATAGTACCGATTACTAGGACTCCATCCTGTCCTTGCCTTTCCTGGTGTCCACTGAACATAGTTCATTGCTTCCTTGTTCTGTTCACTCTCCCCTGAACACATCTAGTTTTCCCCTGCTGGTCTGTATACTATTTTCAGTTTTCAAAGGACAACGAGTAACTGTTCTTAAGACCCCTACTTGTGTCTCTCTCCTGCCAATTTCTTAAGCTGATCAGTAGCTACATCACCCTGCCAGCAAGACTGTTACTGGAGCGTGCGTTCACCCCCTACACCTGTAGGTATCTAGACTCTTCGTTCTGGATCGTTATAGATATATGCTGTCTCTCCCTGCCTCTCCTTTTACTCTTTTATTTATTTTTTAAAAATGTTTGCTTATTTTTGAGAGAGAGGGTGAGAATGGGGGTGGTGAGAGGGGGACAGAGGCTCTGAAGCAAGCTCTGAGCTGATAGCACAGATTCCAACAAGAGGCTCAAATCCATGAACTGTGAGATCATGCAAGACGAGCAAACATTTCTCATAAAAATTAACTTGATAAACAAGCAACGTCTTGTAATACAACACATCCCATGATCACAACTGAGCCAATGGTTCTTGAAGTTCGCTTTGATAGACAAGTGCTTTGGATTACAGGCATGTTTCCGGAAAGAACTATGCTCACAAACCAAGGTTTTACTGTATAATGCACACAACGTACAAAATATGTGTTAATGGCTGTCCGAGTTCTCAGTAAGGCTTCCGCTCAAAAGTTAGGCTATTAGTGATTAAGTCTGGCGGGTCTGTCAAAAATTACATGGGGGGTTTTGCCTGCGTGGGGGTTGGCACTCCTAACCCTTGTTTGCCCAGGGGTCAGCTGTGTTCTTTTGTCTTCTCGCCTGCCACAGCACGGGAGAAGCTTGCTTCTTGTGGGCGGGAAAGTGTTTCTCTGGGGACCCTCTGGAAGGTTTCTTTTCTACTTGAGCATGTTAAATCTCATCATGTGTCTAGAGGGTGGGTGTTTTAATTTTCCATTCTTCTGGTTTTCAATCTTTAATTCTGGAAAATTTTGGTCCTTGTTTCTTCAAATGTTTTTTTCTACTCCCTTAATTTTGTTTCCTCTGCTGAGATCCTAGTACGTGGGTGTTAGGGCCTCTATCCTCGACATCTCCCAACTTTTCTCTTACGTTTCCCACCTCTGCGTGCTCCTCAACCTCATCTTCCGGCTCATTATGTTTTTCCAATCTATTAAGGCCTTCATTGTTTCCATTTATTATATTTCCATTCCCGCATTTTTTTAAGGTCTTCCGTTAACT
>CM053574.1:54264324-54584667 GCA_028646485.1 Cryptoprocta ferox
CCTCAGTGTATCCCCCCCTGGTCCTGATCCACGGTCCCTCTGTGTACCCCCCTAGTCCTGATCCCCAGTCCTTCAGTAAACCCCCGTGGTCCTGATCTCTGGTCCCTCAGTGTACTCCCCTGGCTCTGATCCCCGGTCTCTCAGGGTACCCCCTGGTCCTGATCCCCGGTCCCTCAGTGTACCTCCTGGTCCTGAACCCCAGTCCCTCAGTGGACCCCCCCTAGCCCTGATCCCCGGTCCCTCAGTGTACCCCCCTGGTCCTGCTCCCTGGTCCCTTAGTGAACCCCCGAGGTCCTGATCCCCAGTCCCTCAGTGTAGCCCCCTGGTCCTGATCCCCAGTCCCTTAGTGTAGCCCCCTTGCTCTGATCCCCATCTTTGTGGGTGGATGGGTCTGGAAGGAGGAAACCACTTTGCACTGGAGTGGTTTTCGTCCCTCCCCAGCAGGACTCTGGCCTTTTGGGAGGGGACCGGCTGTGCTGTTTCTGTTGCTCAGAAAAGAGGGTCCCTCTTGGAGTTATGTGATGAGGAATGGCCAAGGTTTTGCCTGGGGCTGAGAAGCCTCCAGGGGGCATCCTTAGCAGGAAGTGATCATTAAGAAGATTCAAATAGAGAGAGCTTCAGTGGGACTGACTGCAGCTTTGGAGGCGTGTTCAGGACTGTCCTGTCTGGGATGTCCACTCTGTGGGACACGCACAGTTCACACCAGGCCACCTGTGGGACGCCTCAGAGATGGAGGCACCCTGCCGGCCCGCCCCACCCTCCAGAACAGCCCCACCCTCCTGGCCCAACCCACCCTTGGCTCAACAGTAATTCAAAACCTAACTGAAAGTCACAGGGTGGCCCTGGGAGTGACAGAGGCAGGCCTGGTGCTCACGCTGTCCTCCCCACCTTTGCTCTTCCCCACAGCCTCCCCCTGCCTCTCCTGATCCTCTAAGATCTCAGGGACACCTGGTGGTGATTACCTTGCATATCCACGTGTCACACAGAAGCATATCCACTGCTTCTTTATACTCAGTTGTTGTTGTTGCTGTTTTTTTACTTAAGGTGTTTTTTCAAGAAATAACTTATGTCATTTGGGGAAACAGAGATAGCATGTGTCATTTAGCATCACTCATCCTAAATAGAAGGTCATTGTAAAGTCAACGTACTATTAAGCTGTTGTTAAACCCAGATGAAAGCTCTCTCTGGGAGTCTAACACAGACCGAAGAGGTTAAAGAAGACTGTCCCTCGCTGAGCCCGCCCCTCCAGCAGAGGGACGGGGAGACCTGTCTGCACACCACGAAGATACCTCGTGCCCTAGCCTCCCGCCCCTGCCAGAGATCAGTCCTCACCTCAACCATGAAAATGTCCCCTTGGAGATGAACCAGGGCCCTGGGCTGGGATGATGGCAGATGGGCATGAAGCCTGGTTCTGGTACTTGCTGGCTGTATAACTTGAGCAGGTTATGTTCCCTTGCCTGGCCTCAGTTTCCTCATCTGTGGAATGGGGAGGCTGGTGTTGATTTTATTAGTATAGTATTAGTATAGGGTTGAAATGCCCCAGGCAAAGCTCTTACACCTCGCTGCCTCACCAACATTATCTGTGGCTTTCATTTCCTCGTCTGGGCCACCTCCCAGCAACTCCCGCCCCAACACGGCCACAACCAAGGCCCTCCCTGGGGTGACGATGAGTCAAGCTGAGTGAGTACACTTCAGGCTGCTCGGGTGAGGGGACCTCAAGCACATAGCCACCTTGTGTTTCTTCGTCCCCATCTGTCAAATGGTGACATAACACCCCCCTCCTATGCCTACAGGGGCTGATAGTGGCCAAGTCAGCACTAGGCACACAGTAGGCCCTCAGGTATGTCAGCACCCTTTATGACGATGATGACCATCACTGCTGTTATCATTGTAAAGGAAAGGCGGGAAAAGGCAAGCTTCAGAGGAAGGGAGATATGGTGAGGAGCTCATTGCTCTTTTTTCTTTTCTTTTTTTTTAATTTTTAATTTTATTTTGAGAGAGAGAGAGAGAGAAGGGAGCAGGGGAGGGGCAGAGATGGGGCAGGGAGAGAGAATCCCAAGCAGGCTCCACATCATCAGCATGGAGCCTGATGTGGGGCTCAAACCCATGAACCCTGAGATCATGACCTGAGCCAAAGCCAAGATTCAGGTATTTTGAGCCCCCCGGGTACCCCTCATGGCTCTTCTTATGAGGCTGAGTCTCTCCTCCTGGGAACGCACAGAGACTTCTCTTCACCCCCGCCCTCTACTCTGGGGCTCAACTGAAACTGCATGGGGGCGCTTGGGACAGGCAGGGGCAGATGTAGCCGGGAGTCCAGATATCCCAGGTGCAGTCTGTCGAAGAGTAGTCAGGGATCAGGGACTCACCTGTGTCCTTGTGTCATTGAAGAGACAGCCAGTCTCTTTTGGCAATTGGTCCAAACTCCTGCACCTGCTGATCTCATTATCAAAGTGAGACCAGGCTGGGGAGAGACCTACGGCAAAGGACATCTTCACCACATTCTGTTTTCATCATATCTCCTTGTGTATTGTATGTAGGGCAAGTGACACTGAATTTTCATTTACTTTAGTGACTAAACGTAATATGTAATGCACCCCGTGAAAATACGGTCATCAAAGTAACAAAAGCTAGTGTACAGGAATGTGGAAACACTGTGAGGTTGGTGTAGCAACAGTCAGGCTTTATAACTGAGTTAAGTTCTGTGAGCTCAGAGTGTGACAGAGGCATGGTGAGGCAGGGAAGCAAGGCCACAGAACAGGGCGCCCACATCAGTGTCACCACTGAGGTGTGCGTTTTTGGCTTTGGGTGTGGCGTTCACGTCTGCACACTGCCTGGTTTCCTCTCCTCCTCCTCCTCCCCTTCCTCAGGGAAGGAGGCTCACCCCCCAAACAGCACTGCATGGCCACGGCGGGTACGGAGTCCAAGTTTATATGGTCCCTGACCTCCCCGCCAAGTGGTTCTACCGAGGGTCCTGTCCCAGGTGATAGGTGACGTTTGTGGCTCTCTGTGCTTTGTGCACGCGGTGAAGCCGGGCCTGTAGCGGACCGCAGTGACACAGCCCCCCCACCCCCACCCCGACTTGGTCTGGGCTGCTCCTTGGGACCCTTCAGGAAGTGACAGCCAAGCAGCCCAGACACCTGAGGCCAGCCCCACCCTCCGTGGCCTCCTAGGGGTCTAGTCACACGTGCACCTGTCACCAGCAGCCTCTTCGGAAGCCTGCGCAGGACACCCCACCGTAGCCGGCATTTTCCAGGCATCTTCAGATCCTGGAGCAGAGGCAAGTTCTTCAAAGTCAGTGCCTCCTTCTACCCGATCAATTCTTTCTAATTCCAAAACTGTATTTTTTAATGCTTTTTCTTTCAGGATCAGTATAAGAAAATACTGCTACTTAAGAGATTAAAGTTTTGTTCAAAGTGCTACTTGAGGAAACCGTAGTTTTCCGGGTAGCACACAGGCTATGAGTACATGACTATTAGAAGTGAATAACCTCTGTGGTAGCATTCTAGCTGCATTTTATAAACTTGGCTCTCATTTTAATCAGTAGTCTACTGTCACAGCAATAGCAAACGGAATAGCGATTGGGACACTATTGGGACACCACGGGATCTGCAAGAGGTGTTTAAAGGCACAGAGATGATTCTGGTTTGTCTGGAACAACAAGAGGACAACTTAATGGTGATTGCTTAAAAAAGGCACGAAAATAAACATATCACAATTCACTCTCGCAGGGTGCATTTAATGTGGTATATTTAAAGGGAAATTTATAGCATTAAAAATTCAGAAAGGGATACAGGCGAAAAACGAACTGACGGAGCGTCATCTTTAAGAAGTTGCAAAACGAATAGTAGGCTCACAATAAAGACGTGAAGAGATGCTCCAGGAGACACAGGAAGACAATGTGTCAACAGTAGGTTCTCATAAAACAGACAAACCTACGGTGACATCTTCTCTTCATCCTTCCTTCCTTTAATAGATGCAATATTAGGAAAGAAACGTGGGGTACAGCAGATAATAAAAATGATAGGAAATACTAGTATCGGAAACTTTATGCCAATAAATTTGAAAACACAGATGAACTCTATTGCACACATAGACAAGTAAGGCTAGGTCTTAAAATATACTAATGTGTGAAAAAAATAAAGATACAATTGATAGCACACTATCACTTAAATAATTTATATGAATGCATGCTTCGCACCCATTACAGCAAGGCAGATGTAGATTAAAGAAAACATTGCAGATGCCGAGGCAAGGCACTGTCGCATTCACCGGACCCCACGGGCCCTAAGAGCAGGAGTGGGAGGTGTCCAAGAACACCTCAGAGCCAGAAGAGACGGCAGCAGGCTCTGCGGTGCGGGGTGGCAGTTTGGGGGGGGAGCGCAAACCACAGGGATCAGGCTGAGGGTCTGCGCCGGGGGAAGGGAGCAGAGGGCACTGTTCTGGGCCCGGGGACAGTGTAGCTGTCCAGGTGCTGACCCTGGAGGTCCGTCCTGATGGAGTGGCTTGGCACCTTTCCAAGTGAGTAGCATCTCTGGGTGGCCCCTCCCCCCCTGCTGCAGCCTGGAAGCCTGAGCTGGCAGGAGTCAGCCTTCCCACCTGGGTGTGGTGGCCAGAGGCATGTCTGCTCAGAGCTGGAGGGACTGAGGAGTACGGGGGTGGGGGTCCCATGGAGGCCATGGTGGCCAGGCATTGGCTTCCCCCTGGGGGATCTAAGCTGGGGAAGCCCCAAGGCCAGACAGAAGGCACTAGGGCAACTGGAGGGGGGTGTTCCATCCAGAGAGGAGTGCCAAAGGGTGCCCACGTGTAACTCCAAGGGCCTGGGTACCTTATGCATGGGTGGACAGCATAAGGGGCCCCCATGGTGGCCCAGAGGGTTGGGTCAGTTACAGCCTGGGCTCCCAGACAGGAAGGGATGCCACAGGCACAGGGCACAGGTGCCCAGGGGGTGGGGACGGCCAGAGTCACATGGGCTTCCTCTGGGATCTGGGACACAGGATGCATGTTCCACATGGTGGCTTCTGGTGCTGTACTGGTTTCCATCTTGGATGAGAACTGCTCTCCAAAGCCAGACATGCCCTGCAAGGTAAGGCACTCCCCTCCTGGGCAGATTCCTCACGCCACCTGCGAGGTGAGCAGACAGGGTTAGAGACCCGGCCAGGAGGAGGGTTTGAAGGGGAGATCAGAGGAGAGGAAAAGTTACGGGCGAGGTGGTCGCAGAGCCATGTTCTTGGGGAGGATGAGGAGAGACGAAATGTTGTAACGGCAGTAAGTGACCCTCTGCAGGACGAGGGTTGCCAGTGGTTTTAATAAAAAACTCTCTGTTAACCTATGTATCACACCATCCCCAGGAGGTGTGGCTGAAGATGTAACTCATCCTTTCTGACCGAGAGTGGGATGGGGGGCCCTGCGCTGAGAGGAGGGCAGCAGCCCCAGAAAGTCTTCTTTAGGGATGTAAAGGACACAGAGTGACAACCAGAGACAAGAGGGGACATTGGTATGTCTTTGATGCCAGCAGGAACCACAGGGAGAGGGGCCAGATAGGAGCCGGCAGACCCATGCTCTCAGGGCTTTGATGTGAAGGAAGCCACCCCAACTCGGGGCCCAGGAGGCAGGAGCACTTCTCGGAAAGGGGCCTGAGGGAGCCCGGAACATGCTGGGAAAGGCTCAGTGACCGGTTACCCAACACCAAGGAGGACCCCCATTTCCACAACTGCCCAAAGCTTGGGGGAGGGGCTCTAGATGGAAGACAAGTTCAATTCCAGGAAGCTATACCAGTTTGTATGCATGAACTTGTGGTCTGTAACACTTGTACCCCACGCAGCTTCAGAGCATCCTCTACAAAATTAATGCTCAAAAATTCCAAGGAGTTCAAACTTAAGATAGAGGAGGCCATTTGTGCATGACACCAACACCAGAAAATAGAAATAAAACTGGCTACTTAAAAACTAAATATCTAGTTAAAAAATAAAAATACAGGGACGCCTGGGTGGCTTAGTCGGTTAAGCACCGGTTTGTGAGTTTGAGCCCCTCATCAGGCTCTGTGCTGACAGCTCAGAGCCTGGAGTCTGCTTTGGATTCTGTGTCTCCCTCTCTCTCTGCCTCTCCCCTGCTCATGCTCTGTCTCTGTCTCTCTCTCAAAATTAATAAGCATTAAAAATTTGATAGAAAATTTAAAATAAATAAAAATACAAAATGAGCGGGACATTTCCAACACACAGCAGACAAAAGCTAATAATCTGTCTAAAAAGTGCCTACTAGTCAATAGTGAGAAAATAAAGAACCCATCAATAAAAACGGGCAAAGGGCAGCTACAAACAAGTCACGTAATAAGTTAATGCTTGTCATTTATCATGTAAAAATGTCCAGCCGCACCGGCTGTTTAGATGTTTACAAAATTAAATTTTGAAACAAATAGAACTTTGACTTTTACAACTAATTCGATAAAGAATAAAGGCTTGTATTGGTATTTCAAAGGATATGGACAAAAACTCACGCTGTTTTGTTCTTAAAAGAGCACAGACCACTCTGGCACTCAATTTGATAACAACAGAACATACGATCTGATTCCCTGACCCGCAAATTCCCCTTCGATGACCCAGACACACTGGGGGCGCCTGGGCGGGGGGATTTCAGATTGACCTGATCTGGGTCTCCAGGTGGGCATGGGGGCAAAGTTCTTAGGACTTCAGGGAAGCACACAATCTGGGACTGTACCCCCTTCTCCGGGCCCAGACCCCAGCAAAGATCAGCCCTCCTATACCCCGAGCCAATCAAGACACCCCCCCCCCGGCCCCATCCCATTGGGCTAAATTTTTTCTTTATAGCAACATACTCACTTGATTTTCCTAGAATATTCCCTTCCAGCAAAGTCCCAGGAACTCTTGAGGCTTTGGCAATTGCAGCTGAAATGGGTTCTGAAGAGGTTTGGGGTCTTCCAGGCAGCACTGCAGTCCCAGGTCAGGCCCCCTGTGCCCGAGGATGCAGGGACCCCCACCCAGCTGTAGGCAGGCAGCCCTTCCTGAATCCCTCTGGCTCCTGAATGTGCTTTTATAGAAATACACGACCTGTGGGGGTGGGACTGGGTTCAAGAGATCCAGTCAAATGGACTGCCTCCCATGACTCAGATCATAGAGTATGAATCCAATCAAGGGTGGCTTGGTTGGGTCATTGGCTTATTCCAGAAGTGAAGGTGTATCTAAATTGAATTAAGGCCTAGCCTGAGGAGCAGGGTGTTACCAGGGTGTGAAAATGCCCTCTTCACGGGGCTGTGATCAGGGAGGATATGGCTTTCAGCTGAGTCTGAGGGGCCCCAGCCACGCGGGAGGAGGGAGCGCTGCAGGGACAGGGACCAGATGATGGCACAGTCCGGAGGCCCGGACAGGAGCCCACCTTTTAGGGGAAGATGGAGCCAGACAGCAAGTGACTGCACCTTCCTGGGCCTTGTTCGTGCCCCCGGAGATGTGGGTCTCTCTCCATGCAGCGGCAGTGGGAACCGATGTAGATTTTCCACCAGAAGCCTCTGTGTGGGGGCGCCTGGGTGGCTCAGTCGGTTCCATGTTCCACTCTTGATTTCGGCTCAGGTCAGGATCTCACAGTTCGTGGGATGGAGCCCCACATCGGGCTCCGCACTGACAGCACAGAGCCCGCATGGGATTTTCAGTCTCCTCTCTTTGCCCCTCCTCTATTAGCTCATGCGCGAGTGCCCCCTTCCCCCAAAATAAATAAACATTTAAAAAAAAGAATCCATGGTGTGTTCAACAGGGGCCAGTCCTGCCTTGGGCCAATCTGAATTCAAATGTCCTGAATGCACGTGCTTCATTGGGTGCAGTCATTTAGGTACATGCCTAGTAATCCCCATAATTTCCAAAGTTTAATGAACACTTACTCTGTGCCCGGCTTTGTTCCAAGCACTCCAAGTGTACTAACTATTGCTAAAAGAGAACCACGGGCCCAAAATGCCATCACTTAGGCCAAGTCAGCAAACTAAGACTTAAAATCTACCCCAACTGCAGTTTCAACCCCAACCCCCCCCCCCGCCCCCTGGAAATGTAACCTTTAACTGGTCAGTAAGGAATTTTCTAGTCAAGACTAATAAGGGAATCTGTCACTCAGGCTTTCATCCCCCCAAGGAAGATGAGGTAACCCACCTACTAAAAACCCTTTTGTCCACACCCGAAGTTGCCCCCACCTGAAAAGATCCCTTTTACGTTTATGATGTCCTTGTTCAAACTTTAAAAGCCTTTCCCATTTCTGGAACTCCTTGGAGCTCTCCTCTACTTGGGAGATGGAATACCCAATTCATGAATCACTTAATAAAGCCAATTAGGTTTTCAGATTTACTCAGTTGGATTTTGTTTTTTTTAAACCCTTTTAATCTTCACGTCACCCTTCAAGACCCACCATAGCACAATCATCAGGATCCAGAAAATCCAATCATTTATTTTCTTTAATGTTTATTTATTTACTTTTGAGAGAAACAGAGAGACAGAGAGAGAGAGAGAGAGAGAGAGAGAGAGAATGCACAAACCAGAGAGGGGCAGAGAGAGAGGGAGACACAGACTCTGAAGCAGGCTTCAGGCTCCGAGCTGTCAGCACAGAGCCCGATGCAGGGCTTGAAACCACAAACCCTGAGATCATGCCCTGAGCTGAAGTTGGACGCTCAACTGCTCAACCGACAGAGCCACCCAGATGCCCCGAAAATCCAATCATTCAAAATGTGAGGCTGCATTTTTTTATGAGGTCAATACAAATTCCAGGTCACAAGAAGCCCCAAGGAAAACATGACAAAGTGTATATAGGACACAACTGATCATCCGAAGCAATCAGGAGCAGTCACTTCCTATACTCACTGCACCCCTGACTGAGGAGGAGGGCTGGCCAGAGCCGGAATGTACTCCCTTAGGATTCTGTTGACACTGGGGTTCTGGCTCTAGTGCCTTCCCTACTTTGCAGAGGAAGCTACTTCACTAGTAATGGGGACAGAATTCTTCCAGTTTCTGAGCTAGCATCCTAGGACTAGCATGCATACTAACATTTATATAAGGGATGCTTTGACATTTCGGGCAGCCCTCTCCCAGAGCCCCGATTCCCCGTGGGTACTCATGTCATTGCCTCTTCTCTGCCCTCTCAGACCCAGAAATGGCAAAGACTCCCTGCGTGCTTTACTATCCCTTCTTGGTTTCCTTACCTCCTCCCAGGCCTCTGAAAATAGTTCATTCATGAAACATTAAATATTCCTTAATGAACCCTTTGAGTGTTTCACAGCAGAACCTCCCTTGATTCTTCAGAATGGTTTTTACCTTCAGTGATATTTTGTCCAACACCTCCATTACCATACATGCCTATGTTGAATCATCAGTATTACCTGCCAGCATTTATCTTTCAATAAATCCTTTTATCCATTCACAATTATTACCTTAAATTAGCAAATCCATAGCTATATTCTCTCTCCAAGGAAATTAGGTTATTTGTACCATTTTTGTATTATTCTCTCATATATCCTAAAGTCCTATATTGATGTTTGGAATCTTAGTCTGACCTTGATATTTAATTTTTTAAATCAATACTTATTTACATTTAAACTAGTCCTCACTAATGACTCAGTTCATGCCTACTTTTTGACCTACAATTTCTTTCTGGATTCACTTCCTTTTACATTTTTATTCTGTAATTTCTATAATATAATATATAATTCATGTAATTCTATGATTTCTATTCTGTAATGCATTCTATAAGGATCTATACATGTTAAAATTTGGGAAGTTTTTATATGCGAAAATTTGTCTTATTGTCAGTTTTTATTGATAGTTTGTCTGGGTATAGAATTCTAGGTCCAGAGTTACTTGGTCTTAGCAATGAAAAAATATTGTTTAATTAACCCTTTACCTCCACTTTTACTGCTGATGTCTCTGATTTTTTATCAGAATCTCTTTCCTTATAAATAGTGCCTTTCCCCCTGGTAATTAATATTATTGTTTCTCCATCCTTTCATATTTTGGCATGTCACCGGAATGTAATTATGATTCATTTTTCTTCCATGATGGTTTGCTCCACTACAGACGTGGTGTGATCTTTCTATTTGAAGTTTAATTTCTTTCTTCAGTTTTAAACATCTTTAACATTCATTATGTTGATTAATGAGCCACCAGTATAACCAAAGAAAATCTATAATTTCTAGAGGGATTGAGTCAGAAATGGCCAAGACAAATGACGTTAAGAATAAAGTTGGAGGACATACACTACCAGAGTTTTTTAAATGTTTATTTATTTTTAAGAGTGAAAGAGACAGAGTGCGAGTGGGGGAGGGGCAGAGAGAGAGGGAGACACAGAATCCAAAGCAGGTTCCAAGCTCCAAGCTGTCAGCATAGAGCCCAATGCAGGGCTTGAACTCATGAACCGTGAGATCATGACCTAAGCCGAAGTCAGATGCTTAACTTACTGAGCCACCCAGGTGCCCCCATACACATTCTGGCAAATAAGCCAGAATGGCGTTTATATAAGAATAGCTATACAGGTTAATGAAACAAAATACTGAGCTTCTTATAATTTTCAACAAAGGTGCCAATGATTCAATATATAAATGAAATACTTTTCACTAAATGGTGCTGGGGCACATGAATATCCATATTAAAAATAAATAGTTAACCTATGTATCACACCATACATGAGATTAGTTTGAAATGAGTCATAGACCTAATTTCAAGGATAAAATAATAAAGCTTTGAAAAGAAAAAAAGGATGTTTATTTCTTAGTTTTGATAAAGGTACTGTAGTTCTGTAAGATATTAAAATTAGAAGAAGCTGAATGAAGAGTTTAGGTGAACTCTGTAATGTTTTCTGCAACTTTTCTATGAATATAAAATTAGTTAAAAATAAAAAGCAAAAAATTAGGGCATAACTTCATAATTTGGGGATAAGCAAAGATTATTTTAAAAATAAGAATTACAATTTGAAAAAGAAAAGACGGTTAAATTTGACCCCATTAAAATTAAGACCTCTTCGTCAGAAGATACCATGAAGAGAATGAAGAGACATAGTAGAGACTGGAGGAAGATGATTGTAATATCATCCAACCAACAATACATACGCAGAATTCATAAAGAACTCCTACAAATCAATAAGAAAAAGACATACAATGTAATTTAGAAATGGGTTTGACTTGACAAAGAGAATATCCAGCTGGCCAATAGGCACATGAAAATGTGCTCAACATCATTAGTCATCAGGGAAATGCAACTTAAATTAGATACTATTACACACCCACTGGAATGGCTAACATCAAAAATACTGACCTTATTTGGTGCTGATAAGCATGTGGAGGAACTGGAACCTTCAAAAGTTGATGGTGGGACTTTAAATTGGAATCATGCTTTGGAAAACTTTTTGCCAGTCCTCTACAATGTAGAAATTATACTTGGAGGTATATATCAGGAAGTAAATGACTGCATGAGTCCACAAAAGATATGTACAAGAATGTTTATAGCTCATGTTTATAGTTTAAAAATAGTTTATAGTTATATTTACAGAACTTGAACAGAACACATTCTTCTCAAAGGCACAAGGAACATTCTTCAAGATTGACCAGTTGTTACACCATAAAACAAATCTCGATACATGTAAAAGGATTTAAATCATACAAAACATGGTCTTCAACCACATTGGACCAAAATTGGAAATCAATAACAGAATTTGGAAAATTCACAAATATGTGGAAATTAAGGAACACGCTTCTAAATAACCAATGGGTCAAAGAAAGAATAGCAAAGGAAATTAGATGAATGAAAACAAAACACAACATACCAAGACTTATGCAGTGGAAGTGCTCAGAAGAAAATTTTTACCAGTATATAGCAGCTAAGACTATAAAACTATTAGAAGATCATATAAGTGTAAATCTGGATGACTTTGGAATTAGGCAATGATTCCTGGGATATGACACCAAACACATAAGCAACCACTGAAAAATGAATAGATTGGACTTCATCAGAATTATTTTTTTGTGTGTGCTTCAAAGAACACCATCAAGAAAATGAAAAGATCCATAGAATGAGAAAATGTATTTGTAAATCATGCATCTAATGAAGGACATTTATCTAGAATAGATTTGTTTAAAACTCATACAGCTCAACCATAAAAGACAAAAACAACAATTTAATAATGGGCAAAGGATTTGAATAGACAGTTCTCAAAAAAAAAAAAAGATATGAAAGTGACCAATTACCTTATAAAAAAAGGTGCTCAACATCACTGGTCCTTAGAGAAATGCAAATCAACCACAAGCAGCCAGTCAGGATTACCATAATAAAAAGACCTTAACTAGTGCTGCTAAGGATGTAGAGGAAGTAGGACCCCACACCTTGCTGGTGGGAATGGAAAAAGGCGGGGCTGCTGTGGAAGACTGTTCCTCACTTCTTCAATGAGTTACCATATGACCCACCAATTCCATTCCTAGGTTTATCCTCAAGAAAAACAAAGACATCTGGACCCAAAAAAGCTTGTAACATGAATGTTCATTGCAGCATTATTCACAGTAGTCAAAAAGTCAAACAACCTAAATGTCTACCAATCATGAGTGGATAAACAAAATATATCCAAACAATAAAATATTGTGCAACCACAAATAGGAATGAAATCGAATACATGCTACAACATGGACAAACCTTTAAAATATTATCCTAAGTAAAAGAAGCCATGTATTTATATGAAATGTCCAGAGCAGACAAATCCATAGAGACAGAAATTAAATTAGTGGTTTCCAGGGGCTGAGGGGAGGTGAGAATGCAGAGTAACTGCTAATGAGTATAGAGTTTCTTTTTGGGATGATGAAAATATTATTCAATTAGACAGTGGTGATTCACAAGCACAAGCTTTGACGATAATAAAAACCACTGAAAAGTATAGTCTAAAAGGGTCAATTATATGGAATATGAATTATATCTCAATAAAATATTAATTGAGCTGTACACTTAACATTAATTCACTTTACTGTATATATGCCATTTTGTGGTAGAAAGTAAAAAGGGGGATACATTTAGATTAATCTAAATTAAGAGAATAAAAACATGCATAGATATAATAACCAACTGCAATGCATCACTATTGATTGATCCTAGGGTGTTTTTTTTAAATTTATAAAATATATTCTAAGGACATTTATGCAAATTTGAATATGGAGGATTGAATACATAGTATTGGATGTGATCACGAAACTGATTGATCATTGCCGTAGGTAAGAGAATGGTATATGTGAATGGGAGAGAACATCTTGATTTTTTTGATATGCCTCCTGGTATATCCTAATGTTTCTAATGTATGTGTCAGTAGTTTAGCCGTATGTATGTGGACAGAGGGACACACAGAGGGAGAGAGAAAGGGAGGGCAAATATGGCAAAAGGTCAATACTTGCTGAAGTCACACAATGATGTTCTTTCTACTTATGCTCATGTTTAAAGTTGTTCCATAGTAAAAATGTGAAAAGGAGAGAAGAGAGAGCATGACTGTGAATGTCTGAGTCCTCCTCCATCCCCAGCCCCAGGGAGGGTCCCATCCCAGTTGCCAGGCATGGGTGGGATTCCAGGCAGAGCGCCTGTGGCTTCTCCATCCTGGTTGTGCCCAGTAGAGCCATGGCTCCTGGAGAAGCCCTGCAGCGCTGGCTCCACACTGGTCCCTGGGAAGCAGTGGGAAGTGCTGGTCAGGATGCCCTGGACCTGAGGCCTGGGAGTCAGGAGTGGTCGTGCTCCCGCCCACAGCTTTTGGTGGTCATGGTCTTTGCTTTCATTTGGAGAGGGCTGTTGGTTGGAAGCTGACTCCATGAAAGGAAACACAGCTTTCCTAAAACCTTATGGCCCACATTCAGAAGTGAGAAATCCTGAATGAGCCTGGGGTCTGTTCAAAAGTAATATGCTAAACTGGAGTCATCACTAGAGAACACCACCCCCAGAAAAAGACTCACCAGGAGAATGAAGCTTGGAAGAAAACTATGAGGAGCTGGAGGACAGTCAACCCCCAATGGAGGGATCCCGTCCTTGAGAATGAGTAGTGAGTGGAGACAGCCCAATACTCATCACACAGGGAGGGAATGGCCGAAACTGCAATGATCCAGCCACTGAAAGGGGACTCCGGGTCCATGGAGCACAGTCATCTTGTCCCTGTGGGACATCGGCCCCAGGATGTCCCAGATGGCCCCTCGCCAATGCTTCTACTTCCATCTGAAGCAAGAGCTGTCCTCCTCCTTCCATCCCCTCTTCCTGTGAATTTGAGCAGATGGTTCATGACAAGACCTCCTGTCCTCTGCATCCTACTTAAGAAAGCAAATGGACCCTGTTTTGAAACTCCTTTTCAGGCTGGCTGTCCATCCTCCTTCACACCCTGAAAATGGAGGTGAGTTCCTTCAGCTTAATTTAAACTTCAGAATCTAGAAGCACATTCATAACACTTTAGTTTTGTTTTATGCTAGTTTTCAGAGGGAATCTTGAGCTGTCATCATTAGTTTCAAAAGCAGCCTAGGTATTGTTGTGGCTCAGAGCTGTAGGGACTGCAGAGTATGGGGGTGGGGGTCGCATGGGGTAAGGAAATACACCAGAGGCCAAGGTGGCCAGATGCTGACTTCCTCCTCAGGGATCAAATCTGAAGAAGTCCCAGTGAAGGCCCTGGGGCAGCTGAAGGGAGATGCCCCATTCAGGGAAGACCACCAAAGGGCACTCACGTGTGAGTCTAAGGAGTTGGTGGGCATGCAATGGGCACCTCACTTAGGGTCAGGGATGCAAGAAGCACCCCCATGACGAGACTGATTACATACTGAATTCCTTGGCAGACCCCAGGTTTGCCATGGGGGCTGGAGCTGCTGCATCCCTGGGGGTTCTTTGAGGGCCCAGAGGCCAGTGAACATATGAAAAAATGTTCTGCTTACTAACAAAGAAAATAAACGTTTCAAAAGGAAAAAAGATCTGCTTTAACCAATTGATTTGGTAAATTATAAGAAGTTTGATCCTACCTGTTATTCACCAGCTTTGGAGATAAATGCATTCCAGTGCATCATTGGGGCAGGAAGGGGAGCTTAGAGAAAACTTGGCAAAACACCTCGACCCAGGTAGGAAGTGGGAAGGCAAGCAGCCGGGTTACTGGCTGGCTGCATGAGGACCCCTGAGGGCATTGTGCACCATTTGTAAAATATAGGTCTCCAGGGCAGGGGTCTTGGTGATCCTGGTAGAAACCTGGGTGGAGGCAGATGCAGGGGAGGGCCAAGCATGTAGCTAAGAGAGTGAGGGAGGAGAGGGCAGTCTTGTAAGGGGCAGGCAGAAAGGGAACAGCTAGGGCAGCTCAACTGCTGAGCAAAGGGGAGACAGCAGGGGATCAGGGACATGGGAGGGAGGAACCAATGGCCCTCTGTCCAGAGTAGATTATCCCCTCGCCTCCTGATCCAAACAGGATCCATACCTGATCCATACCTGACCCCATCCGACAAAATCTTCTCACCGACCATCGGATGCTGGATATCCTAGGATGTCCTTCTTTGTCTCTGTGCCCGGAGGGATTGGCCTTGAACATTCCAGCACAGGGAGGTGGCCACCACCGGGGCACTGTGAGCGCCAAGCAATGATGGTCTCTGCCCTACATTGTTGCTCTCATCTAGGGATGAAGGGGCCCAGACACACCAGGCAGGACTGAGACAGGTGGGGGTCAGGAGGAAGGAGATTTAACCAGGTATGACTTGAAGGAGAGTATCGTTTCAGAGCCCACTGTCAAATGATGGATCTTTCCTAACTTAATCATAACCAGGAAGCTGATTGGATTGATTCAGTAATCTGTTTATCCTATCCAACAGAATTGTGTTGGATGCTGGCAAGGAGAGGGTCCAGGGTATGCAACTGGTCAGGGAAAGATCACCCACCAGGGGCCTTTGAGCTGGGTCTGAAGGGACAGTGGGAGTCAGCCCTACTGGGAGAAGGTGTTGGGGAGTGGGGGCTTTATGAGCAGAGAGAAGCCCATATACCCATAGGGGAGCCCACTGGGCCAGTATAGCTGGAGCAGGAAGTTAGGGGCAGGTGTGGAGCTGGACCAGCAGGGTGCTAACTTCCCAGACCCTCTGGCTGGTCTCTGTCCTGCACCCCGCCTCACCAAGGAGCAGCCACTACAGAGTGTTACTAAGGGCATGATGTGCTCAGTAGGCATCTGCCAGTCCTGAAGTGTATATAATTTGGGGCAGCTTCCCTAAAAATAATTCAAATTTAGGCATGCAAACTTGGTAGCCACACCTCCTCCTCCACCTGGGGCCTGGGAAGGGGCTTTCTTGACCTACCACCCCATCTCATGCCCACTCCCCCTGGTAGGTAGGTGCTGCTGTGACACTTCCCCCTCCCACCATGACTAAAACAGTGGGATCCAGAAAATAACATTGTGACACACACGTGGGCTGTCACTGTTGTGAGACTAATTCTTAAAATATATTTTTTCAGAGCTCTCTCATGTCCCAAAGGCCCAAAAGTAAGGAAAGTACAGACCTGGTTGCACTGTGAAGAAGCTGAAAAGCACAAAGGGCAGGGGCCATAACTTCCTGCCCCAGCCTCCCCACCCCCACCCCCCCAGAGGTACACCAAGTAGGCTCCATGTTGGGGAGACTGACAAGGCTGTCAGAGGCAGGAGCGCTGACTCTCAAATTACTGTCCCCATTTCAGAGAGGACACTACAGCCTTTGGCTCAGACCCCCCTGGGCACACCACTGATCCATAGGGAGTGTGCTGATATTGACTTATGCCGAGACTCAGTCTTGGTAAATGAACGCTTTTGTCCTTCCCTTCTTGTTTTTCTACTTGATCTGTCACTTTCTGAGAAGGGTGTGTTGTTAAATCCCCCATATTTATGGCTTTATATATATTTTTTGAAGCTTCTTCTTTAGTCCAATAGAGGTGACTTATTCTTGGTGGAATGTGCCTTTCATCAAAATTAAGTATGCTTCTTTGTTCTTTTCATCACTTTTACCCTCAATTATATTTTCCCACATAATTTGGTTACACTTTTTTGTCTAGATCTGTCTGTTGTATTTTTTGTATTATTGTTTTTTTTTTCCCGTTTCTCTTTATTCCATTTTAGGTACATTTTCTGTAAATAAAGGATAGCTGGATTTTGTGTTTTAATCCAATGGGAGAGTCTCTGTCTTTTAATAGATTAATATAAACCATATACATTTATTCCTCCCAGTTTTTTTCTATTGTTTTCTATTTCCCCAACCTGACATTCCTCATTTAATTCCTTTTGTTTTATTTTTCCTCTCTACTTTCTTGAAAGTTATACCTTTTATTTCTGTTTTTCCAGTCATTATTTTTAAATTAACACATACACATATATCATTAAAATTCTATTGTTAACTAACATCTGTATTCTTTCTCCCAAAATATACTTGTCTCTCAAAATCTTTTCATTCAGAGTGACTTCAGTCCTGCCACCTTCCCCCATCTCTTCTCACTGGCTCCAGTGTTGACACTGGAAACTTCCAACTAGTTAGTAATACCTTGCTTTATTGTTTTAATTGATACTTTTCAATCATATCATGAAGATTTCTGATGTTCTCACCAGCTCAGTGTGATCCTTTGTGAGAGAGCCATGTGGATTATACCACTTCCCCTCATAGTTCTATAGTTCTGCTTTATAGGTTTTCAAGTTTGTTCTTGCATATATTTCTTCTGTTCTGTTCCTTCCATTAGTATGAAATGTACATATTGGCAATGCTTTTCTACTTGCCCCAGAAGTCCCCTTTTCTGCCCTGCTTGGTACCCCAGAGGCTGTGGATGGACAGATGGCATCTGTGGATGTCTAAGGTCTGTGGATGGCAGACCTTAGACCCTGCCCTCTCTGGCTTCCAGGGTACTAGAGGGTGGGAGAAGAAGTGAGCTCAGGTTCCAGGTTCACCTGCGACAGAGTTCAGGGCTGTGGGCTGGCCACAGATGCACTTCTTATCAAAGACTACAGCCACTGCCCCTTTCCTACAGCTGCAACTACCCTGGGTCCTGGAAATATCATCCTCTCCCTATCCTCTGGAGACCTAGTCTAGTCCTTGGGCACCTCACCATCTCTTATTTGTTCTTTTAGCCTGCTGATATCTCTGTAAATAAACTTTTGTTTTATTAATCACTCTTCCATTAACCCTTCAAGTGTTTCTTTCTGGAACATGACTGATCCATTATCTTTGATTCTTTAAAATGGTTTTTACCTTGTATTTTATTTTGCCCTACACTACTCTACTACTATTTCCTCCTTTTGTGTGATAATATTTACCTGTCAGTCTTTATCTTTTAATAGACATGTTTAATCCATTCACATTTGCTACCTTTAATTGAGTGAGTCAATATCATTATTGTTCCTCAGCAGAGACTATTTGTTGGCATCATTTTACCCCCCTCTGCTCTTCTCACATATCCCAAACTATTTTCAATCAGTATTTCTATAAACCAAATACCTTTAATGT
This sequence comes from Cryptoprocta ferox, assembly GCA_028646485.1. Classification (NCBI taxonomy): domain Eukaryota; kingdom Metazoa; phylum Chordata; class Mammalia; order Carnivora; family Eupleridae; genus Cryptoprocta; species Cryptoprocta ferox. The sequence continues at coordinate 54,282,785 of CM053574.1, forward strand.
ATGTCTTTGCTCACCATTGTTTCTTGTCTTTCACAACTTCCTCCTGGATTTTTTCATTACTCAAGCACCTGTTTTATTAATTTCTTTCAGTGAGATCTGTGAGGGTGGTAATCTTCTTAGAATACATTTATATTCAAAATGTATTTAAATTCACCTCATTGTCAGTCTTTGCTGGTGGTGTGGCTAGGTATAGAAAGCTAGGTGCAGAGATTCTGTTTCTCGACACTTAAAAGACATTATTCTTCAACTTGTTCCCTTCACTTTTGCTGATTTCACTTGAAACAGTAGACTGAAAATTCACTTGAAAATACAGACTATTTGTAGATAGTCTGTATTTTGCTGGTAACTATCAGGGTTGAATTGTTATTCTTGGTGTAATGAAACTTTACCATTATGTGTCTAGTTCTTTGTTTTATGGTGGTCTGCTCTTCTCTACACTGGCGTGTTTTCAATTTGAAGATTAATTCATTTCTTTGGTTCAACAGGCTCTCCATCTTATTTCTTGAAAACATCGCTTCCTATCTAGAACTTCTTCCCTTCCATGCAAAAGTCCCTACTAGATAGACATTCAAACTTCTAGATTCCATGTCCTCTAACTATTCTTTCAAGCCTTCCATCTATTTTATTCCTTTGTGCTGCATTGTTTTGCAGTGAGCCCCATCTGTTAGTCTTTCACATGAAATATTATATACTTCATTTCCATCATCTCTATTGTTTTCCATAACCCTCTGCCTTTGTTTTATAGATAAAGCAATAGTCCTTATCTCTCTAGTGGTATTACTGGTAGTGCTTGGTTGGTGTTTTTTAATGATAGCTTTTAGAAATTCCTGAAGATTGGTGTGTTAGCCCCTCCTCAAGTAAGGGTTAAGGATGGCATCCATTCCTCTGTTCCAGCAGAAATCTCTTACTCTGTCTGGGTGGCAGTTTTCTCCGTTTTGGAGATTCCTCACAGTTTCAGGTCCACCACAAAGTCCCCTGCTTGTTTGCAAGGGGAATGGTGCTTCTCTTCCAAATAGTTGAGTATTTTCATTATTGATATGGGTATAACACAAGAAGAGGCAAGTCTGGCCTTTTGTAGTCCATGGTCCTGGACCAGGACTCTCTCCTCTGCTTTTAATTTTCTTTATGAAAGTCCTCTAAGGTTTTATCCCTTGCTAGTTTATGCTTTCTGTTGCTACTGTGAATGGGACATTTTCCCATGGCATCATCGTCACATGTGGAATTCTCCAGGAAGCTGGCTCTTGGGACCACTGCCAAAGAAGAGAGGGGAAGGAAGCTGGACTGGGCAGAGAGAGAGAGAGGGCAAGCTGAGATGCCAGCCCCATGGGGAGCCCATCAGAGCTGTCTCTGTGGCTATGACCCCTGCCTCCCTCAGTCATTGGATGTGTTTAGCCTTGGGAAGTGTGTGTTCTTGATCGGTTGGCTCTTTGCCTCTGATGCCATCGCTGAGGGGCCATCATATGAAGGCTCTCTGCTGGCTGTGCTCCCAGCAGATGGAGCAACAGTCCTTTTATGAAGGAAGGTCTGGGTGGCATATCTCTGTGCCAATCACAGTTTCTTTTAACTGGCTCCTTATATTTATAGGAAAGTTATTTACTTATCCTTCATTCAGCTACCTTACAGAAGCCCCTTAAACAGTACTGAATTTTCTGTTTATTCAGGGAGATGTAATTGTACGCACATTAATTAATGATAATTTTGTCTTCTTGTTTACAAGCGTTATACCTCTCATTTCAGTGTCTTATGTTATTGCATGAGCCAGAATTTACCCCACTATAAATGTTTATAACAATGGCCACACAGACGCAGGGGGTGGGATGGGAGAAATGGGTGAAGGAGGTCAACAGGTACAAACTTCCAGTGTTAAAATGAATAACTCACCGGGACGTAATGTTCAGCATGGTGACTAGAGTTACTAATACTGTATTGGATATTTGAAAGTTGCCAAAAGAATAAATCTGAAAAGTTCTCATCACAAGAAAAAAATCTTCTTGTAGCTATGCAAGGTGACAGATGTTCGCTAGACTTATTGTGATCATTTAAAAATATATACAAATATCGAATCATACTGTATACCTGCAACTAATGTAAGGCTATATGCCAATTATAGCGCAATAAAAATAAATTAAAAACAAATGGTCATAACCAAAACAGAGCTCTGTTTTACTCTTGATTGCCCATGAGAGTCCTGAGTGGTATTAGCTGTTGCCTTGAAATGTTTCTTCTCTCCATTTAAGGAAAACTCCTTTTAAACCACATTTTAAAAAAGTGCAGTAAAGTGGAGACTGATAACAGCTAGAGCAAGATCTAGTGAATGGCATTTGCTCTGTTCTCCTGTATTTATTTGATGGGTACTGCCTACTCGTGGCAAATGATACTGATTTCCCATTGAAATGTTCGGTAGTGAACTCCATGAATTCCTGATGATCACCCTCTGGCTTCTAAGCGTCCTCAAATGGTGCAGGTAACAGCCTATTCTAGAATTTTTCCTGGGACTCATATCTTCCAGCTCACAGGGCTCCAACCCCTCCAATCCACTCTTTGAAAGTTGGAAGAATCTTCTGTTGGTCTCCATCCTGGTAGCAACGTTATGTCCTCACTTCCCTCGCTTGGGAAGGCTGGAAACACACTGGTTCTGGAAGAGACTGTTCCAAGGCCACGATCTGAGTATCAGACGTTCTGGGATGTGGCTGGTGCTCTCACCCCATCTCAGTCCCCATTTCTGTGACCCTGATATGGGCCCCTCTTTCCTATCTGAGGATAATTTCCACGGAGGGAGAAGGAGAGTCCAAACAGGAAGACCCCTCTAGGTTCTGCTGTGCTGGCTGGCAAGGCAGAGCCAGGCCCTCAAGAAGGCAGGAGACAGAGAAAAATCCCCTAAGGGTGTCCCTTTTCCCACCTGCTGCTTTTCCAACCGGGTCTTCTTCCTTTTCTTAAGGATCTTGCATCTCCATTTGCTCTCCGCACATCAGATCGTGCCTCCCCCCAGTAATGCACTCACTGGTTAGGTTTTCTTCTCACTCACAACCTTGCGGTGGCCTCACGGTCCTTGGAGGCTCAGCTGTCGGTCCTGCATTGATCCGGCATCAAATCAGGCATCACGTCATGGGGATGTAAAGACTCTCTTAATTCTCCCCCAATCCTACTTATTACCTTCCTCAGAAAGTCTCAGTTTGCCTCTAAACTGCCTTTAACATCCCTCGCACACGCTTTAACCTCCTTTCTGATGGAGAGAGAGAGCAGGCGGCAGGCCCAGGGCCTCAGCAAGAGCTGGCTGGAATGGATTGCTGCCATAGGTACTCATTGTGCTTGGCTCCCGCTTACCTTCAGCTTTCGTGTTTTTGTGGCGATCCACAGACACATTCGTTTAGGGTGTTTAAGGTGAACAAAAGTGAAGAGAACGTATGTAGTAAGCAAGGGCACAGGTGGTCGGACGCCAGGAGCAGATGCACGTTGACAGAGGTTTGGGGGCGCTGGTTTACAGACTGAAGCCTGACATCAAGTAGGTTCCCACCCCAGCCTGATTGTCCCACATCCCCACCACGTCCCCAGGTGCCAGGTGCCAGCAGTCACTGCCTTGGGGCCCCCTACCTGAGCTGTTCATCCTTGTCACTGCCTTGGGACAAAGCCATGCCTCCTGCCTTGGTCAGCTCGAGGGCCAAGGCTTCCACAAATTCTTCCATGCTGAGTCTGTGAGTGCCTTGCGCTCCCTCTGCCAGGGGCCTCTCCCAGGCCACTTCCCACTGATGGGGTCTGACCCAGTCCCATGGGCAAGCTGTGGCTGGGGGCACGTCCTGTGGCCAGTTCTGAACGGGCAGAGCCTTGCAGTGCAGGACCGGAGGGCGGTGAGCGCACGCGTTTCGTGAGCACTTGCTCCGTGCGCGGCGGCCGGGTGCTTCTCGTGGGTGACACCACTTCACTGGTTGGACCGCACGCAGCTCTAAGAAACAGAAGACTCCAATTTCAGAAGCTTTAAACCTGCAACATTTTGCTGTCCTTCAGCGAGGAGGCTCATTTTCTCCACCCTTCTGCCCTGCCATCCTTTGGTTCCCATGCCATGCCTCAGACATGTCCAACTCAAGGTAGGAAAAGGCTGCAGGGCCAGGCTTGACTTTCTCGAATCCCCCAGAAGACCCAGCTAACATTTCACTGAGGAGTCAGGGTCCTGCGACCACCCCCGCCTGCAAGGGAGCCCGGAAAAGAGACGCTTTTCCAGCTCTGCTGAGATAATACCTGTTCCTTCCCCACAAATAAGGAGGAAAAAAAGAGAAATGGATACTGAGCAGGTGACTAAGGGCTCCTGTGTGGCACCCATTTTGCAGATGAGAACATGGAGTCTCAGAGATGTAAATTGGAACTCTAATGAGATCTCCATAATACTGGGTCTGGCAACTGTCTAGCACAGCATCCCTTTTTATCTTACTCCCTGGAGCCCGAAAAGTCCAGGAGGGAAGAGTTCATATCATTCATTCATTCATTCATTCATCCAAGAACCCTGCTATCCTTGTGCCTTGTCCTGGGCACTGAAGACACGGGGGTGAATCCAGCCAGGCTCCATCCTCAGACCTCCCAGTGCAGAGGGGAAGCTGGATCCAGCATCTCACGTGTGGCCTAGAGACTCAGGGCTGGCTGGAATGCACTATCAACAAAGGGGTGGCAGGCACGGGTGGGAAGCAAGAAAGCATTCCAGCTATGAGCACAGAGAAGATGTCTGCTTTCCGGGCTCTGGCCCACGTATCCCGGGAGGACTAACTCACCTGATCTCCAAATCAACCCTGCACACAGATACTATTTCTGTCCTTCCACCAAGAGGCAGAGAAACTGAGGCACAGAGGGGGTAAGAATTGGCCAAGTTCACACAGCCAAATGGTCTGATCCCAGGCAGCAGAGGCTATGCCCTGACCCATGTGCCACCCTGCCTGGCCCCCCTGCGTGAGGTAGTGAGCTGCATGTCACCAGCAGCATGCAAGCAGGAGCCTCTGTCAGAGACGCTGCGTCCTAGGTGGGAAATCGGGCAGTGTGACCTCCCGGTTGCCTGGCGGCCTGGCGGGTGTCTGACATGGGGGTGGCAGCAAGGGGGCGGCGGCAGCGGTTGCCGAGGCCCCGGGTGTCCAGCCCCTCTTGCAGACATGCAGGGTGATGTTTTATGTCTTAATTAAACGGAGAGGAGTTTAATTGATGAACAGCCGGCTGGCTGCACCAGCTTCCTGGCTCCCTACACCAATGAGTCATGCACGCCGCGGCCCCAGATGCCGAGAGCAGGCTAATAGATTTGCAACGCTGATCGCTGCTCCAGACCCACTTAGCGAGGCTCCAGGAAGCCTCTTGCCACCCTGGGATTGGATTGAATTGCTTTTCATTTTGAGCATTGTCCCATAAATCCCTCACACATCAGCCCACCCCGCAGAGGAGCAGCGGCGCTAGGGCCTTCCTCCCACACCGGCCAGAGGCCTCCGGCTCCATCACGGGGGCAGCTGCAATGGGCTGCGAAGAGCCCCTTGGAGGGGGGGCCTGGGGACATCTGTGGCCTGGCCCCACGCACGGCCTTCCCACTGGGGTTGTCCGGCCCAGCCTCACATGATCCACGGGAGGGGATGTTCTTTCCTCTGTTTCATAGACCCAAGGAAACGCTCGGAGGGGGTGGCTGAGCTGTACCGGGCTGCCTGGCTCTCGAGTGTTTGCTTGGTGGTCTCCACCGCCGTGTGGAAATCCTCAGCCCCTCCCCCACAGTGTCCCGGGGTGGTGACTCTCTGCTTCCTCGTGGAAGATTAAGTAGGGCAGCACCCACCTCCGTGGTGCAAGGGTTTAAAGACACTATGGGTTCAGTCTATCCACGAATATCTATGTAGCATGTAGTCTCTGCCAGACATGGTTTGGGGGCTGGGGCTCCAGTCTTGAACCAGATAGAATCCTCCCTCCGCCCCCGCCCAGAGCTGACAAACCCAGGGGGAGAGGCAGATATAAACAAACAAACCAAAAACATGATCAGGTTAATTAGAGGTTGTAAGTGTTATGAAGACTGCTAGGCAGGTGATGTAATAATAGAGAGCGAGAGTGGGTGGGTTGTCTTAGAAGCGGGGGGGACCAGAGAGGCCTCTTTGGGGAGGGAACATCTGGGCTGACACCTGAAGGATGAAGGATGAGCAGGGGCTCTCCTGGGAAAAGCTCTCCGGGCAGGGAGAACAGCAAGTACAAAGGCCCTGAGCACTCTGGAAGGGAGAGACCCACGTGACTGGAGCCAAGGGGGCCAGGGCCAGTCCAAGGTGAGCCAGAGTCCACAAGGGAAAGGAATTCTGTCATTTTAAACGTTGGCCAGCAGGCAGCAGGCACGCTGTTGTGAAGGCTGTCCCTAAATGCCTGGGCGCCTTCTCACTTCCTGAGTACCTTGTTCTCCGCCCTCTGCTCTGCCCTCCCACCACCTGCGGAACACGCACTTGCTCATGTGGTCCCTTTCTCCAGTGTCTGATTCTCCCCACCATCCATGGCCCAGCTCTCAGCCCTGGACCCCACTGGGCGCCCACAGAAGGCCCTCCACGTGGGCGCCCAGCCCCTCCTCTGCCCACATGCGTGCACATCTCCTGTCTCTCCACTGGCGGGAACTTGTGCGCCAGCCTCCCCGGCACAGCCCCAGGGCCCTCCATCACTATGGTGTCCTTGGAGCCATCAGCATGGTCACCAGCATCTCCCTGAATAGTACTGGGTCTGGGACTTGGTGCCGGGAGGTAGGAGCGTCAGGAGGGACGATGCCTTCCCAGGGCTCAGCGTGATGCTGCTTCTCTGCCGGATGGGGAGAGGCAGGGACTCCCAGAGTCCGTATAGTTAGTAAGGAGCGGCTCCAAGGGCAGCTTCTGCTCCTTTCTGGAGAGAGTTTGCGGGGAGGAAAGAGGTTGGCTGACGGCCACCAGCTCCTGCGGCTTCGCGCGGAGGCGGAGGACCCAGCGCAGCAGGTGCTGAGGCCACCGCTCAGCTACTGCCGGATCTGGGATCCCCCGGCGGGCAGGCTGGTCCCTGGCGCCTGATTCCACTGAGTGTGGCTGGGTTGTCTCCCAGCTGCACTGCAGTCAGAGGCTCTCCCTGACCAGCCCTCCCTCCTTCCCCTCTCCTTTCATGGGGCCAGCCCCACCCAGATCTCAGGCTCTCCCTGTCAGTTCCTGGTCCTCCTTCCTTCTCCCCATCCTCCGCAGGCATTTCACCACAAGCCTCTGCACGTCTCACTCCATCTCCAGAATGGAAGAGACCAGAACCAACACACTCTGTGACCCTGGCTGAACAAGCGTGGTTCCCTGGGCTCCGCTCAATGACACCCCCCACCTGTGGCTTGTGGCCCACGTCTCCTGTCCCAGAGGGACACACAACCCAGCTCTCCCGCCCCGTGCCCCGCTCACACCTCCTGTCTCACTCCCTTGGCAGAGTGCCTGCGTGTTCCCCAGCCTGTGACCCCATTCTGAGGCAGTTACCATAGAAACAGGGCCATAAACAGCTATGGCTCACGCAGGTAGGAGGTGCCCCATGCCCTGTACCCAAGCGGGTACCCACACCCTGATTGGCATTGCCAAGAGGGATGAAGGGGACGCCCTTGACTCTTTCCAAGCCCATCCAAGGTGTACTCTCAGCTGCTTCCACTTTCAAATCCCAAAATGCAGGCATGTGCTGAGCACCTATTACATGTAGGTATTTTGTGTGGGTGACAAGTCACACATTTATACAGGTGCGACTCCGAGAGCCTATGGGACTGGTCCAAACACACAGCTGGTGGCAAAACTAGGATTCAGCCCAAGTCTCCTGATTCCAGGACAGGGCACTGGGGACCACGGGGAGGTGCAGGAGTGATGCTGGAGTCTGACAGACCTGGGTAGGAACCCCAGGATTGCCAGAGATCAGGACACACTAACATAACAGTAACTGAAACTGTGTGTGGTGCTGGCCCCCAAATTGCGATGAGACTGGAGGGAAGAATTCAGAGCCCTGAAATAGACCTCCACCAGATACAGGAGTTCATCAGTCACAAAACAATCAAGACTAAATCACGGTGAAGGGAATAATTATTTACAACGTGATGCTGAGATACCTGGAGATCGAACTCAGGGAAGAAGAATCTACACACCAAAGACTCAAGTAAAATGGAGATAAATGAAAGATCTGACTGTAAACAACCCAATCATAGAAAACCTAGTGGAAACGTAGCTGAAGCTTTGGCAGGTATTTGCAAGTGTTAACACCTGTCTTGTCATCAAAGAAATTAAAGAAGGAAATAATAGAATTAATAACATCACCATGAAAACTCTGGGGACATCAGTAACTGAAAAAGATTAAGAGATGTTTGCATTGAAAGGGTAGGAGGTCAGTATCATTCATAGGTCACAAGGGTTTGTTCAAACAACAGATCCCAACGGGTCAGTGTGCGTGTGGCCAGGGTCCAGGAGTGTCTAACCAGGAGCAAATGTTTCACCCACCTCTTACCCCAAGGACTGGAAATGACATAATGAGAACTATATACCTGTTGAATTAGTGAAAGTTGAAAATTGAAATGACTGCCAGCAAGGCTGCCTCGCAGGGTGCCCACCCACCCCCGTGCTCGCAGTTGGGTAAACGTGCGCCGTCCTATTGAAGAAGAACTTGACAGCACGTGTCTGGAGCCAGAAAAAGTGTCAAGCCCTGGATCCGGTAATCCCACCCCTGGGGACTCCTCCTCAGGAAACAGTGCAAAAGGAGTGCAAAAAGCCATGAGCAAGAATATATTGGTTGAAGCACTTCTCAGCATTTTATTATGGAAAATGTCAAGCCTACACAAAAGTAGATAGAATACGATAATGAGCCCATGTGTCACCCCCAGCTTCAACCGTTATCAGCTCACAGCCAATATTGTTTCATCTTCTCTGAAACACACACACACACACACACACACACACACACACTTTTTTTTTAGTATTTAAAGCAAATCCCAGACATCATTTTGTTTTATCCATACATAATCTAATTTGTGTCTCTAGCAGATTAGGACTCTAAAAATCTAATCACAATATCGTAAGACCCAGCAAAATTAATAATTCTTTAATATCTTTTAATTTACAGCCCATGTTCAAATTTTCCCAAATGTCTCTACATAACTTTTTAGAGTTGGTGTTTTTGGAATCTGCATGCAAATGAGGGCAACGCACTGCGTTTGGTTGTTGCGCTTCTTTTAAGTCTGTCTTACTCCATAACAGCTTCCTCCTCCTCTCTTTTTTCTTTATTGAGGCATTTTAAAATAATGCCCCCCAAATGGGAAACCATCAACAAGCCCAGTGCCAGGACCACTTAGGCAGCATATGGTGCATCTGCCTGGGACTCCCCGGTGCCCCTGCCGTCCTGGGCAGCAGCAGCTAAATATAAACTCGGAGCAGCTGGCCATCGGCTCCTGCCCAGCCTGGCCACTGCTCACCCAGCACTGCCACCCGCAATGACTTGGCTGTTGGACTTGGCCGCACCCTCAGACACCCTCCCTTGGGTCTGGCAGCCCAGCCACAGCGCGCTCACTCACGGCATCTTTCAACCTGGCCCTGTTTCGGGGCATCCTTCCTTGGCTGTGGCCACCCCGTTGTCCTCAACAGCTGCAGGTAAGACGCGCCCACCATGGTCTCCTCTGTGACAGCACTCAGCCATCCAAACCCACCAACCAGGAGGCCAAGGAACATCACAAGAAAGGCCATGATGGGGGTGCTAAGTGGAAGGTCACCCCCCACCCTGCTCATGGCTGGCACTGACAGCCCCGAATGTGGTGGGGGTAGTGGGCGACGTGGAAGTGGTCTTTGAACATATAAATAAGAACAAAGCAAATAAACAAATAAATGAACAAAATAGAAATGTCCATTGGACACATAAATAAAAGCACATTTTTTAAAGGAATAGGTGAGGCAGGATAAATAGGCTCAAATAGCTGGTTTGAATAATTTCAGAGCTCTGGGGCAGAGGGCTGTCTCCAGTTGTCTGGCACCCAGGTCCAGGAGAAGAGAAATGGTGGTCATATCAGAAATGGGAAAATGAAGAATATTTACAATTTCTCCTGGAATGTTTTTTAATGCAGAGGGAACTGTAATTGCATGCTTTCTAATTAAAAGAAACAACCCATTCATCAGCTCTCCATCCCTACATTCTCAGCTGAGCTCACCTGTTGGAGAAGGGGATTGGCCAATGTCACTTGGTTGCCATGGGAACACTCCCACCAGAGAAATGGTCAGTGCAGGTGGAAGGGGATGGGCGGACTCAACAGCACAGCATGGGCATTCTCTGCCCTTTCTCTTCCAGCCTGGAGTGCCAAAGAAGGCAGCGGGTTGGTGAAAGGGGAAGGCTGCCCTCCCCTGACACAAACACCTGGGGCTCTTGATCTCAGTGACTATCGTAAAATGTGGATTGTATTGTTACTCAGGTGTGGTGAGGACCACAGATCGGAAGACGATTGCCATTGAAAAGATTGCTTGTTATACTCCCTGATCCCAAGAGAAGGGGACGACACCACAGGGGGCCACGTGGGAAGCCCCGGGGTCAGTCAGGAGGCTGCAGTAGGGGGAAGATGGGCAAGAACCTGTCCTGTGGTGTCTTCAGGAAGGAACGGGTGGGGCAGGGTTAACCGGCGTGGATTGACTGGTTTCAGGGCTCAGGGGCAGAGGACTGTCCCCAGTTGTCAGTACCTGGCCCTGGGTGATTAGAGCAGGTGGATAGAAGCCCTGAGTGTGACAGCCTGATAGAGGAGGTGGGGATGTGTGGACTCTGGATTGATTGTCTTGTATTGGAAAAGGCACATTCAATGATGAGTCTTTTACTGTCTAGGACTCGGCTAAGCCTGGGAGGGGTAGTCCCTCCAGGGTCTGCGTGGCCCCCAAATGCCAAAGCAACAGAAATCAAAGGCATAGTTAACACAGTGATTTGAACCACAACGTTGGGAGCCTTTCTTAACCTCTTTCTCTCCCTCACCCCCACTACTCAATCATCACATTCTGTGGGTGCTGCCTCTCACATGTCCCTAACCTGTTCACCTCTCCTCTTCCCACGGCCACCAGCCTAGCCCAGCACACTCAGCTCTCCCTGGACTAACCTCCAGGTAACTCCATTGTCACCTACCATCCGTTCGCTGCCTGTGCTCCTCCGCGGTGCAGCTCTGCCTCCCCAATCCCTGAAGAGTGCCCTGTTTCTGTACCCCTTTGAATCCAGGCAGCCCCCTTGACTGCTTTGGCTGATGGAATGTGGCAGAAGTAATGGAGTGGTAGTTCTGGAACGTAGCTTTTCCCTGGCCTGGCAGCTTCTACTTCCGTTGTGTGAGTAGGGCAACCCCCCTCTCCCTAGAACCAAGCCCACCTTGGGCGGGAAACTCAGGTCATACAGGGAAGGCCTGGAGGATGAAGAGAGGGAGACACCACGGAGCGCCAAACATGAGATGAAGAAGCCGGCCCCCACCCGCATCACGTGCAGCTGAGACCAACCATCCACCCCCCCCCAGGTTGCTGACCCATGAAACTGTGAGCAAAATAACACAGTTGTTTAAGAGCGCTCAGTTTGGGGGTACTTAGCAGTAAGTTACATACTACTTCACCTTCCGTCCTGGTCTCCTCTCAGATGTCAACTCTTCCGCCTTCCAAGAATGGCAACTATCAAAACAATAGAAAATAACGAGTGTTCGTGAGGGTGTGGGGAAAGTGGAAACCTTGTGCCCTGTTGATGGGAATGTGAAACTGTGCTGCCTATGCATAAAACAGTATTGTGGTTCCTCAAAAAACTAAAGATATGATTACCCTATGACCCACCAATTCCACTCCTGGGAAAATACCCAAAAAGATTGAAAGCAGGGACTTAAAGAGGTATTTGCACACCCATTTCATAACAGTCTTGTGAACAATAGCAACCCAGTGTCCATTAATGGATGCAGAATAAACAAAACATGGTCTATCCATATAATGGAATATGATTCAGCTTTTAAAAGGGAGGGAATCCTGACACAGGCTACAACATGAATGAACTTTGATAACTTGATGCTCAGTGAAAGAAGCTAGTCAAATACTATGTGATTCCACTTTGATGAGGTCCCTACACTAGTCAAATTTGTAGAGATAGAAATTGGATAGCGGGTGCTAGTGGCTGGGGGAGGAGGAACGGGGAGTAAGTGTTTAATGGGGACAGATTTTCAGTTGGGGAAGATGAAAAGAATCCTGGAGACAGATGGCGGGGACGGCTGCACAACAGTGTGAATGTGCTTAACGCCACTGAACTAAACACCCAAAAACGACTAAAATGGTGGATGTAACATTACGTGTATTTTATCACACTAAAAAAAATGCAAAAAGAATTAATCTCACTTTCTCGGAGAGGTCTTCCATGGCCACTCAATCTAGATTTTGTCCTTCTTTCCAGATCTTCACGTGTATTGAGCACACAATCTATGCCAGGCACTTTGTCAAGTAAGGGAGATAAAATGCACGAGGCTTCTGCATTTGGGGCCAACATTCTCATGGAAGAAAACAGGCAACAGGCAAGTAACTTAGATAATTACTGGCTTCTACAGATGCCATTGAGACAACAAAAAGAGTGGTATGTTGGTGAACTGCCCCTTGCTCCACTTTTCACAACCTGTTGCGGGCAAGTTGTTCAATCTCCCTGTGCCTTAGTCTCCCCACGTGCACATTGAGATGATAACACCCTCCTCATGGCATTGAAGGAAGTGTTAAATGAGATAGCATCTATTTCCACCTGAACAAGTAATTCCAACAAATACGCTGCATTTAACTTGCTGGCTAAATGCCCAGTGAATTGGCCTCATCATCTCTCTCCCGCAGGGCCAAGTCCATCATCTCTGCTGCCTCGCTGCCCAAACCACGGAGAAAGGGGCCCCAGCTGGAAGGTTGGGAGATGGCTGAGACCACCACACTGGGTGGTGGGGGATGGGGAGGAACAGGGAACCCTGCTGGGTGTGGGGGGGGGTCTTGCACAGGGGAGTGCTGGAGTGGGGCTTTCTGGGAGGGGGCGGGGAGGAAGAATCAGAAAGGGCCCTGTCTCAGCAGGTTTGGGGCTTTGAGGGCTGAGACCAAGGGAAACAAGTCTCTTCTGTTTCCAGCTTGTGCTTCTGCATCTGGGAAACAAAGCAGAAAGTATACAAACTCATATCTATTAGTTCTATCTGTGGTTGATGAAACAAAAAATAAAAGCGTATAGTTACCCCTCAGAGTTAGCAGGAGAAACAAGATAGGGACCAACAATAGTGGCACATCAGGTGTATGGGGAAGGTGGACACAGAGGAGAGAGCAGAATTCTCTGCAGAGCACAGGACCCAGCCAGGGATATAATGGATTTACCCTGCTTAGGATATTTCCAAAGCTTCAGGAGCTAAGAGGATTCCTTCAAGGAAAGGAAAAGGTGGGCCAGAGTGGGGGCCAAATGCCCATAGGTCCTCCAACAATTTGAATTTTTAATTGTTTTATTCTGATTTTAAAAAATATCCAAAGTTGTTTTAAAATATTTTAGCAAATCATGATTAAAAGAAAGGTTGGAAGGTTTGTTTGGAGTTTTACATCCACGGAGCCCTGCCCCACACCTGGCGCCTCACCTTCTTTCTTGCCACCCCTCCAGAATCCCAGGGCTTCAAGATTCCCCATCACAGGTGAGGGGCGAGGCGCTTGTCTGGAGTGCTGGAGTGACTTGCTGAGGCTGGGAGGGATGGAGCTGGGATTGGACTCAGGCGAGAAGGGAAGCTGTTCTTACTCTGAAATGGGACCGGTGGTTTTCTTTGACATCAGTTCCCAGGGGCAGGGACTCATGTGTCTCATCCTTGCGGTCCCCAGCTCTCAGAGCAGTGCACGGCTGTGTAACAAAACAAGCCGAGTGGTGGGAGGTCGCCCCTCTGAACCCTGCTATGTCCAAGGCCTTCCGTGCTCTAGGAAGATAAATGTACTGGCCCTGCCAGCCTGCTGGGAGCTTCCTGTTTACCACCTTCTCCCACACCTGCCATCAAGGCCTCACAATTTACTGTTCTAATTACAGGCTGTCTTCCCAAGGTTTCCCTTCTGAAAGCCTTGCCCTCCTCAGGGAGAGACACTGCCTTTAGGACAGGATGCCTCCAGTCTTCGGCTCCTGTGTCTGCCACAAAGCACAAGGATGGACTTGCTGACAGGGCCCCAGGGCCAGTCAACAAGTCATTGGCCTGCAAGGTCACTGCCTGGCTGCAGGATTGGGCCCTTTTCAGCACCATGGGGTGGACAGCTCTGTGGCTGCTTCCTCCCTCCTCCACCACCAGATCCCAGGCAGGGTCAGCTCCCTAGAAATAGAGAGTCAGGCCCCCCCTGCAAGGGAAACACAAGACAAAGAAAACCCAAGCCATGTTACGTTCCATTCTGTGAAACAGTGTTCAATGGAAATAGAATGTTCTAACAGCCACATTAAAAAAAGAAACATGGAACAGGTGATATTAATTTTAATAGTATGCATACATCTAAAACATTATCATCTTAACATATAGTTAGGAAAAAATTACAAAAAGCCTATTTTATATTCTTTCTGCTAAATCTTCAAAATCTGGTGTGTATTTTACACATTGACAGCGCATCTCAATTCAGATGAAACGTGCATCAAGTATAGTTGATACTGTATCTGAGAACAAAATAGACAGTATCTCACAGAGTGTATATTCAAGTGGGGGGAGAAAAACTATATGAACATAGATACCTGTAGATGTATATGCAGATACAGGTATAAATACAGATATGGTTCAGCAGATGATTCCCGCTATGAAGGAACTTTGACTAGAATAGCCAGATAGTGAGTGAGGAAGATATGAGAGGTGGCATTTGAGCATAATCTAGCAGGAACAAAGGGAACAGCATGTGCAAAGGCCCTGAGACAGAAAAGTGCATGGTATCTTTGAGGTGGCCAGTTGTCAGGAACAGAGTAAGTGAGTAGAGTAGGCAGGTGATGACTCTGTGGAGGTCAGCAGGACCAGGTCAGTTAGAGTCTTGTAGGCTAGGGAAGGACTCTTGGCTCCATTTTGAGTGAGACTGGAAACCATGGCAGAGGCATGATGTGGTCTGGATTACATTTTGCAGCAGGCACTCTGGCCTGCTGAGTAGACTGTAGACTGAATGAGATGAGGATGATGAAGCAGGGAGATGAGTGCAGAGGGCAAGATTGCAATGATCAGGTGGGAGACTCTGGTGCCTTGTACCAGGATCATGGCAGCAGATAGGGTGAGAACTGGCTGGTGGTTTGAAGATGGAGCCACAGGATATTTGGGTGGACTAGATGTCATATGTGAGAGGAAGAGCAAAGCAAAGGATGGCTCCAAGATTTTTAGCCCAGGCTCAGAAAGGAGGGAGCAGCTCCTCACTGATATGGGAAGACAGTGGAAAGAGCAGGTTTGGAGGAGGGAAAGGGTGCATCACCAGGAAGGAACTCAGGCTGGGCCATGTTGAGTTGCAATGCCTACTGGACACCTGGGTGGAGGTGTCAGAGAACTGACAAAACTCTGGAAGTTGCAAAGAAATGAGACCTGGAGAAGTGCATCTACAAGTTAAAGGTTAGAGGTGGCATTGAGCCCTGAGGTTTTCTCTGTATGTTTTGTATGATTCTTGTAGGGACTTCAATGGAATAGAAGTTCACAAGGGAGAGTAAAGGGCCAATAAAGCCTCAGCTTACCTACAGGGAACACTGGAATGAAAGTAGCCGGCTAGATTATTCCTTGTTGGGCTGAAATGGCTAAGCCTTTGCAGCCCCGAGGCAGAAAAGGTCACTCAGCCATGACTACAGGCTGCTCTGGGAAGGGTGAGTCTTTGGGCAAGCTCACTGTGGCTGAGGCCAACCTCGAAGGAACTGACAGCCAAAGGTCATGTGCTGCACACACTCTGCAACTAGACAGGAAGTCCATCTTCAAAGTGGGGAGGTTGCCGGCCATTGTCTTTGGACAGAGCAGTGCCTTGGAAACAGTGAGTCAATTCTGCAGGTGGGAACACAGACACAGAAGAGTGAAGGGACATGTGCAAAGTCACCCAGGGCAGTGCCCTTCTCTGCTCAGGCCAGGCACCAGGGCTGGAAAGTCTGCTGACATCCATGTCAGGAAACTCCCAGCCCTGGGCTTGGCACTGGGCAGGAATGAATCTGCGTGGCCCCCACGAGAATGGGATTTTGTCTGTGCCTTTTAAAATAAAAGGATGTCTTTTCATAGCTAATATACACCAGGTAAGAATTCAAATCACAATAATAACAATTATGATTACAGCCAACATTTATGGAGGAAGCAGCTAAGTGCTTTACCAACATAATTTCATGCAATCCTTATAACAGCCCTAGGAGCAGAGCATTACTCTTATTCCTAATTTACAGATGAGGATGCTGAGATGAGAGTGGGGAAGACCCTGGCCCAGGCTTCCTCAGCAAAGTGCTGAGCCCTGATCTGCTCCCAGGCAGCCTGGAACAGAGCCCACTCACTACAAAAGGATACATGCCGGACAGCTTATCTTCCCTGTGAGTCTCTTCCGCACAGACCACTGGCTGCCAGCCTCCTGTCCTCTGCACATTGCAGCACAGCCCTACACCTTTTCCCTGGGGTTTGTCCCACACAAATAGTTCACACCAGCTTGTCCCTTTGTTTCTCTTACCTGCACGCATGCTACTTGTGAGAAAGCCGGGGTTTAGACACCAAGGCTAGTCGCTCAGGGTTGCAGAGCAGTGGCTGGGGGCTGAGGTCCTGGAGCTGGGTTCTCTGTCTTCCCTATTCCCCCAGGCAGCAGATGTCCAGAGCCACTGGACCCCCTCACCCTTCCCCCACCAGCCAGCCACTGGCTCCCAGTCCCTTCCCCCTGCTCCCTCCCTAGTTCATTTTTCCCTTTTAGGGCATTAAGCACAGAAGTATTAAAAGGGATTGTTCAGGCCGGTTAATTAGCTTGGAAGAGGCCTCTGCGGCAGCCCAGGTCACGGCCATCCACCTCTCTTTATTAGCTGAATTGATGGAGACAGCAGGGCCCAGATGGGAATAAATTGAATCCGATGGCAAAGAGGCTCTTGTGCAAGCTATTAACGGGGAGAGAGCAGGCCTCACACTTTACTCACCAGCTTTTTTATAACGCTTTTCTCCTGCTACTGCCAGACACTTTCAGATGCCCACTCAGCAAGCCACCCCCCACCATGGTGGGGAGCAGCTGGGTTCCAGGAGAGCTCCACCTGTGCCCTAAAGTCCAACCATAGGTTGCAGGGCTTCGCAGGGTGCCAACCACAATGAATGAGTGAGGGACATGCTAACCTCCAAGGAGGGAGGCTTCACCTGAAAGCCAGAGGCCCTGGACCCCACCTGACTGAGATTGCAAAGGCCTTGGAGTCCAGGGTGCTGGCATCCCTTGCCCACGGGGGAGAGGGCACAGCTTTGGAACACACACACTCACCTTGTCCTCCTGGCACCAGGCTCAGGAAGCATCTGTGCCCCTGCCTCTGTGATGAGTGACAGAACTGGGGCTCAGAGAGGGTCAGAGAGTTGTCCAGATGGCACAGCCAGGAAGGACGGAGCAGGGCACTAACAGTACCACTGACATGTGATGTGGGCCTGCCGTGGCCCAGCCTTCTCTTCCCTAACAGCCCTGGGAGGGCAGTGCTGTCACCCCCATGCTGCAGAGGAGAAAACTGCTCACAGAGAAGCGTGAGGGCTTGTACAAGGTCACTCAGCAGTAGGGGTAGAGAGCTGGTCCAGGGGCCAATGCCTGGGCCGCAGCTCTATGCTGGCCTTTCAGCACCCTGGACAGGGCTCGGCTTTGCCTTGGGATTGAGTATCTGCCAACGCGGGTGGAACTTGCCCTTCAGGATGGTAAGCAGCCGGAGAATAGCAGTCCCCCTACAGATACACACACACAGACACACACACTCCTTCTGCCACACCCACCTCCTAAATTTTCTAGAATGTGCCAGCATGTTCCTGCGTCCAAAGCAGGGAGAAAGGTCTTCCCTTTGCAGCCCCAGCTGCCTGATGCACCCACTCCCCTCCCCCTGCCACTGGACACCCCTACGCCCCCCCCCCAAGGTGAGAGTAAACAGAGGAGAGGGTCGCATCCAGGGATCCTGGACTTTTTCCCAGGAAAGCAGCTGGGGGTGCTCCTCTTGGGCACCAGGCCAGGGGGGTTAATTGCTCCTACAATTTCAGCTTGCACAGGGGCCTCATTCATTACGGAGAAGCATTTCCCTGGGAGTGTTTACAAACCACCTGGAAAACCAGTGACAAAGAACTGACTCCCCACATTTTCCAACCAGCTTCCCACAGAAGACAGAACCAAGGATTGAGGGCAGATGGAGCCCAGAGCTAATGAGGGACTCGGGGTGGGGGGGGGAGAAGAGTGCTTTCTGATCCAAAGACAGCTGACCCCAACAGGGACCAGAGGCTGCTTTGAGGACAAGAGCATCTTGATTTCCTCAACCAGGGGCTTCATTTTGGAAGATGCTCTGGATGAGACAGAAAAATGGCGCTTTCCCAGTTCAGCTGTGGTGGGGTGTGTGTGGGGGGGGGGCAGAACAATAGCAGGGAGGCAAGCGAGGGCAGAGAGAAGCCCAAGGAATGGCCTGCCTAGACATCAGAGGTGCGCAGGACACCTGCTCCCACCAGACCTCACCATGGCCACTCTCTATAAGACATCACCCTGTCCTCAAACTGCTCTGATCAAACTCAGCAGGTATATCAACACATGTCTGAATTCCACTTGATCAGAAAATGGGGAGAAAAGGGACTTGGAGGGAGATGAGGGGCAAGGAGACTATGGAGAAGAACAGGGAAGGGCCTCAGTCCCCGCTGGTGAAGGGCACGTTGCGGAACCATTCTGAATCATGATTGACCATTCTCACCTCTGAAACTCACTCCCACATCCCCCAAAATTATGTGCCCCAGGAAGTGCATCAAGAAAGCTCCCAAGAGCATTGTTTTTAAACAGAAAAAAAAATCTTGGAAGCAATCCATACATCCACCCATATTAGAATGAACAAATAAATAATGGTACATTCAACCAATGGAATTCCATATAACACTGAAGATGACTGATCTGTAGGTACACACATCAATGTGAAAGAATTTCAGAAACAATGTCACCCAAGAGAATAAAGTCACAGAAGAATGCACAAGTCTGATTCCATTTACACAAAATTAAAAAAAAAAAACAGAAAGCCTAAACAATATGTTGTTTATGGTGCATTCATGAGTGGTAAGTTCTACAATACTCAGGGGTGATTAACACAAACTTGACAGTAGTGGTTACGGATTGGAGGTAAGAGGCATGAGCAAGGAGGGCATGCAGAGGATGGTAAAATCTGGAAATGTCTGGAGCACCTGGGGGACTCAGTTTGTTAAGCGACTGACTCTTGGTTTCGGTTCAGGTTATGATCTCACAGTTTGTGAGTTCGAGCCCTGCATTGGGCTTTGCACTGACATGCGGAGCCTGCTTGGGATTACCTCTCTCCCACTCTCTCTGCCCCTCCCCTGCTCACTCATTCTCTCTCCCTCTCAAAATAAATAAATAAACATTTAAAAATAATAAAAATAAAATCTGGGAATGTTCTATTCATTATGCACTCATTTATTATTCTTTAAACCACACATACACATTTTACACACTTGAATGTATAATATATTCCATAATACAATTTTTAAAAATTTTGTAACGTTTATTTCTGAGAGAGGGGGAGGGGCAGAGAGAGAGGGAGACACAGAATCTGGAACAGGCTCCAGGCTCTGATGCAGTGGCTTCCACTCTGTGTCAGCCCCCAACCCCACAATCACCTTCCCCTTTCCCCTGGTTGCTTCCTCAACCCACCTCCCAGCAGGGACCCTGTCTGAGGACTCCTGCCATCCCCTGCACGTTCCCCTGCATGAAACCCCTTTAACTACAGGTGTCTACCCTGGCTGGGTCAGCATTCTACTCATACCTAGTCAGCATCCCAATATTGGCACAGTTAACAATATTTAAGAAATGCATTCTGTACAGCCCTTCACTGATGGATGGTGTCACTAGAGAAGAGAAAGAGCTCTCCCCAGAACACACAGCGAGTTCCAGGTAGCGCTACTAAAGCCACATGACTCCATGGACAGTGCACCCCAGCAGGGGAGACTGGAGCCTCCCACTGTGCCCTTTTCAGCGTCAGACCCCCAGCAAGGAAGGGAACCACAAGATCTTCAGAAGGCCAGGCTGTAAGGCAGGAGGCCTGGAGCCATCTTCCCATTGGTCAGCCACCAATCCCAAGCCGCCAGCAATGTCCAGCCTCAGGGCTACAATCAGGGATGACTGCGTTTCCCTCACCCAGTGTTCGGAGCATGTGGTGTCAGGCTAGACTCCACTGTGTATGACACAGCGCCTCACTTTTTACAGATAACCCATGGTTCTCCTGCCTGTCCACCTCCATCCCACTCCCCAAGACTGCAGAGGGAAGTCTGGGGCCTTCTCCCCACCCATTTGCTTTAGCAAGGAACTGCCCAGCACCCCAGTGGCCCTGACACTTGAGAAATTATCAAGATACAACATGCATTTGTGCATAAATCTTAAGGCTTTGTTCAAATAGAAACTTACATGTGTGTACGCTTGCGTAACTATGGCTCAGATACCGATGTTTAGAATCCTTCTGGGCACTACCGGCTGCTTCCCCGCCCACATCTTACCTGTTTCTGAACATGATATAAATGGATCCATTCATCGGGATTATTGTTGCCCGTCATTCCTTCCGAGGCTTTCCATGTCGCCTGCAACAGTAGGCCAGTCTCTGTCACTGCTGTGCAGAAGGTCATTGCATTATTCTGCCACAGTCAATCTCCCCATCTTGTTGTTTCTGAACATTTGGGTTGCTTCTATTTGGTGGCTTTCATGAATAATGCCACTAAGAGTGTTTTCGTCCATGTTATTCTGGTGAAAAAATGCATTCGTGTCTTTGGGGCATATTCCTATGGGTAGAATTGGTGTGTCATATAGCCATGTGTTTAATTTTAGAAGGAATTGCCAAACAGCTCTACCAGGTGGTTGTATAGCTTTACACTTTCACAATGGAAGAGTTCCAGTTGCTCCACATTCTTATCAACACTTGGTATTGTCATTTCTTTTTTAAATTGAGATATAATTCACATACCGAGCAATTCACCCTTTTGAAATATACAGTTCAGTGGATTTTAGAATATTCGCAAAGTGGTTAGATTGTCACTATTTTTTTAATTTTTTTAATGTTTATTTATTTATTTATTTATACATATATTTATTTTTGAGCGGTAGAGACAAAGCACAAGCAGGGGAGGGGCAGGGAGAGGGAGACACAGAATCTGAACCAGGCTCCAGGCTCCGAGCTGTCAGCACAGAGCCTGACGCGGGTCTTGAACCCACAAACCATGAGATCATGACCTGAGCCGAAGTCGGACACTTAACCGACTGAGCCACCAAGGCGCCCCTAGATTGTCAGTATTATCGAATTAGAAAACATTTTCATCACCCCAAGTAGAAACCCTGTACATATTAGTAATCACATCCCATTGCCCCTTTTCCTACCCTTTCTAATTTCTAATTTCCTTTCTGTCTTGATTTTGGATACCTTATATAAGTGAAATCATACAACATGTGGCCTTTTTTGACTGACTTCTTTCCCTTAATATTTTTGAGTTTTATCCATGTTATAGCATGTATTGGTACATTATTCCTTTCTTATGACCACATAATATTCCACTGTGTAGGTATAACACACTTTGTTTATTCATTCATAAGGTGATGGACATTTGAGTTGTTTCCACTGTGAGGCAACTGAATGCTGCTGCTGTGAACATTTATGCACAAGTCTTTGTGTGGCCATATATTTTCAGTTCTCTCAAGTATATACCTAAGAGTGGAAGTGCTAGGTCATATGGTAACTCTGTGTTTAACTTTTTGAAGAATTGAAAAACTGCTTTCCATAGCAGCTGCACCATTTTATATTCCCACAATCACTATATGAACTTTCCAATTTTTCCACATCTCCACCAGTACTTCTTGTCTGTCCTTTGAGTTATAGTCATCCTGTTGGTTGTGAAGAAATATTTCATTGTGGTTCTGGTTTGCATTTCCCTTATGGCTAATGATGCTGAACATCTTTTCATGTGCTTACTGGCTATCTGTACATCTTCTTTGGAAAAATGTCTATTCAAGCCCTTTGCCCATTTTTAACTTGAATAATTTGTCTTTTTTTGGTTGTCATATTTTTAAAAATATATTCCAGAGAGGCGCCTGGGTGGCTCAGTCTACTGAGCATCCGACTTTCTCTCAAGTCATGATATCACAGTTCTTGAGTTTGGGCCCCGTATCAGGCTCTGTGCTGACAGCTTGGAGCCTGGAGCCTTCTTTCGATTCTGTGTCTCCTTCTCTCTCTGCCCCTCCCCCACTCATGCTCTGTCTCTCTCTCTCTCTCTCTCAAAAATAAATAAAACATTTTTAAAAATTAAAAATATATTCTAGATACATTACCCCTATCAGATATGATTTGTAAATACGTTCTCACATTATATAGGTTGTATTTCCACTTTTTTTGTAATGTCATTTGAAGCACAAAAGTTTTAAATTTCTTATTTTTTTCTTTTCTCTTAATGTTTATTTATTTTTGAGAGACAGAGCATGAACAGGGGAAGGGCAGAGAGAGAAGGAAACACAAAATCCGAAGCAGACTCCAGGCTCTGAGCTGTTCGCACAGAGCCCGACGTGGGGCTCGAACTCACCAGATGCCCCCAAAAGTTTTAAACTTCCATGAAATCCAATTTATCTATGTTATCATGGATTGCCTTTGCTTTCGTTATTATTGCCAAATCCAAGATCACAAATATTTATACCTTTTTTCTTGTAACAGATTTCTAGTTTTAGCTCCTACATTTAGATCTTCAGTCTAGATAATTTTTTATATGCTGAGATAGGTGTCCAATTTTACTGTTTTACATGTAGACAACCAGTTATCCCAGGATGGTTTGTTGAAAAATGGACATGGCATATTTGTTGAAAATCAGTTCATCTTAGACATGAAGATTCATTTCTGGACTCTCAATTCTATTCTATTGTCTGTTGTAAAGCCAGAACCACACTGTCTTTTTTTTTTTTAAGTTTATTTTTGAGAGAGAGAGTGAGAGAGAGAGACAGAGACAGAGCGTGAGCAGGGGAGCAGCAGAGAGAGAGAGAGAGAGAGAGAGAGAGAGAGAGAGACAGAATCCGAAGCAGGCTCCAGGTTCTGAGCAGTCAGTACAGATGATGCGTGGCTCGAACTCCCAAACCGCAAGGTCATGACCTGAGCCGAAGTCAGACACGTAACTGACTGAGCCCCCCAGGCGCCCCAGAACCACACTGTCTTGACTACTGTATAGCTTTGTAAGTGATGTTCATAATTGAGATGTTGTGAGCCTTCCAACTTTGTTCTGCTTTTCCAGGTTTGTTTTGGCTATTGTGGTTTCCTTGCATTTCTATATGAATTTGTGGTAATGAATTTTATGTGTAAACTTGACTAGGCTGCAATACCCACAGTACCCAGTTTTTGTCAAACACCAGACGAGGTGTTACCGTGAAGGTATCTTTTAGGCGTGATCAACATTCAGATCGATAGACTTTGAGTAAAGCAGACAATCTTCCATACTGTGGATGGGCTTTGTCCAATACGTTGAAGGCCTTCAGGAAAAAAGACCAAGGTCCTCCAAGGAAGAAGGAAATCTGCTTCCAGACAGCCTTCAGGCTCTAGGTACAGCATCAGCTCTTCCCTGGGTCAACTCTTCCCTGAGCCTGTGGGCCTGCCCTGTAGAATTCAGCCTTGTCAGTGCACACAAGTACATGAGCCATTTCCTTACAATAAATCTCTGTCTTAATAGATAGGTTAGTAGACTGATAGATAGATAGATAGATAGATATTAATCTTATTGGTTCTGTTTCTTGGAGAAGCCTGACTAATATACTTTTTTTGTCTTTTTTTAAATTCTTTTAATGTTTATTTTTGAAAGAGAGAGAGAGAGAGAGCACGAGTAGGGGAGGGACAGAGGAGGCTGTTGTCTGGAGACTCTCCTAGGCACATCCTTCTCAGGGTGCTACCATGTCAATCGCGTGATCCATGGGGGTGTCCCTGAGGGAAGCCGAGTGCTCGACAGTGGAGACGGACTATGGAATCATCCCGACTCTCTCACCTGAGCTTCCCCTTTTGAGGTGGATGGCTGTATGGACTTGGGTTGCTCAGACTAAGAGTCAGCCCCAGCCCAACCCTAGACATGCCCCTCATCAACCTTCTGCTCCTTATATGGAAGACAGGACTAAGCTGCTGTCCACCTCCATAGAGAGGAGTGAGGATTGGAGGTTTGACTTGGAGGTTTTGTCACACGGTTTCTTGGCAAACTGGCACTCAGCTGCTGGCGGTGTCCACCAAACCCAGCTACGACAGGGTCTCCATCCCACATACTCTCCTTGCAGTGGGAAACCAAAATCATTCCCTTTGGGGGTGAGGTCTGTGTTCCCTCTCCTTGACCTGGGAGGTCGGCCACCACAGCAGAAGTGGCACTGTGTCAAGCTGAGGCTGAGTCACAAGAGGCAATCCAGCGTTCACCTGGCCCTCTTGCAACATTCACTCTGAAGACCCATCCACCTTGCCAGGTGGAAGCAGGGACCTCACAGTGCCTCACCAAGGTCCCAGCTGGTAGCCAGTGTCAACCGACAGACGCAGGAGGAAGTGAGCCTCAAGATGACCCCACCCCAGCCTGCTATGACTGCAGCTGCACGAGAGACCCTGAGTGGGGGCAAGAAGCATCCATTGAGCCCATCCATCCACGGACCTAGGAGACATCTTGACCAAGTGATTTTGGCTACTATGGAATGAATGTTTATTTCCTCCCCCAAATTCATACATTGAAGCCCAAGCCCCCAATATGATGGTATTTGGAGGTGGGGCCTTTGGGAGGTGATTAGGTTTAGGTGAGGTCATGAGGGTGGGCCCCCATGATGGGACTAGTGTCCTTACAAGGAGGGGAAGAGACTAGAGCTCTCTTTCTCTGTCTTTGGTGTGTGAGGACACAGTAAGAAGGCGGCCATCTACAAGCCAGAAGGAGAGTCCTCGCCAGGTGCTGACTCTGCCTACACCCTGTTCTTGGATCCTGGATCTCCTGAACTGTGAGGAAGAAGCTTCTGTTGTGTGAGCCACTCAATCTAGGCATTTTATTGTAGAGCCTGAGCTGACTAAGACATAAGCCATTAAACATCGGGGTGGTCCACAGATGGCCAGGACATTATGGGCTAGCTATTGGAATTCTGGAGTATGATGAATGGCTAGAGTTTCTCATGTTAGCTGTACCCCTTATGAACACCAACCAGACAAGAGACTGAGTCTCAGTTTTCTCATCTGTAAAAGGGAATAACAACAGTTCCTCTCACATAGCTTGGAGGGAGGATAAAATGCATGATAAGTCCTTGGAATGGCTCCAGGCACGTAGTAAATGCTCAGTAAATGTTCGATGGTGATGGCAGGTGATAGAGTGGGTGGTGGGAGCAGCAGTTACCACATATGGATTAGAAAATGATATGCAGAAGCTCTTGAAAATCAGTGAGAGTCTGCCATGCTGAGGGGACCAAGTGCTGGGGTGAGTGTGCTGGGTGGACAGCTCATTGGGGAGAAGGGAGGTGGAAGGGAACAGGGTGTGGGGCAGGAGCCTCTGCTCAGAGAGGAGGCTAGATGGCCCATCTTGGCACCGAGAGGTGCAAGGAGGAGGCTATCAGGCCAACCTAAGCCCCTGACAACCTAAGCCCCTTGGCTGCCTCCTAACCTTCCTACCAGCACTAGGAAGGGGGCACATCTGTCCCAACCTGAGTCAAAACCCAGGGCAAGAGGCTTACAGCTGGCCCCTGCTCTGCCTAGCCCCCCCCTCCAAACCCATGGCCCCCAAATTGGAGGCCTGGGCCAAACTGGAATCCTCCACAGCAAGGGCTAGGACAGCATATCTTTCCTGGGACTTCCTGTCAAAACCTCGGTGACACAGGTGGTCGCGGCAGGGGCCCGGAGGAGCAGAGAATATTTCCAAACCTGCAAGTAATTTACTATGTTTATTAAGTGGTTATTGTAGGTTAAATAACCAACACAGCCTTATTAAAAATACTCGAAGATGATAATCACCCAAGTCTACTGTTTGCTCCCGGCAGCAAGAAGCAAGCTGTCCTGCTGGGAGCGTCTTTAATAATGACGCGGCACGGAGCAGCATCGAGCCAGTGACTTCAGGAAGCTCCGTCTCCGTTCTGTCTGACAGCTTTATGCTCCATAAATACTCAGAGATTATTAAAAACATATTTATTTAAGATGAACAGCTCTCCTGCAGATACAAATCTAAGCCGATAAGGCTCATAAGCCCACTTACAATAATCAATGATAGTATTTAAACACCCAAACAGCTTTGCTTAAACTTGAGGCCCCAGGCTCCACAGGGCAAGGGGAGGCCACGCCAAGGGCAGGGATTAGCCGGAGGCCAGCAGACCCCGGGGAGACCAAGTACAGCTCCTAGAGCCCCTCCTCCCTCGCCCTCCAACCATCTCATCTCTCAGGGCCTCAGTTTTCCCCTCTGAACTATGGCCCTTCAACTCTCAAACACTATCAGTGTATTATGGCTCTGAGAGGCATCTGTGGGAAATAAAGGCCACCCCACAAAACAGCGATGGAATTCAATGAGAACATAGGGGATTAAGGCCGTTAGGAGGCCTAGACTCCTCTTCAAGGTTGGATCCCTCTCCACCTCCCCAAGTTCATCTCACCCTCCCGCCTCCGGGCACGGCTCCGTACACACATACCTCTCCTCCCTAGAACCCCACCATGCCCACCCCCTACCACACACTTTGCCCAGTGTATACAGTCATCCTTTCATGTCCCAAGCAAATACCACCTCTCCCAGGAAGCCTTCCTGGGCACCTCAGCCTACCACCAACCCTCCCCATTTTCTCATCATGGCTCATTATCACCGTTTGAAAGTGACCGTGCAATTATTTTTGTCCCATCCCATCCCCTGTCCTGGAGGGTCCAGAAGCACAGATGGGGTCTGTTACATTCACCATTGCCAGCAAGCCCCAGGCCCGGGACCGGGCAGAGCCCACACTCCATCAGCGCTCGCAGCACCCAAGGTAGGGCCGCGACTGCTGCACACACAAAAAAACTTTGCTTGTCAAGGACATCCGATGCCTGCCTGTGTCAGGACAGAGAGGAATTTTAGACTCACATTCTATTCCTGTGCCTGTCTCTCTCTTAATGACCATGGCTTTGCAAGATGCACTAAAATCTGTTAGGGCAAGTTGGCCTCTTTTCTCAGCCTTTCCAAAATAGGCTTCACTCTTTAAACAATGTTATTCCCATAAATTTTACAATAACTTGATTAGGTTCATTAAAAATTTACTGCAGTTTTTATTGTGATTGGTTGTGGGGGTTTGGGGTTTTGTTTTTTTCTTTGGAAGTTGGATCTCAGGTGTGAAGGGTTATATTAACTGCACTCTTCAATTTA
This sequence comes from Cryptoprocta ferox, assembly GCA_028646485.1. NCBI lineage: Eukaryota > Metazoa > Chordata > Mammalia > Carnivora > Eupleridae > Cryptoprocta > Cryptoprocta ferox. The sequence continues at coordinate 54,310,254 of CM053574.1, forward strand.
TAGCGAATTAGTCTTGTTGGGCCCTAAAATATCCCTCTCTTTCGGATTGTTGATCCTTATTCCCTTTCCCCCTTTCCCCGCTCCCCTCCCCGAAAGGTGACCAGCCTGCATTCAACGGGTGCTGTACATGTACTTTCAAAATGAGCATTGCTCTTTGGTGCGTATTTTTATTTATTTATTTTATTATTTTTTTTTGGTTGTTCTTTACCACCATTCTTCCAAAGTTTTTTTTTTCTTTTGATAGTTTACTGTCAAATTGGTTTCCATGTAACACCAGTGCTCATCCCCACAAGTGCCCTCCTCCATGCCCATCACCCCCCTTTCCCCCTGTCCCCCCCATCAGCCCTCAGTTTGTTCTCAGAATTCAAGAGTCTCTCATAGTTTGCCTCCCTCCTTCTCCCCAACTATTTTCCCCTTCCCCTCCCCCACGGTCTTCTGTTAAGTTTCTCCTATTCCACTTATGAGTGAAAACATATGGTATCTGTCCTTCTCTGCCTGACTTATGTCACTTAGCATAACACCCTCGAGTTCCATCCACGTTGCTACAAATGGCCAGATTTCATTCTTTCTCATTGCCATGTAGTATTCCATTGTATAGATAAACCACATTTCCTGATCCATTCATCACTTGATGGACATTTAGGCTCTTTCCATGATTTGGCTATTGTTGAAAGTGCCGCTATGAACATTGGGATACATGTGCCCTTATGCATCAGCACTTCTGTATCCCTTGGGTAAATCCCTAGCAGTGCTATTGCTGGGTCATAGGGGAGTTCTACTGTTAGTTTTTTGAGGAACCTCCACACTGTTTTCCAGAGCAGCTTGGTGCATATTTTTAATTCACAGAAAGTACCGTTTAAACTTCACGCTGTCTTTTTCCCCACTCGGCACTATTTTTAAGGTCGTTGCATGTTGTCAGGGGGCCAGCTCATCTGCTGTGACTTTACCCAGTGCCCCTCTGCTCTGCCGCCTCAACGCACACATGCCCCATACGCATGGGTGTGAGGTCTCTCAGAGATGTGTGCCCAGTTGGCTTGCCGGCTCCAGTCCCGTGTGCACAAGCCACTTTGCCAGGCACCATGACATCTCCCTCCCAAGCAGCTGCACATACCTGCCTTCCCACCTGAGGTCCCGTCACCCACAGTGCCCCGCCCTACTCAGCACCATCCAGCTTTTCTGTGTTTGCTGGAGTAGCAGGTGACAGCGAGCCCTTCACATTTTAATCTCCATTTCTCTGAGTGGTGGTGAGTCCAGGCCGTTTGTGTCTGAGTGTCTTGTAATTCTGCGTCACGGCATTGGGCTGTTTTCCTCTTTCACTCTCGCTGGTTTGCAGGAGTTTTTCTCATAGATCCTATGTGGGCAGTATAGACGCAGACCAGTAGAGATCCTAGTCTCTTGTTGTTCTCAGACATGGTGACTATCTCCTTCCCGTCCACTACCTGTATAGAACATTCTTCAGTGTCTTGCAATGAACAGAAATCCTTAATGATGATGTGAATATATTCACCCATTTTTTAAATAAATCTTACAGCCTATGTTTTTGGAACTGTGTTTAAGAAGACCTCACCCAGCCCTCAGTCACAAAGATAGGCACCTAGATGGCTTTGAACTTACAGATTTGAGGATACCTCATATTTTTTCAGGGTTAAATGATCCCATCCATGAAGAAAAACAGTGTTTTTAGTTGAAGTTATTGAAGGAATAAGTGGTCCTGCAGCTACCCCACCTACAACCACATGCCCTGTCCATCCTGTGCCCTGGACAGCCCTGATGAGGCCAGGAGGCTGGCCCTGACCTCAAGGTAGCCCCTCACATCTTTGCTCAAACAAGCTTACTAAGTGCCCATCTTGGAGGAGGCCGGGCACTTCCCAAGGTGATGGGGGACATTGTGGGGACAGAGAGCTAGCTCAACCATTAACAGGGAGACAGACAGTGTTTAAAAATAACAAACACAAGGGGCGCTTGCGTGGCTCATCAAGCATCTGACGCTTGGTTTCAAGTCAGGTCATGATCTCACAGTTTGTGGGACGGAGCCCCGCGTCTGGCTTCTCACTGACAATGTGGAGCCTGCTTGGGATTCTCTGTCTCTCTCTCTTTCTTTCTCTCTGCCCCTACCCTTTGTGTGCTCACTCTTGCTCTCTCTCTCTCAAAATAAATACATAAACTTTAAAAAAAAAATAACAAACCCAAGAAGTATAATTTCTTTTTTTTAAATTTTTTAATGTTTTATTTATTTTTGAGAGAGAGAGAGAGAGACAGCGTGAGCAGGGAAGGATCAGAGAGCGAGGGAAACAGAATCCGAAGACAGGCTCCAGGCTCTGAGCTGTCAGCACGGAGCCCGAAGCAGGGCTCGAACCCACGAACCGTGAGATCATGACCTGAGCCAAACCTGGATGCTCAACCTACTGAGCCACCCAAGCGTCCCTCAAGAAGTATAATTTCAAATGGTGTTCTCCATCTTGACCAAGGCATACACAAGAGTCTACATATGTAAACTGTGTCTGAACTGTACCCTTAAATTTTGTGCCCTTTACTCCATGTATATAATTGCTCCATTAAAAAAGTTTAAGAGATTTCCCCCACCAAAGGGGCCATCAACAGGGAAGAAAAGTCAACAGAGACTTCTGGGAGAAAATAGAACAAGAGACTCTCAGGTCCAGAGCCAGAGATGGACTGGGTCCCCAAAGGTGTAAAGCATCCTAACCAGAAGCAGCTGACACAGGGGTCAGGGGGTCAGGTTGGGAAGTCAGGCCAACCTGGATCCCAGTCCCAACTATGCCACTCATAAGTGTGATCTCAGGGAAGTTATGTGACCCCCCAGAGCCTCAATGTCCCCATCCACATAATAGGCTGGCACCACAACTGTCACGGGTGATGGGGCTGAAAGTCCTCTGGGGGAGTAAGATGTGCTGGGCATTCCTTCTTAAACTGTGACAATTCTGCCAGGGCAGGCCTTCCTTATTTCCTTGATGCCCGATGTCACTGGCAGCCCTGCCTGACCATGGGGAGCAGCTCCTGGCATTAAGGAAGGTGTTAAGAAACATAACACATCGGCTTCATCTACAGGGGAAGCGTTCAATAAATATCTGATCAGCCCCTTTCCAGAAATAGCCTCCTCAGATGCACAGACTTTATTTAGAGCAGGGTCTTGTTTGCATACTCGGGCCAGCCATGCCTGGGGAGAGCTGGCAGGGGTTGTAGGAGCTAGAGTGGGGTGGGGGGTGGGGGGAAAGCCCCACCAGCAGAGGCAGCTCCCCTCACACAAATATTGCCCCAGAAAACAGAAAACAGTTTGCAGAGCAAAAGACCATTGTTCTCAAGTAGCTGAAATCTGGCTCTTTATGAGAAATCTCTCTATTTTAAAATTTTGGCAAGTCAGTGAAATTGTTTAAGATACTATGTGGACCCAACAAAACTCATGTCTGGGATGCCAGCATGCTACCTTAAGGCATGTCTCCACTGCCCCTATGTTACAGGGGACACACAGAGAGGGAGGCCAACTTGGTCAAGGTTATACAGTGAGCAAGTTAGTAGACAATTGGGACCTCCATCCATCATCCATCCATCATCCATCTATCATCCACCATCCATCCATCCATCATCTGCCATCCATCATCATCTATCCATCATCCACCCATCATCCATCCCTCCCTCTCTCCCTCCCACCTTCTCCCCTCCCTCCATACATCCAACCATCATCCATCCAACCACTTATCCATCCATCCATACATACATACATACATCAACCATTCATTCGTTCCGATATTTGTTGAGTGCCTACTGCATGCCAGGCTCCTTATGACAGAGGCAGAAGACACAACAATGAACAGATAAAATAAAAGCAAGTCCTTCTCTCTACGCTATTACACTCTGGGGGAGGCTGACATACAAAACATCACGTTATAGAGTACATCAGGAGGTGACAGTGTTGTGAAGCAAAATAAAGCAAGGAAGAGGTGGAGAATGGTGGAGTTGCAATTTTCACTGCAGTGGCCAAGGAAGGACTTGCTGAAAAGGGAACACAGAGGGAAGACCCATAGGAAGAGATAGCCTGGAAGGGGAAACATTGAGGGTGAGTCCTAAGGCTGCCTATAGGGGGATGGTAAAGAGGTCAGCTGTGGAGAGGCAGAGAGCAGGGGTGGAGGTGGGAGACAGCAAGAGCATGCAGACCACGCACAAGTATCGTGAGTGTGGCTTTCAGTAAGGCAGAACTTGCTCTAAGGAACTCCGTATGTTGTGAGACGGGATGGAACAGGGAACAGAATGGAGGAGGAGCCCAGGGAGGAAGAAGGATATGGCGGGGAAGCTGGTGAGAGAAGGCTGTGGCCAGGAAGATGGTGGAGCGGCAGAAATGGGGGAATTAATTGGAGACTAGGTACACCAACAAGGTGAAGGTGGCCAGATGCGAGGTGGAGGAGGTGGGCATGGCATCAGGAGGGCACCAAGCCTTCAGGCCTGAATGTCTGGGAGCAGGGGGTAAAGCAAGGTGGGCACTTGAGTTCAGCCCTGCCATATAGAGATGGAGATGCCAACCAGGGGTCCCAAGTGGAGCTGTGCAGGCAGCACGTGGCTTTCGGGGAGGGGTTATGTCAGGTTCCCCGGGCCACCCCCAGGGCCAGCACACAGCAGTGCTCGATTCAGCTGTCTCCCCTGAAGGGCAGGGCCCCAGCTCACCCTTCTTTTCCAGGTCAGCCAGCATCACATCTTCCCGCCCCCCACCACACAGGCTGGTGTCAGCCTCCCTCAGACCCCCTACCTCACCCAGTGAGCGTCTTGCCCGAGGTCACACAGACAAGGAGCCGTCATGGAATAGAGGCTGCTCGGGCAGCTCTTGGGAAGGCAGGCCAGGGGAAAGCTCCCATCGCCTACCCCTGGATGGCCAGATTCAGCAAATAACAACATAGACACCCAGCTACACTCATTTTTCACATAAGCAATGAATAATTGGATGGGACATTCTTCTACTAAAAAAAAATTGCTCTTGGTTGATCTGAAATTCAAATTGAACTCCGAGTCCTTTGTCTGGCAACCCTATCCATAACCCCTAAGGAACAGGCCAGCTGTGTTCATGGAGATACCAGAGGCTTTGAGCCCCCTCCCCCGCACCTCGCCGTGCTCAGTCCCTTCCGAGAGGCCGTGCACGAACCACTGGGTCCTTGCGAGGACCTGCGGTGGGGGCATCACTTCTCTCCTTTGAAGATAAGAGAATTGAGCCTCAGAGAGAGGGGGAAATCTGTGAGGGGTTCACAGAAGTGAGGAGCAGGAGAGAGACCTGGATCAGGGTACCCGGCTCCAAAGTCCGTGTCTAGCAGCTGGCCTAGAGTTCAGGAATCCCAGGTCCTGGCACAGCCCTTCCTCAGTGTTGGAGGTGAATGGGTATCCGGTCATACACACAGAACACAGACTCCTGGGTCACTGGCAAGTGCAGAGGGGCTGCCCAGGGCTCGGTCAGCACCAGGAGAGGTCAGTAGGGACAATGAGCAGGGATTTGGGGACCGCGGGCGTCTCCCCTAGAAACATGATGTGGAGAAGACTGGTGTGGACCTCTGAAGGTCTCTGAAGCTGCATTTGTCACTTCCCCTCATAAGTACCATCAACACCTCCAATGTGAGGTGGCCTTAACTGAGTTCCCATGTGCCTCCAGGCTGCCAACACTTTGTATGATCTTTAGGGTAGATTGTAAAAATGGTCCCAATTGCCACCCCTTCTTTCTACTCTGCCTTCTGCAATGTGATTGTGTGGCTACCTCCCATCAGTAAGCAGGGTCTATTCCCCCATTCCTTTAACTAATAGAAAATACTGGAAAGAACACTGGGCCTTGTTCCAAGCCAAGGCCTCAATAGGCTTGGTTTGCTTCTGATCTCACTCTTAGACATCTGCAACCAGCACATGATGAAGCCCAGACAGCCACCGGAAGGTGGGAGGCCCCATGGAGAAAGTCCCCACCATCAACGCCGAGGCCCTGGACGTGTGAGTGAGCCTGGAAAGAACAAACCAGCCCAAACTGGCAAGCCCCGGAGTTGTGAGCTGCATACATGATGGCTGTTTGAAGCCACAACGTTCTGGGGTAGTTTGTTATGCAGCAAAAGTTAGCTGATACAGCCTCTGCCTTCTCTCTGTTCCTCAGTTTCAAAACTTTAAAGTCCTCTTAGATTGGTGGGGGTGGGGAGAGTGCCCCGCTCCATCTCTCTGCTCCCCAGCCTCTCCTTTCCACTCAGACTGAGGGTGCTCCTTTCCCTGGACCACCCTTCCGAGTGTTCTCTGAACGCTCACCACAGAACAGCACTGTCAGGCCGACTTGCCCTTGGATACCCCACGAGAGCCTGAGCCCTTCCAGGTGGAGGGCTTGTCTTGATCATCTCTGCTACCCTGGGAGCAAGATGGGCCGGCTTTGCATGGAGGGGGCTTTAAGGAATAATTTAAAGAATAATTTAAGGAATAATTGCATCCAGCTGCCTACGTTCAGATCCCAGATCTATGCTTCAAAATTGGGTGGCTTGGGCAGGTAGCTAAGTCCCAGTGCCTTGGTTTCCCTGTCTGTAAAATGAGGAGACTGGCACCTTCAGCTCAGAGTTGTTTGTGAGGATTAAGTCCGTGAATGCTCAAAACAGTGCCTTGCGGGCAGCAAGTTACTGCCGACTGCTGGTGTTTAATAAATAACTGTGTGGATGGTGAAGAGCCTTGTCCAAGTTCCCTCAGCAGGTGGCAGAGGCACGTGGCTCTTCCTGGTCCTGACTCATCCTCATCTCATCCTTAGGGACACCTTGAAATGTGGGTCCTGCTTCCGGATCCGAGCCAGTGGGTCCTGAGTCAGGTCTCTGTGTCAAGGGCCCTCGCCCTCCTCCTGGGGGCTGAGGCTGTTGACCCCCTTGTGGCCCACTGCTGGGCCCAGGCCAGCCTCCTCTGCACCCTCAGCCTGTCAGCTCCCCTGTGACGTCTTTTCCTCCCCTCCTGTTCTCACCTCCTCCCAGGAAATGTCACTGCAACAACATTGATAAATATTTATAAAGGCAGCCAAGGAGATAGGGCGCAAACAAGCCAAATAAATAAGCACATTTTAAAATACTGTGCTTGACAGCTGACTTCCCCTGATCGAGGATCCACGTGTGTCTGGGTATACGTGTGTGTGTGCACCCGTGCGTGCACTCACACACAAGCCACACGTCCTCCTACGTCAGCTCACAGGACGCTAGCTCCTTCTAGGTCATCCATGGAGACCAGCGGGGGCCGGAGGGGCTCACCCCGGGTGGCTCATCTGGACAGTGGCAGTTGGGGACCCGGGCCTGGCATTGCCGGCTTCATGCATGTGGAGGTCCCCACTCGGCCCAGTCTCTATAAACAGAGAACAGCTGTTAGCAAATGCATTAGGGGATTTGGTGTTTACTCTGCTCTTATCTGTGGCAATAACTGTGGGTTTAGGGGAGACAACCAGAGTCTGTCCCTCGGGCCTGCCCGTCAATGGGGTGTCAGCGCCGGCTCCTGGCGCATGTGGGGCTGCCCACGGCATCCTAGCAGGCTTTTTTCAAGGAAGGACAGTTCCCAGTAGGGCTCCAGGCCAGCTCATCCTCCTCCTAGGACCGCAAGCAGGCTTCCCTGTGTGTGGCAGGAGGCCCAGCCGTGGATAAGTCTTTCCACCTGGGTCTGAGTTTCCCCTAAAAATGCCCCAAAGCTACCGGCCTCTATGTGGATTCCCTACTTATCACTACCCCAGAGGAAGAGGAAAGCCTTGCCCGTCTACACCTAGCTCAGGTAAGACAGCATCCTTTCTACTCCCCCTACCCCAGACCACCTGCAGGGCCTCAAGGAGAGGCAGGGAAGGCAGGGCCACCTCTTCCTCACATTGTTGGATGCTATGTGCCAAGCTCTTCACCCCATGCCCTGGCCCTATTATAACAAACACCTCTCTAGTTTACAGGGAGGAACCAGAGACACAAAGGGCCCCAGAGTCCGGCCAGTGGCAGCAAGGATCCCCGCGGGGATGCAGCCGTCACTGCCCTGTGCTCAGGGGGCCCCTGGGAGAGCCAGCCCCTGCCTTTACCCGCTTGCCACCCTGATAGACCCAGGCAGAGCAGCACTACTGTCGGAAGACTGGGTCACCGGAGAGGTGGAGGGGGGGGCGGTGCTCAGGCTTCCTGGGCAGCTCTGCTCTCGGGGAGGAAGGGTGGACCCTGACACTAGAGCCTGAGGGTCCTGAAGCACCCGCCTGGCTGCAGGGACTGGGGACAGGCAGGGGGTGCAGCGGGATGGCAGCTGGCCCCGCCCCCACTGAGTCAGCCCTGCCCCTGGGACCCCGCACGCCACCCACGCACCCACGCAGTCTCCGGGGTCCCCCTGCACACTCAGTGCCCACTAACTTGCTCACCCTCATGCTGGCTCCCACCCACCCCTGGGCCGGAAGCCACACTCGCCCCTCCCAATCCCTCAGGAAGGGAGAGGGTGTCCTGGAAGAACTGCCCAGAACCTCTCCCAATTGCCCCGTCCTGCCCCACAGGGGGAGCATTCCTGCCCCTGAGGACCAGTCACTGGGGTTCCTGCCCAACGGCTCTGAGGGGCCCACAGAGCCAGTGTCCCCAGACCCAGGATCCTCAGTGGCATGGTACTTTCAGCTTCAGAGCCCTCTAGCCTCGTCATTCCCTGAAGGCCCTTCTCCTAGGTGGAAATAAGGTTTTCCCTTACTTTTCTTTTTATTCCCTGATCTAGGAAATGGCCTTTTTTTTTTTTTAATAAGGAAGTTATTTTTTAAGTTTTTTTTTTTTAATTTATTTTGAGAGAGCAAAAGAGAGTGAGTGGGGAAGGCACAGACAGAGAGAAAGGATCCAAGCAGGCTCCGTGCTGTTAGTGCAGAGCCGATGCAGGGCTTGATCTCCCAAACCGTGTGATCATGACCAGAGCCAAAGTCAGGAGTCAGACGCTTAACCAACCGAGCTACCCAGGCACCCTGACGAGGCGCCCCTTATTCCAAAAGGACAAACAGCAAGGTGAAGACCAGGCTCGGACCTGGCTGGGACCCAGGCAGGCTCCTTACACTCCCTGGTGCTCCCCGCCTGTGAAGGGGGGCAGAGCCACCAAAGGCCCCTCCGGCTCCCCTTCCAGAGCCCTTGTGCGTTACTTCTTTTGTCTGGCTGAGGGCAGCCTTCCTAGGTGCCGACGCCTTCTGGGGGGGGGGGGGGGACCGGGAAGGGAAAGGGCACAGAAAGAAGCCGGGAGGGACGAGGTTTCCACTACATCGGCCATGGCCAAATCCGTGGGAGTGACTGAGCGGACCCAAGAGTCCCTGGACTGGAATTTTTAACCCCGAAGCAGATGTCCACCCACCATTGGCTGCAGACCATCGCCCCTCGGGGAGGAAGGGAGTCACAACCCCCCGAGGCCTCTCAGCAAGGGGAGCCCATCAGCCCCCAGCGCTGGAAGAAGGGACAGCCGTGATCTCCTAGCAGCCACCATTCATGTGCCTGGGGACAGTGCGGGCCACCACCAGCATCCACGGCTGAACCTCCCTATGCCTGGTGCTGCCCGTCCCCAGACCCCGGTGAACATTGGTGTCCCAAGGACTGGGGTGGCCGTGGGGCATGGCAAGAGAGGCAACCCCGGCTGTGACATTCAACCCGGTCTGGCCAGCTCTGCAGAGAAGGCCTGGCCACATCCCCTCAGCTCCTCCTGGAGTGGTCTATGCAGTCTCCTCCACAAGCTGAGAGCCAGCAGAGAGAGAGAGAGAGAGGCCACACTCAATTCGCTGCCCCCCGGTGCCCGTGCCCAGGCTCCCCCGGGGGAGCAAGAACTCCCTGTCACTCACCCAGGACACCTTTCGCAAAAGGAAGGCATGCAAAGGCCACCCGGAGAGGGTGATGCAAAGCTCTGCTCTCACCCACGATGTGGCCAGGCTCTAGGTGCTGCTCTAGCACTGGGGCCCCAGCCCCCGGTGGCCAGCAAGCCTGACCCCTCTGGGCTCCTCTCTGTCTGTCCCCAAACCCAGCCCAGGGATGCTCCACACAGCCGGCTGTGACTGGGGTCCTGCATCATGAGCCAAGAGCCCGGGTGCCCTCCAGCCACCCTACCTGGACCTGCCCTGCCCTCACCTCCCTTCAGCCCCAGCATGGACCCTGCCTCCTGGGCCCCCTCGTGCCCGGACCCTGCAGCTGTCCCTTCAGAGGAGCCCCCTCCCCTCCCTCCTCCCAGCACCCACCTCTCTCCCCAGCCTTCCCCACTCACTGGGCCTGTGCACTCCCCTGGCAGAAGGGGAGGGGGTCCAGAGCATGCTGCCGGCCTCCTGTGGCTTTGGCGCCCTTCCAAAAGCCTGCCAGACACCCACGGCGCAGTACTCCCCTGAACATACTCTCTGCAAGTAGGACCTTGTGTTTGTCTGTGTTGTTATTTGTTCAGTGCTTCTGCCCCTGAACCACCCCCACCCCCCACCGGTTAGCACATGAGCTCCAGGCAGGAAAGGACAGGGTCAGCCTGTCCCTGTGGTCTCCCTAGTGCCCAGCCTCACACAGAGAAGATGTTGCAAATGCGAGTGTGGCCTGAAGGGTCCACCCTTCAGGGACAGAGCTCTCCTCTGGCGGGACCCAGTGTGTCCACACAGGAGTCCACACAAGGACCCTCGCCATCAAGTCTGAGGGCCCAGGATGCGGGCACGGGGCTCTGGGCCTGCCAGGGGGCCAAGAGGAAGCAGGAGAGGAGAGGCTCTCTGAGATCAGGAGGCCTGGTCTCTGGGGGGTGGCCTGTTATCAGAGGCCCGGGGAGGAGGATGGAGCTGGAGAAGCGATTGCTGGATCCCAGTGAGGATGACGGGCCTCACGTTCCTGTGTAGAAATGGGGGGCTCTGCACCGGGGGAAAATCCAGTGCCGTGCACACGCAGGCACATGCACACGTACAAACGCAGGCCATGAGCACACACTTGTGGGCTTACACACACGAGGCACAACCACCACCCACTGAAATAGATAGATACACAGGGGCCAGTGTATGTGTCACCAAAGCATGGACTGAGTCACACAACTTCAGACACAAGCACACACGGACACATGTAAGGCACAAATGCCCTCGTGCTCACAAAGACACACAGACATAAATAATAGACAGCTGCATGCCTGCAAGATACTAAAGACCTAAAAGCATACACACACGTGTGCAAATAAACTCAGCCACAACCTAGGCAGAGCTGGACACACTCACACCTATACCATGCACAGTCTCGCTCCGTCTCTCGCTGTCTGTCTCCCCCGTCCTCCCCCCACACACTGGCTCACCATTGTCACAAGACAGCCTCGTGCGCCTTCAGTCTGAGCCCAGAATAGTGTCCCCCACCTCTGGCTCCCCCTCCCCTTCCCCAATTAGCCCAGGAAATGGGGGCTGCTGGAACAGCCAATTCAGCCTGGGCCTTGGGCACGCCTGGAGCGAAGAAGCACCTGTCACTTCGAGGATCCCTCTCTGCTCACTGACTTCTCCCACCCCAGCACAGCCCAGAGTGTTAAGGGGGCCAGAGCAGCCTCAGAAGGAGAGGCGAGAACGGAGCGCTCACTTCAGGAGCCCTTCCCAGGCCTTCCCAGCCCTTCCCAGCCCTTCCGCAGCCCAGAGACTCTCCCCACAGCTGTCCATCCATCTAGCAAATATTTCCTGGGCACCTACTGTGTGACAGGCACTCACCAGACTCTGGGGACACGGTGGTGAGCAGAGACTGGCCACCCAGCCCTCCTGGAGCTGATGGTTTAGTGCAAGACAAACACACTCATCAACCCATCGCAAGAACAATGGTTGGATTGCAGATCTGCCTGAGGTGACCCCAGCCTTGGAGAGGCCGGGCTCGCTTTCCCTGGGTCTGAAGCATCTTGACCTGAGCCACCTCCTCGGTGAGGTGGGGTGGAGAGGATTCTGGGAGGGGGTCAGAGTAAGCACATAGGCCTTGACCTGGTCTGGAATGAGTGAAAAAGGCTTGGAAGCCACATCTTTCCCCCCTTGGCACTTCTCAGGGCTGCAGGTGAAGCAGGCACTTTTCCGTTCTCTGAGATCATCACCGCAGGGGTACACAGCTCCGGTCCCCTGTGACTCGGGATGCTGTCCTCCAGCTGGCTTAGAGCCGGAAGACCCATTGCAGACATAGAGACACTGAGACCCCAAAACCCAAGCACCAAGGCACCCAAACACCCAAAACAACACAGCCAATTAGCCATGGTGCCTTCTAGAGCAGCTGTCCAGTCTCCTTGTTGTGCAGATGGGGAAACTAAGGCCACGTCCTCCCTCCCTACTTGGAGGACAGGTGGGCAGCGGGGGCAGAAGCAGGGGCCAGGACTGAAGGGATCCCCACAGGGCAGGAATGTGGGTGCATGTGTACCCATGTGTGCCCATGTGTGCATGCATGTGCCATGAGGTGGTATGGAGGGGCTAGGACATGAGCAAGCTGGCATTGGGCATGGAGAGTGTCTGTTCTGATTGCTCAGTGCTCCTACCACAATCTTGCTCGATGCTTAGCAAAGCACAAAGTCAAAGCGTGGGGCCTCACCAGGAGCACTGCTTGCTCACCAGGCACAAATACAACTAGCTTTTGCTGCATAACAAACCATCCCCAACTCAATGTCTTAAGACAATAACCAATTTTTTCTGAATGTTTATTTATTTATTGTTGAGAGAGCACTCATGGATGCAAATAGGAGAGGGGCAAAGAGAGAATCCCAAGCATGGGACATGGGGCTCAAACCCACAGATGGTGGGATCACGACCTGAGCCAAAATCAAGAGTCAGGGGCTTAACCGACTGAGCCCTCCAGGTGCCCCAAAACAATAACCATTCTGTGGGTCAACTGGGTGCTGGTTTGACCCAGATCTGCCAGGCTTTCCCAAGTATCTGTGGGTAGCATGAAGTTCTAGAGTGGCTCGCCGCCATGTCTGGGTATTAGCAGTTCTGTTGGCCAATGCACCTTGGCTCTCCAGTTGGCTTCTTACTTTCTAGCTGCAGGTGAGCCCAGGTGCCTCCCCATGATGGTCTTGGGTTTAAGGATATCGAGAGAGCTCCAGCACACAGGTGATTTTTCAGCCTCTGTCAGCAACACATTTGCTGATGTCCCATCAGCAAACAAGTGATGTGAATGAGTCCCTATTCCACAGGTGGAGAAGTAGACCCTAGTTGGACGGGAGGAGCCACGGAGTCCTCTTGTGAAGGGGCTAAAAGGAGAGATTTGTGGCCATTTCTGCAATCAGTCCATCGGTGGTCCACACTAGAGGAGATGAGGTGACCTCCGGGGGGTCGCAGCCAGATGCCCAGAAGGGCTGGGCTGGCAGTGCACTTGGGGGAGACATCCCAGGCACGGTCCACAGCAGGAACCGGCGGGGACTGTGGTTCAGCTAGGTGGCAGCCCTGCTGGGCACGGCCACACACCATCGCATGAGAACACGGGCCCAGGGCTGCCTGGGATCCCAACATTGCAAGACACCTCAGATATCTGCATTTTTATGTGAAATCTACTGAATTGTCAAGTAATTAAACTTTTTCAGCAACAAAAGGAATTTTCAGTACATTAAAATACTTTCGTAACAACTCGGAGCAAAGGGTTGCAACACCGGCCCAGGACGTGAGCTCACAGATGTGAGGTTTAGTGAAAATGGCCAGAGCGCCTCTGGCCAGAGAGGCAGGCTAGTGGGGGCTGCACAGAGCAGACATTTCCCTGGGGCTCTTCCAAGGGGCAGGCAACGTCCCCTCCCTTGGTCTGGGGGGGGGGTTTCCCCAAGGGACACATGCGTGGGCATCAGCGCGCTTGAAAGCGCATTCTACCTGGGAGGCTGTGAATATGCACAATGGCTGTGACCCAGGGAACAGCCTACTCGTCTGCTCTAAGTCTGTGGCAGGAATGAAGGCTTACTGGAGGCCGCAGAGGGGAGTTATTCACAGTGGCGTGTGGTGAGGACAACCGTGAGACAGAAGTTTACCCTGTGCCGGCATCCTTCTTGCTAATACCTTCTATTTATTAACTCACTTAGGCTGGACTGTATAACTCTATTCATGACAATGAGTAGATAATTCATTAGCTATGACTATCTTTATCAATGATAATTCATCACCATCCCATTTTACAGATGAGGAAGCCGAGGGGCGGGAAGCGAGGTCCTGTGACCTGGTCTGTGGGGCTGAGCCCCCCTGCACTCTGCCTCTCTAATCAGGGGCTGACATATGCCGCTTCAATGGGCTGACGTGGTTTAAAGGGGACAGCTCCCAAATGATGCCCACTGTGGGGAGTGCACGGCATGGGGGCACAGATGGAGGGTGCTATTGGATGGGTGCAGGCACAGGACACCCCCGCGGGGTCTCCCCTCCTGTCCTGGGAGACTGACGTCAAGGTGTGGCCTGGTCTCTCAGCACCATCTCCAGTAGGTCAGTGAACCCGGAAGCAGGGCAGCTGAGGCCGTCCTCATGGCTCGGCCGTGCACAGTGGGGCTTCCCCTTGTCTCCGGGTCCAGGGCACACGGAGCAGGCGTCACCTCCGCCCATGGCTCCCACAGGTACCCTAGTGCTCCTGGAACCCAGCCCCCTCCGGTCCATGCCTCTTGCAGGGAGACGATGGTACACTGGCCTGGGGCACTGTGCACCTTGCAGGTGGGTCCTAGGCAGGGGACAGAGATCCTGGGCAAGTAAGAGGCTCAGAGGCCAATGTGGGGATGGAGGAGCCAAGGGTTGCAGCCAGGTGCCAGGGAGACCCACCTGCCACTTCAGGTCCCCTGGCAGGAACAGAGAGAGCCTCTGGGAGCTAGCAGGGACCCAAGGACCTCCCCCGCCAACACCACCTCCCCCAGGGAGGGACCAGCCATGGGGAAAAAGACAAAGTGCTTTTGTTCATGATCGTGTTCATCAGGAGGCCAAAGCTACTCGGTTCTACCTGGACAAAGCAGAGAAGGGATGGGCACCTCCCCCAGGGAGCCCACCTGGGTACCACAGCTGTGCCTGGAGCACTCCATTTGTCACCTGTACGACCTCATGACAGCTCATGAAGCTCAGGCAGAGACACAGAAGGTCAGAGGCTGCACATCCGCAGGCACAAGGCCAAGAGGTGGCCCTTGATCTGCCCCAGACCCCGCCCGGAGCAGGGAGCAGCCCACCCGAGGCCACCTCTCCCACCTGGGAGGAGATGGCGAAGGGTGGAAATTAGGTCAGTGTCTTAAGGAGGAGGAAAAGATACCAGAATCCGTGTGACCGCGGCGGGCTGGCGAGTGCCCCATCGCAGAGACAGCAGGTAATGGGAAAACTTTCTTCAATTATGTGAAGAAGAGCGAGCGCCCTCAGCCAAGCTACAGGCAAGGACGGAGCCGATAACAGATGACTGGGAGAGGTGGCCGCTTAATGGGTTTTTCCCTGCCATCAGTTAGCCTGAGCCAGTGGCCCCGGTGACAGCGAGGGGCGAGGCGCTGGGGGAAGGCAGGCGGGGCGGCAAGGGCACGGCTCCAGGGCCCTGCTATGATAGCTGTTCTCCTGTCCTGCACCTGGTGACAAGGAGTGTGGTGACAGAGCAGCGCAGGACTCTGGCGTTCAGCACACATGCCTGGGAGGGGCCACAGGGCTTGGCAGGAGGGGACTGCCTCCCCACGTCAGGACACCTGCCCAGGCCACACACAGACATGACTGCCCACATATGGATCACACGTGCACCAGCTCTCACATACAGACGCCCAGACCCAGACGCGTGCGGACACACAGCTGGACGCGTGGACCACGTCTGCTCACACACTCTCTCGTGGCCACACACGCACTCCCAGATACTCAACACACCCAGACCCCAAACACACACACACACACTCACACACATGCTCACAAAACACACTCAGATGCAGCCAAAGACGCACACTCAAATGCACATGGACCCACAAGGACACAAATCACATGTGCGCGTGCGCACACACACACACACAGATGTTCATACTCAGACAGAAACACACACACACTTACGCACTCACATATGCTCACCAGACACACACTCCTCAAGTTCCCAGTCGTGTGGACACGGGGACCAAACCCTCTCCCCATGGGCAGGTCCACAAAACCGCACACAGGGTACCTCCTGCGCACACCACCCCCAGGGCTATGAGATGCCTTGTAGCATGCTTCTCCCTCCCCACCCGCCACCACCCGGCCATCTTGTCTGGGGAGGCCTCCCTCACCTGGCCTCATCTCACCTGTCCAAGGTTCACCCTGACTGAAGGAAAGACCTTCTCAGCACAGCCCTGACGCCAACGGGCCATGGGGGCAGCCTAGACCTTGGGCCATCCCACCAGCCCTGAGCCCACATTGACTTCCATTCCTCAGTCACCTGTTTAGCATCTATCAGGTTCTGGGACTGTATTCCATTCAGGGTTATTGCAAACAGCATGGGCCAAGACCACACCTCGTGAGATGAGCTGTGTGCACGAGCAGGGACACGGAAGCAGAGCCCACGCATGTGAGAGGGGCTCATTACCGTGCAAAAGCCGAACAGAGCAGGTGAGAGAGAGTCCCGCAGGAAGCCGGTTAACGATGCTCATGAAAGGCCTCATTGAGAAAGAGGCAAGGGGCTCCAGGCAGATGCAATGTGAGGGCAGAGGGCAAGGGTGCAACCCTGGGAATATTGGGGGTGGGGCCAGCCAGAAATAAGGCCGGGAGGAACAGACAGCGCACTGTGGGAGGCTGAATGGTCCACTCTGAGGGTCTGGTGCCAGGCAGCAAGCCAGAGGCTCCGGCATTAGCCCAGGTGAGAGCAGCACAGGGCTCTAACCAGGGCAGGTAGTGGAGGCAGCCAGGTCCTGGGTACACGTCGGAGCAGAGCCAAGAGGATTTCCTGGTGGACCGGCACGGGAACAGGCGGGAGAGAGTGGAGGGTGGCTGACTGTGGCCACGGTCTGAGACGAGGGAGCCTGCATCAGAGCTGATGGGGACAGAGGACACGCATGCCGCTCGGAAATGCCCCCTGCAAAGCTCTCCTCATCCCGGGAATACATCACTTCACATGGCAGAAGGGCCTTGGCAGGTGTGATTAAGTCAAGGGTGTTGAGCTGGGGAGGTGATGCTGGATTATCCGGGTGGGCTCCATGTCGTCGCACAGGTCCTTCGAAGGAGGCATAAGGAGGAAAGAGGGTCTGAGTCAGAGAAGTAAGCAGATGGAGGCAGATGAGAAGATGTTACTCGGGCTTTGAAGGAAGGAGGCCATCAGCCAGCGAGTACAGGGGCCTCTAGAAGGGGCCTTTCTAAGCAGTTGGAAAGGCAAGGAACCAGATTTTCTCCTGGAGCCCCCAGAAGGAAGGCCGTCCTCCTGACACCTGATGCTAGGACCTCTGGCCCCCAGAAGTGTAAGGGAATGAATGTGTCACTTCAGCCGGGTGTGCAGTTATTTGGTGATTTGGGAGGAAGCTAACACCAACATGTTCAGGAGGAGATGGTAAGTCAGATCTGAATGCACAAGTGTGCGGTTCTGGGGAGGAGGCCGGCGG
The DNA here is from genome assembly GCA_028646485.1 of Cryptoprocta ferox. Taxonomy (NCBI): domain Eukaryota; kingdom Metazoa; phylum Chordata; class Mammalia; order Carnivora; family Eupleridae; genus Cryptoprocta; species Cryptoprocta ferox. Next base: position 54,327,696 of record CM053574.1, read on the forward strand.
AAGTCGTAAATTTGGGAGCTATTGGGTTCCAGGGGGTGTGGGGAGCCCTGACACCAGGTGAGGCCATGGGAATCTGTGTCATAGGCACAGGAAGGGGACTCAGCCTGAGCACAGGTCCCCAGTGTTAGGAGGTCAGAGAGATGAAAGAAGACAGAGGAGGAGGCTGAGAAGGTTTTCTCCTAGAAGCCAAGCTTCAGAAAGGAAGAGGAGGGGTGCCTGAGGGGCTCAGTTGGTTGAGCATCCGACTCCTGGCTTTGGCTCAGGTCATGATCTCACGGTTGTGAGATCGAGCCTCATATCGGGCTCCGAACTGATCGTGGAGCCACTTGCGATTCTCCCTCTCCCTCCCTGCCTCTGCCCCTCCCCTGCTCCAGCTCTCTGTCTCTCTCAAATTAAAAATAATAATAATAAAATGAAAAGGAAGAGGAGACCCTGAACCACCCTTTGGTGGGTACAAGCCTGAGGGGGGTGGATTGTGATGGTCCAACGCCATCAGGACAGTCTGTTACCTGACTGAAGCACAGGCATGTGGCCCCCGGGAGCAGGCAGTGCTCCGCAGGGAGTCACCCATGGGTTTCTGGAAGAGCATCTCCCCTGGTACAAGACTTGGCAATGCAGGGAGGTCCTTTGTCCCCACTGTCCCTGCCCTGCTGGGATGCTCTCACACGCAGATGCGATGCTAACAGCTGCAGAAGACACCTTGCAACCACAATGAGAAGGCAAGAGAATTTCAGAGACTCTGACACGCTCTCTGGTTGTGTCCAAATACCCCCAGACTGCTTATTCCCCATTCCCCAACCCCCACCCACCCGCTCTGTGCCCCCGGAGGCCAACCCCACACACCCCAATCAGCTCAGCTCCCTCCAAGGTCACTGGCCAGTGGCAGGTGTGGAAAGAGATCCGAGGGAGGTACAGGGGTCAGGATGTTTCTTCCCCTCCCCGCATTCTCGGGGCTCCCTTATCTGGAGCAGCCGCACCCCTTTCTCTCAGACCATGTCTTCTGTTGAGGACTCCCCCATCCACCCCTCCCCTGGTTTCTGGCAACATGATTGATTTCTATCCCTGGCCCTTTGGGGCTAGAGGAAACAAGAGCTCCCAGCTGCTGCTCATTTCTCAATGACACTGTGCGTTCCTTTGACCCTCTTCATCTGCAAAAAAAAGTCCTTTCATTCAAATCCACACAACTGGCCATCTCCTGACTTAACTGTTACCTAAGATCATCAAATATGCATATGCCTTGAAGCACATTGGGCAGCCAGGAGCATTCCTAACAGACTCACCCCGTTAGGGCCTCAGTGAGCGGGGAGACAGACCTTCCAGCAGGTAATTATAACATCATACCTGCGCAGGGCTGGAAGTCCATCCGAGAGCCCAGACCCGATCTCATCAGAAGTTGCCGCACCCCTGCACTGGAGATTAAGGGATTCAATGCACTCCACTTGGAATTAAGGCAGTTTCACTTGGATTTCTGTCTCTTGCAACCAAAAGAAAAACTTCTAATAGTTGTCTTAAACAGGGAGACCCCAAAGCGGGCTGTGTTTGACTACTGACTCTGGCAACTCGGAAAACAGGGGCAAGAGAAAGTGTCAGAAAAGCTTAAATTAGTTAAGCTAAAAACTGAACACATGAACGTCCCCAACCCATGAAATACACAAAAAGCAAGTAAAATGGCAATAAAATCTTAAGGGGAACAAAAAGGAGAAATCAGAAGCGAGGTGACAGAAGCAAGCCTGAAATTACTAATTACAATACGTGTTTAACTCCTTGCTTTACAGTAAGTCTAACGCAAACCCGATGAAAGAGTCCACGTTTCCAGATCAAGTAAAACAAAATCAAGCTAGGTGCTGTTCATGAGAGATGTTTCCTGGCAAAGTTACAAAAGATAAATATATAGCAAGGTATAAAATCAGGAGGAAAGCAAGGGCCAAATATTATTTTCAGATATAGCCACAGATAAGACACAAAGCATTACACGGGCAAGGAGCGCCACACTGTCGTGAAATTTTATGCACCAAATTACCTCGCATTTAAATATAGAAAGTAAAAACTCATGGAAATATGAGGGAGTTTGGTGAATATACTCTACTAATGAGGACTATAATTCATTTCTCACAATCTTGATAGACCAAGTAGGCAGAAAGAAAGCCAGCAGGAAATAAAGAATCTGAATAATGTTATTAATAACGCGTGTGGGTGTATATGTGGGGGGGATACGTATTGTAAAACTTAAACCTTAGAAACAAAAAACATGTCTTCCTTTGCAATACCCCTGGAATAAACTGGTCAAATCCTTCACCACCAAAATATTTAAATAAATTCTGTGACCAAATAACACAAAAACAGAGAAACTGTATGGACCACATTCTCCGTGCAACGGAAGGAAATATTTCACTTTAATTACAAAAGTTGCCAGAAAGATCTTTCAGAAAATTTAAGGAAGACTTGAATAAACAGAGACATGAGCCTTCGCCTTGTTTGGCATGATTTAATCCTACTATGGTATTTTTAAAAAAATTTTTTAATGTTTATTTCTTATTGAGACAGAGAGAAACAGAACGTGAGTGGGGGAGGGGCAGAGAGAGAGGGAGAAACAGATCTGAAGCAGGATCCAGGCTCCAGGCTCTGAGCTGTCAACACAGAGCCCAACGTGGGGCTCGAACCCACAAACCATGAGATCATGACCTGAGCTAAAGTCGGACACTTAACCGACTGAGCCACCCAGCCGCCCCATTACTATGGTATTTTTATATAAATTCCACCCAGACCAACCTCCCAAGATGATACAATTCAACTTGAAATTCAGATGAGATTTTTATCTTTTTGACTTTGAAAAAAATCATTGCACAATAGACCAGGAATATTTCGTTTATGAATGGACAAGGAAATGTTGAAAAGAAGTCAACTGAGGAGATGCTCGCTCTCCCAGGTATTAAAACCTGGCATAAAGCCATAATCTACAAACCTGTGCCATTGAGGTAGCCATTAGGCCCGTGGAATGGACCAGAGCATGAGGAAAATGCCCAGCACTTCCAAAGTACTCTCAGGCAACAAAAGGGAAAAAACAAGCACGGGAGTGGCAGAGAGAGAGGGAGACACAGAATCCGAAGCAGGCTCCAGGCTCTGAGCTGTCAGCACAGAGCCCGATGAGGGGCTCGAACCCACGGACTGTGAAATCATGACCTGAGCCAAAGTCTGATGCTTATCCGACTGAGCCACCCAGGCGCCCCAAGGGTTAATATTCTTAACATATAAATAATCAAGGAAATATTAACATACAAATAGAAAAATGAGCAAAGAGTATGAACAATTTTCAATAGGAAAAATACAAATACAAAAAGGCATTTGAAAAAATTGTTCAGCCTCATTAGTATTCAAGTACATGCAAATTAAAGCCACCAGCTATCATTTTGCACCCATAAAATTGGCACTTTATTATTACCATCATTATATTCGGTGTTAGCAAGAGTATGGAAGTATGGGCGTTCATACGTTCTTGGTGGAAACATAAAGTGCTAGTTTACGAGAGGGCAATTTCATTTTCCACATCCGAACCCATTTTGCGTGACTTTTGACCCACCCATTCTTCTTGGAGAAATCTGTCCTAAAAAAATAATTAACGACAAGGCTATTGATTGCAGTATATTTTGAATGGCAAAATAAATTGCCTATGTGTCAACCAATAGGCAATCCTTGGTTCTATAAAATCATGTCTTTTCAAACAATGGAATTCTATGCAGCCATCAATAATGGTATCATACAAGTGTGGACACCATCGTGGTATTGTAAAGTGAAAGGAGTAAGTAACAAAGTCATACAAACCAACATTTATTTTCACTTTTGTAAGAAAAGATGTACACTAAAATATTAACACCCATTATCCATGGCTGGTGAGATTGCAGGCTGTGTGTACTTGCGCATTGTGGTTATTTTAATTCTAACATTTTCCTACAATAAACACACATTAATTGTGTAATAAAAATAAATGTTCGAGGAGAGATATGGGATTGGGTAAATTATAATACAACCACACGGTCGCAGTCAACAGCCAGGAATATTTGTGTTGCAGAATTATATTCGATGATTTGAAAAGATGGTTGTCATACACCATTCAATGAAAATAGTACATTACAGAGCAGCGCGTGCGCTATAATCTCATTTTGTTTAAAAATAGAAAATATTTCTATTTATATGCATAAAAAATGGCAGAAGATTATAAAATGAAATATTAGGAATAGTTATCTCTGGTGGGTGCGATGGGAGGAGTCTTTTTTTTTGACTTTGTGGATTTCTGCATTTTCTACATTTTCTGCAACTACAGTGTATTAACTTTATTATTAGAAATTACACTTCTTTTTTAAGAAAATGTGTACACCCTCACATCCCATAATTCTACTTCCAAGATTTTTGTCCCAAAGAAATAACTCATCCTGACCTTTGTTTCTTCAAACCAGCTGTGCTCACTCAGGAGGATAGTGTGACTCCCGGGAGAGTCGGCGGTGCTGGGACGCTGGGGGTGGGAATGCTAGTGGCATCTAGCTACTGTGCTACTACAATGCCCACGATGGTCCTCACAGCAAAGAATGATCTGGCCCCAGATGTCAGTCACGCCAAGGTTGAGAGAACTGACTCAAACCAGTATTTCTTCTTTTACCACTTAAAAGACAAAACATTCCCCTCCACCCTGCCTCAAATCTTTCAAGACGGTCACATTCAGAAAAGCCCAGAAGCTAAAGGCACCTAAAAAGTATGCCCAGACTTGACCTCCATCCATAAAGAAGCTTCAAAGGACTCCGGTTCATGATCCAGGGACACTTCTCAGAATCACCACCCCTTCCATCCCGCACAGCTCCCCCACCCCCACCAGATCTCGCCCCAGCCCCTCCCCGGCTGTCTGCCAAAGCTGCCCCCTCTCTCCAGCATCTCTGGCTCTAATCCCTTCTCTTCATGCTCTGGACCCTTCGCCCCACAGACAGAGCAGGGAAGCAAAGACGGCACTCCTCTCTGCCAGAGGGCCGGAGGCACCAACGGCGCCCACGTAACAAACATCTGCAGATATACGTCCTAATGAATAAGAAGGAAACTAAGCTTTGCTAATATTTATTGTACGGGTTGACTTTAGGCTATGTATATAATTTATACATAAACGTACGTACATTGGGGGTGCTGTGCTCAAAAAGATAGTTTCTGGCGAGTTGTGCAGCTCAAATTGTTTGAAGGTGACTGGCATGGAAGAGGAGAGAAAGGAGAGCCTCTGCTCTTTTGGGGGTAGCCTGGGACAGAAGGCAAGATACAAAACAACAAGGACTCTTGTCCCCATCATAGCCTGATTCCCAGAGTAATTCTGAAATGTCTGCCACCCAGCAATAACTAGAGTGCATGAATTCTACTTGCTTTGTCATTCAGAAATTTCCTTCCTCTTGCCTCAAAGCCATCCTGGGACTGAGACCATAGCATTGCAATTTTCATCATTGGTTCTGGGCCATGGCTTGTCCCTTCTCCAGGGATGTGTGGTGAGGGAAAGTGGCTCCTGAATGTAGCGATGGTCAAATCTAGTTTGTACTTATCATTTTATCCCGAATGCCTAACACTGCAACAGCCACTTAGACATTCAATACATACATATTTGTTGATTGGATGGATAGATGGACGGACATAGAGATGGATGGGGAGATGGGTGAATGAGTGGGTAGATGGATAGATGGAACAATGGATGGCTGAACAAAGGGAAGCATGGATGGATAGTGAGTGGACAGATGGACAGATGAAAGGATGGACAGATGAATAGATGGGTGGATAAACCGATAGATGAATGAGTGAGTGGATGGACAGATGAATAGATGGATGAATGGGCAGAGAAACAGATAGATAGATGATGGATGGATGGACAGATAGACAAATGGATGAGAAGATGAGTGGGTGATTGGGTAGATAGATTGATAGAAAGATGGATGAACAGATAGGAAACAAAAGAATGGACAGATGGGTGGGTGATTGTGTAGATGGATGGAAAGATGGATGGAAGCCAGTTACTGTCCTGAGATCTGACTCAAACTGCAGTGCAATCAGCCTCTCTGGAATCATCTACTACTGGAGTGCACCACCGGACCAGAGAAGAATTGTACTGGGGCACCTGGGTGGCTCAGTTGGTTAAGTGTCCACCCCGACTCTTGATGTTCACTCTGCTCATGATCTCACAGTTCACGAGATTAAGCCCCGAGCCGGACTCTGCGCTGATGGCATGGAGCTTGCTTGGAATCCTCTCTCTGGTTTAGGATGCGGCGTGTGCCCCAAGTCTGACCAATGAGGCCTGAAATCTCTGTTGAAGGATATTCCGGTATTGCCGGAAAAGGCTTCAACGCCCCTAAGGGGCACATACATGTGAAACAGTGTCTTACTCCTCGGGTCATTCTTGGGTCTGACCATCAATCTGGGACTATAGAAGATGTACCCAGAGGGAGGGCACAGTGGAGACAGGGAAGGTCCGAATCCTCAGTGGTTTCGTTGGGCTGCTGAATTAACCAGCCTGACACTTGCTCAACCCCTCAATTTCTTTCCACCTACAATAAATTCTGATGTTGTTTAAGCCACCAGGACCCGGATGTCCTGGCCGTCTGCTGCACGAAACTCAGGAGTCAGGACTTAAACCCACATGCATCTTCCTGCAACCTCCTCATCACCAGTCCTCCGGATCTCGTTCTTCCCAAACCCTAAAGTCTTGGCCATGGCCCGTGTACGGTCATACCTCTGGCCTTCCCTCCAGCCAGTCAGAATGGACACACAGGTTCTGGGTAGAGCTGAAGTACAGAAGTATCTGTAAACTGTGGCCAGGTTTTCTCTTTGTCGATCATCTGCTCATAGGAGAAAGCCCTCCGAGCCATAAGTTATCTTCTCCTGGGCTAAATGTCAGACGTGTTTCCCGGAGCATACTGGGCTCTGAGGCCAGCAACAGGCACAGGGTAATTCTTGGGGATAACTGGCGCCCCCTTGCAAGGAAACTGGCTCGTATGAGGTCATTAAAGGGTCTCCAGGAAAGGAAGAACGTGTCTCTTTAGACAGCTGTATTCCGACTCTCCTGAGTTCAATAAGATGCCCCCGTTCCGACTGTCAGTGTCCCTCACCTCTCCGGGCAGTGCCCCAACGTTTATGTAACACATCTGTCATGGATGTTAATTCAGTTTGTGCTGTGATCCTGCAACCCCGTGATCAAATTTGGAGTCTTATTTTCAGCTGCCTCAGCCCTGTGGCTACAGAGGAAAACAGATGGTTTTAAGGATGTTGTAGAAACTCTCTAATTTTGTTGACTTGGTCTTTAGCTGAGATTTTAAAGCCCTGATCTCGTCGCTTTCTTTCCGTAGAGCTCTCTGAGCATCGGAAGCTGCCAGTCAGCTGCAGGGCTCTGGTGGCCATCACCCCCATCCGCCACTCCCGACAGCCGTTTGGTCTCCCACAGCAGTGCCCTCTCTTGGGACCTCATCCCAGGAAGCCATGTCCCTGAAGGTGACTTGATGGTCCATTTGTTGACCTGAGGACCGCTTTTTCCAGCTCCACGGCAGAACGTAAGGTCCATGAAAGCAGAGACTCTCTCTGTCATTTCTACTCTAAAATAGTACCAGGTATACAGTAGGCACTCAATAAGTGCAGAAACCCACTCCAAGCTGGCCTATGGAGGGAAGGGAATGTATGGGCTCACAGAGCTGGGAGAGCATAGAGGAGCTGGCCTCCAGCACAAGGAGATCCCAACCCCAGGAAGCACAGGGTACGCTCTCTGCCCACTTTGCTCGCCTCTGGGGCTGACATGATGATGGGGCAGCCAGGCCCTGGCGTCCTCCTGACACGTACTCACTTCCACATGTAAGGTGTCAGAGGGACTCGGATTGGCCCAGCTTGAGCCTGAGACACCCCGGGGTCCCACAGTGAAGGCGGGGTCACGTCCAAGTCAGTCCCCTGACCTCTGAGGCCAGGGCTGTGGTCCCGCAGAACTGGATGGAATGCAACGGGGGCGGGTCCCAAGGAAGGGCTCCCATTCTATTCGAAGAGGAGGTACTCAGGATGCACACACTAACTCACCCATGCACGCACGCACACACGCACGTGCGTGCACACGCACACACACAAGGAAACAGATATCTTTTCCGCCAAAGAAAGAACTGGAAATAATTTAACTAGTCCTCAATTAGGGACCTGTGAGGAAATTATAGCACATTCTTAAAAAGACTGTGAAAAAAATACATTGAGATTTAGAAAGCTCTCAGAAGCATATTGTCAACTGAAAAAAAATCAAATTATAGAATAATAATATAATGTGATGCCACTTATTTTTTAAACTGCAATTATGTATGTATATGTATGTGCATTTAAAAAAAGGTCAGGACAAAAACAGATATTTAAAACAACGATTAAGTCAGGGAGAGGAAGACAAACCAGCAGAGGGAGGGATGAGGGGACTCTCTTATTCTAAAACTTCTCTGTCGCTTGATCTGACACAATGAGCAGTGTTCAGGTATTGTTTTTAACCACAAAACAATTTTGCAGCCATGCGGGGTGAGTCTGCATCTCCTGCTCCCCGGTTCCCAGCTATCTCCCCCTTTCCTTGCCTGCCTTCCCCCATAACCCACATCTTTCAGCCGAGATCGGCCATGTCAAGGGGACAGCACATATTTATTCTGTCATTACACTGCCTGCAGAGAGCTCTGGCTTTGCTGTTCTTCCTGCCGAAAGCAGACATTGGACCTTTCCCTGGCTCTCGAAATCAACAGGAAGAAGAGAGGATTGTGGCTTTTCCCTGGTGTGGCCCCCGGGGGGTCTATGTCCCCACCCCTGGTTTGCAGGGCCTGGGGGAGGGAAGACCCTCCAGGGACCCAAAGCTCCCTCACCCAGACTCAGTGCAGGGGTGCCCCATGCATGCCACAGGAGGGGGGGTCTGTGGGGAGCCACGTCCTCAGGAAGGGGACAAGGAGGGAGGCCAAGTCCCACCTCCACCACGTGGCACAGCCTAACAGGACGAGGGCCATGGCCCTGCAGAACGGACACAGAAACCAGGGACCAGGGAGGGGAGAGGATTGCCCCAATCATAGCACTGGTGCAAATAAAACCCATGAGCAATCTTTTTAGAGACTCCCTAGGACCCTGCAGTCTCTGCGCCCTCCCCTTGGGGTCTGGCTTCTATCTGATCTGCTCCACGTCTCCACGCTCCAGCCACAGCGGCCTTTCCCATGGGCCCTGCCCAGAACACCCTCCCCTACCTTCCTGGTGCTCCCCTGCCTTCCAAGTCCCAGTGCCACCCCCCCACCCCAAGGCCTCCCTGACCAGCCAAACTGGTGCCCCTTCTTCCCGCTCTACAGTGCTTCTACCCATCTTCCCCCGCCACTCACCTCCCAGATGTCTCTCGCTCACTCGGTTGTTGGCCCATGATGTGGGCTCCCTGAGGCCAGGGCCCTCGTCTGTCATATTCACCGATGGCTCCTGCTCCCAGAACGGGGGCAGGCATGCAGCAGGTGCCATGCTGTGGGATGGGGGGGCAGTAAGCAGTTACCTCAGCCCCCTGCAGCCCGTCAACCACACTGACTGGACAGGACCGGGTGCCCGGCTGTGCTGAGCCTCTCGCTGGGAGAGCTGAGGCACGGCAAGGTGAGCCGGCCACCCGAGGTCCCGAGTCCCAGGCTGCCATGAGTTGTCACAGTGGTGCCCCTCTGAGCCTGGCCCCAGGCTGCCCTGGTCCACATCTCAGCTCTGCCCCCTGCGGGCTATGTGACCTTTGGAAATGCACTCAGCTTCTCATCTGTGAAGTAGGGCTGTTGACAACACTCACCCCAGACAGAGGGTTGATGTGACAGTCAAAGGTTGAGGTACCTAAAGTGCATGGCATCTAGGACGCGTCACGGTCACGACTAGCTTTGTGTGCAGGCATGGCCGCATAGGCGATGTGAGGGCTATGTGGGTTTGGCTGCAAAGTCTTTGCTTTTCTCCAGGTCGGTGGACTGCGTGGACTTGGCATGGAGTCGTGCGTGGTGGGGTGAAAACTCTAGTGGAGGGGGTTAATAAGCATGACAGCCAAAGGTGGGGCCAGACCAGGTCAATGAGGGCTTGACTTTCACCCTGAGGCAGGTGGTGATGGACAGCCACCAATGGGGTTAAGCAGGGGGTCAGGTGTATGCCTTTCAGAGATTCTTTGAGGGGGAAAATTTGAGGGGACACACTGGTGACAAGAGGAGCAGTCAGACGTACCGTCTGGCCCCCCACCTCCCGTGTAGCCCTCTTCCCCATCCAGGAAGCCCTCTCCAACATCCAGAGAGCATTCTTCTTCTCTTGACTTACGTGCTTAACTACGTACTTCACCCTGTCCTTCCTCCCTTCCCACTGAACCGGGACAGATATAACAGGACCAAACCAGGAGAACTTCTAGACGTCCAGGGGCCCCAGGAGAGGACACCAGTCATTTCCACCTGCCCAGCATCCTCCTCCCATCCCCATCACCAGCCCCCTTCCCCTCGGAGGGTCCCCTTTCCCACTCATAGCCTGTGGCCCAGGTGCAGCTGAACCTTGGCTCTTCTGTCCTGGCTCAAGAATGGGTGCAAGACCCAAACTCATTCCCAAGAATGTTTCCCAATAGGTTGTGTTGGAGAAGTTCTCCCCCTGCTCTGTGGTGAGTCAACAGTGGCCAACAGCTAACTCAGCATGTATATCATGAGACAAGGAGCAGGGCTGAGCTATGGAAGGAGAGAGATGACCGACCTCTTCTGTGCACCAGACCATCTTTGCAGCCCAGAGCCTCACAAGATCCACGCTTGGACTTTAAGTAACTCAGACCAAAATAAAATAATTCTTCTTATGTAGTTTTGAGTTGGGTTCCTGTTGTCACCAGACACATCTGATCCATAACGTTCCAAAGGGGTTGCTCTGGACCAGGCTCTTGAAACTTGAATTCCAGATGATCCAAATGAGCCCATGTGGTCCTGAGGGTGTTCCAGTCTTCCCAGATCACTCATAAAAAAGTAGAGATGCCAGGTCCCAACCAGCCAAAGCTTTGGTCGGGGATCTCCGTGCAGCATGGGGACTCCACACAGGGACTGGCTGTCAGCCGCCTGGGAGCAAGTTTCCAGGAGTCGGGTCATAGTGGAGAAGGAAACAGGCCAACAGCGAAGAAGGGAAGGACGAAGAACATGCCTGGCTTCTCGACCAAACAAAGATCATACCAGACCCGAGCTGGGCAGTCTTAGAACACAGGTCACCTGTCTCAGCAGGTGCCCCTCTAACCATTGCACTTTCTGGGCCTCATGGGGGCACGGAGACTAACATCTCACCCCACTTCCCTTTGTCGTTAGGAGAGAAAAGTCAGGCTCAAAGAGGCGAGCAGGCTGGCATCAGACCAATGGCCAGAAGCTGGTCCTGACCGCACACCTGTCTCTTAGCCCACACTTTCGGACAACTCCCCACCCACCGCTCCTCCAGGGTTATCTGAGGGTCCTTCCTCAAACATCCCTCTCCTGTTCCTCCTCCGGTCCCACGACTTAGAGGAGACTTTACCACTTTTTGTGTCACACACCACTCAAGACCGACTTGGGGTACAGGTGACCAGCATCACACTTGACCTGGGTGCTTCCCTTCACTCACCTCAGCCTGGGCACCCGGGACCCAGCACAAGATCTGGGACACAAGAGGCCACAAATCGCAAACCCAGACACAGTGCATAGGCAAGGGTCCTGGGTCACCTCGCTTTTTAGCTGCACAATAAGTCCCCCCAAACTGAGTGGCTTAAAATAACCACCATTTATTTAGCTCCTGATGATTTTGCGGGTCAGCAGTTGGGGCTGGGCTTGGCCGGGTGGTTCTTCGGTCTCGGCTGGGCTGGGCGGGCCACAGCTGAGCTTGCTCATTCGCCTGTAGTGACAGGACACTGGCCCTGAGCAACCACACTGAGGATGGCTTCTGCTTCCCTGTGTCTCATCCTCCGCTCCCAAGGCAGCTGGGCTGTTCCCAGAGCCCTGGCGGAGAAGTGTGACGCCTCTTAAGACGCAGGCTGGGAACCGAAACACGGTGGCTTCCGGTTCTACCAGAAAGAACAGGTCACATTCCACTGGCCGAAGCAGGTCTGGGTTGTCTCAGACGGAAGTGGGGAAGCAGGTCCAGGTCGCCCCGGCTGGAAGTGGGGAAGTGGGTCCATTCCACCCCTGCATCATATCACAAAGGTACAAGCGTTTTGGGAAGGGAATCATTGTGGGTATTTTTGTAAGCAATCCACCACAGACTCTAAATATTTGGTGAACATCAAGGGCGTGCTGTCTACAAAACATTGACATCGGGACTTTAACAAACCGTTTTCAGTCTCGTTTTGAACAAAAACATGACTGAGGGCCAGATCCCACTCGGGGCTGCCAGCTTGAGCCCTCGGCAAAACCCAGTTAATGAATGTTTTCTAGCAAACGAATGAATGAAAGTACTTCCCGCTTTAAAAGCGGCTTGGAGAATTCTGCTACCAGCAACTTGGCAGTCGGCAAACCCCGAGAATCCCCCTGCTGCAGACACACAGCAGCCGTAGACAAAATAAAACAAATATTCCTTTAAAGGCAAAGGGAGCTGATAGAAAAGGGGACAAGACCGAGGAGACTGAAAAGAGGGGAGAAGGTGCAGACACAGAAGCTATGTCAGTGGGGAGGCTCGGGCGTGTGAGAGGCCATGTGGTCTGGGAGGAGCCAGGGCTCCAATTCCAAGGCTCTGGCAGCACGAGTACGGGCCTTGGCCTTGGGCAGATACGGGGTGGACACTGAGACCCTTCAGAGCGAGACACTGAATACAAAAGCCGACAATGGCCAGCCATGTATATAGGACTTGGACCCACTGTCTGCAGCCAGCCTGGGACACCAACCCGTTATCTAGACAGTGGCCCAGGTAGCCAGACTCCTCTCTACAGATCTCTAGAAGTCAGATAGCCTCAGCAGGGCATGCCTGAAGCCCTCCCCCTTTCCACTCCTCTGCTGTCTTGTAGTCTCCACCAAAACACGAGTGATGGTGGCTGACTCCCCTGATACAGGAAACTCTGAATAAATGGCCTGTGCTTTTTCTTATTGCATTGGTCTTCCTTCATTTCCACAGAGGGAAAGAAAAAACCTTTATAAAGGCTGAACCGCTTCAATATATTTATTTCCAGATATGTGGCCAAAGTAACTCTCTTCCAGTAAGTGTGTTGACATGAGAAACAACCGTTAACATAGTTATTCTCAATAGACTAAAGGGAAAACCATAGGTCATCTGAATATATGTGGAATTCATGTCCATTCACAACACAGAGGCTCAACAAAACAGGAATAAAATGGAACCCCTCCGTACGATACAAAGTGTGTAGGGAAAACACACTATAAACACACAATTGGTGATAAAATACGAGAAGCATCCAGTAAGAGTCAGGATGTGACAAGGACACCCACTATCACCACATCTATTCAACGTTGTGCTAAAAGTCTAGGCTAGTGCAGTAAGACAAGAAAAAGAAATTCAATATACAAGGATTGAAAAGAAGACACAAATATTTTATCGTGCCATTTTATCTACACTGAACGTCCCACAGAACCTAACATAACTGACAAAGAGTTGAGCAAAATCGCTGGGTCCAAGGTCAAAATACAAAAACAAACTGTATCCTTAGACTGCAGCAGCTAACAGTCAGAAATGTTAATTTTAAACAGACACCAATAACAATAACAATAACTATCCATGTATAGAATTCAGAAGAAACCTAACAAAGATGTGCATGATCTTTGCAGAGAAAATTATAAGACTTTATTGAAAAACATAAAAGAAGACCAAAGTAAATTAGACAGATATGCCATGTGCATGGGTGAGAAGACTCAATATCATAAAAATGACAACTCTCCCAAATTGATCTATAAATTTCATCTCAAGTCCCAATAGAAAATTTTATAGAACATGACAAACGAATCCAAAAATTTATGTGGATGAAGAAAGGACTTATAAGAGCTAAGACACTCCTGAGCAAAAAGGTGGGGGAAGCCATCAAGATAGTTATTAAGATCTACCACAAAGCTTTAGTAACTAAAACAGTGAGACGTCGGCACAGTAAGAAAAATACACCTAAGGGACAGGGTAGGCGCCCAGACATAAACTCAGACACAGAAGGAAAGAACTAGCACTATAGATCAGTGAGGAAGGTGACAGAGAACAAAAATGGCTGTCCCTGCCAAAAAGAAAAAAAGTAAATCCTTAATTTAAATCATACAATATAAAAAAAAAAAAGACAGATACGTTACAGAATTAAGTGGTGAATAAAATTATAAGACTTATTAAAAAATAGAAAATAATCTTTATGATTCTGGTGCAGAAAGATGTATTGAATAAGACACAAAATCACAAACTACAAAGGAAAAGATTGAGAACTCTGCATATATTAAAATTTAAAGCTGTTGTAAGACAAAAGACACAATAAACAAAATTTAAAAAAGCTACAAACTGGGAAGGATATTTGCTATGCACATAACTGACAAAAGATTATTATTCAGAATGTGTAAAGAACTGCTACAGAAAGAATCAGAAAGAAAATGCCAAACAGCCTAGCAAAAGAATGAGCAAAAGACGGAAAGGAGTCATTCATAGGAGAGGGAGGTAGGCTGGCCAGTTAACATAGGGAAGGATGTAACCAAGGATTGTAAAACAAAACAGAATTTCATTTCATTTCATGCATATTTATTGAGCACCTACTATGGACCGGACATTCTCTTGCCATTTAAGAGTCTGGAATTCCCAGATAGGATCGTCTTCTACGTAAACCGAGACAGACGTTCGAATAGATCTCCTGGATATGTAAGCCTCAAGGTCAAAGATCTGGGGCACATAAGGGGGGCAAATGATTGATACCACACCCCAAATCTAGACCTTTACGTGTGAGATTGGGGCGTCTTGGCATGAAGGGATAAGACAAGTGGTGTTAGGAACTTTACAAACCTTTGAATTACGAGTCCAACATGCAGACGTCAGGAGCTGGGACTGTTGAGGTCGGGTAGGAACTGTTAAGGCTTCTGGGAAAGCCATAGACTTCCAGAGTTGGCATCACAATGCTGTGCTGGTCGCAAGTCTTGCAAGGGTTTAGCAGGTGACCCTGAGCCCTGGAGAGTCACCTTCTTCTTGTTCCAGAGCCTTCTTCCCTGTAAGTGGGAAGCCTGTCCCTGTGCTTAGCTGGGCAGTGCCATAGACTCGTTACCAAATCATTCACTTAATGGGAGTATAGCTGGGTTAAAGGCCCCTGTAGGTCTAGGCTTGAGGGTCCGACCCCCATTAAAATACATACGTACATACATACGTACATAACTGTCTGGAAACATCAATTGTTAGTGACAATAGAGAGAAAACAGAGCTCTCTTACAGTGCAATAACAGTTTACATTTACATAGAAGACGGTCCTATCTGGGAATTCCAGACTCTTAAATGGCAGGAAAATGTCTGGTCCGTAGTAGGTGCTCAATAAATATGCATGAAATGAAATGAAATTCTGTTTCATTTACAATTCCTTGGTTACATCTTTCTGTATGTTAACTGGCCAGCCTACTTCCCTCTCCTGTGAATGAAAATTGGTGCCTATTTTTGGCAATAGTGAGGTAGTCACGGATACCCCTAAACCATGACCCAGCAGCTCATCCCGAACTCTTGTATACGCACCAAGAAGATAAGCACAGCAATTGTCATCACAGCTTTGTTTATTCTAGAGAAAAATTAGGAGCACTGTCACCATGTTTATCCACCAGCCAGATAATGGAGCATGAATTTCGGTCTATTCATTCAATGGAACACTACTCAACACTTAAAATTAAGGAGGTGCAGTTAAATCTAAAACCCGTGTTTAACAAAAGAGAGAGATGCAGAATTTTACATATAGTATATTATCATTTATGAGATTTTAAAATATGCAAGACAATCCTAGAGGTATAAGAAGGTACACAGTAAAAGAATAAAGATATGTTTGGGAAGGAGAAACACCGAATTCAGGATAGTGGTTTCCGCTAAGGAGAGGGAGGGAGTAGCGTGGGGGAAGAGACTCTCAGGAGGTTTTAACTATGTTGGTGGGGCTTTACGTCTTCAGATCACACACACACACACACACACACACACGAAAACAGAGAGGCAGAATGCTGACAAGTAGGGTGTTGTTTACAAGTGTTTGTTGTTTTATTCTCAATGCTTTTCTGTGTGTGTGCAATATCTATATTTTAAAACATCGTAAGTCAATTGTGACTGCATATGAGACCCGATAGGTGATGTGTCCACATGCTGGGGTGAGGGAGGATGTGTGTCCCTCGTGTGCCGGTCCAGAGCCGTGCTCCACGAGAGATTTACAATCATCACTAGGAAAAAAGAGGGCAGGAGGTTGTATGGCCAAATCAGCTCATCAGACACTGGATTTTCCTTACTACAGGACTTCTCCGAGCCTTTAACAAGCTAATAAAGATGATGAATCTCCAAAAATGGGGTGAATTTCCCAAATCTTTTAACATCACACTCATTTATTTCTTATAAACACAGTGTTGAAAATGCTGGTCCATTGGCCGAGCACATTCTCACATTTTCCAAACCCCCAGCCCTAGTGCCTTCTGTGTGCTAAGATCCAGAACTCTGCAGTCACAAATCACAAAGCTGCAGGTTTCCACCATGTCTCATCCCCAGGCTCACCTGGACACGGATAGTCTCAGGAGATCCAAAATCCCTCAAGAGGTGAATGGGTAAACTGTGGGACAAAGGAATACCACTCAACAACCTGGGGCGTGAGGTGCCCGTATAGCCACAACCTGGGTGAATCTCAACACGGCCATGCTAAGTGAAAGCACCACACAAAATGGAGCCCATGCCATCTTGTTATATTGAGGTACAATGTTAGGAAATTCAGACAAATCGACAGTGGCCAAAACCAGATCAGTGGTTGCCTGGGCTCGGGGGGAAGGACAGAGGGGAAGGGGGACGGAATCACAAAGGGGCATATGGGAACTTTGAGGGTGATGGATATGCTTATTATCTTGATAGGGGTGAGAGTTTCACAGATATATATTATGTCAAAACTAATCAAGTTGTACACTTTAATTATGCACAGTTCTTGTGTGGCAATTATACTTCAATAAAACTGTTTTTAAATGGATTAATTTAGGGTCTGGCAAGGAGAGGGGAGTCCCTTTGATTTGGGGCTGTGGGAGACCAATTTGTCTAAACTTCTGCTTTCCCTAGGACGGTGCCTTACTCATCTTAGTTCTTCAGAGAATGGGTATGGGATGAACCAGGAGGAGGAGAGAATGAATGAATAAATCCATGCACAGGACAGAACCAGGAGGTGACCTTCCATAAGCCAGGACAAGAGTCCTCACCAGAAGACAAAGCTGCCAGCACCTTGACGTCGGGCTCCCAGCCTCCAGAATGGTGAAGAATCAATGTCTGTTGTTGAAGCCCCTCTATCTATGGGGCGGGTCTCCGTCTGTTTTGTTATAGTAGCCTGAGCAGACTGACACAGGACCCCATAGGTTAGCTGGCCGGCGTCCTGCTGGTAAGGGTAGCCTGAATTCTTGGGGGAAATCATCCCCCTGATTTCGTTTCATGTAGCATGAAGGAAGCCCCAATACCGCCCCCCGCCCCCAGCCCTGCCCCACACGCTCTCCAAGGTCTCCAAGGAGAGGCTCGAGGTCTAGGCCTGAGCTCTCAGACTCAGACAGCGGGTTCGGTGATGAGCACAGGACCCAGTGATGACCCATGAGAAGTAGGCTGGGACTGGGGCCCTGCTTCCCCCTGGGTTTGATAAGCTGGTCGACTGGAAGCTGTGGCCACTGGGACCCAAAAGTGACTTAAGGCCATCTGAGAAGGAGGCTACGCCGAGGGCAGGACAAAGGAGGACCACGCAGAGACTCATTTCTACAGATGTTAGCCTGGCCCGAGGGCACCCGACCAGACCTCTCAAGATTTCCCAGCGAAGGACGCTGATCGCACCTGCCCTTTGCTGAAGCAAAGTCAGATTTCTTTCCCTTGCAGCCAGAGGAGTCCCGTCTGACACAGGACCCCCAGCCAGAACAGGGCGGCGAGGTGAAGTCGAGTCGCCCTGGGGCAGCAAGGCCCTCTCACCGGCACTTGCCCCACTGTGTGCAGAGTCCAACCCCTGCTTCTTAAGAACAAATAGGTCCTCTCTGACCTTGGGCTTCATAAAGGTGGAGAATCACCACCCCCATTTCAGAGATGAGAAGCTTCAGGCCCAAAGAAACAACATGTGTTCAGGCTCAGAGATGTAAGTAGCCTTGCTCCCGTTCAAGGCAGCAGGTACCCTCGAAGAAGGGTCTTTAGGGACCTTACCTGCTGGTTCATTTCCTGAGGGCTGGGCCTCCCGCACCCCTCTCAGAACCTCCCTCCTCCTTGACTCTGTAAATTCCCCCTCTGCCCTTCCTAACAGCACTCAGGAGCGTGCTCCACCCCCCCAGAGCCCCTACCTGAGTTCCAATCCTAGAACCTCTGGATGCTGACTGATGCCCAGACCCAGACCCCAGATCCCACCCCAGATCAGAGGTGGGGCCCACTCCACACGGGCACATAGAGCCTCCAGGCCTCACTCAGCAGTACGTGGATGGTGGAGGCCTCCCCATCCCCCAGGGCCAGCCCCAGGCACACAGAATCAGGCGGTCCCGAAGAGCCTTCCCCAGACCCCCATCCAGGCTTGGACAGATGAGACTAAACCAGCTGTGCGGCTGCTGCTGGCAGATTCAGTCTTTCCTAATGGACTGACATCCTTGGGGAATTAAGTGCAGGATGCGCTTAATAAAGTCATTATTCTGCCACCCAGCTGTGCAGGATGGGAAGATGACAGGGAGACGCAGGGGGGGCTTATGCTGAGAGGTCTTCAGAGCAGGGACAGAAAACTGAGTCGGCTAATTGTCAGAGCCACAGACTCTTCAAACCTCCAAATGGAATGGGGCCCAGGCTTCCAGAAGGGGGTCTTCAGAGCACAGGACTCATTAAATGGAACAGGGACAGACAATGAGGAGCGGGAAAGCAGGTCTTTCCCGACTTTCCCTGCTCAATACAGCTTGATTCCTTTTCTGATATCCAAGCAGGTCTCTGTGACTTGAAAAGGAAATGGGGAGAAAGAACACCCTCTGTGGTAAAGAATACCTAACTAGAGCACCCACTTTCTGTCTTTCCAATTGCTCCTTCCTAACCACTGTGGGTGGGAAACCAAACTGATTACAATGGTATGTAAAGTAAGAGTCAAAAATCACTCAGAGAGGTGACAGCAGTGAAAATGGCTAAGTAAGGACATCCAATGTTTCTCTCCTGCATAAAAACAATGAGAAATCTGGCAAAAATTATCAGAATCAACACTTTGGAACTCTGGAAATTAACCAAAGGCATGCAGCAATCTGAAGATGTTTAATCAAGAAAAAAAAAAAAAAAGGCTGACTCTCAGTAAAAACGATGAGCGTTGCGCTATTTTCGCTTCTCCTAGTCTGTCTTTCCCTCTCCAGAGCTCCATGATACCTTAAAAGTCAAGAACCCACAATCATGGTGAAAACCAGCAAGGCTGGTGGCCACAGAGACAGCAAGATAAGATGGGGGACCCTTTACAGCCCCATTCCCTGAAAACTGTCACTATTTGGTCTATCTGGCAGTTTCCTGGAAGACCCTACGTGCAAAACTGTCTTTATTTGAACTGACTTGGAACTTACCCAGCACGAACAGCCTGTCCCCTAGAGTTATTTGTCAAAAACCATCAAAGGCAATTGTCAAGCATTGTGGATGCTTGAATAACAGTTGGGGTAAAGGATATATTAACCAAAAAGCTTAAAAGGAAAAGCTAAGGAATGAGATGTTCATTGGAACACTGAACCTACAGAGTAATGGGATTCCAAGAGGTCATGAAGGTGTGTAAGACTGTGTGGATATTCAGGATGGAAAACTTGCTCAGAAAAGACCCTTACCTCTGGCTAACTTACAGAATCTGCATGAGCAGGAGGTGAAGGCTAAGATGAAGGTGTAAACTACCTGGTCAAGTGTTGAATTGAAGGCATGCTCCAACACACACACACACACACACACACACACAGTGCCCCTCAGCAGAGAGTAGAGGATATGATACATTTCCAGGAATATAGAAAATCTCTGTCCAAACACTGGCTGACCATTAAGCTAACACAAGAGAGAATTCAGTGACACATTCATGTGTCATAACACACAACAAAGAATACAAACATTACAGAATTAGTTCAGAAAAGTCACAGACAACAATTTTTTTAAAGTCCCCAGAGGGGTGTCTGGGTGGCTCAGTCAGTTAAGCACCTGACTTTGGCTCAGGTCATGATCTCAAGGTTCATGGGTTTGAGCCCCGCATCGAGCTCTATGTTGACAGCTCGGAGCCTGGGATCTGCTTCAGATTCTGTGTCTCCCTCTCTCTCTGCCCCTCCCCTGCTCTCTCTCTTTCTCTCTCTCTCAAAAAATAAACATTTAAAAAAAATTTTAAAGAGGCCCCCAGAAAGAAAAGAATATAAGAGAAAAGGAAAGGAAAGAAAAAGAAAAGAAAACTGTGGTGGTGGGAATATATAATTTCTATTCATATATATGAATATTTATAGCTGCCATACATGTGTATATGGAAACAATAAAACTATATAACTATATATATGTCTATATATAAAACTATATATCTATATCTATATAACTATATATAGATATAAAACAAAGAGCAAAATGGCAGAAATAAATCCTACATTATCAATAATTATATTAAGTATAAATGCATTAAACACTCCAATTAAAGGACAAAGGATGGCAGAATGAATTTTAAAAAAACATGATTCAAGTATACGCTACCTACAAGAGACACACTTTAGAATCAAAGACACAAATAGGTTGAACGAAAAGAACCCCTACCTCACACCATGTAGAAAAATTAATGAAAAAGACCTAAATGTAAGAGCTAAATCTATAAAAACTACTAGAAGAGAACATAGGAATAAATCTTTGTGACCTTCGATCAGCCAATGCTTTCTTAGATATTATACCTAAGACACAAGCAATCAAAGAAAAATAGATGAACTGGATTTTATCAAAATTTAAAAGTTTGTACTTTGGAAGAAGAAAGTGAAATGACCACCCACAAAATTGGGAAAAAAATATTTGTAAATGATATAGCTGATAAGATTCTAGTATCCAGAATATATAAATAACTATTACAATTCAACAATAAAAAGACACATAGCTCAATTAAAAGTGGGCAAAGGATTTGCATAAACATTTCTTCAAAGAAGAGACACACCCAGCAAGTTTCTCCCTAGGTCTCATGGCACTCAGGTATGTGGGCCACAAGCTGTCCAGGTGCAAAGAAAGCTAGGAAATAAACTGCTCCTCTTTTTAGCCCTAAACCACTAAAAAGGTGATTGGGAATGGGTGTTGAGTGGACCAATGTATAAGGAAAAACCTACCCAGTTTTTCACCTGGGTGTCTTTCTTACTACTCACACAGAACACTCCATGTGGACTCACCAAATGTGGGGGGGGGGGGGTCTTCCCTCCACGAAACAGTGTTCTGTGACACCACCTAGTGTCCTACAATGTAACTTAATCCTGCCATTATCTGCCTGGAGATAACATCACACCCCTCAGGTGAAAGACTCAGTCCTCTAAGACTGCAACCCCCATTTCAGATGCCAAGTGCAAGACCAGACTTGGTGCTATCAACCAATAGAGATTGGAGGTTCCAACAACCGCCTCCTTGAGTTTGAGCAATCTGCTAGAGTGGCTCACAAAACTTGGGGAAACATTTGCTTACATTTGTCAGTTTATTAAACGATACCATGGTAAGGGATACAGATGAACAGCCAGATAAAGAGATACATAGAATGGGATCTGAGAGGGTCCTGAACACAGGAGTTTCTATCCCCACGGACTCAGGGTATATCTTCCTCCCGATCTGGGTGTGTTCACCAGACTGAAAGCTCTCTGAACCCAGTACCATGGAGATTTTTATGGGAGCTTTCTCACATAAGCATGATCAAATATTACTTTTATTTCCAGCTCCTCTTCCCTCCTGAAGGGTAGGAAATGGGGCTGACAATGCCAAGCTTCTAATCATGGCTTGGTCTTTCTGGCGACCAGCCCCCAATCCAGAAGCCACCCAGGAGCCCACCCAGAACACCTCGGTAGAACAAAAGATGCTCCTAGTGCCCCTATCTCTTAAGAATTCACAGAGGTTTTAGGATCCCTGTGTCAGGGATGGGGTCAAAGACCAAACACGAGGGCAAGAGATACTCCTAATGGTCTTATGACATAGGAAATTACAAGGGTTTTAGGAGCCATGTGCCAGGATCCAGGGGCAGAGACCAATATCTATTTTTTCTATTATCTCATAGCCAACTTAGAGTGTCTGTAAGCATAACTAAAAATCTAGAAGAATAGCCACGAACAGGTCCACAGGGCTTATTTCTAAGCATTGAATTTTATCCTTTTGTGCTCTCTGTCTTTTCTAAAAGTAACTTGGATGATGGATGATCTCTGCTGGCTTCTTAAATATAGACAAGACTGACTTGAACACCTATTCTATGGAAACCCACAGCTCATCAACACTACTACCGGGATGTCTGTAATTACTGAGGAGTTTACGTTCTTACGCTCGTCTCTAGGCCCAACTTCTTGTTCCCACTGAATTCGTTCTATGTAGGGATTGTCTCTACCCATGCGTATTGTTCCCATGCCATTTCGTGGAGGCTTCCATTTCTGTACTCACAGGTATACACAGACTGCTCGCTATTATGTATTTTACTGAATTCTAGAGAGAATTCCCCTTCAAGTTAAATATCAACATCCTGTTCTGAAACAGACATGGAGGGTGGAGGATGGTCACTATCTCTATCCTGATCAAGTCTGTTTACATCCCGGTATCTGTCTCAAGCTTTGATCACACCTACACACCCCTACACCACCTCGTGACCCAAAAGGTGCTCACCTTCTGACCACTCAGAGCAGCAAGAGTTGTGACAATTCTCCGACTCAGAGCCTAGGACACATGGCACAAGACCTGACCACGTAGACTGTTCATGAAAGGGAGGGTCCAGACCTCACCTGGCTAGCCACATGTGCACCAGCTGTCTGCTGGCTACTCTCTCCTTCCTAGGAAACAAACGAGAGACCCCGTGGGGAGTGAAACCGATGTCCCCAATCCTACTGTCAATACATGTTGGAAGGAGTCAACGATGCCATTTGCCCGAGGGCTAAGGCCACCAAAAAGGCCACCAAAAAATGCAACAGCAAAACACCCACATGAAATACAATGTTTCCCTTCTGCCAAGATTTCTTCATCCATCTCAGGGCGCTGGTGCTCATGAGTTCTGTCCTCACGCCCATGGTCCTCAGGTTCTGAAATGTGGACCCTGCTTTTGTTCTCCCAAGGATGGCAAACCCAGAGGATTTTGGTCAAAAGCCAGGTTTGGCCCAGGAATTCAAGATGGCTCAATATAAATAGCATCATGTCAGTAATTCCGGGAATATAAAAATCTACGCAATCATCCAGATGAGGGGTTGGCAAACTCATTTTGTAAAAGCCCAGATAATAAATGCCTTAGGCTTTATAAGCCACATACAACCTTTATTGCATATTATGTTTTAGTTTTGTTATTCTTGAGAAAATATACCTATCTTAAATTAAAATCAAAGGTCATTCTTAATGTTGAAACATATTGTTAGAGGGCACCTTCACTGTTCAGAAATGAGGCAAGGATGCCTGCCATTACTGATATTATTTGAAACTGATCTGGAAGTTTCAGCCAGTTAAATAAGACAAGAAAAAGAAATTTTAACAATTAGAAAAGAGGTAACTAAGTTATTTTCTGAGAGAATCGACTAGATAACTACTGGAAATATAAACACATAATAAAGTTATAAAATACAAAAAAAAAAACTCCCCAACCCATAAGCTATCTAGGAATAACCTTTTCTCAAGGGTATTATTAACATGAGCTACATCAATAAAATTATAAAGCCACAGTGGGCTTTGTAGAAGTCATCCAATATTCCACAAAGGGGTGGATAAATACTGTATGGTTATCCGTTCCCTCCCAAATTAATTTCTAGAATAAATTTATTTCTCTCGAATTCATTTTTTTTAACAAAGTAATCCTCAAGCACATTTTTTGGGCTAAATAGGTAAGGATGGCCAAAATATTTTAAGTAAAATTAAAAAACCAAAAAATATATTAAAATATATACATATATATAATGAGGGGATTCCTATGGTGAAATAACAGTTAAGATTCCTATTGTGAAATAACACATAGAAAGAATATGAGGAACAGTAAAAGAACGCAGAGGAAAAAAATAGAAAGTCTAAAAAAAATGGTCCTTGTTAAATATAAAAATGTACTATATGCTAAATATGACACTTGAATTCAGCAAGGAAAGACCAAATTACTGAATAAATGGCACTGGAGCAGCTGGCTAATCATTTGAAGGGAAAAAAATAACTTTTCTGCTCACCTCTTGCTATATAGCAACGTAAATTCTAGGTAGATAAAGGAGTTCATTGGATACTAGTTCAACAAGAGGCACTGATGGAATTCACCCATCATCTTCCCTCACCCATTTCTATGGATATGATCAAAGGAATATGGGCCCTGGGCAGTCAATATCCACCCCAGAATCTACCTGCATGCTACCAACAGTCACTAGGTTCAAATCACATCTTCCTGTTTCCACCATCTCTTCTCTCTCTTTTTTTTTAGTTATTTATTTTGAGAGAGAGAGAGAAAAAGCACAAGTTGGTGAAAGACTGAAAGGCAGGGAGAGAGAATCCCAAGCAGGCTCTGCACTATCAGCACAGTCTGACACGGGGTTTGAACCCATGAGCCATGAGATCATGACCTGAGCTGAAGTTGGACGCTTAACTCACTGAGCCACCCGGGCACCCCACCACTGTGTCTTCTTAAAATAGACCGTGGCTTTCCTCAGGAAAGCATGGCTCCGTCCACCCTCCCAAAGGGTCACATCACCTCACACACCAAATACCACTCCTTGGCATGTAATGTAAGCCCCAGCCCCACCACCATACCCTGGTTCCAACCAATCTCTCCAACTTTATTCACTGCTGCTCTTCCGTTCAGACCCCATAACTACTCTATGCTTGATCCAAATTGGGCTTCTCTCTGATATTCAGATGTGCCCGGTTTTTCCTGCCTCCAAGCTTTGGCTCATGCTATGAGTTCTGTTCCTCTTGGAATACTTTCCTCCCTTTCGTTGGCCATCAAAAATATGGCCTGTGTGCCTTCACTAGTGCTACCTTTTCCGTGAAATCTCTTCTAGATCCTCACACCTGAGGAAATGAGTCCCAAATTCACCCCCTGTGGTATTTGTTTTGAACAGGACTCTGTAGGATGCAAGCGACAGAATCTCAGCTCAGACTTGCTTCAGGAATTTATTGGCTCAAGAAACTGAAAGCTTCAGGCACAGCTTGATCTACGTGTTTAACGTCATGAAGAGTGTTGCCATCTCTTTCCTGAGTTGGGCCGCATTCTCAGGTAAGCCCTGTGTCAAGTCGTAGCAAATGTGACTTGTCCCAGTCCTACATTCTTACCAACAAAAAGAGAACTTCTCTCCTTGATGTCTCCAGTAAATGTTCCAGAAATGCACCTCATCAGCCTAGCTGAAGTCACATGTCCATCCTGAACCCATCACCATGGGAATGGAAGGGACTAGAACATTCTGATTGTCTGAGCCCACGTGATGTGCTCCCCTCTGGACACTTGGAGGGTGGAGATAGCCCCAACTTGCCGAAAGGACTGAGAGTACAGAGCTGGTAACTCTCTACAGGAAAATCAAGACATTGTGCCCAAGAAGAAAGGAAAATCCGTCCAAACCAGGAAAAACAAGAGAACACAATCCAACATCTGGGTCATTCGTCTCCTATGACACACTGCATTGTGTTTAATCATCAAGATCTTAACTGTATTGTGTCTTTGCTGCCTGCGAGACTGGGAACTTGTTGAGGGCAGAGAATGCTTGACTGGTCTGGGTCATTCATTGCCTAACAGTGTCTTCTTAGAGGAAATATTCAGTGGAAGGGGACCAGATCAAATTGAACCAGAAGAGACTAGACTAGACTAGACCAGACTAGCCCAGATCAGACCAGACCACACTAGAACAGCCCAGAACAGACTAGAACCCCCTCTGCTCATCCCTCAGGGCCTGTGCTAGGACACACAGTCCCAGGAACAGATTGGACCTTGAACACAGATACTCAAGAGGTCACAGGTAGTCCAAAGGTCATAGAGGGATCCAACTCATAGGTTTGTTTTATTTGGCCCATGTAATGCTGTCCTCCTCCTCATCATCATCATCATGGAACTACTGCTAAGATTGAGAAATTAGATTTTACCCAAAAGTCTAAAGATCCAACTTCTCAATAAATAGGAAGACCTGGCAGAACTGAGCCCCCATTGCTGTGACCAGCATCGTCCTCAGCTGCCCCCGTGGACCGGTCCCTCGCTCCATTTCAACACAGCCCGCTGCTCCTGGCTGTCCAAAACCTCAGACTTTGCTCTGTATTCCCTGCCCCCCACCATGGGCATGTGAGATGGGGCTTCCTGTTGAAACCAAAAGATGAATGAGGGTCCGGGTCACCCCACTTTTGCTTTTCCCACTGTGATGTATAGAACAATGCAAGTGGAACCCAAGGAGACAAGAGCAAAGGTATATGTTGCAGGGGCAGGTGTGAGCCCAGAATCCAGGCCCAAAGGCGCCAGGGAAAGGCTCAGGGGCTAGAGCAAGCCAGGGCCCTAGATCCGCTTGCGTCTGCCCCACTGGGCCTTGGGAACACCTTCACCCACCCCCTCAAAGATGCAAAGCCAAGGTCCCCATCCCCACACATATGCCCACATGTCCAATCCCTTCACTGCTCAGAAACACCAATTCTCTGCTTCTTGCAGAGCGAGACCAAGAGCCGGGAGTGTGTCAGATAAAACGGGGCTTTCACCTGCCAGGGCTCCTTGCGGAAAGGACCAAAGTTGGCCAGCGGTCACTTCCTCAAAGCCCCCTCACCAATCCTCCCATGAAACCAAGCCCATTTTCTCCCTCAAGTGGCACCTGCCTGCTCACCAAAGACCCTGGGCCGTGGAGGCACAGGACCCCTCCCCTCCCTGCCGTGGGACAGTTACCATGTATGTGAGCAGGACTTTGCTGTCGGGAAGGGGGGCCCCTCTTCCCTACTACCAAAGCCCCCTCACCGGACCTGCCAACAGCCGTCCGTGCCCCTTCCATTCAAGAACTGTCACGTCGCTCCATGGCTTTCAGAGCCACACCCACCAATCATGGGGCCACGGGGAGCACCTGTCATTATTTGTCTCCTTATTTCCAACCCTGTTGGGAACAGGAATCTCATTAATCCTCCCAACAACCCAGAGGATAGGGTGCATCCTGAGAGGAGGTGAGTCTCCAGGGCACAAGGCCAAGGAGGGACAAGCCACAGCCGCTAGGCACTGTTGCCACACAGGGTCCCAAGAGAGTGCTGGGTCCCACAGGAGCCCTGACCTCGTTGGAGAAGTCAGTTCATCTCTCTCCCAAGGCAGCCATTCAATCAAGCCTCAGAGGTATGACAGCCACATGCACAATTTCCAATTTTCTAGTAGCTTCATTTTTAAAAAGACTGGTGAGATTAATTTGCAGAATATATTTGATTTTACCGCATATATCTAAAACACCATCACTCGGGGGCGCCTGGGTGGCTGAGTCAGTTAAGTGATTGACTTCAGCTCCGGTCATGATCTCGCAGTTCTGTTCAGGAGTTCGAGCTCTGCGTCTGGCTCTGTGCTGACAGCTCGGGCGGAGCCTGGAGCCTGCTTCAGATTCTGTGTCTCCCTCTCTCTCCCTCTCTCTCTCTCTCTACCCCTCCCCCGCTCATGCTCTGTCTCTCTCTGTCTCTCTTTCTCTCTCAAAAATAAATATTTAAAAAAATTTAAGTAGTAGGAAAAAACATAAAATAAAATGCCATCACTCCACTATGCAATCCATACCAAAATGTCAGATAGTTTACATTGTTTTCTTGTACTCAGTCTTTGAATCCCAGCGTGTCCGGACACTCACAGCTCCTCTCACTACAGAATGACTGCATCTCAAAGGTTCAGCTGCTCAACTTGCCTGGGGCCAACCCACAGCGCGCCGGGTGTGCTCCAGCAGCTGCGGGGGCGGGGGCACCGGTGGAGGGGGCGGGGGCACCGGTGGAGGGGGCGGGGGCAGGGACAGGCATACCTTACAAGCAGCCTGGTCCCCGGAGGACAGAGTGGGCGCTCAGTGACTGCAAGGTCCTCCCTTTCTGCCTTCTAAGGCTTCCGAAGAGTAAGCACTAATTACTCTAAGGCTGTAAGATTCTGGGTTCTGAGAAGCTGGGATCCAGCGCCGCCTTTGATCAGCAGCTTTTTCTCCGAGTTTCCTCAGGCAGCGCCCCTCCCCCTCCCCACAGGTACAGACATTTGCATACAATCATGCTGCTTTACTACCTGGGCTCCAGCTCCACAACCAGCTTTCTGCTGGCTGGAGCTATTCCTTTTTCTTAAAGGAGAAATACCGACTTCTCTACTGTGAACGCTTGAAATTGTATGGACGCCTTTTGGGTTTTGTGACTTCCTGGGTTTTGTGACTTCCTCAAGGGCGTGGAGCAGTGACCAAGAATCTGGGCCACTCCTTTTGTTTCTAAACAGCCCTGTCCAGAGAGTGAGGTGCCCGTCTGACACTGGGTCACTCCAGGCGTGGGAGCCGACAAGCTCAGGCCTCAGGCTTGGAGCCTGTTTGCAGGCAGGCCCCCCCACCTCCCGCCCCAGGACTGATGAGCCCTGAGCCACTGCCTGAAGCCCAGGACAAGAATGAGGCAAGCCCCTTCATCTGTGCAGAGACAGAGGATGCAAGTTCGCCTGCTCACTCAGCAGGGCCGTTACAGACCCCCCTTGAACTTGCTGGGGCAAAATGTGGTCAAGTTGCAGACTTTGTGCCGAGTGAAATAAGCCAGTCACAAAGAACAAACACTGTGCGATCCCACTTCCACAAAGTCCGCAGAGTGGTAAGATACCCAGGGAGAGAAATTCGGGTGGGGGTGCCAGGGGCTGGGGGAGGGGACCGGGAGTTTGTGCATAACGGGGACAGAGCTTCAGTCTGGGGAGATGAAGAGTCTGTGGATGGATGGTGGGACAGCTGCACAAGAACGTGAATGTAATCAGTGAACTGAACTGGACACTTAAAAATGGTTAAAATGTTCAAACTTACGTCCTATGTTTTTTATCACAGTTTTTTGACATTAAATTTTAAAATAACGAAAAAATAGATTTTTTTAAGTTTAAGAAGATAGTTATTGGAAAGATGGAGGTATCTCATGAAAAGAGGGACGGGGGCACGGCAGAAGCCAGGCCCCCCGCCCTCTGCCTGCTCCGGTCCGGGTGCCTCTCTGACCCCGGGGCTCCCTCTCCCTCGCTGCCAGCTAGCCCTTTCCACAATGTGAGAAGCTCGGCCAATGGCCTCCGCCGTTCCTGCCCGTTCCGGCTGCAGAAGCTCTCTGATTGGCCAGGCTCAGGCCGACGACCCATAACTGCACCCACATGGCCCGCGTTGGGGGCTCACATAAAACCGTGGTTGCAGAGCGTGCCCAGGACGTCAGTGACCAAAGCAGTCGGGGCTCACGGAAACAGACACCCAATGAGTACCTTGGATTTATATTTCTTTCGGTCTTGCCCCACGGTGTACGTCGGCGTTCGTGTTCAGAACGAAGGCCGTAAGGAGTGTCAGCTCAATGAGGCTGGAGCTGTAGGGGTCGTTCATCCCCCGAAGGAGGGCGGTGGGGGGGTTGGCTGAGCTACGCTTCAGTGGAAGCACTGAGGGTCCATGTGTGGAGTTCTGGAGCCACAGTGGACACAGATTCTGGCACCATCCACACTCTCCCTTCCTGTCACAGTCACCAGGAAAGTCTATCAGCAAGTGTCCGCTCATCTGGTGGGGACAGCAGGGCCTCTGGAGGACTAACGAAGCCGGGCGAGACATCTGCCAGCCCCGTGCCTCGTTCCACCAAGCGTTGTGCCCGTAACCTGTTGTTAACTAATGATTGCGTGGTTACCTGCGCATGCTCCCTGCTGCAACACAAGCCTTGGATTTGTCCGGTTGCCTCTGTACCCCCTGCCTCTATGAGCTTAGTAAACAACTGCCAGAGGCTGCCCCTCCAACATCATTACTTTTATCACCCACACAGTTCCTGTTCTTAGATGAAGGGCGCCCCCTGCACAAACCCAGCCTGCAGACCCACCTGGTGTCTTATAAAAATGTGAACCAGTTGCCAACATTTAAAAATCCGAATCTTGATTCCTTTGGGAAACAGCCAAAGATTTATCCCCCTGGGGTAGCATGCTTGAGTGGCAAGGTTGCCTGGGAACGAACACGGATTTCCCCCATGCGGTCAGGTATTGACTGCAGTCTCCACCATTCCCTAGAGTCTCCCCAGCCGCATCCTTCTCTGTGTCACCTACTGGCTCCTGTAGACGACTGAGTGTGTAACTCCTGAATTCAGGCATTGTCCACTGTTCTAGCCCATGTGTGCATGTGGGGTGCACGTCACTGGGTAGGCGAAGTGCTCGCCCCACTGAGCCACAGTGAACTGAATTTGTGATTCATTTTGCAGCTTGACACTCGCCAGAGAGCCAAGATCCAGGAAGGGAGGGTGTGCTAGTGTGTGAGAAGAAGACAAAGCTGGTGGGAAGGGGGCCGCCGGAGGGGCCAGCGTGTGTAGGGAGCTCATTTGGGGGACCTTGAAAGAGAACATGACATCCTTACCCTTGACTGCTCCCCACTCCCTAGCTTCCAGAATGGGCCTTGTGCTCCCCGAAGTGGCAAAGCCTCCCCATCCCATCTCCTTCAGGGCCATCTTTTGCTCTGCACCCACCACGTTTGCTTTTCCCATTTGCCTCCCTGAGCGCTCCAAGCTCTGAGCATGTAGCATCCCCTCTCTGGCCTCAGTTTCCCAGCGATAGCATGAGAGGAGTGGCCTAGCAGGCTCCTGGGGTGAGCCATCTCCCTCCTCTGAAACATTGTCAGGAAGGGGAGGACTTTGGAGAGAAGCTATTTACCCAGCGCATTTAAAATCCACAGTGTCGGAGAGCTCAGAACACAGCAGATGGCTCCTTTTCCAGCGATTCTCTGCCCCCTCCCCCCCACCAGGACTCTCAGCCCTGGCTTCTGACACACCAGGGAGCCTCCAATTATCTCCAGAGAGTTTGCAAAATTGGACGAGGAGAATTCCCGGTGCAATATGACTTCTCGTTCACTCTGATTAGAACACACAAGCGTCTGCCCTTCCTCCGCGGGCATGTCGGGGCCTCAGCTGAGGCGGTCTGCCCAGCTCGGCCCGCCAGGCACCCAAGGCCTGGCGGAAGTGGGAGTCGGGGGACGGCGATAACACTGCCATCTCATCTCGGGCTTGCACGGCTGGACCCTGGGAGGCCAGAGTCTTCCCCAGTGCCTCAGCCCCACCCCACATCTTAGGGATTCTCCAATCATGTGGGAGTCACAGCCATTTGCTCAGCCAGCGCCTGTCCCCAAAGGTCTTTCAGTACTCCTTTAGGGACCACTCTCTCTCCACAGGGACTCACTCAAGTTGCCTGCCTCATTATCTGGCTTCCTCAGCTCAGTGCAGCCCCTCAAGGTGTCTGGGTATCTCTGGGCATCTCTATGACCCCAGAGCCCAACGTGGATCTTCTTAAATGGCCCCACAGCCCACCCTTGACTCCACAGGCCCCTCTTGGACTCCACGTGCCTCCCATTCCCCTTAGCTGCCACCTGGCTTGCCAATGCTTGGCCCTGCGGTTGTCCCCTTTGGCCAGAGGATGCTAACTCCCCACACCTGCTCTGGCCAGTCCCCCCAGCAGCTCAGTCACCCGCCAAACTCATGTTCCCTACTGCCAATGGCCTCCCTCAGTTCCCAGAATCCTGAGAGTGGGGGAGGAGCTGCCCTGATGGGACAGTAGGGTCAGGTGGATAGGTGGCTATGAACTCAGGAGGGGGGAACCCGGACGGACAGGGAGAAGGCAGGAACCCCAGCCAAGCAGCCCAAGAGAGCAGCACCAGCATGATGCCAGCCATGGATGCCTGCTTGGGGTGCCCACTCTCCGTGCTCATGGCCCAGGCGGAGTTGACCCGCCTCTGTTCCTGACCCATGCTTGCTCATTCAGAATGTTCCATACCCTGACCACAGTGACCAGCTGAGGGTTTTCACACTTAGCTCCCTGGGGACCCTCTTTAGGCGTCTTAGGGGAACTATTGAGAATGAGACACCTTCCGTCTTGTGGAAGGCTATCACCCTGAAGTTACCAGTGGTTCTCTTGGCTACTGCATGGGGAAAACCTGCCTGAGAATGAATTTGAGAAAGCAGAGCAAAGGGGCAGAGAGACATCATTCGAGCACCTGGATCCAGCCATGCCTGAAGCCAACTTCATCCTGGACTTCTAGTAACATGAGCCAATAAGTTCTCATTTTTGTTAGAGCTAGTTTGAATGTTCTATCACAATCCAAACAGCTCTGAAGAGATACAGGTTTCATTCCAGAAACTGATCCATAGGTGAATGCAAATCCAAACTAAATGGTATAGTGGATTGGCTAGATGGCGATGGACATTAAGGAGGGCACTTGTTGTGATGAGCCCTGGGTGTTGAATGTACGTGATGAATCAATGAATTCTACTCCTGAAACCAAAATCGCACGTGTGTTAAAGAACTAAAACTTAAACAAAAACCTGTAAAAACCTAGCTAGTATAGCAATTCCTCAAAAAATTGAACATAAAAATATCATATGATCCAGCAATTCTGAGTCTAGATTGAAAAAAAATTGAGAGCTGAACTCAGATATTTGTCTACTTGTGTTCATAGCCAATTATTTACAATAGCCAAAAGTAGCATTATTCACAAAAGCCAGTGTCCACGGAGGGCTGAATGGATAAAGAAAACGTGGTCTGTTCATACAATGGTATGTTATTCAATCTTAGAGAGGAAGGAAATTCTGACACAGGCTACAACATGGATGCACTTTGGGGGACACTGTGCTAAGCGAAATAAGCCCTTCACAAAAGGACATACCGCACGACCCACTTACATGAGGTCCCTACGGTGGTCAGATTCCCAGAGACAAAAGGTGGGATGGTGGGTGCAGGGGGGCTGGACGAGGGAGAGGATGAGGGAGCTCGTGTTTATGGGGACGAGTTCTCGTTTGCAAGATGAAGAAAATTCTGGAGACTGGACAACAGTGTGAATGGACTTAACCATACTCTTAAAAATGGTTAAGACAGTCATTTTATGTTACGTATATTTTACCACAATTAAAATTCAGGGAAAAACAATTAGACGGTGTGTCTTTATTGAAAGAAACCCAAGGACAAAAAGAACTAGACAAGCTAAAATAAAAATAATGTAAACAAATGGACAGAAAAAACAATTGCCCACAGCGGGGCTGCAAGATGGGGAAGTTGGGGGTCGTCATCTTTGTTGACTGAGGGCTGCTCCGGGGGCATGGAGCTCATGAGCTTCCAGGCCGCTAAGCCCGTCTGGCACTGAGGAGCGGGACCGCAGGCAGAGGAGCAGAGAGACGAGAGACGCAGACACAGAGGCGGTAAGCAGTCAGCGTGCACCCCAGCTCCAGGTCCACACAGAGGGTGGGTCAGGGACATGAACTCATCTACACATGACACTTGGCTCCCTCCGGCACCCTTCTCAAGAGGCGTCTGTGGCTCTCCCGCTGCTCAGGTGAGGAGCCAGGATCAGAGAGGTTGGATGACTTTCCCAAGGTCACACAGGAAGCTACAGGCTGGGGGTCTGAGCTCAGCCTCCACACTGCGCTGCCCCAGCGGATGAAGGCTCTGGTTGTAGGGGTGGGCCACCAGCGCCGGACCCCAGCATGGACCAGCACGATTCAGACTATGCGAAGGAGCCGGAGTATCCACAGGGAGGGGGTTCCCAAAGAGGGCAGCTCCAGGACTCCGATTTTGTTCTCTCTGCAGCCAGCGGATCAGAGAATTTCGACCCAGCAGCCGCGGTCCAAACCACCACCCTCGGGGAGGGCACAGACCCTGCACCCACCTGAGGGGGGTCTGCGGGCCACCACGCGGTGGCCGTGGAGGGCAGCCCAGGTGAGCCGTGCTCACCAGGTTGGCAGGGCCCCTCCGAGCAGCTCTTTGTTTTTGATTAAAGCGTGCCAGGCTTGGGGTGTGGCCAGGGAGGCCAATGCCTTAAAGGCTCCCAGGCAGGTTGTAATTAAATCTCTCTTCTGCTGCCTCTCCAGGCTCTTGGAGACAAAGAGAGCTGCGCAGCAGCCCTAGGAGGTAAGCTTCCCTCCCACTGAACTGGGCAGTAGCATGAGGGATGGGGAGGGGGCAGCTCGGTGTCACCCACTCCCCGCCATGGCAGGGCGGAGCTGCTGTGTCCCCGCGCCCAGGGGAACAGAAAGTACTTGGTAGAAGGTGGGGGTGCAAAGGTCTTGAGGTCTGGCAGGAGTTCAGACTTAACGTGAAGGCCAAGCCCAAAGCTGACTCTCAGATGTTGGGTGGCAGGTGGCTGTCCTGGAGTGAGGGCTAGGGTCTGCTCCTTTGGGAGGGAGGGGATGCACTGTCCTTGGCCTCAGGCTCCGGCGTTCGGGGTGGGTGGGAACGGTAGTGCTGGGCAGGCCCCTTGGGCCTGAGGCTGTGCTGGGAGGGCCTGGCCCTCCACCCGCTGCCACCTTAGCACCCCTCACTCACTGCTCCCCGCACCAACTCCTTGGCCTGCCCCAGGCCCCTTGCTGCAGCTAAAACCATGGTCTGGTCCTCCTCACCTGAAATGACACAAGACTTCATATCCTCAGTTAGTCCTGGAAAAAAAAAAAAAAAAAAAAAAACAGTCCTTGAGCACAGATTTATTTTTCAGTTCATTCTATCCATATACACAGGCCTCAGGGCCTTTGTACATGCTATCCTCTGCCTGGAACTCTTTCTCCTGACACTTTGCCTGAGATCCCTGCTAACATGTCACCTCTTGTAGAAAATCTCCCATCACTGTCCCTCCCCAAGACAAGGCAAGGTCTCCCTTAGCAAGCTCTAACATTGCCAGGCATCAATTCTTCCAGCACTTAATAATACTAGTGAACGTTTTTGAGGTTTTGGCAGCTTATCAGGCACTGGTTGTTCCTTGCAAGTTCCTTGCAAGGATCACCCAATTCATTAGCTCCTCACAATGACCCTCCGGGGAAGGTAACATTATTGCAGCAGATGGTCACACCAACATAGCCCATCTTACAACATGACATTGACATCCAACCACCTGAACAGGCAAACAGTGGGATATGACAGGAGTGACTGCGTGTGTCTTCCAAAGCTGGGTCCTAGGAGGCAGTGTGGCTTAGATGGCCTCCACCTGGTGCTGATGCTCTCTCTCTCTCTCTCTCTCTCTCTCGGACACTCGCCCTTGGAACCCGGCCACTGTGTCCCGAAGAAGCCCAGGCCATATGGAGGAGGAGAGGTGGCAGGTGGCCTTCTGGCTGAAAGCCCTGGCTAAGCCAGCACCAAGCGCCCAGTGGGTTCTTACAAATTATTTTGGCTCAGATACCGGGCACGATGCCCCCAGAGAGCACACACTTTGAGAGCCCATGATTAACAGGGACCAAGCTGAGGAATGAGCAAAATGGCCAAAGGAGGAGGGAATGGGCCCGCCTCAGGGACGTTGGGTCCCAGGAGAGGTTTCCCAGGCAGAGAGAGAGACAGGATCGAAGTCTTGGCAGTGGAGAGGGCCCAGGGCGAGGCGTGGGGATGGAGGAAGAAGGTGCGGGAGAGGCAAACTGGCTTGAGAGCCGGGCTTTCACCCTGGGGATGTGGGGATCTGTTGGGAGTGTACGCAAGATCTATCGCAGGGAGGATCCGAAGGCATCATGGCTCAGAAGGCTGAAGGTGAGACTTTTATGGGGACGTAACATTTTTAATGGGGATTGAACCCTCAAGTAAAAGAAATGAAGCACTAATGGTGGAATGTCAGGCATCCAGCTGAGGAGCTTCTGGGCAGGGAGTTCTGCCAATAATCCTAGAAAGCACATTATGTCTGGTTTACACAAAGAGCCCCCAGACAAATCTGCAGACTCCTTAGCACCACTCCCAACAAGTGGAGCATTCTATGTCCCTCCTCCAGAAGGGTTTGGGACCCGCTCAACCAACAGAGCGCAGGAAGGGTGGTGCGGCGCACTTTGGGGTCGCGTCAGGAGAGGCTCGGGGCCCTTGCTTTCAGAGCCCGGGGCTCCACGTAAGGGTCCAACCACCAAGGCCACCACCATGGTCTACAAGTCATCCCCCGGCCAGATTCGTGCGTGAAGAGGCCTCCAGATGAGTGGCCCAAGTTCAGACTTTCCGCTGAGGTCAGTCATCATGGAGCACACGCCCCACGTGCCCTGGACAAGATGGGTTTAAACCCGAAGTCTGGGGGGTCTGTCATGCCGTAATAGCGACCCAAAAAGGAAAAGTTACTGTCATCCATCAGACACGAAAGCTGCTTGAGAAGACGGGATAGGCGCCCCAGTCCCCCACCCAGGCCCCCGGACCTGGGCTGATCTTTGGCAGAGCTATTAGCATCTCCCTTCCTCCCCCTAGGGCACCAGCAGGAGCCAATAGGCCAGGGATCTCTGCAGTCACTTACCTGAGTCACCTACGCAAGTGCCACGAGCCACGCCCCCAGCGGGCAGGGCCAGACTCAGCCAGCTGTGCCATTTACTAAAAGCCTTCTGGGACTGGCCCCATTTCACAGATGAGGAAGCTGAGGCTCAGAGAGGGATGTGACACTCCCGAGGCCACTTGGCTGGACGAGATGGAGCTGAGATCATAGTCCGGGCACCCCCCCCACCCCCGGCCCTGGCCCCCGCATCTGGTGGCACCCCTCCTGCCCTGGAAAGCAGAGCTGCCCGTGCGAATGGCACTGCCCAACCACAGCCTCTTCACTCCCTCACCACCCCTTCCAGCTTCCCCTGCTGCCCCAAACCCATCACCTCCGCAGCCTCCACCCCTACTGCCTGGAGCCCTGCCCCCTCACTCCGGGAGCCCTCTTGGCCTGCAGGCTGGGTCAGGTCATAGCAGGGAACACCGTCCACTCTGGGTTCTAATAAGCTGTGAGCACTCGTGTGTGCCCCCACCCACCGCACCGGCTCAGGCGTTCCTTGAGGGCAGGGACAGGGCCTCGTGTCCACCTCTGTGTCCCCAGCCCTGCCTGGAGTAGGCAGTAGGACCCCGGCCCAGACACGGGGGTCAGACACTGCCCTCAGGCCTTGGGCAGAAGCCACATCACAGGTAGAGTCAGCAAGGTCTCCCGAGGTACAGAGAGGACTTCAGAGTGAGACAGAGACTCACCGGCTTCCGGGCGTCGTTGATCAATGTAAACAATGCCACCAACATACAGAGTTGTGGCAATGCGTGGACGTGAGGAGGGACCACATGGGAACAAGGGGGCAGAGGCCGCTGGCACTGTGGACAGAGGGTGCCGGCAGCCAGCGGAAAAGGGTCACAGGGTCACAGGGGGTGGGGCTTAGCCTGTCACCTCTGGGCCAGGATTAAGGCCAGGAGGAAGGGGCAGCCACCTGGGGCTTTGGCAGGGTGCTAGGAGCTCCCCGGGACCTCCGTCACCTGCCCCGTCACCGGGAGGTCAGTGTCCCGACTGGCACTAGCAGAGGCAGCCCCCTGATGTCACCGCTCGTGCTCCGCACACAGGTCTACAGTGCCCCCCGGGACTCGAGGTGGTGAGAGGGAGTGAGTTGAGAGGCCACCCCTTCCCCAGCACCTCCCTGGCCTCAGAGAAGGTGAGAGGAAAGGAGGCGGCCGTGTCCTGAGCGCACTGACCTGGGCACCTGGAGTGGGGGCAGCGCAGCTTCCCCAGGGTCCCCAGCGCTCGGGAGAGACAAGGACCACGTGAGGTGTCTGCGCCTCCCCTCCTCGGTTCTGGGCAGCCCTAGACCTTCACTGGCGTCCCGAGCCCCGGGGCTCAAGGGAAGCCAGAAACCAGGACTTGTGTGAAATACACAGATGTCTAAATGTCAGCCCCTAATTACGGACCAACAAAGCATGAGGGCTGGGGGTAGGGAAGGGACAGTGGTGTCCGGTCACCAGCTCACAGCCTGGGGCTCGAGGATGATCGTGCAGGTGTGGGAGGCTCAGAGGCTGAACCAAGGACAGTGACCCCAATGGAGGGAGGAGACCCCTGCATCAAGGGGCCCATCCCAGGTCAGGTGACAGGCCCAGGGTGCTGTGCTGCAGCCCCAGCACACAGCCATAGAGGCCAACCGCGCGGGCATGGCCCTGAGCTTGGTGCCGCACTTAAAGGGGTAAGTGCTGTCAATGGACCCATTTTGCAGATGAACAAACAAAGGCCCCAAAAGCTTAAGTCAATTGCTGGGAGAGTTCCAGCTCCCAGGCTGGGACAGGCACCTTTTACTGAATATTTAACAAGCAGCTCTCAGGACCCAGAATGAGCAGCTCAGGCACAGGCGATGGCCTTTGGCGCACACACACGCACACGTGTGTGTGTGTGTGTGTGTGTGTGCAAGGATGCACACATGCTTTGGGGAAGGACTACCTTCTGAATCCCCACTGGAGATGCCCGGTCTGAAAGGAGGCCATGGACTTGGGCACAGAGAAGTAGCAGAGAGCCCACCACTTAGCTACTCCTGGGACGCTCCCAACTTCCTGGGACCCCTCCTCCACCAGGGAAGGGGGAGCCCCCAGAATGACTGAATAGGATCCCATCCATCTTTGCCCAAGCCAGATTCAACTTGACTTTCTAAAAGTTAACAATGGGTGCCTGGGTGGCTCGGTCGCTAAACATCTGACTCCAGCTCAGGTCATTATCTCACCGTTCGTGAGTTCGAGTCCCACGTCGGGTGATTACGATCCCCACTTTGGGTGAGCCCCGCTTCTCTCTGTCTCTGTCTCTGTCTCTCTGTCTCTCTCTCCCTTTCTCTCTTCCTCTGCCTCTTCTGGGATTCGCGCTCTCTCTGCCCTTCGCTCACTTACGCCCTCTCTCTTAAAAAAAATAATAATAATTAACATTTGTTTCTCAACATGCATCGTAGTGTTTGCCCGTCCCGACAATGTGACAGGGGAGGGAAGTCTGTCATCGCCCCCAGTGCACAGCTCCGGGCCCCGGGTCACAGCGGCGGGCTGAGCCGCGGCTGGAGAAGGAGCCCACGCCGCCGGGGCAAGCTGGGACAGGAGAGGCAGGGCCAGGGCCACCACCAGGGCTGCGTGGGGCGGAGGGGTCAGAGGCTACAGAGCCCACAAACCTGATGCCCCTGGGGCCGTGGAAGGCCCCCCCCCCCCCGCCCCGCAGCAAGGACAGTACTACCGTCCCAGACCCTGGGGCTCTTTTAATAAAATAAAGATGGGGGGGTTGGATTCTGAATGTAATTCATAGTCAACACAGCAAATGTGAAAAACATAGGAAAAAAAAATAAAGAAAATGTTAATTGCCCAAAATAACACCAGCCAAAACACAGTGTCCGTGGTTTGGCGTATGTCCCACCTATTTTGTTTCGTTAATTTAAAAAAAAATTTTGTTTAATGTTTTATTTATTTTTGAGAGAGAGAGAGAGAGAGCGTGAGCAGGGGAGGGTCAGAGAGAGAGGGAGACACAGAATCCGAAGACAGGCTCCAGGCTCTGAGCTGTCAGCACAGAGCCCAACGCGGGGCTCGAACTCACGAACCACGAGATCATGACCTGAGCCGAAGTCGGACGCTTAACTGACTGAGCCACCCAGGCGCCCCTTGTTAATTTTTAGAGTCAAGATAAGGGTGGATATATAATTATATAATCCGCGTTTTTTTAGGCAAACTCTCATTAGTTATCTCCCCGTTGTAATCATTGTAGGCATCCGTTGGGAAGGACGGCACACGGCTCCCACCACGTGTGTTTTACGTCAACAATCCCCTTTAATTGGACACTTACATTGCTTCTCATTTTTTGCACTCATGAACAGCACTGAGATGCACTCAGTTTCTAAAGATTTTCCTTTTCTTTTTTTTTTTTTTTAATGTTTATTTATTTTTGAGAGACCAAGAGAGAGACGGAGCATGAGCAGGGGAGGGGCAGAGAGAGAGGGAGACAGAATTGGAAGCAGGTTCCAGGCTCTAAGCCTGACGTGGGGCTCGAACCCACAAGCCGTGAGATCATGACCTGAGCTGAAGTCGGACGCTCAACCGACGGAACCTCCCAGGAGCCCCTAGATTTTCCCTTTCTTAACTGTCTTTTACACTTAAAAAAAAAAATCTTTGAATGTGGTAAATACTTCAGAGACTCTAATAGAGTTCACGGAAGACAGGGAGCATCTCACTAGTCCTGATCCCCACTTCCTCAGCCGCCGAGGCGACCACAGAACATCCCCCGCGCAGGTCAACACAGACACGACCACACTCCCTCCGTCTTCCCCACCGCTCACTTTATTCAGTTAACAACATATACCGCAGATTGTTGTTACTGGTGCATGAAGATGAGCCCCATTTACCACGGGGCTATGGAATCCTGCGCCCAGTGGGCCAGCGGCGTGCTGGTAAACCGGCGCTCCAGAAAACATAAAAGGCTCTGACTTGCACCATTCGCCGATTTTTCTGGTGTAAATACTCCCCCTGCGGCAACGTGAGGCGATCAACAATTTAACAGTTGGCTGGCAATTTTTCCCGACTATCTAACAATCATCTCTCCAGAGCCAAAAGTGGGCTGGCTCTGATGCACTGAATACACAGCCTTTTTTTTTATTTGGTATTGGGAAGTTACTGGCTTGCAACTGATTTCCCAGATGAGGATGTTCTGAGTCCAAAGGTATACGTTCTTACACTGTTGACCCATTTATCAGATTAACCCCCAGAAAGGTTAGCCGCAGTGGCCTGTGCCCATGTGTGTGCGTGTGTGTGCACCTGCACTCACCCGGGCCTAGTCTCTGGGCTTTAATCTTTGCTAAGTGGATGAGATGTATGAGTGTCCTCCAGTGGCGTTAATTTCATGGTGATGCCCAAGAAGAGCAAGCCACAGGGGTGGCCTTCAGCCCTGCCCCCACGCTGGGAGGGGCCGGGGGGGGGGTCTCTGCAGAGACTGGCGGGCCAGGGCCAAATGGCTTTGACAGTGAGGCCTGCCCTTGAAGCGTACAGAGGACAGTCCAGGCCCTGGGTGGGGTCCCCGATGAACATACCAGATATCTGAACT
This sequence comes from Cryptoprocta ferox, assembly GCA_028646485.1. Taxonomy (NCBI): domain Eukaryota; kingdom Metazoa; phylum Chordata; class Mammalia; order Carnivora; family Eupleridae; genus Cryptoprocta; species Cryptoprocta ferox. The sequence continues at coordinate 54,368,912 of CM053574.1, forward strand.
GCTGGCTCTGGGCACGGCGTGGCGTGGAGGGGCTCCAAGCATGGGGAGCAGCGGGGACCACAGCACCCAGGACCCGTGAGCAAAGGGACGCCAAGAACTTGCCGCTCTCCCTGTCTCGGTCTCCACTTGGGGCAGAAGAAGGAGCCTCTTCCCCACGGGACAAGACACCATCAGAGCCTCGGGAACCGGCCAGCAAAAGAGAGGGTCTCTGTCCCAGTCGTTCTGCAGAAATCCCAAAGCATCATGGACCTGGCTGGGGGCACGAGATCTCCCTGAACGCACAGCTGGTAGCCAGAGGGACCCATGCGCTGAGTCCAGCCGTGAGCCACAGACCTGAACTTGGAACCATGCAGCTTGAGCCCTAGGCACTGACACGGGGAAGGACCAGCCGCAGTCACCAACGCAGGAGGGGGCTCTCCCAACCCAAAGTCAGCATCGAAGCTTCGGTCTGGCAGACAGCCAGGCCCCGGTGGGGGGGTCTCTGGGACCATCCCCTTTGGGGGCCTCTCCACCGCTCATGGGCTGGGGGCCACCAGAGGCCGCAGCAGACTCCCCACCCAGGCAGGAGGAAGGTGGGCATCTGTAGGGGACTCTGTCTTCATGGAGACCTTCCCCAGAGCCCCCCCCCCCGAAAAGTTGCCGAGGCCTCGGAGCTGGGCCCATGCCTGTGCTGACCCCTCACCAGCACAGAGACAGTAACTGAACAGTCAGGAGGGAACTGTCCGCTGCTGAGGCAGGAGGCCAGCGGGCCCGGAGACATGCGGAGCCCCACAGACGGTAGGCCCAGGCCCTGGGGGTGCAGGGTAGTGTGGGGCCAGAGCCCCCTGCATGGGGCCCAGGTGCCCAGGGCATGCATGAGGGGAAGGATCCAGAGAGGAAGGGAAGGGGCCCCCTCCCCATGCCTGCAGCTCAGGGGAAGGAAGCAGGAGCCGGCAGAGGGGGACACTGTCCGTGCCACACAAGGACAGCTGGGGGGACCCCTTGGGACCTGGAGTCGGACGGCCCCCAGAGCTGTCCCATGTCAGGAGATGGCCAGGCCCTCACGCAGGCAGGACGAGGGCCAGGGGAAGGCAGGCCTGGAGGCCTGGAGGTGGCGCCTGCTGGGGGTGATGCTGAGGGCACCAGCTGACAGCCCCCAGCAGCTGGGACAACATGTCCTACATGGAGGGACTGGGGGCACGCCCCTGTCTCCGCACTGGGTGACTAACCCGTAGTCCTCCACTCCCAGGATTCAAGGTGCCTGGATGGCACCCCGGACATGGGTTTCTGGGACCTTTCCAGCCCCCCAACCCCAGGCCGACACCCCGGCCTCCCTCACTGCCCCCTCCTCTGCACCAGGCCCACGCTCCTTCTATGGTGTCCGCTGTGACCCACAGGCTCCTGGAACCCAGAGGGCAGGTCTCTGCCCCAGAGACCCCCCTGGAGCCCACCCGTCTTAGGCCCTGCCTTTGAGGGAGGACACGGACTCTGTCCTCACAAAGTGAGGCCCTGTCCCAGCGGAGCGCCTCCTCCTCTCGCTGAGTCCCTTCCCTCCTCCCCCAGGGCTGGCTGCCAGATGGGGCGCCTGTCCTGACGGCGCAGTGCCCGGGTCACCGGTCATCACCTACTGAGGCCATCTCCCTGCTGCGGCCTGCAGCAGATGGCCCACCTTGGTCAGCATCCTCTGCGCCCCCGCAGCCTTTGAACCTAGACTTCTCCTGCAGGTGGACCTGATGCCAAGGTCCTGGAGCCCCCAAGGAGCCACCTCAGCCTCACCCACTTGGTCATGGGAGAACTGCCTCAGCCTGACCCCACAGCGCTCAGCCTGGCACCGGAAATGCCGACACGGCCTTTGAGGAACTGGCTGTCGGATCAGAAAGCAGGCTGACCCAGGGCAGCTGCTTGTGGGCTGGTTGCTAGGGAAACCATCAGAGGAGAATTTCCAGGCATATGGATCAGGGGAGAGGAAAGGCCTGGAGCAAACAGGGTGGGGAGGGGGAGGGGTGCCGGAAACACTGCTCCGCAGACAGTGGGGGGTCGTGTCCGGCTTGGGGCAGAGCCCTTCTTCCCCGGGTGAGGCTTCCCCTCGCCGAGCCTGGTGTCTCCCCCAGGGATGGCTCCCCGGGCTGCAGTGGGGACAGCGAGAGCCAGGGGAGGGCACGCGCTTTGAGCGGTGCCCTAAGTGGGCGCCAGCCGTGGTCAACGCGAAGCCAAGGCTCGGTGCTGAGCAAGTTCTACGGCTGCGCCGTGGACTTCCCGCACAAGTCGAAGTGAGCAGTGCGCATGCGCAGGCACACATACGTGCACACACACACATGCACACACACAGAACAACTTGGCTCAGGGGGAATTTCCATACCCCGTTATGGGAGGCAGCTAGGGGCAGGCCCCGCGGAAGGAGGGGAAGGGGGTTTGCATCCTGCCGGCCAAGTGTGTGCCCTCGCCTGCCCAGGAGGCCAGGGCACCGGTCCATGTGTCCGGGGTGCCCACGGGGGCAGATTCCAGCAGCGCCTCAGCCCCCCACGCCCTCCGCCTGCCTCAATGCCCCCTGTCACGGGACAGCCACGTCCGCCATGCCATATGCTAATGGCCGACAAGATGCCACCGTCAGCCCCCAGGCCCTTGGTCTTGTTCACGCCTGGAAAGTCTGCCCCATCTCAGGGAAAGGAGGCTGTGGGCCAGACAAGGACGAGCCCAGGGCGCTCCCCCTCCCCCAGGGGGCGTCCTAACTGCAGGTTGCAGAGGACTTTAGGGTTTGCAGACTACCGTCACCCCCCCCCCCCCGCGTGATCAGCGGGGCCTCAAGCTACCTGCCCCACCCCCCAGGGCACCCGCCTTTGTCTCCCACCGTTCTCTGAGCCTGGAAAGACCTCCCCTCCCCGCCGTGCCGCTCTTTCCCCTGCCCCGGCTCTAGTGCACTACCATGCTAGCGGCCTGCCTGGCGTGCAGAGTGACCGTCCAGTGTTCACAGCCCCCACGCCCAGGCCACGCAGCTGTCTGCGAGCTGCCTTCGATCCCCGTTGGGAGGTGGGACTCAGCCTAGCCGTCCAGGGCGCCGTTATTTCTGGACTCAAGTTAGTCATTCGGTGACAGGCATGTGGCCCTGCAGAGCCAGATGCCAACGAGGCACAATTCTGGGGCTTGTAGCTGCTGTGCACACGTGCAGTCTCTTTCTCTCTCTCTCTCTCTCTCTCTGACTTGTCATGTGTCATGGCAAGGAGAGAGCTGCTCAGGACTAGAACCAACACCGAGGGAAACAGAACCAAAGGATGGAGAGACAAGGGCGCCTGGGTGGCTCAGTCGGTTAAGCGTCCAACTTCAGCTCAGGTCATGATCTTGCAGTTCGTGGGTTCGAGCCCAGCGTTGGGCTCTGTGCTGACAGCTTGGAGCCTGGAGCCTGCGTGGGTTCGTCGGTTTCTGTCTCCCTCTCTCTCTGGTCCTCCCCTGTTCACACTCTGTCTCTTTCTCTAAAAAATGAATAAACGTTAAAAAAAAAACAAAGGATGGAGAGAAAGGCATGGAGACCCCACTCCCCAGCCACCCCTAATGCCCACCTACTCCCCTTCTGCCATTGAGGCTGGTAAATGCCGCTTGTTCTTGGCCAGTTGAGTGAGTTTGCTGTCTCTACTGTCCCTGAAACAAGAGATCTGTGTAATGCCACAGCTTGGCACAATTGTCCCCTCTTCAATGAAGCCTCCCTTAATCCTTGGATGGAGCCCCTCTTAAGGCTTCACTCACACCCACTACAACACTCCCCCTGCCATCCTGTTTGTGTCCATCTGCCCCATGGGTCATCAACTCCCCAGGGCAGGAGCCAGGTCCCCTTCATCTGTGAAACCACATGGCCTGGGGGGGGGACAGACCTAGGTTCTGCATCAGACACACCAGCCTCATTCTGAGCTGGCCCTCTCCCGCTGTGGCCTTGGGAAGTGGCTGCACGTCTCTGAGCCCCCTAGTCTGGAAGGGTCATAGTAAAGCTATGCTAAGGACGTGTGGAGAGCATGTAGCCCTGGCCTGGACGTCGCTTTCACTTGTTCATTTCACAAGCTACTGTTTGGTGCCTTGTGCTCTCCGGGCACGGTTCTCCGGGCAGGAGCAAACTGCATCGGTCCTGCCTGCTGGCATGGAGCTGACGGTCTGGAGGAAGCAAGAGTAGACGCACGAGTTCACACACAGAGGAAGATCAGTGCAGACAGCAGTGAGGGCCACACACGAGAGCGCAGGGAGTGTTCTAGAATAACAGAGTCCTGTAGAACCTGCAGTAATGATGGAAATGTTCTATGCCTGCTGAACATCACCGTTGACCACTAGCTATGTGACCAGTTAGACTGAGGAAAAACGTTTTCCATTTTATTGGATTTTATGTTATTTAAATCCATGAGAGATGCTTTAATCAGTTAAAAGATTTTCGAACAACTTGGGTATGTAAAGCTCCCTTTTCAACAGTACATTTGATCAAATCCGAGTGCATCAAGTACTTCCAGAGAAAATGTAGTTTCTGAAGTGACATGTGCAAAAGGTATAAAATATACAACAGATTTCTAAGGCCTATCACAATAAAAAGAATGTAAGAATATCTCATTAATATTTCTATATTGGTTACATATGGAATGCTAATATTTTGGACATATGGGGTTAAATAAAATCTATCAAAGATAAATATAAATAAAATATATATGGGTAAACATATACATTTGAGTTAATTCTTTAATGTGTTAGGGTAATGTTAAAATACTGTGTGGCTTGCATGATCTTTCTCTTGATGGTGCCTTTCTAGAGCATTCTTAGAGAGGGGCAGTGATTTGACTGACACTCAAAGAAGGCCTCTCGAAGGAGGTGACATTCGACCTGAGAACTGGGGGCATGGAAGGAGCCAGCCATGTGAGACAGCAAACATGGCAAGTGCAAAGGCCCTGAGGCAGCTCACATTCAGAATATTAGAAAGATCAAAAGAAGGTAGTTGCCTGGGAACAAGTGAGGGAGAGGGAACACGCTAGAGGAAGAGAGGGACTCAGGTTCTGAGAGTAAGTCCCTCAGACATGTGGGTCAGGGCCAGACTATGTGGACTACACAACCTAGTATTTTCCAGGGAATGTGCTTTGCCCCTCACCCCCCATCACCCAGGTAAAGAAAGGGCAGCACAGGGAAGCTAACTGACTAGCCAGGGTCACACGGCTGGTGGCTGCCTGGGAAGGATATGAACGCGGACAGTCTGACTCCAGAGTCCACTCCATTAGCCACTGTGCAGTGCCAACCCCCCGGATGGAGGAAGAGCCCCACAAACAGAGCCCGGGGCCAGGGCTGGAGCCGCAGGACTAGGCTGGGGGGTGCCAGTGACAGTCCCATGCTGGGCGAGCACTACTGGGAACCAAGGGGGCAGTGTCGGTGGCCTCAAGGGGCGCTCTCTCCCCCAAGAGGTCTTACCTCACCCTCCCTCTGGCCATTCTCTGCTTCTTTTTTTTAAGGTTTTATTTATTTATTTTGAGAGAGAGAGTGAGCGGGGGGAGGGGCAGACAGGGAGAGAGAGACCCCCAAAGCAGGGTCCGAACTCCAGCTCACAAACCATGAGACCATGACCTGAGCCGAAATCAAGAGTCAGGCACTACTGGACCCCCCAGGCGCCCCTGACCATCCTCCGCTTCTGATGGGGGTCCCCACTATGTCCCGCCCCCACCGTGGCCCCGCCAGAACCCACAGAAGATTTGGAAGCTTCTCTCCCAGGAAGGCAGACCTAAGTGACCAGAGAATACCAATAACGTTCTCACCAGCCCGAGGCTCACCACCTCCTGTCTCTGGGCCTCAGTTTCCCCATATATAAAATGGGGGAAAGGGTAGAAGAAAAGACCTTCTAGAATCCTTCTCAGCTCTAATGCTTCCAGAGACAGAAGACGGGAGATCTGGGCTGCTCTTTGGCACCCTTGCTATTGCGAGGGGCAGAGCCCTGTTCCAACCGGCTTAAGCAGAAAAGGAGGAATGCCCCTGCTCACATAACTGAAAAATTCAAAGAGAGGCATCAGGTGTGGCTAGCTCCAGACACTTGCCCAGGGTCACTAGAAACTCATCTTTCTTTCTGCCTCCATCGTCCCCTTCGAGGATGGCTTGCGTTTCAGGCAGGGTCTACATGGCCCGGAAGTTTCAGGCTTACTGTTTTCAGCCTGGACCTCCCATATCGCTATGGTTGGTGTTCACAACTCATATGTTCGCTCAGAGATGGACCACAACCCCTCCCCACCCCCGCTCCACCAAGAGAGACTGAGGAGGAAGTCAGGATGGTGTGTGAGGCCACTTGGCCCGAAGTGGCCTACTGGCTAGCCAACACTGGCCACCACAGGACAGCCTGCCGCCCCCCGCCACAGGGGCCCGGGTCTGCACACAGTAGGATCAAAGACGCCTGGCATGGGGCTTCCTGTCCACACAAGCTGCCCAGATTTGTCTCCTGGGCCCCACTAAAGAGATTATGGGCCTGTCTTTTCGCAGAAACCCCAGGCCCCTGGGCTAATCCTGACAAGGATAACAGGCCCCTAATTAATTCCCCGAATCTGATGGCAGCACAAACGCCAGCCAGTCCACCCGCCTTAATGAGTTTAATCGACTAGACTTGATGATTTTATTCGAAACCTAGGGCCGCAAATTAAGCTCTTAAAAATTCACTTGAACTTGATTGGCAGTGGTAATCCCAACAAAGTCTGTTTAATCCTTGGGCTGCCCGGGCAGGGGCATGATGAACCGCGGGCTGAGAGCGCCTGCCTCGTGAGTACTGGCTCCTTCCTTCCTCAGCTCTGGACTGGATGTCCTCTGCCTTCCACCTCCAGGCCCCTGAGGGGACCCAGGAGTCAGGAGGCCCCTGCCCCACCCCTGCAGGTGAACTCCTACTCGCTCTTCAAACCCCAGCCCAGCCCTCTCCCCGGAACCGTTCTCCCACATTCTCCATCAGAGCCCACACCCCTCCCGCTGCTGGGTCTGCGCTATGTCCTCCGCTCCCCCATCCAGATCATCTGGATGCAGGGACACTGTGCCCTAGCCCCTGGTCAGGGGCCGTGTGCTGAATGCTGGCCGTGCCCTCCCGTGGGAGATGGATTGCACGGCTAGCTGCCCCCCACCCCCACCCCATGCCCACACCCTGGGCACTGTGACTGCAGCGCCTCTCTCAGGGGCTGGGGTCCATCCCCTCACCCCGTGAACCTGGCCTGGGCGGTGACTGCTTTGGCCAGTGAGATGTGGTGGGCCTGACGCTGTGCCAAGTGCCAGCCTACTTGTGGGTGTCTCAGAGCTTATCTCTGAGAGCCACCCCGCGGGAGAATGGGCCCCCCCGAGGAACAGAGTTCAGGCACCGAGTGGAGGCCGTCCTACACCAGCCAGCCCCAGCCCACCCAGCAGCTGGCCACTGGTGCTTGAGCAAGCCCAGCCCTGCCCAGCCCAGCCCACCCCAGCCCACCCGGCTCAGCCCAGCCCTGCCCAGCCTACCCCACCCCAGCCCAGCCCAACCCACAGCAGCCCAGCCCTGCCCAGCCCAGCCCAGCCCTACCCACACCAGCCTATGCCAGCCCACACCAGCTCAGCCAGCCCAGCCCAGCTTCCTGACCTTTGCAGAAATAGTAAATGCTATTGTTGAAACCAGCATGTTTCGAGGTGGCTGGACCCGCGGCGGCAGTGCACCAGCCACCTCCCTGGCCCGTCCAGCTCTTTGCACAGCAGTGGCCTTTGGCCTCCAGGGCTGCAGCGTGTTTCTGAGTGGCCGCCTCAGCGCATTCTCTGCCAGAGTCAGGCCACCCCCACGGCCCAGGCTTAGCCATGCCCATCTCCCTGCCTCACTCCCAACTTATGTAGCCCCTTCCCTCAGCATGCAGACCCTCCCCCAGGCAATCACCCGGCCCAGGTCAGCCTACCCCAGCCCACACCAGTCTACACCAGCCCACCCAGACAGCTCACCCCAGCCCACTCCTCCAGGAAGGCTCTGAGGTCTGCATTTGGACTAAGCCGCCTTCTCCCCAGTGACCTGCTTCACAGATCCAGAGATGGAGAATGTTTCAAGTAAGACACGCCCATGCATGCGCACACACGTACACCAACGTGCTCACGTGTGTGCTTGCGTTCATACCAACACGCATCCGTGCGCGCACAGTTCAAACCATCCTCAGCCTGTAGTTGTCAGTTTGTTTTTTCAAATGCGTTTTCCCCATAAGATTGGCTACTCTCCAAGTGTTTGCAAATGGCCACAAGGAGGGGACGAGCACAGCTCCTAGGGCTGAGGGGCCGGGAGCACCTGACCGAGCAGCGCGTGGAAATGCCACTAAACCGCCCGTGCTTCTGCCCTTTGACCCAGAAATCCCACCTCTGGTACTCTGCCGAACCGGCATGCCTGCCCGCATGCCCCATGACGCCTGGGCACTGCCGTGACAGCTCAGGGACAGGGACAGGGACAGTCCGCAGGTCCATCCTTCCTTTCAAGCCACGTAAACGCACTATCTGCTTTTCTTTCTGAATAACACACTCATGAGAGCGGCCTGGAATGAGTGTGTGTGTGCTGGTCACGCAGGGAAGACATCCTGGTCACTGGGACCCTGGGAACGTCCCCCACCCCCGCCCCCGTCCTCTGTAGCCTTATTCCTGCCAGGCCCCAGGCTGCGCACCCCGTGGGGCATGGGCACCTCCGCGTCCCCTCCTGCACTCACGCTGCGTGCACCCCTAGCTCCCCCTCCTCCTCCTGGGACACCATAGTGCCTAGCGAGCAACCAACGCAACCAGTTTGCCGAGGCCCCCAGGCTCCCAGCGCCCCCTCCCGATCCTCAGCCTGGGAAGCAAGTAGCTTTGATGAAATTTTCAAACTCCATGCATCTTTCAGAAGGAGGCTGGAGAGGAGGAGGAGGCTAGGGAGGAGGAGGATGCCACTGAGGAGGAGGAGGAGGAGGAGGCTGGAGAGGGGGAGGGGCCGTATCAGAGAACGGGGCTCTACCAGGCCAGGTCTGGGCCTAGGGGCGAGGGTGGGTGCAAGGCCTCTCCCCCTGCCCTGCACAGGGGCCCACAATGTGAGCAGCAGGTACCCAGTTACCTATGTCTCGAGAGGCCGACGGAGTCCGTCCCTGGCCAATTCCAGCAGCGTGGGCCGGGCTGCGCTCCCGTCTGTCTGTTTGGGAAGGTCTGTCTGTTTGGGAAGGGGCAATACACCCACCTCCGGAGCTGGCCACGGAGGGGAGGGGGGCTGCTCGGGATGTGAGCTGCCCCTTTTCTGTCCATTTCTGCTTATCTCCTCTCTCTATTCCCCTTCTCCTGCCACCCTCTGGACCTGGCGTGAGACCCGGGGCTGGACACCCCAGGGCCCTCTGTTCCTGAACACCCAGGGGCGCCGGCCCAGCATGCAGTGTGAGGGCTGGACCCTTCCCCTGGCTGTGCGTGGGCTGCCTGCACGCTGGGAGCCCCCAGCCCGGTGTCACGGGCAGAGCCGGGGCAGGGTGTCAGGGACGCACCTCGTCATACTCACCCAGACCAGCTGCCTCACTTCAGGTCCCTGAATATCAGACAAGGTTCAATGTGAGTTGTTTGCATGGGGCGGAGGCGGGGGAGGGGGGGGCGCAAGCAAGGACGCCTCGGAAGGGCAGTGGAGAAATAAGACGGGGAGGGGCACCAAAAGGGTGCATGACCCAGGGAGGTGTCCCCTGTGGGTAGCTGGGCTCAGTCCTGGTGGGGACACGGGATGTGTGGGACACACACAGAGCCCATCCGTCCTGCTGAGGGTAAGAGCTGGGAGGCTCTGGCCCGGCCAAGGTGACAGGGTGGGGCTCTAACATCATTGGTGTCACCCTCTTCCTAAAGTGTTAGGTCACCGTGCCCTTCATCACCTGAGGAGCTCGGGGCAGCTGCCCACACAAGGGTGACAGGCAGTGGATGAAGGGAGTGCCCCTTCCTGAGGACAGTCCGGCCGTCCATTGGCCCTCTGCCCCTGCTGGGCACCTGTTGAGCCCAAGCGGGTGGCACACAAGGCCCCCAGCTCTGCCAGAGAAGGTGCTCATTCCACCCTCCTCAAGCCTTTCCGATCACTGGCCATGTGATGGCACCTACTGGTCCTCACAAGCCGCCAGGCTCACTCCCTACCGCCTTTCCCAGGGGACAAACCAAGGCGTGAAGAGCCCAAGCAACCTGCCCAAGATCTCCCAGCTCCTAAGAACAGAGCTGGCCTGTCCCTGCCATACACATGCTGGGAGGCCACACCGAGGGCTCCTTGGGGCTGCTCTGGGAGCCCCAGCAGACTGGCCATCTGGGGAGCTGACTCTGGCTGGTGCCCACCAGCACAGACACAGGTACCACCCTCCCCCCGCCCAGCGCTCTGCCCGCAGGGATGCTGGTCTCTGGCAGGGATGCGGGTCTCTGGCAGGGATGCTGGTCTCTGGCACACCCGCCCCGCATGCCTCACCTCACCACGAGCACCCCCTGCACGCCCGCCCACACCAGCCCAAGTCTGGTCCCTCCCCACAGCAGCCACCCCGTCCTCTCCGCCCCAGCCGGTACAAGGGCTCAGAGGGGTCCTCCGTGTGGCCACTCCCTGGAACCAGTATTTGTTTCGAATCATGTGTCCTCCCTGCCTGGAGCCTCTGAGGCTCCCTCTGGCCCTCAGCACCCCTCCTGACGCCCAGCCCCCAGCCCTGGCCCAGACAACCCCTCCCCTCCTCCGCTTCTCAGTTCAAAGGTCCTTTCCGAAGACGCCCTGGGCTCCCAGGCCAGCACAGCTCCCTGAGCACCTCAGCAGGGGCCGGTGCAGATGGAATTTTCCAGAGTGCTCCTCTGCGGTGTGGCCTCTCAGACCCCTATTCTGTTGTAGGGTCTCACAGGTTGGCGCCTCACTCATAGCTGGCAGAATGTTCTGGAAGGGGTGCTGTAGGTGGGCAGAGGTCAGATGTCATGCTGGACCCCCGCACTGAGGTCCCCAGAAGCCCCTCTAGCCCGAGGCAGCCATGCTCCCCTCCATGGCCCCCATCCTCCGTCCTTCCCATCCTCTGTCCTCCCCACCCTTGCACCACCCCATTGGGCCACCCTGGCCCCCGGGCTCCCCGGGAGGGGCTGAGGCTCCCAGAAGCCCCTCCCAGAACCTAACCCTCAGGTGCACAGAAGGCAGACAGGCCCCTCGTCTAAGCTTCAGTCACCCCCCTGCGAGCCCCTTGAGGGCAGGCCCTGCAGGGGCAGAGCGTGTCCCTGGGAAAGTTCTTCCGTTTGAGGAAACGGTTTTTGGGGTCCTTTGAGTCACCAGGGCCTCTCCAGAAGGGCAGAAGCCGAGATGTGTCTCAGGGGCAGGGGCGGGGGGGGGGCGCGCATCTGGCCTCAGTGTGGGGCAGGGACTGTCCACTGTGACTCACAGCTTCCGGGTGCTGGGCCAGGTGGCGGTCCTGAGCCGGGCTGAGGAGACCCCGCAGTAAGGTTGAGCAGAGGGTCGGGAGCACCGTCTTCCCGTCCGACCATCTGTCTGTCTGTCAGGTAATCGGGACAGCCACACTTCAGGGCGTGCCATGGGGGCACCCTTAAGGGGAGGGACACAGGGGTCACCACGGCTGTTCTGCCCCAGGGCCCGCTCGGCAGGCAGGAAAGAGGAGGGGGCTTTGGAGGTTTCTGGAAGTTTCCCCTTTGTGGGCATGGGCGTGGGGAGGAAGAAAGTGGGATTTCACCACAACTTTTAGGTCATTCCCTTGATGAAAAGTCCCTCTGCCGACTCTTCCTGCCTTCTTCCGTGAGACATGTCATCTTTCCTTCCTGGTCTGTCTGCTCAGAAGGTGGGCTCACTTTAGCGTTATTGCGGGGGAGGGAAGAGTTTTACAAAACGTCACTCTCCCATTATATCCCCCCTCAGTTTTCACATTCCTCGTCCCTCCGAACGATTTCACCCCTACCTCCCATGTCCAATCTACAGTCTCTACTGCCTAACAAACTCTTCCATGCATATTAACTTGCTCTTTGTTCTGCATCTTTGCTCCCTTGTGTCCCAGCCTCTGCTTGGCATCTTCTTGGTTTCTTGCCTCTCGTCTCTTTATCCTAAATCTCACTTTTGTAGCTTTTATTTGATTGTTTGCAATCTAAAGTTCTCCTCCCCAAAGTCTCTTGTTTCAAAAGCTATGTCCTCCGTGATAGGGATCCCCATTCTTTCCCTGGTATGTTCACTTCTTTACTGTAACCTCCCCCAGCCTCCCCAGGACTTCCCTTCATTCGCACGCCCCCGTCCCTTACACCCTATTTCACAGACAAGAAGTGTGGGCTGTCTGGTCTGTGGTTGTGGGAGGAGTCAGTGCGGGTCGGGGAGCAGCCTCTTGGCCTCACCCAGCTTCACCTGCAGGATCCATGCTTTTCCAGGAGGGAAAGGCTTCCAGGATCACCCAGAGTGCACCCGGGAGCCCTGTCCTCAAGTCCAAGCTCACCGGCCTTTCATCTTGCAGGTCAGACATGGCCATAGCATGAGGAGGCTCCTGACAGGTGCTGAGCTCCTGACACCCTTGTGGAAAGGGGTCTGAGCCCACGAAGGACCCGGACCCAGCCCCTGCCCATACCCTGACCTCTGGGTGGATCTTCCTTCAAAAGGTGAGAGCGAGATTTTCTCAAAATAGAACATCCAGGCTTCAGCATCAACATATTTGAAAGAATAAAATAGAAAAGAGGAAGGACCTATGTTCCATCACTTAAAACCGGTTCCGGGAGGGAACGATGCAGCCATAAAGAAGGATGAGGTAGGTCCCTTCGCTCTAATGTGGGGAAATGCCCACAATATGCTGTTAAAGCAAGGGGCACAATAATATTCGTGTGGCCCATTATGTAAAAAAAAAAAAAGTGTGTGTGTTTATGTGCACATAGATAAAAGACAAGACCGAGTCACACCGAACCACGATCGCCCGTTATCCATAGGAATGTTGAGAGGGCTGCATTTTCTTTTAATTTTTTTTAGTGTTTACTTATTTTTGAGAGGGAGAGAGAGAGAAAGCGAGTGGGAGAGGTGCAGAGAGAGGGAGACACAGAATCTGAAGCAGGCTCCAGGCTCCGAGCTATCAGCAGACAGCCTGATGTGGGGCTGGAACTCACAGACTGCGAGATCATGACCTGAGCCAAAGTCGGCTGCTTAAGCAACTGAGCCACCCAGGTGCCCCGAGAGAAGGCTGCATTTTTATGTTTGTCAATGCATGTCTTTATTGTTTGAATATTCAAGAGCATGGATACATTTATTATTTTGTAGTTAAAACTTTGCTTTTGAGCAGCATATCAAAGAAAACGCCCAGAATCAAGGTCATCCACCAAGGAGCCCCGCCGAGAAGCTCAAAGCGTCAGGACCCTTCGAGGGTGGCCCCAGCTCGGCCGGAGGAGAGGTGGGGAGGCCAGCGTCTCCAGAATTGACTGCAATTTTTAGGTGGAAGCGACTGGAAATCTACCTCCGTCTAACAGGTCCTGAGAGACAAGATGTGAGTCAACTCCCTGAGAAGAGCAAGGGGGAAACTTCATCCACGTGGGCTCCCCTGCACCACCCACCATGTTCCAGCACCTGGAGACCCAGTAGCTGAGCCCCACCCCCAACCCAGTTCCAGAAATGGTGCCCGCACCTACTTGCAGGCTGGTCCCCAGCAAAGGGGCACAGATGGCCAAGACTGGCCTCTGCCGCCTGCCGCCCTGCCCTTGAACTAGGCACGTGTTCGCCCAATGACGCGGAGCTCCTTCTGTTGGCCAAGAATGAAGGAAACAGGTGGCCAGTGGATAGTCACCAACGGCAACATCAACTGAATAGAACTCTTGACGGTGCACAAAGCACGTCACAGTTTATAAAGCACTCTGTGGTCAGGGAATAAAAACACTTTGCCCCCAGGAAAGCAACAAGAAGTTTGAAAAACAAGCTCATTTCCTCTATTAACTCCCATGATCGTGCCCAGGAGAGGCATCCTTAAGGCTCAGAGTGTCCACGACACCCACAGCTCTTCTCTGAGCAAACAGCCTCACTCCTCCCTCATTCCTAATGTACGTGCCTTCCTCCCCAAGTGGTCACCTTCCCTGCTCACTCAACCCTGCTCCTCGGGCCACAATGTTTGGGCAAAAGCCTGTAAGGTGAGCAGGAGCCAGGGAGGGGGCTCCATGGTGGAGGGACCTGTCTGTTGCAGAGCCTGGGGGTGAAATGCACCCCTGAGTGGGCCCTGGGGCCAAGACTGTGGGGGAAGAGGGAGGGGACCGGGACATGGGGCCATTACAGCCAGCACCACAGATGGAGCAGAGGCCCCACCCAGTGCGCAGGGCTCGTCTGGGTGGATGTTGGCTCCACCACTCCCTGGGTATCAGGAAAGTTGTTTAACTGCTCTGTGCCTCAGTTTCCTCTGCTGAAAACCAGCATGCTGACTCAGCAGAACAGTGAGGGCCATTCAAGCATCTGTCATCATGCTGATTATTCTTCTAAGGGACCAGGGAGTGGGCAGGTCTGCAGAGCTGGTGCGGGCCCATAGGTGCCCCCAGGCGCCCCTCCAGTGGCTGGAATCCCGTATCCCAGAGGGACGTCACTGGTCCGAGGTCACACTTGCAGGAAGTAGTCTAGCAGGAATGAACTCCAGGGTCCTGGCTCCCGGTCTGCTTCCCATCAGCCGAACAGCCAGCCCCCGCTCTGTCGTGCTGGGGAAGACAGGTCCGACGATCCAGAGTGAAGACACTGCTAAGTTCCTTGCTCGCAAATTTGGAGGAAATGGCAACTTGCAGAAGGATAATGGGCGGTTCACAGAGTCAGGGGGAACCAGAACGTGCAGACCTTAGGAAGGACCAGGCTCAGGTCATCTGCTCTGGGGGTCTGTGAGTGGGACAACGCAGGGTGAGGCTGTCAGGATGAATGGGCTCCAGCCTTCCCTGCCACCCTGAGGCTAAGGGTCCTATAAACAACCTCCTCTTTCCCCACCCAAGCGGGGGGGTGGGCAGCAGAACGGAGGTCGGAATGTCAGCTTGAGACAGATAAAAGCTGGGTGTGCACACTCTTTGTCTCAAGAAGCCCTCCTTCACAGTCTAGACCTTGGGGCAGCCACCTGGGAACCCCTGGCTCTGCAAAGTGGACCTGCTCACCAGGAAGTGACACCTTTGCCCCCTCTGGGACAGGAGAGGAAGGGAAACCCACCAGGGAAGGAATCAGTCCTACCCTACCAGAACTGGGACCACCAGCCTCTGTGTTCCTGGGGGGGGGGGGGGATGGGCGGAGCAGGAAGTCCCAGGTGGACCCCAAGAGGACTTCCCTGTAGAAACCACGAGAGTTGAGCACAAATGTTCCTACTTAATACTTGTGACCCTCTGAGCAAGATTGCAAGTCCAGGCAACCTGGGTAGCCTAGCCTGGCTGCAAACCTACCCTGATGGGACACTGATTGAGGGCCCTGGCCAACTATATGCAGATGGGGAAGGTGAGTCTGCAAATGGAAATCTTCAGGGGACAAAAGAGATGCTGGGCAAATACATCAGATGGCCCCCACACTGCCCAACCCAGGGCTCTCCCTGCACAGAAAAACCTAACCTCCAGCCCAATTGGATGCCTTAAATGCCAGACAAACCCATAGATGGGCTGGAAATCCTTTACCCTAATCCTTTACCTGACCTGAGAATCGGGAAAATGCAACACCCACCTCAGGAAGCACCCACTGAGAAAAATTGGGCTGGAATGGTCTGGAAGCTTTGTTTGCCAGTCTTCCAGCAGCCCTGCTCCGTCTCTGAGTGTTGGTGCCGCCACCCGCTTGGCCCGCAGACACCTCCCTAGACAGGCATGCGCCCGCACCCCACCGGGGGGCGCCCTCTGGCTCGCCATCTCAGCTTATGTGGGCCAGGCGTCAGGGCACAGGTTAGCGGGTCCTCTGCTCCGTTTCCAGGGTTGAAATCAATGGGTCAGCCAGGACCACAGGCTCATCCAGGGTCAGGTTCTCCCGCAAGCCCCCCAGCTGTGGGGGGGGAGCTCCATTCACTGCGGTTGTCGGATTGAGGTCCCCATTTTCTTGCTGGCTGTCATGGGGGGGTCTCCTCTCAGATTCTGGAGACCGCCCTCGGGTCCTGACCACGCAGCCCTCCAGCAGCACGTCAGCTCATGTCCTCGTCTGTCCCCCAGCTGCTGTGGCCACTCTGACAGAAGGCACTGTGATCACAAGAGTGACTCCTGCCTACCCCTTTGCCGTCTGCTGTAACCTAATCAAGGGGGTGGCGACCCCGTCTTATCCACAGGCCCTGTCCGTTCTTTGGGGAAGGAGATGATCCAGGGGGCGTGCCCGCGGGCACTGGAACCTCGGGGCCATGTCAGAAACCGGCGCATCTCAGCGGGCAGATTCCTGGGGGTTCCCAATCAAGAGCCCTGAACTCTTCATTAGTTATGAATTTTGCCTAGCAACGATTGCCAAGCAACACGTCTTCAGAAAGAGACATTCAGAGAACTTGGCAGTGGCTTTGTGAGGGATGAGGGAATGTGGGTCTGCGGGTGCTTGGCCCAGCCCTGCAGGTGGGCAGCGCTCTGGCCGGGCCAGGCTGGGTGTCGAGGAGTCCACTCGGTGCAGCAACCAGCTGTGTGACGTGGCAGAGTCACGTTACCCCTCTGGACATCAGGTTCTGGTCGGTTGGGCTGGGATCATCCTTGAAAGGGGGCAGGGAAGCCAGGGAGCTTGGACCCAGGACATACAACGCTGCTCAAGCCCTAAAATGTCACAGTTGTGTCCTGAGGAGCTCTGAGGGGGTCCGTCCCCCAGCTACAGCGAGAGAATGACTTGGTCCTTCCACGAACACTCTTTCACGTTGTGCTTGCTCAGGACCTTCTTCGTGCCTGCCCCTGTGCTGGGCCCCAGGGTGAGCGGTTCTCTCTCTCTCTCTCTCTCTCTCACTCATGCATGCACTCATCCATGAATCGCTACTGAGCACATTCACCTTCGGGGGTGGGGAAGTCAAAGATCAAAATAAGCAAGCAATTACATGTTGTGTCTCGGGCTGAACATTCAGCCGAGGTGCATTAAGCTGGAAGGGGGACAGGGGGTGCAGGGGGCAGGTGGCAGCCATGCCCACAACACCATACAATAAGGGCATCTGTACAAGGAGACACAGGGAACACCTTAAGGAGAGAAAAAACCCATGCAAGGAGCAGTAGGCCCATTAGCCCAGGGCCACATCTTGCCAGTGAGGCAGGAGCCAGGCAAGTCCCCACTGCCACTCCAGCGCTCGCCCAGCTGTGGCCACAAGACAGCCCCATGAACTCATGAGACTCACATTACGTCTGCCCGGCTGCATTCCAGGACGACCATTTGTCTGTGGCTTCCCCAGGCCCCCGGTTAGAGTCCAGGACTCTCACCATGACCTTCACACCCTGGCTGCCCCAGGGCCAGAGGAACCTGGACGCTCCTATTTGCGTCTGGCAGTGGGAGAGGAGGCCCCCTTCCCCCCACGACTACCCCATGGAGGATTCTGCCAAAGAGACAGACAATGGGTACAGGAAAGTTAGGAAAGTTGTTCACTGAAAATAGAATAGAGCCCGGAAACAGATCCGCATGTCTATGGAAACATGATATATGACCAAGCGGCACTGCAGATCAGCGGGGAGGGAGAGTCAGACCTGTCAAAACCCAGAATGTGACCATTGGTCATCCATGGGAAAGCCAGGAGTAAAGTTAGACCTCGGCCTCACACCCTGCGCAAAACCAAAGGCTTAAATGTGAAACTTCCAGGAGACTGTATGGGACGATACCTTCATGACTTAGGGGTTGAGAGTGATTCTTTCAATGAACAAGAAAAAAAGAAACAAAAAGAAAGATAAAACAGAGTCAATTATATTAAAAGGAAGAATTTCTGTTCACCAAAATCCCATTACAAAAATGAAATGATCAGCCACAAACTAATAGAAAACATTTGGAACATGTACCTTGTAAGGATTAATTTCCAAAAGGTATGAAGGACTCCGACACTCAGTAAAGAAACAGTTTAACCGAAAAGTGGGCAAAAGACATGAACACTTTGCACAATGGAAATCTAAATGGCTAACACACCTTGTTAGTAACCTTCGAAATTCTAATGGAAACTACAGTGGGACCCATTTCACACCCACCGGGTGGGCAAAAACAGAAGTCGGACAAAACCAAGAGCCGGTGGGTGTGGAGGAACGGGGATGCTCTCGTGCGGCTGGTGGGCAAGCTATTGTCTCCGTCCGTCCATCCCTTAGGCCAACTGGCTGCTGTTGTCCACAACATCAGCTCCGCAATATTGACTGCCAGCAATTGCTGCCCTGGGAATAAACCCATGGGCACCAAGGGCCAGTTTGTCCCTTGTCCAATAGCCCCAGAGGGAAATTGGCCACGTATCCGTGGACATGTGAGTCATGGTCCATTCGTGCCACAGAGCACTCTGCAACAGTGCCTTTCCAGCAATGCCTTTCCCAGGACTGGCCCCGTTGGGACCCTGGATCGTCCTACAGGAGCCCCAGTGACACCTCAGCCCCACTTAATCTCAAAACCCTAATGTGAAGCAAGACAGGCAAATCACAGCAAATGCACAGAGTGTGACTCTATTTATATAAATTCAAAACTGGGCAAACCCAGCGATACATTGTCTCAGGCTAAAACTATCAATAGAAGCCAATAAGCATTCGGCATAAATTACAGAACAGGAAGTTACTTTGGGGAGGTTGGGGCTCACAGGGGCTTCTCAGGGACTGTCACCTTTGTTCCCCCGATATGGGGTACACAGGGATTCGCTTTGTGATAAATGTGTACATACATATGCATTTTGTACACACTCTGATGTGTACACGATGTTACCTAAGTTTGTAAAACAGTTCAGGAGAAAGATTATGTTAACATGCACTTGCTACACTGTTTGAGAGCATTTAGCTCTGCTAGATTGGAAGGGTGACATTCAAGAGGGAAACACAGGGGCGCCTGGGTGGCTCAGTCAGTTAAGCGTCCAACTTCAGCTCAGGTCATGATCTCACAGTTTGTGTGTTCCAGCCCCACTTCGGGCTCTGTGCTGACAGCTCAGAGCCTGGAGCCTGCTTTGGATTCTGTGTCTCCCTCTCTCTCTGCCCTTCTCCTGCTCATGCTCTGACTCTCTCTCTCAAAAATAAAGAAACATTAAAAAAAAAAAAACCTTAAAGAGTGAAGCACAGATCAGTAAGGTGATGACCTAGGAGACATGTCAGAGAACATGAGAGCACATGTGGGGTGAACGTAGCTAAAAAAAGTCATAGACCAAGACGTGCTAAGTTTATATGACACCCTAAATATACAACACTGAATTTTCATGATACGTTACAGTGCATGTGTCACTTCATTTTCATGAGGTCTTACACTGGTCACTTGCTGGCGATGCCCATTCGGGACCCCCTGTCCTCTTCCAGATAGAATCCACGGCTGTTGGCTGGCGAGCACTAAGTGGCCAGTTGGCATGTGGCCACTCTCAGCTCTTGGCTCCCAGTGGAGCAAGCGCGTGTCCTTGGTCCCCGGCTCCTTCTGTCTGTGGGATCCCTGACTGTCTTCAACTCTGGTCCTTGCAATGCAGCGTGTGCCGGGCGGGCGCCTGGACCAGGGACATGGCATCCCACCTGCCGCAAGTATGTCCCCTCCCCATCTCTACCCCCTTTCTTCTCGCTCTGGGATTTTAGTTTATTTAACGAGTCATGTACTTTGAGCATCTACCCTGGCCCACAAGCCTCTGTTGGTAATCTCCGGTGATTCGTGCTCTTTCTACAGACTTCCACACAACACCTCCCAAACCAGGAGTGGACGGGGGCTGAGCAGGGGGCTGGGTTGCTAGAGAAAATCTCCAACACCCCCTCATGAGTATGCTGGGGAGGAAGGGGAGAGTAGTGAGGGGGTCTCAGGGAACAAATCACTCACCCTGCACGGGGCAGGCTGAGAGAGGGGAACCGCCACAGGACGTTGAGAAGAAAAAGTCAAGTCCACCGAAGGAAGCTCAGAGTGTCGGGCTCCTCCGAGGTGAGGGAGAGGCCAGATGATAAATTTAAGTGTGGCGCGGTAAGAATGACCAAGGGAAAATATTTTTAAGCATCAAAATGCAAGAAAGACCTGTCAAAATCCTACAGTGATGTTCGAGGAGAATAAAATTCATATGTTTAAGTTCTCCGGTTTGTGTAAGCACTCAAACAGAGCTGAAAGAGTGCTGTCTACCAGAAGCTTCCCTGGGAGGAAGGAATGGTAATTATCTTGTCGGTCCTTTGTATGTAAACAGCCCTTTTGAGGCAACTCCCAAGGAAGCCAAGGGGGCAAGAAGGTAGAAGTACCCTGTGTCCCACTCTTTTCCCTTCTCTCTGAGGAAAAGGGCTGTTATATTGAAGAAAGTTTCACGGTCTGCGATGCACGTATTTGTGAGTGAGAGGTGGTAAGAGAAAATAAAACCCATAAGTTGTTTGAAACTAATCTGTTGTGTTGAAATATACATCTTTACAGATATTTTTTTAATTTACATTTATTTATTATTGAGAGACAGAGAGAGACAGAGCATGAGCATGGGAGGGACAGAGAGAGAGGAGGAGACACAGAACCCCAAGCAGGCTCCAGGCTCTGAGCTGTCAGCGCAGAACCCGACACAGGGCTTGAATCCACGAACCATGAGATCATGACCTGAGCCGAAGTTGGACGCTCAACCAACTGAGCCACCCAGGTGCCCCAGAAATATACATCTTTAAAATATCACAGGGTTTGGGGGCGCCTGGGGGGCTTAGTCAGTTGAGCATCTGACTCTTGATTTCAGCTCAGGTCACAAACTCGCGGTTCGTGAGTTCGAGCCCTGCCAGATTGTGCCAGAGCCTGCTTGGAACTCTCTCTCTCTCTCTCTCTCTCCCCCTCCCTCTCTCTGCCCCTCCCCTGCTTGTGTTCTTTCTCTCTAAACATAAATAAACATTTAAAATGAAATAAAATATCACAGGGTTTTTAAAGAAAAATGAGAGCACTCGAAAGGTCCGTCAAAGAGAGAATGGTTAAATAATTATGATACGTCCTTGCCAAAAAAACTACTATACAAGGGACGAGGCAGATCTATGCACATTGACATAGAAAGGTGTCCCTGCAAAAAGCCAAGGTTCAGAGTGAGAGTGTCTCTGGATCCTTCAGGGAGCAAACGCTGTGACAGGGCAGTACCGAAGGTCGGCTGGGGACACCGCCTGGGAAAGGAAGGGAGGGAGGCAGGACTGGGTGGAGGAGACCTCACTGCCCACACAGACCTGACGGTCTTGACCCCAGGGGAAGTTCCAGAGCCAAGCTGGCCCCTCGAGGAGCCCTGAGAGGGGCACACGCAGGCAGGTGGCACGCCGGCATCTTGCTGGGTGCTGGCTAGGGCGGCCCTGGGAAGACTGTGATCTTCCTTTAGAATCTGAGGCAAATCCTGATAGAGCTCAGAGCCCATCACTGTCAGCCACACACTACACTTCTCTTAGGGCAGTGAACTGTTTCTAGAAGAATCTGAGAGCACGACTCTATGTCCCCCTAAGTGGTATCATCACATCGCAGGTGGGGGAATGAGTTCGCACAGGTATGCATTCTCAGGGTGTAATTATCCATGTCCGTAGACAAATATCTGAAAAGATGCATGCCCAACAGTTAATAGTGGGGACATCTGGGAAATAGAAAAGTGGCAGAAGATGGCGAGAAAACGTCACTTGCTTTTATTTACACGCTTCCGTAATGCTTAAAGGATTTCTCTATCTTCTAATTGTATGTTTGTCAAATAATTGAGAGATTTTGGTCAAGATGATGGATTGATGATGATTGGTTAAGTTTCTTTCTGCTTTCATCCAAGATCAGACTAAAGGAATTTTTTAAATGTTTTAAAAACCGAAACCACGAAGGCACAGGAAACATAAGAGGGAACGTCGCTGGAGAGAGATATTCTCACCTTTTGAGAAATGTGGAAAAGAACACCTGAATTACCCGGCTGGACAAGTCTCAACCTCAAGGGCAAACTAAGAAAGATACAGATTACAAGTGAGCCCATTTTCCCTGCAGGGACCCTGAGAGGCGACAGTGCCAGTAAGGAAAGTCCTTGGGACAGGGACTCAGGAAGAAAACTGAAGAAGAGATTGAAAGTCTTTCTTCATCACAGCCAGTCCCTTACCCTGCCCCTGTCCCAACACCCTGGCAGGTGTCGGAGCCAAAACATGAGACTGCAGACTTATCCTGTTGGTATACTAAATGGGACAGAGGAGAGAGACCCAGAGTTGAATACAGAGTGAATACTTGAAAGTCTGGAAACTTAAGGGGCGCCCGAGTGGCTAAATTGGTTAAGCGTCCGACTTCAGCTCAGGCCATGATCTCATGGTTCATGGGTTCGAGCCCTGCATCGGGCTCTGTGCTGACAGCTCAGAGCCTGGAGCTGCTTCGGATTCTCTGTCTTCCTCTCTCTCTGCCCCTCCCCTACTCGTGCTCTGTCTCTCTCTCTCAAAAATAAATATTTCAAAAATTAAAAATAAAAAAGAAAGTCTGGATACTTAATGGTGGATGTCCTCTCCAACCCTTCTCCTCTGCCTCACATGGAGCATCAGCAGGAAGAAGGTACTCATCTCCTCTTCCTACAAGTAGAAGGAAGACCAGAGAGTTCTTCTCCATCCATTGGGCAGCCTTCCAATAAAATAGCTGTCCTGGCTTGCAATTAACCGAAACAATAAAGTCACCAATTAAAAAAGCCCAGCCCATGAGTACAGAACATCCAAATAGCTCTTGATTATGAATGGAAAGCCAAGGATGACCAGGTGTAGGCAGAAAGCCCCAACACGGAAGATGGAGAAGAAAAAAACCGAAAAGGAAATTAGAAAACCGAAGATAAAGTAGGAAACAGACAGAAAGGTTTTTTTTCTTAAATGCTCATTAATATTCTTATAGAGATGAGAGAAATGCTACGTCCATAAGACAAGAACAGTATGCTCATTTTTAATACATCAATACAAAATGCTGGTGAGGACGTGGAGTAAAAGAAACGCTCATTTGTTGCCAGCGGTAATATAAAACAGTAGACCTTTTTTGGAAGACTGGTGTTTTTTTACAAAACTATCCATAGTCGTACCATATGAGCTAGCAATTATGCTCCTAGGTACTTACCCAAATGAGTTGGAAACATATGTACAGGGGCGCCTGGTGACTCCATCGGTTGAACATCTGACTTTGGCTCAGGTCGTGATCTCACGGTTCATGAGTTTGAGCCACGCATCAGGCTCTCTGCTATCAGCACAGAGCCTGCTTCAGATCCTCTGTCCTCCCCCTCTCTCTGCCCCTCCCCTGCTGGTTCTCTTTCTCTCTCTCTCTCTCTTTCTCAAAATAAATAAACTTAAAAACATATGTCCACACAAAAAATACTGCCATGTTTATAGCAGCTTTATTCATAACTGCCCCAAACCAAAGCATCCAAGATGTCTGTCCACGGTGCATGGATAAACACATGTGGTACGTGCAGGCAATAGGATATTATCCAGTGATAAAAAAAGAAAGGAACGGTTAAGTCACACAAACAAATGGAGGAATGTTAAGTCCATATTGCTGAAAGTTGCCAGTATGGAAAGGTGACATAGTACACGATCCCAATTTGATGACGTTCTGGAAAAGGCAAAACTATAGAGGCAGTAAAAAGATGAGTGGTGGGGCGCCTGGGTGGCACGGGGGTCTGGCTTTTGATTTCAGCTCAGGTTATGATATCGCAGTTCATGAGTTTGAGCCCTGCATGGGGCTCTGTGCTGGCAGTGTGGAGCCTGCTTAGGATTCTCTCTCTCCCTCTCTCTGCCCCTCCTTTGCTCATGTTCTCTATCTCTCCCTCAAAATAAATAAAATAAAAACTTTTTAAAAAAAAGCAGTGGTTACTACAGCACTTTTTCAGATGAGGGAAACTATTCTGTATGACACAGACATAGAGGGTCCACGACATGATGCACGGTCAAAACCCATAGAACTGTACAACGCTAAGTGTGAATAATGAAGTTTAGTTAATAATAATGTATTAATACTGATTCATGAGTTATCACCGCACAAAGGTAGAGAAGCCATGTGAGGGAGAGGAAGAGTATATGGAACTCTATACAGTCTACCCAGTTTTTTCTGTAAATCTAAAACCGTCCTAAAAATAAAGTCTAATAACTTTTTAAATGATATCTGTGAAAACCTCAGCCTCACACATTATATAAAAATGAACTCAAAATAGATCATGGACTTAAATGTAAAACTATAAAACTTTTAGGGGGAAAAATATCAGGAGAAAATCTTCAGGATCTAGGGCTTTGCCAAGAGTTCTTAGGCTTGACACCAAACTATGATTCATAAAAGGTAATTGTGATAAATTAGAATTCATCCAAATTAAAAACTTTTGCTTGAAAAGCCTGTATTAGCAAGATGAAAAGACAAGATACAGTCTGGGAAAAATATCTGCAAACCATATACCCAACAAAGGACTAATATCTAGAATATATAAAGAACTCTCAAAACCTATCAGAGGAAAAACAACAGTCCAATTAGAAAATGGGCAAAAGACATGAGCAGAGTTTGAGAAGGAAGATACATGGATGACGATTGAAAGCACAAAAAGGTGTTCAATACCATTAACCATTAAGGAAACACAAGTTCAAACCATAGTCAGAGATGCCATACACCTATAAAATTCAAAATAGTGATAACACCCAATCCTGATGAGGATGTAGAGAAATTGTATTGCTCATGCATTGTTGGTTAGAATGTAAAATGATACAGCCGCTCTGGACAACTGTCAGTTTCTTATAAAACTAAACACACAGCTCCCATACAACCCAACAATTACGCATCAGGGCATTTATCAGAGAGATGTGAAAACTTGTGTATGTAGAATAATCATAGCAACTTTATTTCTTATAGCCCCAAACTGAAACAACTGGGAAGTCCTTCCACAGGAAATGGTGCATCTATACCTTGAAATCCGACTTGGCAATGAAGTAGCAAAGTATTGATACAGCCAGCAACTTGGATGAGTCTCTAGGCAAGGATGCTGAGGAAAGAAGCTAATCATGAAAGGTTACACACATACAATTCCATTCATATACATTCTTGAAATGACAAAATATAGAAACAAAGAACAGATTAGTGATTGTCAGGGATCAGGGATAAGGTGGGATGGGAGGGTGGGACGGCAGGGTGGGTGTGGCTATAAAAAGATAGTACAGGGGCACCTGGGTGGCTCAGTCGGTTAAACGTCCAACTTCAGCTCAGGTCATGATCTCACGGTTCGTGGGTTCGAGCCCCGCGTCGGGCTCTGTGCTGACAGCTAGCTCAGAGCCTGGAGCCTGTCTTCAGATTCTGTGTCTCCCTCTCTCTCTGACCCTCCCCTGCTCGCGCTGTCTCTCTCTCTGTCTCTCAAAAATAAATTTGAAAAAAAACAAAAAGGATAGTACAAGGGATCCTTGTGATGGAATGTTCTATATCAAGACTGTATTAATGTCAGTACCCATTGTGATACCTGTGCTATAGCTTTGTAAGATGTTACCACTGGGGGAAACTGGGTAAATTGTACACAGGCTCTCTCTACATCCTTTCTTGTAACTGCATGTGAATATAATTATCTCAAAATTAAAAGTTTAATTAAAAATGCAAAAATATGATAGCTGGGCTCTTAAAATCTGCATAAGGATGGGACAATAAAGTTTAAGAAATATACTAGAAAGCAGAACAAAAGAAAAGGGAGACAGAACATAAGAGAGGAAAAATAAGTCTTAGTAAATTAGTCCAGATGGTCTATCACTCACTAATAGGAGGCCCAGGAAGACAAAACAGAAAACGCAGGGAAATAAAGATCGCTCAGATGCCAGAATTGAGGAAGCCAGACAGAGTCAAGCCAAGTCGTATGCAGAATTCCAGCAAGTCTGTGGAATCGGGGACACCAGATACCTTGGAGATGGGTTTGGCCACTTGGATCCCATTGTTTCCCACCCCACCTGCACATCTAGGGGACTCTCTCTGCCCCATCTGTCTCTCTACAGAAAGCCAGCCAGGGGTCCGCTGGGGTGAGGGGGCTCAGCCCTTCTGGGGCAGAAGCGAGGCTCCTTACTAAACAAGAAGGGAACATAGAAAGTCTGCACAGGAGGTCCTGAGAGCCCAGACCCCTCCCCCGTGCACTCACAGAGGACAGAGGGACAACCAGGAAGACAGCTTGGCCCTGCAGGGTCACCACCAGGAGGACCACCCCGAGCCCCAACCCCAACCACAGTGTCATTTTTATGATGTTAACTGAATTAAAGTATAATCGATACATGACGATTGCACTCACTGTTAGCATCCACCAGCGAGATAAATTTCCACTAACTGAACACACGTGTGGCCTGTGCCCAGCTCAAGAAATGGAACATATCAACATCCCAGAAGCCCTCTCTTCCCTCCCAGCCTCCACCCCATTTCAAAGGGATCCTGACTTCTGGCAGCATCAATTCATTGTGCTAGGTTTTCTGTGTCAGGTACGTGAAATCATGCATGTGTGCTGCTTTTATTGACTATCATGATTGTGAGCGTCACCTTTACAAATGTGTGTGTAAATAATTTGTCCTCACTGCTGCCTAGTATCCTGTTGGGGGAATACACTGTTTTATTCCATTCTACTACTGATGGGCATTTGGGTAATTTCCCGTTTCCCCTCTTACAAATACTCTTTATGTGTTTAATCAGCTTTTAGTGTCTCCCTTTTAAATATGAATAGACAGGCAAGGATCACCCAGAGAAAGCCTCTAACAGGGTAAATAGAAAGGAAAACAGAGGGTCTCAGAGCACCTCTGATGGAGGCAGCAGAGCCCACTTCAAAGAAAAATTAAAAGGAATAGCATCAGAGATAAAGGACGATCCTTAAAGGAAATACAATATGCTCTCACAGAGAATTCAGAGAACAAGTTCCAACCAGCTCTTAGAAATTAAATATGCAGGAACATACGTTTAAAAATTGAGTAGGATGATTGGAAGACGAAGTTGAGGGAACCTTCCAGAGAGTAAGATAAAGTGACAAAAGGGAAACTATCCTAAGAAAATCAGAGAGTCGAGCCAGGACGTCCGATGCCGGAATAATAGGAATTCAAGGAAACTAAGGAGAGAAAAATATCCAAAAAACAAAACAAAACAAAACATGAAAAGAGACCATTCCAGAATGGAGTAACATTAGTTTCCACATTGAGAGTGCTCCTGAAGGACCCAAGGAATGAAAGGACACCCACAGGGAGTCTCATTACCATCGAGTTTCAGCACTGTAGGCAAGAGACACCAAAACTGGTCACATGCTGCTGACTAAGCAAGGATTCTCTGAAAATTCGAACAGAGAGGCATTTATCTGGGCGATGAGAATTACAGTTCAGGAAACTGCCTGCTCCCAGACAGAGAGGAGGCAGGGTGATGAAGACAAGGGTCATGAGCATGGTTATTCGGGTCCGCTCTGAAAAATAGGGATTGAAACTAAGTTAACTGGGATTGGTTGGATTCATAGGCAAATGAGGTGTTGAGACTTGTCAAATCACATCAGCTCCTTTGAGGTGGAGAACCCAAAGGAATCTGTGGAGGGAGTTAAGTCCCGGCTGAGGGCTCGTGGCTGGTAAAAAGTTGGTAGTTTATTGGATGGGACACACATAAATTGCTCCTCCTTCATGCCTACCAGCCTCCTTTCCTTTCCTTTCCTTTCCTTTCCTTTCCTTTCCTTTCTTTTCTTTCCTTCCCTTCCCTTCCCTTTCCTTCTCTTTTCTTTTCTTTTCAAGTTTATTTATTATTTTGAGAGAGAGAGAGTACACATGCATGTGCACCAGCAGGGGATGGGGGGCTGGGGGTGGGAGACAGAATCCCAAACAGGCTCCACTGTTCTTTCAGCTGGACATGGGGCTTGACCCCACAAACCATGCGGACATGACCTGAGCCCAAATCAAGAGTCGGACGCTCAACGGACAGAGTCACCCAGGCACCCCTCCTGGCCCTATTTTAAAAGAGAGTCATTTCGCTATGCTTTCTGGCTCCCTTGCGAAGTCCCCTTGCCCAGTGCAGAGGACCAGGACTCCCGCCATGCCTGCTTTCTCCCCAGCAAACCTGCAGGCTGGAAGGCCTTGAATGCTGACAAAAAATCCGTTCCTACTTAGAGCTCAACACCCAGCCAGGTGATTACGAAGTATAAGTGTCAAATCGTGCTTTAGAGTGTAAATTCAAAATACAAGCCTTTAGGACACACAGGGTCTCCGTCATTTTGCCTCCTCCACATACAGACATGAAGGAACCTACCAGAGAATGCGTGCGGTCTACCTGCAGGTACCAGCCAGGGAAGAAAGAGGCTCGGGCCCCCATCCTGAGTCTGCAACCCCCAGGACTGAGGCGGAGGGGATTTAAGGTGGTGGGGAAGGAGAGAGACCACAGTTACGGCCGGTCTAAGCATCCAGGCACCAGGGAGATGTTGTCCAGGAAAAATTTAAATTAGTGGGTTCTTAATGTGTTTGAATAATAATGGTGAAGGTGCTCCCCAAAACAGGGATGATTCCAGGGGAGGAACTGCATCAGGAAAAACTGTGACTGTGGTATGCTGTGTGACTCTGAGCAATAATTACGCAACCAGAGCAATATAAATGCCGGACGTGGATTTAACCAAAAATTGTGACACCACCACAAAGTGGGCCATGGAGAGCAGGAGTGTGGGTGAAGGAGGGGGGCATAACTCTTGACCTCATAAAGATGCAGTTCAGTGGAGGATGCTTAATGTTTAAAGGATTTAAAGGAACGCATGGAACAGATGATGATATGGAACAGAAAAGGCATCTAAAAGGGTTGAAGTAGAATCCTCAAGAGAGTGGACTTGGGAGTATGGGGGACAAAATGTCTGTTTCGAGCCTGAGAATGCTACAGTCTGAATTTTTGAGCAATGCACATTTTATTGGGTTAACCACTGAGTACAGAAAAAAGTCTCTATTCACAATTTAATAAAAGCAGGTATCAGTTCTATGAAGGCCGTTTGCCTGGAAATTTTAAAGCTCTCTCTTAAGCAACATTTGGATCAAAGATGGAATCAAAATCCTAATTTGAAATATCCAGGAATAATAAAAACACAACGTGGGAGCTAGTGTTCCTCAAAGGAAAAGTCATAGCCTTAAATAGTTATGTTAATAAACAAGATGCAATGGAAAGAATTGAATTAAATACCTCTACAATTCTGAAACCAAGGTCATTGTATGTGGGGTTTCTTTAATGTTTATTTATTTCTCTTGAGAGAGAGGCAGAGACAACACTAGCAGGGGAGGGGCAGAGAAAGAGGGAGAGAGAGAATCCCAAGCAGGCTCTGTGCTGTCAGCGCAGAACCCGACATGGGGCTCAATCGCACAAACGGTGAGATCATGACCCGAGCCGAAATCAAAAGTCGGATGTTTAGCTGACTGAGCCACCCAGGAGCCCCTCATTGTGTGTGTGTGTGTGTGTGTGTGTGTGTGTGTGTGTGTGTGTTTAACATTTATTTATTTTTGAGAGACAGAGAGAGAGTTTGAGCAGGGGAGGGGCAGAGAGAGAGAGGGAGACAGAATCCAAAGCAGGCTCCAGGCTCTGAGTCATCAGCACAGAGCCCAACGTGGGACTCAAACTTATGAAACACAAGATTATGACCTGAGCTGGTCAGACCCTTTCCGACTGAGCCACCCAGGTGCCCCTGTATGTGTTTTTTTAACACCACCACCAGGCAATTGTCATCAGGGCCTTGGAAGGGCAGGAAAAGCCAGCCCCGGCTGCAAAGACCTCATTTTTCCACCCAGGAGTGTACAGAGACCCTCCTCCACTTCCTGCCCCTGGCTGGTCCCACTGCCGAGAACGAGTGTCCTAGTGATCAAGGGAGACGTCCCATCCAGAGCACCTTGCCAGTCTGACTCCGGTGCTCCGGTCGCACCATGAGTGGGAAGGGCACTGAGCCCACAAGGTGGTTGAAGTGGAGGGCACCAGCCCACGCTGCCCTCACTCTGCCAGCAAGTGGCCTGGGCCCAAGGGTCTTCTGATCAAGGGTACGAGCTGAGTCCCGGCTGTGAAGGCGGCTGGGAAAGGGAGGCTCAACCTTCCAGCTCAGAAATGGAGGACCTGCAGGCTCGAGGGGGCGCTGGCTGGCTGCAGGGAGGGCACTCCCGGGCAGTGCGAAGGGAGAGCAAAGAGCATCCTAGGACCCCCGCCTCCCCCGCCGCCCCCACCGCCAGCCACAGGGCCAGCCTGGAGGACGTGTCCCCCGCAGGGAATCTGAGGGCTGGAGGAGGGGAGGTGCCTTCAGACTCCAGCCGTCTTCCACAGCACGTGCGTGACCCAGCAAGGAATGTCCGGCTGGGGAGATACCCATCTGCTAGCACCTGATAGAGGCCCTGTCCGTGCTCCCCTTGGAAAGCAACGTTTTAGCACAAACATACATTCATTTTAGGATCATCTCCCAAACATGAGCAGAAAGCAGCCTCCTGATTCTACCAGCGGGGAATCAGCCACAAGGCCCTGTCGGCCTGGAAGGAGGGACCACGGTATCGCAGCTCGCGCTCTGGGGGAGGGCTCTGGGGGCAGAGCCTAGGGGGGGGAGAGGGTCCTGGAGCAGAGCTCCGGGGGAGGGTCTTGGGGGGAGGGTCCTGGGGTACTGGGGGGAGGGTCTTGGGGGCAGAGCGGGGCTGCTTGCCACCCCCCCAGGCATGTTGACCCCTGGACCCCCAGAGGCGCCCCCCATCGTGGCTGTGCATTACTTCCTGCTTGTGTGAGTCGTCTCAGGCAACTTGCACAACAGACATAGATTTCTTCTCCATCGTTGTGGAGGCTGAAGTCCAAGGTCAAGGTGTGGCAGGGCTGCCTTCCTCCGAGGCCTCTCTCCTTGGCTGATAGATGGTGGTCTTCTCCCTCACGTGGCCGCCCCTCTGTGTGCATTTGTGTCCTGGTCTCCTCTCTCTAGAAGGACACCAGTCAGATTGGAGTCGGCCCCACCCTTATAACCTCATTTTAATGTAATGACCTCTTCAAAAACCCTACCTACAGACAGTCGCATTCTGAGGCGGTAGGACTTCAACAGATGAGTGGGGGGGCAGCTTCGCCCATCACCGCTGCTCAACCAGGACTCAGTTTTAGCGAATAAAAAAACGGACCTCCGGTTCAATCTGAATTTCAGATAAGCAACACATAATATCCTGTGGTTTATCTGAAGTTCAAATTCAACGGGGTATCCTTTATTTTATCTAGCAACCCCACGCTTAACAACCCCTCCAAAATTCTGTGGCTGAAAATCGCAAACGTCAGTTACTGCACAAAAAATAACAAACATCAACTACTGTGCAAAAAATCCCAAACGTCATTTAGTTACGGCGCAAAAAATCACAAACGTGCGTTGCTGCGCACATGCCCGGCGGTCAGCGTTCAGGTCGGCGGGCTGTAGGCAGGTCTTGGATGGCCTTGGCTGGGGCGGCTGGCCTCCCTTCCACATGGTCTCTCATCCCCTACCAGGGTGGCAAGGTTTGTTCTCTTTGTGTTGTTAGAGAGAGCACGTGAGCGGTGGGGGGAGGGGGTGGTGGTAGGAGAGAGATTCTTAAGCAGGCCCCATGCTCAGCATGGAGCCCAACTTGGGGCTCGATTCCACGACCCTGGGATCACGACTTGAGGCAAAATCAAGAGTCGGACGCTCAACCACCTGAGCCGCCCAAGCGCCTCAGGGTTTGTTCTCTTGACCCACGAGAGTGAACCCTACAAGGTCTCTTGAAGCCCAGCCTCCGAGGATTTTGAGGACAAAACTAAGTCACAGGGATGCCCACAAGTATGGGGTGGGGACACGCACTCTGCGTCCTCACAGGAGGGACACCACAGCCATATTTAGTTTCTAGAACTCTGGGGTCGTCACCTGTCCCCGCCCCCGGCCTGTGCCTCTGGCGACTTCTACGCAGTCATGGGCAGAGTTTGGACCCTGAGCTGTGGGGGAAAGTCAGGGTGGCAAGCCATAGTCACACGGGGGCAGGGGCGGAATGGCCCCCAGGGTGGGGAAGCACATGATTTCTTCAAGGCATAGAGATTCTTCACCAGGATGGGAGAAGTGACCCACCATGACCTCTTAGCCCTGGAACAGGTTGTAGAAATGGGTCACCCCGCCTCAGAAAGGCCATTCCCGGAAGAGGATGCCAAGGCACCTGGCTGAAGACAGGTGGGGGTGTCCCCATAAAAGTGGGGGCCGTGTGTGTGCAGAAACCACCCATTCATTTATTCAAGAGCTGTCCGCTGTGGCCCTACTGTGTGCCAGGTGCTGCTTGGCCCTGCCCTTACGAGGCAGCGCAAAGGGTAACTCCAACGCCAAAGATGAAAAGCAGATCCTAAAAATAGCCAGAAAGAAAGAACACCACCGTGAAGGAAAGACAATTCAACTGATGGCCAATCTTCCACGAGTAATGGTGGAGGCTACAAAACATTGAATAAAATCTCCAAAGTGCTGAGAGAAAATAACGCCTCAGAATCAGGTACCTGGCAAAACCATGTTTCAAGAAAGTGGGTGGAACGAAATAATTTCAGAAGAAAAAAGGGAGTCGTTACTTTGTGGCACCGGCAACAAAAGAACAAATAGACAAGTCATACCTGACGAACATTAAAAACTTTTGTGCGTCAAAGGACATGATCAACAGAGTAACAGGCAACCCATATATCAGGAGAAGATATTTGCAAATCCCATATGTGATAAGCAGCTGAGATTCAGAACGTATAGAGAACTACCAAAAACAACAAGAGAACACCGACAACCCAATTCAAAAATGGGCAAGCAACTTGAACAGACATCTCCCCAAAACAGATACACAAATGACCAATAAACATGGGAAAAGGGGCTCGACATCACTCTTCAGTAGGGAAATGCAAACCAAAACCACAGTGAGCTATCCCATCATTGGGAGTCTACTGTCAGAAGGGAAAAACCCCAGAAAATGCTAAGCATGAGCAAGGTTATTGGGGTGTTGGAACCCTCATGCTTTGCTGCGGGGGATGTAAAATGGTGCAGTCACAGTAGAGAACATTCTAGTATTCCTCAAATAGTTAAACGTAGAGTTACCACGTGACTCAGCAGTCCTGACCCTATACTCTCAGTTGAGAGTATTGAAAACATCTGTCCACACAAAATCTGGTTCACAAATGTTCACAGCTGCTTTATTCATAATACCCAAAGAGTGGACGTGAACCAAGCATCTATCAACGGGTGAATGGCGATGTGGTATGTGGTTTGTACATACAGTGGAATATTACTCAGCCACCAAAAGGAATGAGGTGCTGGCCCAGGCTACCGCATGGATGAACTTGGAAATGTCATGCTGAGAGAGAGTAGCCAGGCACAAAAAGCCACAGACTGTGGGATTCCACTTCTATGAGATGTCTAGAGTAGGCATCTCTGGAGACAGTAGATGAGTAGTGCCAGGAGCTGGGGGGTGATGCAGGGGGCAGGAGGTGGGAGCGAAGGGGTGTGGGGTTTCTTCTGAGCTGAAGAAAACAGTCTAAACTTGGCTGCAGTGACGACGGCCGTATGACTGTGTGAATGTACTAAAAAGCACTGAGTGTACACCTTAAATGGGTGAATTGTACGGCATGTGACCTAATGGCTCGCTGAGGCCATTTAGAAAACAAAAGGCGGAGTGTTTCCTTACTTCCCCGGTTCTCGCCCCAAATTTGCATGCGCCTCAGCCACACAAGGCCACGTTGTACGGTTGTGCGGGCCGTACAGTGCACAACTCCATGGGGCGCCATTAGCCTAGGCTGTATACATAGACTCAACCCATCTGTCACATGCTCAGAAAACCGAGAACCCCTCTGGTTACAGAATCATTCTCCTTAGACAACTCTCTAGAAGCAGTTGGTGTTAAGTCAGGCGCCACACACACACACACACCCCACTAAAAAAGCATATTCTTTTATCCCTAGAAAATCAGTCTAATCCCACTCTGTCCAATAGAAATATGATGTGAGCCAGAAATGTAATTGAAAATTCCCTGGTGGCCATATTTTAAGAAGTTAAAAGGCACAAGTAAAATTAAATTTAATAACGTATTTTACTTAACCCTGCCTATCCAATATATTATCACTTCAACACGTGATCCATACAAGAAATTTTAATGAGATATTTTTACAGCAATTGCGTATTCTACGCACAGCACGTCTCAGTTCAGACTAGCCACCTTTAGAGCTCTTAGAAGCCACATGTGACCAGGGGCTGTCTCATCAAACAGTGCGGGTCTGCACTCTAAATGGCAGATTGATTGGAACATAACTAGGAAGAAAGAAGAATTTGTTGGCTACTGTAACCAAAGGCCAGAGTAGACTAGTCTTCAGGCATGGCTAGATCCAGAAATTTAATCTCCACCCCACCTCTCTCTCTCTCTTTCTCTCTCCCTCCCTCCCCTCTCCTCTCTGCTGTCTGTCTTCAGCCTTCACCCTCTCTCCCCCTCTCTTTCCCACCCTCTACCTCTTTCTCCTATCTCTACATTCCTTTCTACATTCCTCTGAGTTGACTTCACAGCCAGGCAGGCTCATGAAGTGCACTCCCCCACCCCACCCCTACCCCCAGCCCTGGCAGCTCTAGGTTTACAAACTCACCCTGTGTTAAAGAATATTTTCTCTTTTCAAGAGTTTTGGGGGGGCGGGAGGAATTGTCCGTGATCAGGTATGCTCTGACGGGCTGACTGGTGTCACGTGTCAGTCGGGGTGTGTGGCCAGCGCCACGGATACCTCTGTGGCAAGCAGAGTCCTCACATCTCCACTGCACATGTCAGCCTGACATTGTCTCTGGGGTTGCAAATGCACGCAGCTCTCTGCTCAGGCATTTTTGTTAATGTAACTTCTTAATTGTCCATAGCTTATCTAATCTTGCTCACAAGCATCCGACCTACTGGGAAGCAGGAAAAAAAAAACCTTAATCTTAAAAAAAGAAAAAAACAACAGCTAAATTTAGTGATATTTAAACAATCTCTTTCATTTTAATACAGTCTCTTTGGGAAAAATGTTAAATCCAGGTCACAGTTCACCTTCCTAACAGGGCTCTTCCTCCCTTTTCTTCCTTCTTCCCAAGGTGGCACTGGGGTCTAAGGCAAAGCTTTAGGGACTTCCTGACACTAGGGAAGGGAAGTTAATTCTTCTGTCGGCCTCCAGCAGAAGTCCTTCGCCCATGCAGGGCTGCCTTGTGCAGTTGTGCAGCTTGTGCACTGCACAACTCCATGAGCACCATTAGCATAGACTACAGTGTATGCAATTCCTCTTGGAATTGTGAGGGCTGGTCCCACTCACCTCTACTTCTCAGCCTCTGCCCTCAGTGAGCAGACGCCTCAGCTTTTGCACAGGAGCTGCTCCTCTGCACGCCCCAGGTGACATGAGATTCCTTTGTTCCGGGATAACAAGATTTGCGGGACGTGAAAACGCACCTGCACGTACCTCCGACACACTCCCCATCGTTCTTACACAAGCTTTATTAGACAACCCTGCTGCTGACCCCGGCAGGGGACTGCTGGCATTGTTGTCCCATTCTATAGATGAAGAATTGAGGCTGAGGAAGGCTGAGACTTACCCTGATTGCAGGGCACCATGTGCGAGCCCCAGGGTTCCCGGCCAGGAAGGCCTCTTCCCCTCTTGCAGGCGGATCATTTAAATAGGAATTTGTGCCTTGAAAACTGTCGTTAGGTAATTAGTTCCAGCGGATGAAACATGAATTCTGTGCTCACCTCTGTTCTTTCCAGCCCCAGAATATACAAAGAATGCCAGGAATGTCACACTCTTGCATGTGTGATGTCAGCATGACCAGACGCCCTGGGAGCTCAGACACTCAGGGGTGGGCCTGCTCAGAGGCCAGGGAGAGCCCTGGGGGGCTTCCGGGAGTGGTGTAGAAGCCAGAGGAAGGAGGGAGGAGAAAGCTCTCAGGGCCGCTGAGTGGGGCCACTAAGCCTGGGCATCTAAAATGTAGGGGGGGGCACCCTAGATGATAGGTGACAGTTTCAGGCAGGGCAGCCCTGACATTAGAGGAGCAGAGGAGCCTGGGGAGGCCTCACGGGCGACATTCAGTGGGGACAGGGAGTGGGGCCAGAGAGGGAACCTCATACAAGGGACGAGGCCGAGGGCACAGGAGGGGTGATCACCCGGCTGGAAGGTAGTGGGCTCAGCGCTGGGCTGCCGGACGGTGCCAGGTGGGGTGTTGCCCACCCCAAGGAGACGCGGCGTCGCCTCTGCTCCTACCCCAGGCCCATCTGGGGCAGCAGAAGTTCGCAGGCTCTTCCGGGAGCTGGAGTGGGGCAGGGTACCGGGGGACGAGGGGCGCCCCAGTGTGCCTGCCGGAGCCCTGGCTTGCAGGGCTTCATGCCAGCAACTACTCGTGCTAGGGCTGTACTGTTTCTACTTTCCCTGTATGTTTACAGTCACCTGCTTACGACGCACTGGTCATCCACTTTGTGATGTCAGGTTTCCCTTCCCATAACCTCTTCAAGTCAAAACGGGAAGAGTGCATTTAGAGACAAATTCTAGGTGAGACGGGAGGACCGAGGACACAGCCGAGGAGGAGGGAGCCACAGAAGCCGGGGATCGCCCGCCAATGTCGCCGTCACCCCTGGCAGGTGCTCTGGGAAGCAAGGGGCCCCCTGGCCTGGACCCCCGGCCCCCACCGTTCAAGGTCAAGAACGGCTTATGGCCGCGGGGCAAGGGGGCAAGTCACACCTGCCCCACACCCACCCTGCTTCAAGGTCGCAGGGATGAAGGCCCTGCTTCCCCACCAGAAATGGCTTTAGGACAGATGGGGTCCAGGTGGGGTCCTGGGGGTCCTCCTGCAGACAAACCATCTGCGAAGACGCAGTTTTGAGACAACTGGGGAGATCTGAATATGCAAACACTAATTTTGTTAGTGTGATAATGACACGGTGGCTGTACAGAGAACACAGTGTCTTTATCACAAAACCACAAAGTCTCGTGAACAAAGAGGAGACAGGTTTTGGGAGCTCGCAGGGAAGAGGCTTCACCTGCCCGCGAGGACGCGGGTGCTGGGGCGGGAGGCTCCTGGCCCGGCCGGGCGCTAGCCTCGGGGTATCACCTCCTGAGTCCTGCCATGTGCCCGTCCGCAGGGCAAGGGTGGGGGCCTCGGACAGCCCACCGGCCCTTGGAGCCCTGGTCCCCAGCAGACGCCCTGTGGGCAGGAGCCAGGGGCTGGCAGGCCACGTGACACGGGCTGGGGGAGGCGCCCAGAGGGTAGTCAGTGGAGGACAGAGGCCAGGGCCACAGCCAGAGGCATGAGGCCACCAAGCGCTGCATATGATGGTGCAGACAGGGCCGCCAAGCCCAGAAGAAGGAGCAGAGCTCTCCAGCTCCAGAACATTCTGTGGCCCTCTGATCCACCCAGTAAGGCTTGTTACCTGAGCCGGTTTTCAGGGGGCAGCCGTCCCCACCCCCCAACTCCAGACCGTCTTCATCTTCCCTATCTGAACACGTACTACCGCTCCCCTCCCCCAGCCCCTGCGCCCACCACCCCGCTTGCCATCTCTGTGAACCGGCAACCCTGGGCACCTGGCATAACTGGACGCCCGCAGCACGTTGATGGACCCCTGGGCCGCCTCCCTTTTGGGCGGTTGTGAACCAGGCTGCAGCAAACGTGGGTGCAAACATCTCTTCCGGCCCCTGCTTTCAGTTCATCTGTGTCTCTAACTGGGAGTGCAAGGGCTGGATCCTCGGATGGTCGGAAGGACTCTCCAGAATGTTCCGTCTGTGGTTGCCCCATTCTACGCGCCCAGCAGCATAGCACTGGTGTTCCGGGTTCTCTGCACCCTCCCGGCACGAGCAGGCTCTAACTCTTCAAAGGTTCTGCCTCAGCCTCAGCGATGGCCCCGTGGGTGGGTGATGGGAAGGCTGCAGAGAAAGGAGTGGCTGGCGGGGCAGGTGAATGGCTGGAGACGGATGGTGTCAATGGGGTAGACTGGGAGGTGATAGCGGTGGGTGAGTGGGTGGGTATATGGGTGAGCTGTTGGGAGGGTTGGTGGGCAGGTTGCAGGGGTGGAGGAGGAGAGAGCACATCACTGAGGCTGGAGGGGTCCAGGAGCTCCGGCCACCCCCAGCCCTAGCCCTGGGGGTCCCCGCCCCAGCCATCTTGTGAAAATACTTCTGAGTTAGGGATCAGAACGTACTGTCATCCAGTGTGTGCTGGGGGGTGAATCACCTCTCATGGCCACAGATGTGTAACTGCTTCCCCATCACACCCGCCCCCCCAACCTGGCAGGGCTCCCTGGGGTCAGGTAGTCTTAACCCTGAACTCCCCGCAACCAAGGTCACATGGGCAGCAGAAGCTGGGTGCAGGCAAGACTCGGGCATTTTAAGTGCATTTCAAGTGGGCACTCAGCAGTCAATTACAGGCCCCCTGGGCAGGGACTGGATAGTCAAAGGAATACCCCACACACCCCTCACATGTCTTGCACAGACATGGCCCGAACTTACAAACCACACGAGGCTCCCTCGTCCTTGAATGCATGGTTCTATAGAGTCTGCAAAACCCTGAGGAGCCAGTGGGCCGACTCCTCCTCCCACGAGGCGTGTGCCCTGAATCCGGCGCATCGGAGCACCTCATTCTTCAACCATACAGACGACAGAGAAGAAGAAAGATTCCTCACAACCTCATAGAGCTCCTGGATCCAGCCATGCCTGAAGCCAGACCCACCCTTGGACTTACCTATTACATGAAGCAATTGTTCCCTTTCAGGGCTCAAGTCAGTTTAGGCTAGGTTATTTACAATGGAGAGGGCCACCCGGGAGAAAAATATGTTTGGTTATGTTGTCGGGGTGGTTTTCCCCTGGGAGCAGCAATGATGGCTGGAAAGTGGATTTCTCAAGCTAAACAAGAAGACCCCAAGTGAGTGGATAGACTGTGTGGGTTTGAATCCTGGCTCTGGCATTGAGTGTCGCATCTGTGGGCGATGACCCATCTCCCCTCTCTTAGTCCTCAGGTCCTCCTCTCTCAGATGGGGCTCCAATGCTTCCGGCTCCTGTCAGTCAGCAGAGGTGGCCCTGTGCTGCGAAGACAGCGGTCCTTCAAATGACCGTGTCGGGCACCTGCTACTGCTTTGGCTCCAGCCCTGTGCTCACCGCAGGCTGGCTGGAGGCTCTGCTCCCAGGACCCTCAGCGCCGGAGCCCTAGATGCCCTGTCTGGACGTGCCACAAGCCACCTCCACTGACAGTCCAACGGTGGGAACGCGTCACCCAGCCCATTTCAGAAAGGCGTGCCCATGAAGCAGCACCATCCATCTTGCAGCTGGATGTCCAGGAAGGGCCCAAAGGGGCACGGTGGGGCCAAGACTCCTCGGGGACACTGCAGGAGCCTCCCACGTGGTCTCTGGCCTCCTGCAGTCGGATCGGCTGGCCAATGGCCCGCCCGCCTCTGCCACCCACAGACGGCCCCACTGACATGCCTTGCTCGGCACAGCCAGCAAGCCCTGGTATTAATAGACGATGGTCTTAATACCCTCGATGAGCCAACGTGTGCGGCAATCACGAGGCACCTGCCTCCCTCCCGCACCGCGCTCGCCGTGTAATTACGCGTGATCATGGCGAGGGGAGCGCTGATTGCGACTCGGAGGCGATCGCCTGCTTCCAGGCTGCTGGGGCTGGAGCCCTCGGCGGCCTAACGAGGGTAATTGAGGCAGGGCTGATTGTGCCGGAAAGCTGGAGGGGACGGAGCCTGAGAACGGGCCACGTCACACCCCAAACGGGACGCATTTGCTAAATTTGTTTCCGATGCAATTTCATGGTGATTACACTGATTTCTCCTTAGTAATTGAGCCTGGCGCTGAGCTTGATGCCTGCAGCCTGGCTGTCAGGATGGGCCCATGCGGGAGCAGGAGGTATTGATTATGATTTATGGGCCACTGTCAGCGCCCTGGGAAAGGAAAGACAGTGCGGGAAGGCTGCCGGGGTGCTGTCGAGGCTGTCTGGG
Organism: Cryptoprocta ferox; assembly: GCA_028646485.1. NCBI lineage: Eukaryota > Metazoa > Chordata > Mammalia > Carnivora > Eupleridae > Cryptoprocta > Cryptoprocta ferox. Next base: position 54,408,752 of record CM053574.1, read on the forward strand.
CAACTCCCTCCTGATATGCTGTGGCCAGGTTCCGTCTGGTTCTGTCACATATTGCTGTGGGGGATAATACCCCTGGCTCATGAAGTTCCAAACCAGCTCATTCACCAGCCACGGTCGGAAGGGGCTGAGCTACGAGTGGTCAGCCGACAGGCACGTCCTTAGGGGACGTGTCGCGCCTGTCCCACCCAGAAGCAGGCCTGCCTCATCCAAACATACCACAGCTGACCCCACGCCCACCCTCTGGGGCAGAGATAAGGTCCCTGCCCAGAGCCACATGCTGGCAGAGTCCACGCTGACACCTTTTGCATCAGAGGATTTGCCACTGTTTGTATCGGCCGGAATATCGCATCTGTGCTGGGAAAGCTGACATCGCCCACGGGGCTCCTCTGCCGCAGGGCTCCTGACAGAGCGACAGAGCGCTCCCAGCTGACAAAGTCTGGCAAACATGGCTCCGGGCCCTTACTGTCCCAGGTGGCCCGAGGCCACTCCGGGCTCTCAGGGACCGACTCTGCGTTTTGACAAGGCCCCTGGGACCAGCTCTGGGCCGCATGTGAGCGGCGCCAGGAGGACCCTGTAAAGTAGTGCGTGGGCCCCCGTGACAACTGGCCCCTGAGGGGCTTAGGCCTTGGTGGTTTTTAGGGTTCACCAATGGTTCCAAAGAGCCTCCAAGGTCCCCAACAGCCAAGCGTGGGGATCCTGCCTGGAGCCCCACACCGGCAGGGCCTGGCCAAGCGGCAGCGGCCAAGAATCTGCACCTGCACTCAGTGGCAGGCGATGGCGGCATGAGCCCCGAGGAGAGAGCCGTCGGCACCAGCCCGGCGGGCAAGGGTCCGCCTGGACCTGCCGATGCTGATGGGGCGTGGGCCCTGCCCCGGGCCCCTCCCAGCAAGGAACACTCAGAGCCAGGGTTTAGCAAAAATGTTTAATCTCTCCTTAATGTGTGTGTGTATTTACAAGTACTAAATCTGGAGACCAGTAAAATAGGAAATAGCCGTATATTTACACAGTCCGTGGGCCCAGCGCCCCGGCAGCCATGCCGCTCGTGCAGGAGAGCAGTGGCCGAGGGGGCGGCTCCGGCCGGCCGAGTGATCGCTCTTCCTTTGGGTGGGGGCTCTGTGGCGTTAAAGGACAGCTAATTGTGGGCTTCGTCTTAAAAATATCTTTCTCTCTCTCTCTAAATATATCTATTCTAGCTTGTGTAGCACCAACGACGTGAGCCATCAGATCCAGAACTGGGGAGCCGGGGGTGGGGTGCTCTCAGCAAGGCCAGACCAGGGAGGACGGGGGGAGTGTTCAGGGCCCTTGGTCTCAGGCACCCCAGGTCTCTCGTCCGCAGGCCCCGCCCTGGCCCCTCGGGCCCTGGGTCAGGGAGTGCAGGGTACGCTCGAGGTATATGGAGGGACCAGGCTCCCAAAGCGAGGCGTGAGCTGTCCTGGGCACTCCTGAGACAGTGCGAGCAGGGAAGGACGTGTGGGGGCTGGGGGCCGTAGACAGCAGCAGCGTCTGGGACAGGCTGGGAGCCCCTGCAGCCCGCACTGTGGCCCAGATCACCCAAGGCCCGAGGCCTTCAGGACGCCTCGGAGCAGGGCTCCGATTCCGGGCTGCTGCCACGTCCCCGTGCCCGTGCTTGGGGTCAGAGCCCGTAGGAGCACATGCACCGGGGCCAGGGGGCGGCTACGGAGTTGGGAGAGTGTGGGGCGCGACTGCGGCCCCGGCGGGAGGGCAGGCTGGGGGCCTGCTGCACCTGAGGGCGGGTTGGGATCGGCTCCAGGGCTCGCGTGTAAACAGGGACTGCTAAAGTGCTTGCGCCTCCGTCTGCCCCTCCACCCTGCACACCCACCGTCCAGGTGACTAGGGCACAGGAGGGCGCTGCCCTGGAACCTGCAGGCTCCCAGAGGCAGGCACAGGGGCTCCGCTCTGCGGGCACCAGGGAGGGTGGGGAGGGGCTGGAGCTGGACTCCGAAGCGTGGGGGCATAGGGGCGGAGGAGCCCCCACCTGACCCTCACAGGACTGGAAGAACCAGGGGCTTCAGGTAGAAGCCAGCACCCTGGGAAGACTTTCCGGGGGAGCAGAAGCTTGCCCCCAGGCATGGCTGGGCCACACCACAGGGGAGGCAGGGGTGCGCCCGAGGATAAGAATCCGCGCCAAGGAAAGTGGCTCCCGGAAGACAGCCTGGTCTCTCTAGACAGGCCGTCCTCCTCGGCTGCCCGGGGACGGGCCCCCAAGGGCCATGGGCCAGCCTGAGCTCTGCAGGGTTCCCACCGCAGCGGGTGGCCCAAGCCCCGCCCGGTGCCCGAGGGACCCCCGTCTGCCCCGGTCCAGCGGCTTCCTGACCAGGAGTGCTTGGGTTTCATGCAGCTCCTGGACAAGAGGGGGCGGCCCCTCACCTGATCTCCAGGGTGTGGCTCACGCTGCTTAGGAAGGGGGGAACCCCAAGACGGGCAGCCCCCAGGGCGCGGGGCCGGCCACAGTTAGCTGTCCCTTAAAGTCCGTGGGCGTCTTTAGTACCGTCGAAAAAAGTGAACTTGAAAAGGGGCCGGGCTGCTTGTTGGCTTTCACAAGTGACTGATTAATTAAAAAACATAAAAAAAGGATCTAACAACCTCTAGTATTCAACACTTGCAGTTTTAAAAAGATCAAGTCAGACTAAACGCTAGCACGGTCATGCAGGAGTCCACGGCCCCGCGCGCCCTGGACGCTCTCGAGGGGCCTGCGACAAGTTCTCTCCTTCTTACATCAAAATGAAAACAGGGTGACCCGCAGGTCGAAGGGGAGAGGCCTGGGCGGGGGGGCTCCACTCGAGGAAACCCTGGCCACTTTCTCCACGACCATTTGGTATTGCTTTCCCACTGCCTTAGTTTCCTTATCCTACACTGTAAAATTTCTCCTCCTCCAGTTAGCTATACAGGACCCCACTGGGGCTGGAGACTGAGGCCAGAGCCACATATATATAGATATATATATATGTACAGGGTGTTTTTTTTTTTTTTTTTTAATTAAAAATGAGTTCTTTCTTGCTCACCGCGGGCAGGGTGGGCAGGGCTGCCCCCAGGCCCTCCGGTCACTGCATTCCCCCCACCCCGGGGCCCCCACAGCCCTGGCTGCCCGCACATGTGTCCCACTGCTCTCGAGGGGCCGGCGCTGCAGAGATGCAGGCCGGAAGCTGCTGAAGGTGGACGTGGAGAGCGGGGGACACAGAGAGGGAGGGGGGTGGTCGGGGGCTGCTCCCAAGACCTGCACAGCCAGAGAGCACAGCCCGCCGGGGGGTGGGTGCGGGAGCAGCGAGGTGGGGGAATAAATAATGGGAACGTGCGCTCATGGCCCGGAGCCCCAGGCCCCAGTGGCTCCCAGAGGCACAGCCCTGAGGACAGGAGAGGAGTCATCGAGTCCTTCTGGAGGCCACCTGGGGGCTTTGAGCGAGCCATTCTGCAGCCCCTCCATAGGAGGGAGCCGGGGCCTCCCTGGACCAGGGGGATGTGGCGCTCCGGCCTTGGCCGCGGCCGCGGACAGCACGCGGTGAATCGGACGATGGTGGCGGTGGTGTAGCAGCGAGCGTGGAGGTGACCAGATGCAGATGCAGTGGGTGGCGGCGACAGGCGGCCCGACCTGAGCTCTCCTTAGTGGGGCCCTGGCCGCTCAGCCTCCCCTGGGGCTGCCGTCAGGGCCTCACGCTCTGCCCGGGTGGCCAGGAACTGTGGACGACCACCTAGCCCCTCGTCCTGGCCCTCTGACCTTGGCAGCACAGCCTCAAGGGGACACAGCAGGCCGCCTACCCCTTCCCGGAGGGCTCCATCCTTACCCCTAGGTCCTCGGCGGTCACCCGACTCTCCCCAAAGCCAAGGGTCACACCCGGGCTCCCCCAACCCTGTGGTGAGCAGCTCCGGGCACAGGAGGCGCTACAGGCACTGTCACCCACACCGAGCAGAACTGGCACCCCCGCCAGGCAGGAGGGGGACGGGGAGGGCTGGGAGGACGCTGACTGCGTGCTGGCCCCAGCACACTGGCACCTGCTCCTGGGGGCGAGGCTGCCTCCGGGGCCTCCCAGCTCTGGCTGCCGGACGGAGGCCACCCCCACGGGCCCTCTCGCCCAACTCCCGCTGGGTGGTGACGGCCTGGTGTCTCAGCTGCTCAGGGCCATCGTGTCCACCACCTGCTCCAGCTTGCTCCGGAGCCGCTGCCGCCTCGCCTGTTCATCCTTCTCCAGCGCCATCAGGATCTGCAGAGGGGGGCGGGGCGTCAGCGGGCCTGGGCGGGGCACCCGCTCACGGGGGGCGGGGCGTCAGCGGGCCTGGGCGGGGCGCCCGCTCACAGGGGGCGGGTACACGGAAGCTTGGGGGCGTGCCCAGTGAGCCTGTCTCAGGGACCTGGCCAGCGGGAACTCCAGAGCGAGGGCCAGGTTCCACCTGCTCCGTTCTCAGCTAAGAGGCCTGGGTTGAGCCTAGAGCCCCAGGATCCCGGTGTGGAGAACGAGGCCTCCAGGTCACCATTCCTACTCTTGATCCCTAAAACACCAATGCCAAACAGGGCTTAATCATAGCCAGCCCTCTGAGTCCTCTTGGTGTGGCCTCCTCATCCGTCTGTCACAGCAGGGCCAGACACCACCCCCACCAAGCCTGCTCTGCACCCCAGCTCGGGCGGGAGAAGCAGCACCGAGCTCTCGGCAGGCCCTCTGCTTGCCCGCACTCCCGGGTCGGGCGGGCCAGCAGGAGAGCAGTGCACAGCCTCGCGGCCACCTCCCTGTACCCAGCTCCCTTCAACCCCCATTTCTCCATACCTGTTACAGTGAGCTCCTCGGAAAGGACTGCTAGCTTCCCTCTGCTTTCCCTCGAGGGCTGAAGACGGGCTTCAGTCCACAACCTGTAGGCACTCCTCAGCCACCAGCCCACCTCCTGTCCCTGCCTCTTTGTCCCTGGGCCACACCCATCCCCTCCTGGCTCTGGACTCACGGCTGGGGCCGCCTCCTGCATTCACGAAGGTCCTCCTCTCAGCTGCCGACCCCATACCCTGGGCTGGAGCCTGACATGCCTGCTCTCAGGTCCACCCACAAACTTGAATAGCCAGGCCCCTCGCCCCTCAGACCCGTGCCCCCTGAAGCCCACCCCACCTCCTATCGCTGGGCCACAGGTCTGAAATCAGGCCCACAGCCTGTCAGATGGGCAGGACCTAGCCCCCGAAGCAGGTGGGCCCTGCTGACCCCGCCTCCCTCTCATCCCCTGGTGCCTGGTGGTCCAGTCATGGCTCTAAACCCCGATGGCCTGTCCCACTCAGGAACAGCCCAAGTTCCCCGGGGTCTGCACACCCAGTGCCCAACCCTGCCCAGGCCTTCCCTACCCCGCCTCCAGGCTGGCTCTGAATTGTCCTCACGCCCTCTGAGGTCCTGCAGCAGGGCCTGCTCTGGCCTCAGGGCCCTGGCGTCGGCCATGCCCACCCTGCCTCCCCAGCCCAGGGTGCACCATCCAACCCAGCCTGTAAGTCCGTCCTCCCTCCTCCAGTGGCTCAGGGAGCCCCAGGTCTGTACAGAGGCCTCACTCCGAGTCGGCAAGGAAGCTGCTAAAGGTTGAGGGAAGGCCTGGTGCCTGGCCCTGGACCCATCCACCCAAGCTGATAAGCCCCGTAACAGCCCCTCAGGGAACGGTTACTCACTGACCCACGGTCCCCACGTTAGAAAGGCACTGCCATGTGCTCCCCCCCAACTCACATGACCGACCACATGACCCCTGACCTATGGCGGCTCCGCCCGACCCCAAGGCCTGGCAGGGAGCCATGACAGCACTCCCTCCTGGCCCAGCGAGCCAGGCGGCCAGTTGCGGTGCAGTGTGGAAAGGGCAGGGGCCTGGCCAGTCCTGAGAGGGCAGGGGTGACCGGAGGGACCGAGTCCGGCGGGCATGGAATAGGGGGCTCCAGTGAGGGCTAGTGCCCGCGCTCACCTCGTCCTTGTACTTGGTGATGTAGGAGTAGATCTCGTGCAAGGCGCTCATGCTGTTGAACTGGCTCAGATGCAGCCGCGACTGCTCCGCCAGGTAAGCGCTCATGTCCTGGTCACTGATGGCGGGCATCTTGGCGATGTCAGCATAGTACCTGCAAGGGGGCGGCAGGCCGGGCCGTGAGCTGGGCCCCGGCCCCTCGCCCAGCTGCCTGCGCCCCTGGCGCCCACCTCACCTCTCCACCCAGCTCTTATAGTTTGGGATGTCCTTGGCATAGAGCAGCTTGTTGGAGGGCGAGTCCTTGCCCAACTTGTGCTCAGACGTGGAGCAGGAGTCCATGAAGGTCTGGGCCACCACTGACAGGCAGGCATCCGTGATGCTGCTCTTGTGGATGTCAAACACGAACTGTGGGTTCTTGATCACGTTCACCCAGAAGCGCAGGGGCAGGCTGCAGGCGGGTGGGTGTGTGGTCATGCAGGGCCTCAGCACCCCTTTTGGAAGGCCCAGGGCAGGGGCCGGCCAAGGTCCTGCGGCCCTCCTGGCCCTGACCTTCCTCACAGATGGGAAAACCGAGGCCCACAGGAAGCCAGGACTCTCGGTGAGCAAGGGCAGTGCACCCCCAGCACTCGGTGCCCCTCCAGGAGGACGGTCCCTCCACACGTGGGCAACACACAGACCCAGAGGTGTTCCCTCACCCTCAGGTGCCTGCTGCGCATGGCCACGGTCCTGGGCCTGCATGGCTGCCCACATCAGGGTCACACACACCCGGTACGCTCACCCCCAGATGTGCACACAGCTGGGCAGGCTCACAGCTGGGCCAGCTCACACCCAGTATGCTCACCCCCAGGTGTGCGCACACCTGGGCTGGCTCACCCCTGCTCCTACAGGATGGGCCCTGGAAGCAAGACCAGGAGGGGATCCAGGAGACACTGCCCCACAGAGAGCTGACCTCTTCATCCAAAACGCCACCTTTGGACAGCCATCAGCTAGTGTACCAAGAGCTGCTAGTCACGTGTGGCTGTTTAATACAATTAAATGAAATTAAAAGTCCTCATTTTTGGTTGCACGAATCTTAGGTCAAATGCTCAAGGCCCACACGTGGCTGCCAGCCACTGTTCTGGACAGCAGAGTTCTAGAACATTCCATCATGGCAGGAAATTCCCCGGACGATGCAGACCTGTATGGTGCTGCCTCCTCCCCAATGCCCCAGGGGACCCCTCCAGGCGCAGGGGAGGAGCTGGAGGCCCCGGTTGGCCCCAACAAGGGCCGGGCTGCATCCCAGGCTTGGGAAGCAGCACTCGTGGAGGCCAAAGTCCTAGAGGGGCCGAGATCACCAGAGGACAAGGGAGGACGGTGCCTGAGGCCACAGACGTAGAAGCTTCTCTGGAGACAGGGCAAATGGTGCGAAGGGCACACAGTCCACAAAGACACAAGCCAGATAGGGCAGTGGCTGCTGGCCCCGGGGAGGAAGGGACGGGAGCTCCGGGGGTGCCTGCCCACTGCAGCCGGCCAGCACGGGCCCACTCCATCGAGCCTGCTTCTCACACAGCAGCCCACCCTCACACACCTGCACACGGCCAAGCATGCCCAAAGATACACGTGAACACACACACACACACACACACACACACACACACACACATCCACCTCCCACACCTCAGGCAGGTCCTGCAAGTCAGAGCAGAGAATGTGCCCAGACCCTGGGTGGGGGAGGCAACGGACATCCCCAGACGTGTGAGTCAGGGAGATCCACCGAAGAGGAGCTGGCCTCAGCAGGGAGGCCATGTACCAGGGAGGCTGTCTCCCACCTCCCTGACCCCGGAAGACAGCCTCCCACAGCCTGAAGCCGCTGCACCTGCCCGGGGCCCACCACGCCGTCCTCAAGACACCTGCCCGGGGCCCACCATGCTGTCCCCAGGACACCTGCCTGGGGCCCACCACGCCGTCCCCAGGATACCTGCCCGGGGCCCACCACGCCGTCCCCAGCACCTGCCCGGGGCCCACCACGCCGTCCCCAGGACACCTGCCCGGGGCCCACCACGCCGTCCCCAGCACCTGCCCGGGGCCCACCACACTGTCCCCAGGACACCTGCCCAGGATCCACCACGCCCGTCCCTAGGACGCACCAGTTGCTCTTCCAGGTGTGGCGCACGTCCGAGTCATGAATCTGGTGCTGGTCGGCCTGCTCGTCCAGAAAGTCAAACATGTACTTGATGGCCAGCGGCAAGGCTGAGCCCCGGTGCGCCGTGCTGAAGATGGTCTCGAACAGGTCGTCCACAAACTTCTGCAGCGTGCCCTGTACGTGAGCAAGGGCATAGAGCTCTGGGGGGCCGCCGAGCCGCCCCTCATCCCCAGGCGGCTAGGGTGGCCAGCTGCACCGCCCAGACAGGGCTGAGGATGAGGAGGGGTTCGCTCACAGCCTGGCTTCCGGAGGCCCGGGCCCGGCCGCCCCGTGGCCCCTCCCCCCCACCCACCCGGGCCTACTTTGGTGGCCAGCAGGCGCGTCAGGTAGATCTCTGAGACCATCTTGCTGCCCCGGTCGCCCTCCCGCTGGTCCAGGTGGTCGTGGTTCTTCACCAGGTGCCACAGCTTGGTGCCGCTCTCCAGGTCGGGTGTGATCATGGGCGTGCGGGAGCGAAGGCTGTCGGGGCTGCTGGCTGTGCGCAGCATGCTCTCTGTGGGCACCGCGCCTGTCAGCGGGGGCCCCTCCACGCCTAGCATCCATGCCCGCCCTGGCGCTAGCGGGGTGGCCTCAGGCCAGGCGGTTTCCCCCACCCTGTCTGAGCCTCAGCTTCCTCATCCAAGAAGTGGAGTCAACAGACCCACCTCCCTGGGTTGCCGGGGACAGATGCACCATGACGTGCCTTCTGGGGAGAGTCAGCCTCCACATTTGCGGGAAAGGCCACATCCCAGTGACAATCCATGAGGAAGCCCCCTCCCGGCCGGTGGCCGGGAGCACGGGGGAGGCGTCCCATCCAGATGTGTGGGACCAGCCCAGTGTCCCTGTGTCTCACCGTATCTGCTGAGGGACTTAGTGAAGGTGGACGAGTTGGAGATGTTGTAGGCGGACGTCTGCTTGGGCACCAGGGCCACTGAGGACCCGTCTGTCACCTGCAGGCAGAGGGCCAGGAGACGTGTGACACACCATCAGGGGCCCAGGTGACACCCTCTTGCTGGTTCCCCTCAACACACTTTGCGCCTCAGTTTCCCTACTAGTGCAGCTCTGGGCTGTGTGGGGCGTCTGTGTCCTCTTCCCCTTGCCATCTGCTGCCCACAGCCCGAGAGGCCTGCACACACCCCAGGCCCCCGGGGAAAGGCCCAGGCTGCGGCCAGAGGGTCACCTGGTAGTGAGCCAGCGTGTTCAGCCTCTTCCAGTCGTTGTCGATCTTGGTGGTGACGTCCTCATCCTGCAGGATGACGCGCGCCATGCGGCCCTGGCGCCACTCTGCGGGGAGGGGGAGCGCTGGAGGGGCTAGAGGGGCTGGAGGCTCCCGCCTCCTGGTGCTGGCCTCTCACAACAGGAAGGCCAGGCCCCGAGGAGCAGAGCATCCTGAGGACGCTGATGGAGAGGCCTCGAATCGCAGGATGAGGGAGAGACGAGGCTCCTCCCTTCCTGCAGGCTCCAAGCAGGATGCACGCACCCCTGCTGCGGCCCATGGCCCCTCCGGGAGCCCTCACCTGGCTGGCCCCCCGCCCCCACCCTGACAGCCCCCTGCTCCCTACAGTACATGGGAACCCCCACCCTGCCCTAGGATAGGGCAGCAGCCTCAGAAGTGTACTTCCTGCTTCCAGCCCTCTGCCCTGGCTGGGAGCTTTCCAGAGTCCAGCCCAGACCACATCCCTTCCCTCAACACTCCCTGTGGCCTCCAGCACCCTGCAGACTGGCACCCAGTGCGTGGCTCGTTACCTGCGGCCCCAGACACGCCCCCTGGCGCCATCCCTCTGCCTCAGGCCCTGACACATGCTGCCAGGCAGCAGCAGGGCCCCTCCGGGGCTCACCCAGGTCCATGTCCCCAGCCTTCGGCCGCTGGGAGTAGGGCACGCCCTTGTACACGGCGTCCAGCAGCTTCTCCTTGACCTGCGTCACTGTGTCGCAGTTCAGTCCCTTCACGGGCACCTCGGGAGCATTCTCGTTCTCGGGGTTCACACAGTTCAGGGTCTGTGGGTGGGGCGGGGTGTGGCATCAGCCCCCAGCTCTCCCAGGGCGGGCTGTGCAGGGGGTGCGCCAAGGGGCCGGGGCTGGATGGGATGGCGGGGTTGTGCTCACCAGCGTCTTGTAGTCGATCTGCTGCCGGATGAGCTTGTCCTCGCTCAGGGAGTAGCGGGCCTCGCCAGTGATGGCATCGATGGGGCCCTTCTCCATTTGCTGCTTGATGGCGCAGTAGAGCATGAAGAGGGGCTCCCCCGCACACTCCTGCAGCAGCAGGCAGGCGTCAGGGGGTTTCCAGGACCCTTCCGCTCCCCGCTGCTGGTGCATGTGTGAGCCTGCTTCCCACCGGGCATTTCCAAATTCTTTTTCGGGGGCAAGTCAAACCCTGACTCCAGAGCCCAGCTGCGCCTAAGAACTCCACCATGAAAATCCTGACATGGCCTCAGTCACGAGGGGCGGGAGCACGTGGAGGAGAACTCGTGCTTAGCTGGCCACGAGTGGATGGCCACGAGACCAAGGCCAGTGGATGCCAGCCTGAAGCCTCCCCACGTCAGGCCTCAATGGGACCGCCACCCCAGCCCCCAGTCCCATGCCTAGGCCCGAGGCATGGCAGACCCTAGGCAGCAAACTCCAGATCAGACCGACGGTGATATGTCGGATGTCGGGGGCCTGCCGCCCCTCCTTCAGTTACTGAAGGGCACAAAGCCAACGCAGTCCTGGGTGCAGACCTGCTGACCCAGAGCAGCAGCCCACCAGCCCCACGGCACACTGTGTCCACGGCCAAGACACCCCAAGGTGGTCCCTCAGCACTCAGCAGACGTCTGCTTTGCCACTGCCTCTGGCCATGCGCCCTCTGGCCCACACTACAGCCACCGAGCCCGCCTCCTACGCCTCCAACCACGCGTGGCCCCACCTCAGGGCTTCTGTACCTACCCGTTCCTACGACCAGAAATTTCTCCCTCGGGCCTTCACTGTGGACAACAGCAGCCCGGGCCAGTCCCAGGTGCCCTCCTTGCCACAGGTATGTGCGGGCAGTCCCAGCATGGCCACCTCCTCCTGCTAAAGCACGCTCCCTCACGTGCACAGCAACACGCGCCCAACCCAGGTTCTCAAACCCGATGTCAGGATGAGTCCCCTTTCTCTGGGGGTGCAGAATCAGGGTCAGACAGGGAGGCACTGAGACAGGCCTCGACACCAGCCATCTGCATTCTCTAACCCCTGCTTCTCTTGGCTTACAGAACGTGGCCTACCGAGCATGTAAGTAGCCAGACGGGGTCTGCACAGAACTGCGTTTTTACAGGAAACGCACGACTCCATCGCTGGCTACCAGTTTTATGCAATGATAATGTCGATTTGGGGCTGCTGTTGTCACTTTGTGCTGTGGCCCCCACCGGACAAGCCCCAGCCCGGCTCCCCCGGACCCCTCTTATTGGGGCTTGTGCCCACCTCAGGGCCCCTGCTTCTTCTGTCTGGCGAACTCCTCCCCCTCCTTCACAACTTTGCTCAAGTCCCTCATCCCCTGACCCCCTGCCCCTTTCGCACCTGCTCCCATTTCCCGTCCACACCTCTCTCCCCGGTCAGGGCAAGACTCTGCTCTGGGCACCTCGGAAAGCCCGCTGCTGTCCCCAGTTCAGTAAGGACCCCAGGAACTGAGGTCCACGGCCAAGAGGCAACCCCAGGCCGCCTGCACCAGCATGACCCCTGCCACCCAGCAGCCACAGGGCTCCACTGACCACGCCCGTGGCCAACTGCAGAGCCTCAACCAGACACCAGAGACCAGGCAGGAACACGCGCAAGCCATGCACCCTGGGCTACACCAGCCCCCCAACCCCCAAGACTGTGGGCCTGTCTGCCAAGCCTTCAGGTTTTAAGGGAAGCCAGACGCTTGGGTCCAAATCATCTCATTTCTAAAGCGCAGGTGACAAACTGCTTACTCTTGGAACAAAATCTACCAGGGCCCACATGAGCCTCCACTGCACTCGGAGGCAGCCACGGGCCTCCAGGCTCGTCTTCTGAGGGTGGGGCCTCCCTGGCCTGCAGCAGCCTGTCCAGGCAGCCAGATGAAGCCCAGGCGGCCACGCTCGGCCCACAACAGGGGCCACCGGGAGCCCCAGGCTGGCCAGCACCAGGTGCTGGACCCATGAAGCCCCTTCCTGGGTGTCCTCTCCATCCTTGGCTCCAGGCCACGGGCTCAGCTACAGAGACCTGGGCCTGTGTCCAAACTCCAGCTCGGCCAGATGTCCGCCACGGGCCCCACACAGCTCACCGCAGAGCCAGGGTCTCTGCTGTGGCTCTGGGCTGGGTGAGGTGTGGACAGCCTCCAGGAGGAGGAGGAATGAGGCCATCAGACACATGTCCTTGCAGACTTCATGCTGAGACATGGTAAGCCGGTCCCCAGGTGAGGCACTCTGGACTGAGACCGCCCCAAACCTGCCTGTCCACTCTCTTCTTTGTCCCTTTAACTCTTTCGCCTGCCTGACACCCACCTCAGACCTTCTCCCCTCCTCTGCACCCACCTACCTTCAGAAATTTGTACAAAAGGAAGGTAAACCAGTTGGTCAGCATCTTCTCTGCCACAGATTCGGTTCTGGAGACACAACATCGACAGAGGTGGCTTAACTTCAGCTGCTGTGCCCGCCCTGCCCCCCGCCCGTGGAGCTGAAGGTCAGGCCCAGAAAGGCATAGCAGGTGTCAGCTGGCTGGGGGCTGCCATGGAGACCCTGGCCCTTGGCCCCAGAGCCAGGCCTCTGAGTGGGACAACTCTGGCTTGGCGCCGATGGGCGCCAGGTGCAGCTTGCCCCAGAGCGGGGACCCTGTGCCCGACGCCCAGCTAGGCCCCTGGGTCTGCGGGTGGGAGGGGCAAGTTAGGCCACCCATCCCCCACCCCCCCATCTGTGGTGGGAGGGGCAGGCTGGCCCCCAAGCTGTGCAGGTGGGAGGGGCAGGCTAGGCCCTTCCCCCCCCCCATTTGCAGGTAGGCAGGCTCGGCTCCTGGGGAGGTGGGGAGGGGTGGGAGGGGCAGGCTCACCGGCGCAGCAGCAGCTTGGGGTGGTTCTTGCTCTCGAGGTTCTTCTCGATGAGGTCGGACAGCAGTTGCTTGAGCACCCCCGTGGCATACTCCATCTCGCCCTGCAGGGCCGTCATGATGAGCGAGGCCACGTTCCCGCGGTCCCGCATGGAAAAGCTGCGCTGGGCCTCCAGTGTACGGATGAAGGTCAGCAGGAAGTGCTTCTTGGTGAGCAGCTGCCCAAACAGCGTCAGCGACTTCTCCACGTTGGCCTGCACCTGGGGGAGGGCCAGGCCACAGGCCCGCTCAGACCCGGAGCAGGAGGCAGGAGGGCCAGGCCTTCTGGGGGTGGGGAGCTGAAGGCAGGGCCGGAGAGCAGGACTTAAAGGCGGGTCACATGTTGCCCTGACAGGTCCCAGGGCCTCGGCTATCCTCGGCAGGACGGACACGGCCTGGGCTGAGAGGCCCACCACAGGCGCGGACCGAAAAACACCACTGTCGGTGGGAGGTGCAGAACTGGGGCCGCCTTCTTTGCAGCCCAACTCTGGGACACCCACCTCCTGCAGCCTGGCTCTAGTAGCTAAGAGGAAGCTGGATGCCAGCAAAGCATGGCCATGGTCACTCTACACCCACAACTGCCAAGGCAGGAACCGCCTCCCCCTTCGCAGAGGAAGACAACGAAGTCCAGAAGAGAAACAGGCTTGTTCAGGGCCACCCAGCATGGACGTGAGAAAATAGGGCGGATCACAGGCATGGCTGGCTCCAGGGTCCCTACTCTATCTTACCTGCACCAAGCCTCGTCAACATAGAAGATCCCCCACAAGGCTATATACCAGAGGCTACCTGTGACGCATGCTCCCAGCCCAGGCAGATAGGTGACAAGACTCAAGTGGAATGCACATGCACAGTTAAGAGAGCAGAAAGACCAACATGGCAGATGGGAACACTGGGAAAAAGAGCCGGTAGACTACGTGGCACCTTTGACGTGGTGGCAATTCTGGGGATGAGGTGGGGCTGAGCAGCCCTGGGCAGCTCACGGCCCATCCCGGCACAACAGAGGACAGAATGACCTGCCGACAGAGCTGTGATCGCGATGGGCTCCCCAACATCCAAAGTGTGGAGATGGGACACCGTCGGGCAGACAGCGTGACCAGGCCAATGTAGCAAGCCCCGGCCTGTTCCTAGCTGAGGCCTGGGCTCCTGGCCTGCCGCTGGGGGCCCCAGAGGACTCTGGGACCAGCCCTCTTGCCCTCAGAAAGCTCATGCTAAGAGTCCGAGCACTGCCAACACCTACAGGGCAGAGCCCAGCTCGCTGAGTGCCACGCCCTCACCCCAAAGGCCCATGCATACCCTAGCTGGGCACCCCCAGCCCCTGGCATGCCCAGCAGCAGCCCCCTGCACAGGGAAGCTCAGGACCCGGAGCCAGGAGGCAGGCTGGGTGAGTTATAGGTGGAAGCCGGGGCACTAAACGACTTCATGAAACAGGCAGGCCTGAGGAGCCCAGGCCCCAGCTAGAAACAGGCCGGGGCTTGCTACATTGGCCTGGTCACGCTATCTGCCCGACGGTGTCCCATCTCCACACTTTGGGTGTTGTGTGGCCAAGGTGGCCAGCTGGGATGAAGCTGGCCCAACCTCCAATGTCCACCAGGCCCATTCTTCTGCCTCCCAGCGCCCCCGCCCGACAGGTGTGGGCCATGCCCCGGGGTTCCCAGGCTGGCCCCCAGGAGCCCTGGACGACAGCCCACCTCCATCTCCTTGAGCACTGGATGGTCCTCGATCCCAGGGAAGAGCACCCGCATGGCGTATGTCCGGTAGTCGAGGAACGGGATGCCGGCACCATCCAGGTCATTGGTCAGCTCGTGGATGTCCGTCTGCAGCTCCGCAAAGGCTGCAGCCAGAACAGGTTTCAGGGCAGGCGCCCCCGCCCCCAGCCCCAGAGCCCCAGAGCCCCAGCCCCCCCACCCTCAGGGCCACTTGCTGGCTGGGCGACCGCACGGAAACCCCTCAGTTTCCCCAGTCCTCACACACACAGATAAAAACTCTGTCCCTCTGACGTGTCACAGGATTAGCCAAGACCACAGCAGAGAAGGTACTGAGCCCGGGGCCGAGCCAAGAGGGGCTTCTCATAGCTAACACTGGCACTTGGGGGCAAAGAAACAAGGGGTGCCGGCTCCCTCCACTACCCCGGGGAGCACAGCACCCACCCCGGGGAGCACACAACCCACCCTGGCTCCTCGGCCTCAGCTCCTGGTAAGAGGAGGGAGGTGGCCAAGGACGGGAGGCAGCAGGCTCTCCCCAAGCCCCAGGGCCTCCACGCTGACAGCCACCACAGGACAATGCAGACCAGCGGGCCCTCTACACCACCTGACCTGCTCTGGGCGACTCTGCTTCTTTAGGAAACAAAGGCAGGCAGGGCAGGGGAAGGCCTCAACAGAACATTCCAGAGCCATGAGGTGTCTGGGCTGCAGCAGCCCGAGGGAGGCACTATCTGACTGGGAGCCAGAGGAACGCTAGGCGGGTGCTGGGGGATGGCTGGCAGGTTTAATTAAAAGCAGGGGCCTTCATCTGCCGGCCGCAGCACCCACACGGCGCCAGCTTCGGCACACAGTCACCCTCACCCCCCCCTGGGAAAGCCCCACCTGCAGAGCTCCCAATCCTGACCCCCCGGGCCACCCATTTCCCACCCAAGCCCCACACCCCAGCCTGTATCCCGTGGGGCCGGTTCTCAGCTGAGCAAAGGTCCCAGGCAAATGCGATACTCGGGTCCAGGGGGAGTTACTAAGAGCCCAATACCAGGCCTGTGGCAGGCCCGAGGGTCCTGTGCAGCAGTCATCCACAGGTCCTCACGCTCCGCCTACCACTCAGCTCCCCTTCCCCCAGCCCCAAACAGGCTGCACTCTGCTACCTGCTTCCCAGAGCTGGGGGCTGGCACCTGCAGAGAGTTGGATCGCTCCCCCATTAATCACTGTTAGTGCATCCATCCACCCCTCGTAACAGCCCCAAGTTCCCTGGTGAGGTGCAAGCCTGGGGCCACAGAAGACGGGGTGCCACCCCAGGCTGGTCCGGTGCCTAGGAAACCCGGCCCTGCACTACTGCCTCGCACCAGCCAGAGAGCTGACCAGGTGCGAGGATGGCCATCCAGGTCAAGGCCAAGGTCTCCTGCCTAGAGCCCATGCCCTCGAGCGGCCGCTGTGCAGCCCAGGGCCTCCATCCCGGGCCTCCAGAGAGGGCTCCCCACAGGCCCCGACCTGAGCACCCACCTCTCTGCTGCGGCACCCAATCCCCAAGCACCCCCCCTGCTGCTGCATGCAGCACCCCTGACATGTGACCAGGTATGGCAGTATCTGCCCTGCCTGGGATGAGCCCGGGCCTTGGGCACAATGGCCTCTCTGGGGCACACAGGACAGAGATGGGGTGCCCCTACCCCCGTTCCAGCTTGGGGCCCACACCCTGGGCTTTCCCGAAGACCCCTGAGTCTCTTGCTCATGTTTTTCTGACGTCTGCGGCCCCTGTGGGCCAGAACCCAACCCGCCATCTGGGGAACCTCCCTCCTGCCCCTGGGGTCTCCCCATTCTCAGCTGGGGGTTTCCGGGGCAGCAGGCTTCAGGGAAGTGGGCCCACAACCAGGAGTGGCGTCAGGGATTGGGCAGAGCTGGGCCCAGTGGGGAAGCTGTGCTCGCCCACTGTGCCGGCCCTGTCCCCACCGGGAGAGAGTCCTGAAGACACGGGACTCCACGCTGGAAGTCAGCCGCACCCCAGACTTTCCCTGCACAGAGGCCCACACAATGTCTCCCCGCTGGGGCCTCTCTGAGCCGACTCTGACCACTCACACAGCAGAGTCATGAGGGACACAGGCCCCTCCTTAGGAGGCTGGGCTGTGGCCTGATTTCTGAGAATTCCCGAGACAGCCCCTCGAGGACAAAGATCAGTGCCAAGCCAGGTCTGTATGTGCTGAGGGCCTACGAGGGGGCCATGCCTGGCCCCACGGACCCAGTCACTACACCCATCATGCAGATGAGTGATCTGAGACCCAGGAAGGCTGTGTGCCCGTTCAAGGTCCTGCAGCTAAGCGGGGTCATAAATGCAGGCCTCTGGCTCCAGAGTCTGTGGGCCAAGCAGCGCTCACAGGGCCCGCACGCGCCCCGGGGCCCGGTCTGGCCGTTGCCCACCTGCCCGAGACCACGCCTGCCCAGCAAAGGTGTCAGGCACGCTGAGAAGCAAGCAGAGTCGGTGCAGAGGACGGGCCCTGGCTCACAGGTGTGGCGGCGGCAAGGCCCGCCCCCACCCCACCTCCTCCCATCCCTCGCCCCACCCCCGCCGCTGCGGGACGCACCTTCCTTGCACTCCAGAGCCACGCGGGACTCCAGGTTGTCCATCTGCAGCTGCAGCCGCTTGAGGGTGCGGTCAGCGTCCCGAGACTTGCGCTTATAGGCGATGAGTACGACCACGATGACCAGCAGCAGGAGGCCCCCTCCCCCGCCAATGCCGATGATGGCGGGCAGAGTCAGCAGGCTGTCCGAGTACACCTGCAGCATCCCTGGTGAGAACTCAAAGCCACCAGCCCGGACCTGTGGGGGGGGTGTGGACGGTGCAGGCCGCTCAGGAGGCCCCCAGCCCGCTCGGAGCTCCGGAGACCCTGGTACCGTGCTTGCAGAGGACCCCGCAGCACCTGCTCCTGGCCCGGAGTGGTCCGAGGGTGGGGGCGTGGGGGCTCAGCGCAGGGCTGGGCATGCCGGGGTGGGGGGGCACCAGGGCTGGGCGCAGGCTGAGTCAGGCTCCCCCCTGGGCCAGAGGCCAGTCTGGCGCTCAGCCATAAAGTTGGCGCTGCCCTGGGGAGGCAGGGTCAGTGGGTCAAAGGCAGGTGCCCTGAAGACCAGAGCCGGGGCTGGATGGTGGACGCACCGTGACCTTGTGCTGCCCGGTGAGGTTGGGGGACTCGCACAGCAGCTGGGTCTCCGACACAGT
This sequence comes from Cryptoprocta ferox, assembly GCA_028646485.1. Taxonomy (NCBI): domain Eukaryota; kingdom Metazoa; phylum Chordata; class Mammalia; order Carnivora; family Eupleridae; genus Cryptoprocta; species Cryptoprocta ferox. Next base: position 54,426,798 of record CM053574.1, read on the forward strand.
GAGTGCGCAGGGCGTGGAGCCGATGAGCACCGTGTAGTTGAGCCGTGAGTTGCCCGGTGCAGGCGGCAGGAGGTTCCGGCCCTGCAGGGTGGGGGCGTGAGCTGGAGAGCCCCGCTGCCCCGCGCACCCCCCACCTGGGGCCACCGCCCACTGACCACGGCCCACCTTGAGGATGAGCGGGGAGCTGGGCTTCAGCTCCAGGAGGCCCGTGGGGCTAAGCGGCTCCAGCACAGGGTCCGGGTAATAGAGAAAGGAGGAGGAGTTGAGGACCAGCAGGGCACGCACGTCATCCATGACGAAGCCCAGCTCGTCGGGCCGCTCCCCCAGCTCCGGAGGGCTGCGTGTCGGGTTGTCCACGGATGGGGCACGGCACACCATGGTGGTGTCATTGTACACCAGGCAGCTCTGGGGACACAGACACAAACGCTGGGCCGGCGGCTCCCCATGCAGTCAGGCCTCACCCAGCAGGGCCGAGGGGCCGCATTCTCCCCTGGGGTCCACGTCCCCCCACAGTGGCATGAGCTACAAGGGGTCCCGCAAGGACTCACGTTCTCCCTTTCGACACCTCCGTACTTGGCCCGGATGCGGGGTTCGCGGACAGTGGCCAGGTTGGTGCCCGTGATGGTTAGGAGGGTCCCTCCGCTAGAATATGGAGCAGGGGATCATGGGGGGGGCTGGAACTGACGCTCTGCCAAGGTCCAGCACAGGCAGGGAGGGCTACACATGCCAGTCAGCCCCCCAAACATGGCTCGGAGGTTAAAATCCCTGCGCACCGGACCTCCAATTACGGCCAGCACGTCTCACAGCGGACAGGGCCCCTGTCCTGAGAGGGTGGCTCTGCGCACCTAGAGGAGCGCAGCATCACAGGGCTTAAGGGGACTTTCTCTCCTTGACTAACACGAACCCCGAGCTGTTGCATCCAGGGCACATCAGGGGTCTCCATCTTCACACAGTTGTTTCTTTTATTCTACACCCACCCCGAGACAGACCCAGGAAGCACAAGGGCAGGTTTGGCCCCCCACCCAGGGATGGGGGGGGCAGAAAGAGGGGGTGCAGGAGCCCCACCCTTGCTCACGCCAACCAGCACAGATGGGCTCGCTGGGGCTTGGGGCAGGCTGGGGGCCCACCTGCTGATGCTCCACTCAGGGTCGATCTTCAGGATGGTGGGGTCCTCCGTGTAGTTGTACTTCACTTCGGGGTTGGTGAGCTGCGCACGGTTGATGTTGATGACAATGGGCGCGCTGCCGGGGCTCTGCCCAGGGGGCGTCAGACACCGAATCTCCCTGGAGTTCCTCCTGGAGGGGCCAGGGGACAGCGAGGACGCAGGAGGGGCTGGAGCACGCCTCCGAGGCGGGCTAAGCATCTGGGCTCCATCACAAACAGGCGTGCAGGCAGGTCACCGGGCTTCCACGGGCCTCCCCTGCCCACCCGGAACAGAGAGCCACACCAGGCCCTGCCCCTGCTAGCTGATGACTGTCACAGCCACTGTCTCGTCAGCCCCTCTGAGGGGTTGGCTGCATGTCTCCCAGAGGGCGGCGCTCAGCACAACCCTTGCTAAGGGACGCACGCATCCCGCCCCAGCCGCATGCTGACTCCTGATCTGAAAATGGAGCCAAGCCAAGCCTGGGCCACGAGGAGGCAGAATGAACCACCCAGGGTGGCGGGGGCGCTGGGTCACCCCCCCCCCCAAGCAGCCGGCTGGTCACCGCCTGCACCTGGGACCTGTACCCTCAGCTCCTTCAGCACAGCCAGGAGGCTCCACAGCCACCAGGCCCGCTCCTGCGCCAAGGCCGCAAACACCGATAATTAGCCTGATAGCAGATAATTACTGCAGGAAAATATTTAAAGGGCTGTTCCATTATCATCCTTAATCTAAAATTATCCACTTCGAGCCTCAGGGCTTTTGTCAAGATTTCGTTTTTTTGTCTCTTAAGACAATTTTTTTTTAAATACTTGTGTTCCCAACGGGACCCCCTCACCCCCAGAACAGGGCCGTTGTGCCCACCCCTTGGGTCGGGGCCCCGCCCACTCCCCCAGCACTGCCCTTCCCACTCTAGAGGTAGCCTGTCTCCATGGTAACACCTCAGCCTCTGGTTTCCATAGCGATCACCCCAGCCAGGCTCGCCACACCCCCCTTGTTTCCTGGGCAACCAGAGGGGGCAGCATCCATCTGAACCAGCCACCCCCCAGGGAAGGTAGGCCTTGCCCTGGCCCCCCATGCCCATCTGCACCCCATACCAGGAGAAGGAGCAGGGCCGGCCGCCAATGGTCACAGCCACGTCACTGCCTGCGTTCAGGTGGCTGCCCTCAATGCCAATCCAGGTGCCCCCAGATAGAGGCCCTCGGGCAGGGCTCACCCGGTAGAAGGTCGGAGTCTAGGGAACAAAGGGGCTTGTGTGAGGTGCAGGGAAGGCCTGGCCCTCAGGCCAGAGGCCTGCTGGTGCCTCCAGCCATGCCTCAGGCCCCATGCTCACGGGCTCCCAGGCGCGGCCCATAGACAAGGCCCAGAGTATGCAGCGGGGGACCTGGAGTTGGGCCCTGGAGACAGGGGGGCTAAGGAGAGACCAGAACAAAGGTGCTGCTGGGTGAGGGGGCCTACGGAGGTCCAGGAGCTCAAGCCAGCCCCCGCTGGGGAAGGACAGGGGTCCGGGCTGGGAGGGGCTTACCACGAAGGTGAAGCGCTTAGGTGACAAGGCCCGGTAGTGGGGGGAGCAGTCTCGCACGCACACCTCCACCAGGGCATCGTGAGAGCGCACCGTGCTGGCATCCCCGATCTCGCAGACGATCCTGTGGGCCACCAGGTGACCTTAGTGGGCTGCGGGTGCCCCGGGGGTCGGGAGCCCTGCCCACCTGCCCACGGGCCCCGCCCAGGCCGCACTCACTGCTCGGCGCTGATGTACTCGCTCTCCACGGGGCTGCACAGCACCTTGCCCACGCGCACACCCAGCCGCACGTCCTCGAAGCGCAGGCCCAGGTTCTCACCGGTGATGGTGAGCCGCGTGCCTCCCTGCCGTGGGCCCGTCTCAGGGAAGAGCTGCGGAGAGGCCGAGGCTGGGTCACGGGCGTGGGCCACTGCGGGCCACCACAGGCCAGGATGGGCCCCACGTGGGAGGCAGCCGGGGGTGGGGACCCTGCCTACCTTGAGAATCTTGGGGTCAGCGCAGCGGCTGCTGCCGTGGCGGGCATGCATCCAGGAGGCAGGTGAATCAGCGGGGCAGTGGGGGCGCAGGGAGCACCGGCGTTCAGCCACACACCAGCCGCACTCGAAGCGAGGGTCAGCCTTGAGGCAGAGGCCGCAGCTCTCACGAAGGGCCGGGCACTTGTAGAGATGGGCTGTGGGGAGGGTCACGGTTGGCTCGATCCTCCCTCGGCCCCCCAAGCACCCCGCCCCCCTCCCCTGAGATGCCAGGCCCAGCTCACCCTGGATGTTCTGAGGGTTGTCAATGATGAAGTTGCCATTCCACACCACCGACAGGTTCACAGGCAGGTCGCTTATGTCATTGCCCTCATAGGAATACTGTGGGCAGTGGGCAGGTGGTGAGGTCGCAGGCCACTGCCCACGGCACTGAGTCAGGGCCTGCAGGCCCCTCCCGGCTACCTCTGTGACTGGCCCCTGGGAGCGGGCGTGGCAGGGCAGAGCCTGGGGGCTCCCACAAAGCCACCCACCTACCAGCCAGCTCAGAGGGCTAAGCTGTCACACCCAGCTCTCCCACCACCACCTCCCCCCGCCCCACACACACACAGGACTTTTTTCTTGGTGGCCAGAACCCACGCTCTCCAGCCAAGCCCCTGTTCCCAGCAGCCACATGAGGCACCCACTCCAGGGGACCCCCCCACTTCCCAGTGCAGTCTGCCCCACCAGGAAACCAGAACTTCCCCACTGGTCGCCTTGGCTATGCATCAGCGATTTTCTACGAATCTCTGTTTCTTTGTCTGCTGAGTGGACTCAGTAATGCCTACTCCAGGCCTGGCCTCAGGTATAAGATGTTCGCCCCCGAGCCCTGGGCACAGGCCAGCAGGAAGCACCAGGTGAGGCTCTGCCCCCCGCCGCCCCCCAGGCTGGGCTGGGCTCAGGGACAATACCCCTCCCCCGGGAGCCCAGGCCCGGCACTCCCAGCTGTGTCCCACTTTCTGCAGCTGAGGGCCTCCGCTCCATCCCAGAGCAATTCATCATTATTTTATCTGCAGGAATTTAATTGGATCCTATCAAATTCCCCGGTACTCCCTTTCCCCATTCAACACAGTCACCGGAAAGACAAATGTGGGCCGGGGGGCTGGGGGAGTGCAGGATGGAGGGGACAGAGCCTGGGGGATGGCAAAGAAATGGGGCAGGGGAGGCACCAACAGACAGCCGGAGAGCAAGGGGAGGGTGGAAGGAGTCAGGCCACAGGACCCAGAGAGATGCAGGTGGAAGGCGTGGCGAGTGAGGAGAGAGGGTGGGAAGGACAGGACAGGCGGGAAGGTGCAGGGACCTCTTGGGCCAGCTGCGGACCACAGGGCCTGGCCAAGGGGCCGACCTGCCCCTGGGAGGCTGCTGTGACCCCTTGCCCACACCGCTGGACACGAAGGGTGCTGGCCAAGGCGCCACCACCATTAGCAGAAGGCCACACCTCTGACCACAGGCCTCCCCTGGGATTCTCTCCGAATGACACTCTTCCTGAACAGACAAGGAAACTGAGGCCTGCCAGGAGTCCCAGAGCCAGCCGGAGGAGAGCTCGAGTCCAGCCTGCAGACTGCCACTCAACACCACTGCCCCCATCTGCCAGGAAAGGGTTTGGCTCTGCAAAGACCACCACCACTAAACTCACTAGACTTGACTAAAGGTTTTGAACTGTTACCCCATCAGGTTCTAGACTCCAAACGCGGCTGCTTCCTGCCCTAAGGAAGCACTGCCAGCAGATGCGCAGCGCACCGGCCCCTGGGAACGCTCTCTGGGGCTGGCGCAGGACACCCAAAGGAGCTGAGTGCTCAAGCACTGTCGCCCTGGCTCTGGCCCTCCTGGGCGAGGGAGGCACGCGGGCATTCCCACATGCCCCTCTGGCCGCCTCAGCCATGTCAGCCCCCACACAAAACCCACCCTGTCTTTCTAAGTCGCCCTCTCCTGCATCCGAGATGTGCTCCCAACAGACGTCCGATGGCTCTCGGCCCCTCACCCCACCACGCCCCCCACCGAGGGCGCACCCAAGGCCATGGCCCCGGTCTGCGAAGCCCGGAGAGCCTTCTGAGACAACCCGGGCACTCGTGACTCTGCACTATCCTGGTGCTGAGAGCAGAGACCAGATCCTGGGGGCCGTGAGTGCGACCGGCGCGGCCCAGCACACAGGGCTCCCGCAGCAGCCCGCCTCACCGAGGAGTTCTGGCACTGCAGGCTGGAGCTGTTGAAGCGCAGGGCGGTGACGCGGGCCGGGCCGCCCGGGATGTGGAAGAGGCACTCGTACCCACGCTGGCCCGACTGCGGCTGCGGCAGGTTGCGGGCGGCCAGGGTGATGGGCTTCACCACGCCCACTGGCACGTAGATCTGCGTGGATGGCAGGATCTGCGGACAGTCCTGGGGACGACAAGGCTTTGGATGAAAGGCTAGGTGCGAGCCTGGTGCGCCCCACTGTGGCCCTGACCCCAGTCTGTGTGGCACTCCCGGGCCCATTTTCCACACAGGCAGACTGAGCTTTCCAAAACAGGCAGCAGGCCTGGAGGCAGGAGGTCTGGGTTCTGCACCAGCCAGGCCCTCTGTGGGCCCAAGTGTCGTGCCCAGTGCTCCAGGACCCCACTGCTCAGCCACCACGGGAGCCCCATCTGGCCCACAGCTGAAAAGGCCCCTGAGGCAGAAGCAGCAGCTGAGCGCGGGCATTAGGGCTGTGAGCTCGCAGCTGGGGGCCCAGGGAGCATGTAAAAATAGCCAGAGCTGGGCAGAAAAACAGCCCGGGCCCCCAGGGCCAGCATTTGGGCAACAAACTGATGCAACGGCCCTGCTTCCTTGCAGCACTGCCGGCAGAGCCGCAGGGAGAGGAGGCCCCCCGGGAGCGACGCTGAGCTGGGCTTTAAATAGAGATGCTGAAAACAGGCTCTAATCCCCAAGCCCTGCAATGGCTCCCACGGCGGGCACAGGCCCGGGACCCACTCTGCAGAGGCTCCGGGGGCCCTGAGGAGGGGCCCAGACCCTGGCAGGATAGCCACAAACTGTCGGGTCTGCAGGGATGCCCCTCGGGAGAGGGAGGTGATAGGGTCGTGTACGCAGGGCTACCATCCATGTTCAGGGGCCCACACCCACGCCAGCATTTCCTGGACCATTTGATGGGGTGCCCAGGCCAGCCCCAGGCCCGGGGACCCTCCTGCTGCCTCCCCGCCTCTGGCTGCCCCTCCTGGACCCCCAGCAGCCCTGGATCCTTCCGGCCACCAGGACTTGGCTCCCATCGCCCCCCCCCACACCTCCCCCTGCAGACACCATCTCTGCTGCCCAAGAAGCCCTGGGCTGTCTAGGGCTGTAGGCTCCGCGCCCACATCAGGCTGGGGTCTGGCTGAGGCTGCTCCTTGGCACCAAGCTCCTGAGCCCCACCCCAGCAGATCCCAACCAGACACAGAGATGGGAAGAGGGCAAGAAGCCCAAGTCCTTCTGGTCAACGAGACTGGTCAAATTTGGGCCCGTGGCACTCTCCTTAGAAAAGCCCCTGTAAAACCTGGGCCTACAGCTGAAGAGGGTGGATCTGGAGGAGTCCCCTCCCCGGGCACCCTCCCTGGACCCCATTACCACCCTCAGCCCACGACAGCCCTCCCCGAGGTCGCCAACTCTGGAGTCCCTCACCAGTCCCCTGCCGCCCCATGGCCCCTGCATGCCCTCAGGACACTTGTGCCCAGCTCCTCGTGTGGTCCACGTGCCCAGGGAAGCCCACTGCCCATCCCCTCAGCCCGGCTCTCATACCACCTGCTCACCCAGACACCCCTCCCGCCAAATGCCCAAAGTCCCCGCCTGCTCCTGGTCTGCCTCTGGCTGCCACCTTGTCCCATGACATGCAACGTCACACCAGGGAGGGGACAAAGGCCCGGGATGATGGAGGCTGGTCAGGGGAGGCTCCGGGAGGAGTGGCCCGAGGCACACCACATCTCCTCTGCCCCCAGGTGCCCCACACCCTCATGCCCCGTCCAACCACGGGCACGATGTCCACTGAGAATCAAGGGCCCTGTACCCTTTGGCAAGTTCCCCGGTCGGCCTGTCCTGGCTGCCCATAAATAAGGCCCATGCCTTGCCTGGGCTCCAGAACGATTACTACTGAATTACCATCAATTACTACGCAGCACCTTGAATGGCTCTGGGAAGGAGCCGCCCACCCTGCGCATCGGTCTGATGGATTCTGATGGGACGCTCCCGCCTGCTCAGACACCCCATGCCCCAGGCTCTCACCGCACTGGGCGGACACCCCCCTCTCCCTGCACCGGGCCTTTGGTCCGTAGCCTGCACATAGAAGCCCAGGCATGAGGCCTTCCCTGAGGACTACAGAGCAGATCGAGGCCACCAACAGACACTACTGGTGGGCCTCGGGTCAGGATGGCCTTGGAGAAGGTCCCTCACAGCACAGGCCCTGGGAGCAGCTCTCCCAGGCCTGGCCGCAGGCGACACCCAGTTCTACGCACCTCTGAAACCCTGAGTCCTCAGGCTGGCCTCACCTCAGACACGTTGACACGGCCCTCCAGAAAGGCGCAGTCAGCGGCGTTGTGCGTGCACACGTGGCGGTATTTGCACCAGTGGCAGGGGAAGGAGCCGTTGACACACGACAGGCAGCTGCGGGGAGAGGGCAGGGTGGCGAACCAGGGCGACCTGTGCCTCCGCCCAGTGGCCACATGGAGCCGCACCACTGCCCTGCTACTTCAGCAGCAGTTCACAGTGCCACCTCAGGACCTTTACACTGGCTGCTCCTCCACCCAGTGCTTCCCCACCCCAGCGTCTGCTGGCAGAACCTACCCAGTAACAGACATGTCTGAAGCCTGCACTGTCCACTGAGGTGACCACTGGCCACAACAAGTCACACATAACAATTAGTACTGGGAAAACGTGCTGGTGCACGTACGGAACAGTCTTTCAAATTCCAGTTTCATCTTAATTAACTTAGGTTTACATTTAGGAGGTAAGCCATTGCTGCGGGGCCCAGCAGACATCCGCCTCCCTGACCAGAAGGCGAGCTCCACCTGGCAGGCCCTTGTCCAGTTTCTCCCACATGTCCCCAGAGCCTAGACAGGTTCCTGTGGTGCTCCGGCCTGTGCAACCTCCTACGGCTGGGACCCTGTCATCTCTACAGCCCCGTGGCACCCACTTACCCTGCAGAAAAACACCTCTGACTTCTCCCAAGGACCTGCCATTCTGCAGGCCACCCTGCTTCTCCAGGGACCCTCAATTGCCTCCAGCTCTGGAGTGCTGCCCCTGCTCCAAAACTGCCAGCCCACCCTGGACAGAGGGATCATATCCTGGTAACATCAACACCCAGGCCCTCCGTGGGCGCCCACACAGAGCCAGGAGGCTGTCAGTCTGCAAGTCAGCCAACAAAACAAAGGCACAGCTGAAAATCAGGGGCCTCTGGCTCCGTGGCTGAACCACCTGTGTGGGCTGCCCCCCCAACCCCCAACCCCCTCACTGGCCTTCCAGACTGGGTCCCATTCAGCTCAGGGAGCACCAGGGGGGGCCCCCCAACCCGCTCTCTGTGCCCGGGCCCCAGCCCCAAGGGCTGCTATAAACCAGAACCAGGGAGAACCTGGAGCCCTGTCTGTCCCTGAGCGGCAGGTACCAGCACCGAGAGGACCGTCCCTTCCCCAGGCTGGGCCGTGTCCTGCATGGATGACAAGGCAGCTCCCCTCGGGGCTCCCTGCCTTGCCTTGGCGTCTGCAGGCCACTACCTGCCCCTCAGCAGCTTCCAAGACGCTGCGAGACTCTCCTTGTTTGAATCAGTGCCCTTCACTCCCCTACCCTGCCAGCTCTCAGGCTTCTCCCCTGCCCTGCCTGGAGGCCATGCTGCCTGCCGGCCCCCCTGCCAGGTGAGTGGCTGTTACAGGGGCTGCCCCTTCTGCCCTGGCCGCTGGGCCACGCTGCATCGTGCCCTGACCTGCCGGGATGGTCACTACAGGGTGGCCAGGACACTCACGACTGGTGGACGCTGCAGTTGTAGAAGACAAAGTCCACGGACGCAAACTTCTTGCCCGTCTCCTTGGACTTCAGGTAAAGCTTGACCACCCGCTGGTCTCCTGCAGGAGCAGCAGGGGCCTGTGTCATCTAGGCCACTGGGGACCCCCGGATCCAGGGCCCTCGCACAGGGCCAGGCCTCGCCGAGGCCCCTCCTCCCTTCCCACCTGCACAGCCCCTGGCCGCACCCCTGCCCCTCAGACCTTGCGGGCCTCTGAGCACACGAGACAGGCTCCTTCCCCCGCCACCCTGCAGCTACGTGCGACGCCCATCCCCGACCCCAGCCCACGATGGCACTCACCCTGGCCTCGCGTGATGGGTGCCACCTCGCGAGCGGAGGGTGAACGGCAGTGGATGTGGCCGTTCTCCAGGATGCTCTCAGACTCGGTGAAGTCCTCGAAGGAGCAGTTGACGCCAGCCGAGAGGTCAGGCACGTTCCAGGCCTGCAGCACAAGCTGGGCCCCCAGGAGGCTTCGGTGAGCAGGGAGCCACGGCCCCCGGCGGTCCCCCCATCCCGCAGCAGGGTGGCCGTGCTCACCGGAACCTGAGACATGGTGACGGAGACGTTTCGAGGCTGCACAGTCAGCTGCACGCACTGCAGCAGGTCGGAGGCAAAGCGCTGGGGCTCATCCGCCCGCTCGCAGGCGTCCTGCCGTGAGCAGCTGCGGGCAGAGGGTGCTGGGGCTGGGCGTGGGGGAGGTGGCCAGACGGGTGCTCCTAGCCCCCCAGCCCCTGCTCGGTGGGGCCATTGTCACCTGCACTAGGGGAAGCCTGATAGCTTTGCCCGGATGGCAGAGCCAGGCTTGCCATCACTCAGCCAGTCACAGGCCACTGCCAGGCCCAGGACACCCCGCCCGGGGAGCCCAGAGACGCTCAGAAGGGAGCTGCGCCTGCCCACGGTGCACAGGAAGGCCACCTGGGGTCCCCCAAGCCAGAGGCTGCCGGGCAGGGGAGTCAGGGCCCTCCGGACTCACATGCTGTGCAGGACACACCAGCCGCAGTGGGGGTCCCGTGACCCCAGGCACAGTTCACACGACGTATACTGCACACAGCTTTCCACGGGCACCCGAGTCACCTGGCAGCACGGAAAGCGAGGCGTCAGGCCCCCACGAAGCCTCCTCGCCACCATCATGTGTCCCCTGAACCCTGCCCCGCCCCCAGACGCGAGGGCAACCCCCATTTCAGGCCTCTCGCCAGCACGCTCTATTCGAAGGCTGGTCCTGGGTGGCCCTGACTTAGCCAAGTCAGGCCGATCAGGCCGGGCCCCTCTCCGAAGGCAGCAGCCAGGGAGCACACAGGTCAGTGCAGGTGAGACATCCAGGGAGGAAGTGACAGCTCCAGCCACAGTCACTGTCCCATTCATCTGGACTCTGAGCTCCCCAGGGGAGCAGGGGCTCGTCAGCCCCAGTCCCAAGCCCAGAGGCAGGCTAAGCCCTGCTTGGCTGGCCCTGAGGTCCCCAGAGAAGTGGAATAACCTGACAGCTGGGAGAGCAGCAGAGAAGCAAGAGAAGGTCCCAGGAAGGGAGGCCAGGCCTCACCGACCCATCCTGGCTGGCCCCACCTGCCCACCCTCTTGGCGATCATGCGGTCACCATGCTGAGGTCAAGGGCTGGCTCCAAGCGCTAGGCCAGGAACGCAAATGCATGGCCTCAACACGGTGGGCCAGGCAGGTGCCAACCCGCAGGGATGGCTGCCCGAAGCCCCCACGGGGCACACAAGGGAGGGGTTGGGAAGTCCAAGCCCGATTGGGGGAATCCGGAGCCAGTGTGGACAGAGTAGGCCGGTGATGGCCATGTCCTGCGCTCTGGGGGGCAGGCCCCCCGCCACATGTCCCACAGCAGGTCACTCACCTGCTTTTCCGTCATGGCATAGAGGTACTGGCGGTCAGGGCTGAGGACCAGGTCACGCAGGATAGGGCTGTTCTCCTGGGCCACCACGCTCTCGTAGGCCAGGGCCGGCCGGCCGCCGGGGTTTGCCAGGTCTACCAGGATCTGTGGCCGCAAGAGGTTACGTGGGGCTGTGCCGATGACTTTCTGACCCAGCCCCACACCTATGAAAGGTCAGGGGCCTGGAGCCCCGCCCCCAGTTGTCCTCCCCCCTCCCCCCGCCAAGCCCTGCAAGGACAAGGCTGAAGCCTCCATCCACCCCAAGGAGGCCGTGCGGGATGAACTTCGGCCCCATAGGTGTGTCCTGACCTAGCCCCTTCGTCCGAGGGAACAAGCACAACCCACCACCCGTGCCCAGCTGTACAGCCAAGCCCAGCACAGGAGGGGCTGGAGCCCCAGGCAGGTGCCCCGCTCTCCTTGGGGCCAGGATGGGCATCCCGGAGGAAGGCAGGGGGGAAAGGAACAAGGAGGCAGCAGGGGCCCTCAGGGAAAGTGAGGTGTCCAGCGTGGCTAAGAAGGGCCACCAGGAGGACACTAGGAGGCTCGGGGGCAGGGAGGCGGCATGGGAGTGAGGGGCCAGGGCGAGGCGCTGGAGTGGGGAGGACCCCGGCAAGAAGGCAGGAGGGTGGGCAGGGAAACGCTTTCCAGACCCCAAACAAACCAGGCGCTAAGCAGCCAGCTCTTCTCCGCAGCGTGTGATGCTGCAAGTATTTTTAGCTGCTTTTACCAAACAAACGTATTTAATTAACAGAGAGACCCAGGGGGCTTTCCAGAGCCGGGACTCGCGGGGCGGCATCTGCCAGGCTCATCCGGTCCCGGGCGGGCTCCCAGGGCACAAGGTGGCTGGCCCTGCACAGACCCGCCCCTCTCTGGCAGTGACCAAAGCCGCAGCCAGCCCACCTCTCCGCCTCTGCCTGGCCCAGGGCTCAGCCCAGCACCCCTGCCATGCACCCCCACGCTGACAGGACAGGGCAGGTCCCCCTCGGTGGGGTGGGCCGGGCGCTGGCGAAACACCCCTGCGCTGCTCTGCGCTGGCTGAGGGCGGCCAGCCAGGGTGGGGCGCTGTGACTCTGGGCCAGAGGCTGCCGGTTGAGGGAGAGGGGGAGGGCCGCATTCCTGAGGGCCCCAGGCCACCCCCCACATCCGCTCAGCTGCCTCCCGGCCAGGCAGCCAGGCTAAGTCAAACCAGACCCGGAAGAGCTGGGCCCTGAGCTGGGCAGGGGGAGGCGGCCGCAGGCTGGGCCTGGAGCTGCCCAAGCGGTTTGGGCCCATGGCCTCCAGGAAGAAGGGGTGCTGGGGGAGGGGCCGTGCGGGTGAGCATGGACGGGACCCCAACTGTACCCCACCAGCCCCCATGGAGCTCCCGCCCTCTGGGGCCTACGGTCAGCTCCCCAGGCCAGCAGGCCCAGGCCAGCATCAGCCACAGGAGAGCTCGGGGAGGCCAGCAGTAAGGCCCCCGGACACCCACGCCGCCTGGGCTGGAGCCCTGGCGCAAACACCCAGCTGTGCAACCGACATGGGGCACGGACCCATTCCCTGCTTCCCTACCTGTGAAACGGTGACAAGAGACCCCACTCCCCATGCCAGAGGTGCTCTGAGCATGGAACAAGGACCAAGCCAGTGCACCAAGGAGAAGGGACAGACAGTGGCCGGACCTCCAGGCAATCACCAAACCCCAGCAGCCTGGCAGGCCAGCCTGGACAATGGCCAGGAAGCAGGTGACAGGAAGTCAGGAAGGCAGGACCCGTGTGCAAGCTGGCACACCAATGGAACCCAGATCTCCAGCCCTAGGCTCAGCCCACCTGTCAGATCAGGACTCTGGACTCTCTCAGAGCCCTCCCTTACACCCACCCCCTCCCAGTAGGCGCCTCCCACAGCCCCCCAGAAGCCCAGGCCAAACCCAGCCCCCCAGCCCCAGGCCCCCTCCCCCAGTGCCCCAAGCCTGGCCCCCTCACAACCAGACACTGGGGACAGCTGCCCAGGAGGCCTTGACAGGCTGGCCTGACCAGACCTCGGCCCCTTGCATGCAGGAGGCGCTCAAGAAGTGTCTGCTGAACGGGGACACTCACTCTGACCCACTGACCACCAGGGCCCATATGGGGCCGATCTGAGCAACCCCTTCACCAGGCATGCCATCCCCTTCCCTCCTGAGGGCTGAGGGCAGGGGCTGGGGTGTGGATGTCCTAACCCAGCAGGGGACAAGGGGACATGACAGGGAAGGGCACAAGCAGGAAGCACACCAGAAGGGGCCACGGAAAGGGAGGCAGGCGGAGAGCAGGGCCCTGGGGGAATGGAGAGACAGGCAGGCCAGACCCGGACTCTGAAACGCCCCGCCCCGGGGCCCCGGGCCGGCAGCACGCTGACTTCAACAGGTGGCATCCAACAGCTGCAGCGGGGAGCATGCATGTCCAGCTGTCCACCCGCCACGCATCCATCTGTCCACCCACCTGCCCGGCACTGGGCAGCCCCGGCCCTCGAACGCGCAGAGGCAGGCCCCCAGGAGCCACGACATCTCTGGAGAAAGCAGAGCTAGCGGGGGTGTCGGGGAGGCACAGCTGGGCCCGTGGGTGGACGGGACGCGGGTGATAGGCTCCACACTATGCACCAAGTAGCCACCACCTAGGCTTGGCAGGGAGCCTGCACGCACATGCGTGATAGCTGCACAGGCGGGAGGTGTCCCGCCCAGGAATGACGGTGCTGGGGGTGCGCCTGCTGTGTCAAAGCTGGTTTTCGGGCCTCGGGGCCTGTGCAGCACAGACAGGTAAACTGAGACTTGTGAGGGCCTGTATGAGGCACCTAGGGCCCTGGACGGCCACGTGCACCTGGGGACAGGGAGTCTGCTCCCGCAGCGGGCGGAGGGATGCAGTGTGCCGCCAGGAAGGCATTCCAGGACAGGCATGGGGCCAGACGGCTGGCAGGACTGTAGGACATATGCCACGCCGCCGGCGGCCCACGTGCCGATGCCACTCCCCTGCGCACAGCTGTCCAGGCAAGGGCCACCCACCTGGGGATGGCCCTCCCTGGGCCAGCTGGGCTTGCAGCACACACAGTAGAGACTTCTGGCACCCCTTGGGATCTTCCCTCCCGCCTCCAGCTGTCACCTCTGGGCTCTGCAGACCTTTCCCCAAAGACCACCAGAACCTTCCACAACTAGCCACGACAGCCACGACCACCTTCCCTCCCATATCTCACCACGGAAAAACCTCAGGGTCCAAACTCCGCTCCGTCTCTCTGCCATCGGGCCCTTCCCCACACCTGCTGAGACAGGGCCCCTCCTCCTGCCCAGATGCCAGAGTGGGGGCTGCCAGTCCCCCAGGGCATGTCTGCTGGGCTACCCCATGCCCAGGCACCCACCCACCCCTGGCTCTGACCCAGACAGACACCGCCACTCCCATCAAGCGTCTGCCCCAGCCCTTGGCCCACCCACTTCTCCAACCTGGGTTCTTCCCCTGTCGCTCTGTACATGGGTGGGGGGGGGGGGGTCCCCTGCACTTTGAGCTAAGGCACAAGGGCTGTCCATGTCCCCAGAGAGGGACCTGACCCCAGAAACCTCTTGGTGCCAGGACCAAAACACTGGGCCACATACCTACCACTACCACGAGGCATCAACTGCCCCTTCCCACCAACAGGCCAGGGAGCAGGTTCACCTTCACCCCAGGCCAGCAGGTCCTGGGGGCCCAGGACACATAGCACAGGGTGGTTGTGCTGGGGGGTCCTGCAAAGAGAGCCCTGGGGAGGTGGCCAGCGGCAGGTGGGCAGCCCCCGGGCCTGGGGGCCTAAACCCCAGGCTGGCCCAGCCGGCTGCCCCCACACCCATCACCGCGTGGCTCTCATCAACTGCTGCAGCCTGGCCAGGTCAGCTGTCCGTCCGGCCCAGGGCAGACAAAGAGCCCATTCTCTGTGCTGAGGGCGGGTGGGGGCACTGGGAGGATGTCTGGGCCATGCAGGCTGCTTGCCAAGGCCGGCACGCGCCCTAGCCGCCTGGAGGCAGGGGGCTGCCCAGCTTGGCCCCGACCAGGGAAGAGAAAGAGTTCCCCGCTCTGCCCATCCCAAGATAACAGCCCTCATGGCCCTATCTGTGGAGTAGAGGTGCAGTGACTGAACCAGACAGCAGGTGAACAGGACCCCAGGTGAGGGAACAGGCAGAAGGCGGGGCGGGGGACAGCAGCCAGTGAACCGGCTACATGACTGGGACCCCAGGGCTGTCCTCCTCCTCTAGTACGTAGAGCTGCCCAGCCCGTTCCCAGCCCCCTGGGCAGCAGAGTGGTACCGGGAGGGGCTGCTTGGGGAAAGGGGACTCTTACACTCTCACACGCTCCTCTTCCCAGTCAGGCTTGTGTGGCCGAGGCTCTGGTGAACCCAGCTCCGGGGCCCCGCCCCCCACTCACGCTGCCACAGGATCTCCCCCTCCTCCAGCGGGGGGCAGATTCCAGTCCCCTTCCTGGGACCGTTCTCAGAAAGGCCAGAAGGAATTTGATACTGGAAAAGCAATTAACAATTTCCTCTTGGCAGTACTTGGGTAATTAAAACATGATTTGCAGGAGGCCCAATGGCTCTAATTGGGCCAAACACACCTGGCAAGATTGGGGGGAGAGTCCGAAGAATCTTGTCTTTTTCAACCTGAGCCCTCAACACAGAGAAAAGCAGATACCAGCCGGCATACACAGTGGTCCTCCTTGACCCCTGGTCTCCTCGTCTGCCCACCTCACAGGGCTGTGTGAGAGTTCGAAAGCTCGTGGTTCCAACAATAGGAGAGGAAAGACCGCCTGGCGGCTGCTTGGAAAACAGCCCCTGAGCCTTCACGCTGCCATGAAGGGGAGGGGCACAGCCACCCAGGGGACCCGCCCCACAGCCCTGGAGGCCCCGCAAAGCTGGGACACTCGGCAACGTGAATCACACAGCCTGAGCTTTGGCCCTGCTGTTCTCTCCTTCCAGGATGCCCTTCCTGGCAGACTCCCCGGTGGGGCAGTTCTGGTCTCCGTACCCATCTTGCCGTAATGCCAGGAGTTCCCACACCCTTAGAGGACAGGTCCTGGGGGTCAGGGACTGATCTGCCCGTGGGCAGGGGAACTACACGTTGCAGGTAGCAGCCCTGGACCTTCACGAGGCCACTTCCACCAGGCCAGCCCTAAAGCGAGGCGCACACTGGACCAGGCACAGGGTGGCCACTGCCAGCTGCACCCGACAGCCTCATTCTCGTCAGAGATGCTGAGATGCCCTGGCTGTGGCTGAGGCCTGATTAGCCAGACCCCGCAGGGAGGTGGCCCATCTGCAGGGCCTGAAGTGGGGCCCTCCACACATGCCTGCGGGCCACTGCTGGTGGGGAAGAAAGCAACACTTATTCTGGGACGAAGGGCTGGGGAGTCCCTAGACGGACACGGTGGGGGGGAATGAGAGGCCCTGTGCCCTCTGGTGCAGCCCGCCAGGGCCAGCCACAGCCCAGAGGACCAGAGGAAGCAGGACATGTCCTCCCCAGGACACATAGACATCCCCCGGGCACCACCTAATACCACCCAAAGGTCTCAGGGACCATGCCCTTAGCAGGAAGGGGCAGTGCACCCATGGGCCCACAGGCACAGGCACTAAGACGTACAGGAAGTGGGCAGCTGGGACCCCTCCACCATCCACTCACAACCCCCTGGAGGCCAGAGCCGCACCAAGACCCAGTGACCTGCCCCGAGCACGGCTGTATGAGGTCAACCAGTCCTCCAGGCAGTGCCACAGCCAACCCTGGACATGGCCATACAGACGGTCCCAGAGATTCAGCACAGGAAGGCAGGAGAGGCCCAGCAGCCCTGCTCTGGCGTGGAGACCCAGTAAGTCGGCCCTGTGTGCACGGAGCCCTCACAGGCCCCCAGGAAGGCAGCCCAGGTCAGCCGCACTCACACGGAGCCCGCACGCAGGTCTGCCGTGGACGACGCCAGCACGACACAGAGCCCGGCATGCTGCCCGCAACGGCTTGGCCGAGCGCCACTGACAGCGACAAGGAAGGGACACCAAAGACGACGTGCCGTATGACCCACGAAAACCCCAAAACTGGCAAAACAGCCTTAGGGATGGAGGTCAGCCAGTGAAGTGACGGGGGGGGGGGGAACCCTACAGGGGACAGGGGGCCGGCTGTGCTCCCTGTGACGTGCCGGGACGCACACCCACAGCCGCGGACCTCCCTGCCCCACCCCCGCCACGTAGGGCTCGCATCCTAGCGTGATGAGGATGCCTGCGGCCCCTCGGAGCCTCTGTGGGCCTCTAGAGGTCAGGTCACGGGGAGTCGAGGGTGCGCCCCTTACACACAAGATCCAAATCCACGGGGCCACAGGAGTTGGGGGGCTGGGGGCCCCGTCCTGCCCAGGATCTCTCTTGGGGCCAACAGCCTTCCCGCAGCCCCACAGGGGCTCCTGTCAACCTCCGGCACAGACGTGGGCTGGGGCAGCAGGGACCCCTGCTGGACGCGCGCCCGAGCAGGCTCTGGCCCAGGATGGAGGGGCCCTGGGGCAGGGACCCTGAGAGGACAACGCCACTCTGTGCAGGTCTCAGAAACACAGGCTGACTTTCAGGATCCCTGAATTTCCGCATCCTAGGGAGAATGGGAGTCCTCAGGGAGTGGGAAAAGCATCCGGAGAGAAGATTCTGGAGCCGTGAGGCCACTGGAGGCTAAGAGGCACCCCTGTCACTGGCAGCCCAGGCCCAGAGCAACACACAGCAGGGGCCCATTGACTACAGCACAGCTGTGACAGGGAGGGGCCGGGGAAGGACCCAGAGCGCCTCGGCCACAGCCACGGTTCTCCCGCGCTTGAGGATCAGCACACAGGAAAACAGGCCAGCCTCCCCGCGGCTCCCCACAGCCGGCAGGCACAGCCCCCCACCTCCCCCAATGCTCAGGGATAGGAGGCAAGGCCTCAGCAGGAGGGAGCCTCGCCAGGGCAGGCCTCCCTGCCAGCCAGACTCCAAAACTGCCCGGCCCGGCCCTGGAGCCCAGCGGGGCGGCTATCCCTCGCGTCCCACCCAAGGCCCCACACCCTGCAAGCCAGCAGTGCCACAGCCCAGGTCTCCATGGTCATAAACTGTGGCCCACAGCAACCTTAGGTTGAGCCACAATGCCTTCTGAAAGCCTGCCGTTAGCCACTGCCTAACGATAAGACATCTCGCACAAAATAGGGACTTCGGATCCTCCTGACAAATCGGATGCTTGGGCAGACGGGCCTCTCTCCTGCCTGGCAGAGCCCAGCCCCCAGCCCTGCAGCCAGGGGAGTACCCGTGCAGGGCTAGGTGCCCCTCACCCGGCCCAGAAGCCATGGACTGTCCTCACAGAGAAAGTCTAAGAAGGCCTCCAGACTGGGGCGGGGCGGGGCAGGCACCTAGTGGCAGGAGTCCGGGGCAGGTCTCTGCCCACCCACTGTGAGTGCCTGGACTGACTCAAAAGAACTCAAACCAGGGGCCCCCCTGGGGAACTCCTGCCAGGCTCCGGGGGCCCCGGGGGCCATCTGGGGCAGTGGGGGGAAGGTACGCACACGACTGGGAGTCCGGGGTATCAGCTGTAGGACAGGCTGCCTCTGTGGCCAGAAGGGAGGCAGGCGGTGGGCAGAGCCTGAGGAAGACTGGGGTGTCGGGGAGCACCCCAGCCAGCCCTGGACAGCTGAAGCTGGCAAGTACCAAATTAATCAGCCACAATTTTACACCATGTTTGCTCGTTCTCCTTCGTGGGGCCTGGCAGGGGGCCAGCTGGGTCCCTGGAGCTCACCAGGCACTTGTTAAGCCCGAGCAGACCCAGGCCTGGGGAAGGGAGGGAGTCTGGGGCTTTGTCAGTACAGCAGGGCTGCCCCACAGGCAGCAGCAGGCAGGGGTCCCCAGGGCCCAGGCTCCAGCATGTGACTGGGATGCAGGACAAGAGGCAGGGAGGAGGCACAGTGCTGGGTGGGGACAGAGGGCACCTTGTGGCCCTCCCCATCCTGGCTCGGGCCCCCCCTGGACCAGAGCCGCTCCCACCCCCAGGGCGGGTCAGGACAACATGGTGGGGAAGATGGGGCTGAGGTGGGAGGGGAAACTGCTGCCACAGGTTGGGCCCCAGCCAAGGAGAGGCCTGAGTTGGCAGGGAGCAGGTGTTCCTTCGCAGTGGGTCAAGGCTGGAGGCCTGGCCTGGGGGTTTGGGGGCGATTATGGGGCTGGGGCAAGCAGAACGGGACTGGAACCCCTTCTCCCAGCCCCCGCTCTGCTCCAGATCTCCACCTGCAGCTGTGCCCCACAGTATGACACGGTGTTCAAAGGTACCATGAGCCCTAGGCAACGAGGAGGCAGAGAGAGCAAGGCAGCCGTGCTCCCCACAGGACCTGCTCCCAGGGCAAGGCAGGGCCAGGCAGCCACTCGCCCATGTGCGGGGCTGGGGCCTGGGGGCAGAAAGACCCCTCAAGGCTGGCAGGTCAGGGCAGGAGTGGGCACTGAGGGGCTCTCGGAGGAGGGGCTGCCCTGGACCCCGGGCTTCCTCAGAGGATGGACCCTGAAATTGGGGCCCCCGTTTCCTTTCCTCCAAGGACCCACAAGACAAGGAGGGAGACTACAGTCATGAGCAAGAACCTTGGAGCCAGTAAGCCTGGGCACATGCTGCTGCCACCACATGCCTCAGTTTCCCCATCTGTCACAAGGACGGCAGGGTTATTGCGAGGACCCCGAGAGGCAGCGCCAGGAATGAGGGCTAGCTGCACGCCCAAATGGGACCAGGCTCTGGGCCCCGTCACGCTTCGCCTGGGGACACAGGCCCAGAGAGGCCAGACAGCCAGCTCTGGGTCACAGAGCTCACGAGGGGGGCTGCGTCCACATCTAAACTCAGCCGCCTGGATGGGATGAGGGTGCGGACACTGGCCGTGGAATGCGAACAGCCACGTGACAAACTTTCCAAGACCCCCCTTCTACTTGGGCAGGTGGCTGCAGGTGAGTAGTGTGCGGGGCGAGGCTGGGGCGTGCCTCCACAGAAGAGCCTCACAACTAACGTGGCTCTAGTTCCCTGATGGGGCGCTCCCACCTCCAGGCCAGCAGCCCCTGGGCACCGCTGACCCCACATACCCCAGAAGGGTGCAGTCAACGCACTCGCAGTGCATGCCCAGGCTGGACAGGTCCAGGAGTGGGAGGGACCAATGTGCAGGAAGGACGGGGCTCTGGGAGGCAGGTGCAGGGGTGGGTAAGGGAGAGAGAAGCAGAGGTTTGCTGATGAAGGGGCCTGAGCCCAGGGCCCAGCAGACACACTGGTCCCACACAGTTTCCCCTCTGTGGGACCAGGGCAGAGAGGAAGGAGCGCAGGACCAATGAGACTCAGAGCTCCCACCCAGACAGTGGCCCTGAGGCAGGGGAGTGAGGCGGGAGCCAGGGAGGCAGCGGGGGGGGGGGGGGCCAGGGCTGGACTAACCCGTTCTCCCAACCTCATAGGGTGGCCTGTGGGCACAGACGGTGTCTTAGCCAGCTGCCTGCCAGCCCACCCGCCATCAAATGGGCCACTCCCAGCCCCAGGAGCCCAGCCTCCCGCTGGGTGACAGGCTCTGGGGCGCCTGGCGGGGGTGTCTCCAAGCAGGCTTCACTTCTGCTTGAGGGGGGTTTGGCCTGCCCGGGGGTATGGGGAGGGACAGGGGATGGTTCTCACTGCAGCCGCACTGGCCCTGCAGAGAACAACTCACCTGACATACACACACCCCAGGGGCTCCGCTGCTCCCCCCCACCCAACATACATACGCCCCAGGAACTCCCCTGCCCCCCCACCTGACACACACGTCCCAGGGGCTCTCCTGCTCCCCCCACCCCCCAGCAGACATACATACACCCCAGGGGCTCCCCTGCTCCCCCCCACCCCCGCAGCTCCATGTACCCTCCCTGGGCTGGGAAGAGGGGGTGCATGCTGGTAAGGGCCCCACCGCTGGGAAGGGAAAGAGCCTATGCCCAGGCTGCAGATGGCACCCTGACACTAGGGGAAGGAAGGTGGGCCACACCAGAGGACCAGCTCTGAGGGCAGGGGGCCTTGCCCAGAGACCAGCGGGGGCTGAGCTGACCTGCCAGCCAGCCTCACTGGCTCATATGGGGCCTGAACCCCGCAGCACCCCAGGGCAGCCCCTCCGGGGACAGCCTTCAGTCTACATCTGGGCTCCCACTGCCTCAGGGCCACCCCAGCCTAGAGCCCACACACCCAGGTTCATTTCACGGATGGGAAAGCTGAGGTGAGTAGTGGGGAGGGTCCCTTCATAGAGATCACAGAGCCAGCGAGCAGTAGAACATGATTCCCAGGGCACCTAGCATGGCACAGACAGGGAGACCCCCTCCCACACAGAAGCTGAGAGCGGGTGAGGCCCTTGTTGGCCCCAGGCCCAGCCCCCACCCACGGGTACACGGCGGGCGGGGAGCTGTGTCAGCAGCAGGCCCAGGGACAGCTGTTATTTCATCTCCCAGGCCCCGCCCCTGGACTGACTCCGGGACTCCCAGACACCCCCACCCTACAGGCACCCCAGAAACCTCATCCCCAGCAGGCCAGCCCTATCCTGGTCTGGTCCCACTCACCCACCAAGGTGGGACTGCCCCGCAGGTAGCTGCTCTCGCCCCCGCGTGCCTGCTGACAACGGAAGGGAGGCAGGCACCGCACAGGCCCTGCCCCACGGCACCCCAGACCTCACCCTGAGGGGCCCTCATCCTCTGGAGCCACAGTGCTCCCCCTGCGCCCACCAGCGGTAGGTAGGGGCAGAGGGGTGCCACCCTTGCCCTGCCCTTGGCCTTGCTGCCTCTGCACAGGGCGGGAGCCTCTCACCAGCTCCAGAGTGCTGCCTCAGCAGACACTGGATCCCCAGAGGGGAGGGGGCCGTGCAGGCATGCCCTGCCCCCACCCCCACAGCCTTCTCAGGAGGTCACTGTGCACCCTAGGACAGCAGGGCCGGCATCTCCATGTCCTGGGGGACTGGGGGGGGGTTGGCCAGCCCCTTCACCTGACCTGACCCACCCTCAGAGCCCCCGATGCCCAGCCAGAGCCTTTACACCTGCCAGACACCAGAGCAGCCCCAAAGGAGGGGCATGGAGGAGGCGGCACAGGGGTGCTGGGGCCCGCTGAGGTCCCTCGAGGTGGGCCAGGCTCAGCATTGGATCCGGGCTTCCCAGTCTCACACCCCCAGGGCTCTGCCCACCCCGTCACCGCGGTCGAGGGCCCTAACCTTGCGGATGCGGCCACTGCGAGTGCCGGCGAACACCACGGTTCGGCCCCGGTAGTCGTAGGCAGCCACGGCGGTCAGGCCATCGTCCTTGTCCACGAACAGGGGCGTGCCCTCAATCGTGACCGTGCCCCCCAGAGGCTGGTTGAAGTCTTGCCCACAGAAATCGTCGTCGATCTGCAGGGGCTGTGGGAAGGGAGACAGTGAGACCCTGGGCCCCCGTGGCCAGTCTCAGGTGTCCAGTGTCTTCTGCCCTAGGGTAGCGGGCGTTGTCTCCAAGACTGGTCAGCGCCCCCTGCTAACGGCGGGGGTGGGGGGCGGGTATGAAGGAGGCAGGGGCTCACGGAGGGTCCTGAGAGGGGCAGGCTGGAGCCAGGCTGCACACATGTGGGAGACTAAGGATTCCTGGACCCATTCAACCAACAGAGAAGCCAAGGCTTGCAAAGAAGCCCGAGGCCTGGCGCACACGCCTGGGGCGGGGCCCGTCTCCCACCCAATGCCACACGCAGGCTCACCAGCTACCCTGTGGGGCAGACAGGAAGCAGCCTAGAGGAGACCAGGGAGGGACAGCCAGCAGCCACCCTGCAGCCCAGGCCCACGGCACTGGGCCGGGGCTAGCCCCCAGGGAGCTGTGAGGTACAGGGAAGGCTTACTCGGGACAGGGCACAGGGGACACACCCAAAAAGCAAAGGCTATGAAGCGGTTACTGAAGGGACTGGACGCCATCAATTCATGAGGTTCCAAAGAAGACGGAAAGGGCCTGGGGGAGGGCAGGCTCCGGGGACAGGAGGACAGCTTGCTCTCCTGAAGCAGGTTTGCAGGGAAGGCATCGCTAATGCACACGCAGTAGTGGGTGCTGAGTTGGGAGCTGGGCTAAGGGTCCCCAAGGGGTCCCAGGAGCAGAGACCTGGCCTGGGGGGCTGTCAGGCAGGGGAGAGGGGACAGACCCAGCCATGGGAACGGGGCATGAAGGGTGTGGAGTGTGACCTGTACAGGAGCCGGCCCTCCGGGCCTCAGTTTCTCCAGACGCGTAACAGAGATCGGACGCCTTCCCTGAAATGCCAGAGGAGGGTGGCCAACGCATCAGCCTGGCACATGGGGGCCTCACTGTGGAGGACGGCCCCATCCTGACGGGCCCCCCACCAGGGGCAGACATGACAGACAAGGGTAAAGGAACCCTTGCCCTTCCATCCTGCCCTGAAATCAAACCAGTGTCACTCCCAGTAGGGAGACAAGACAACTTAAGCCAGACGTGTCAAGCTTTCCCGGGGCCGCCCAGTGACCCAGAGCAGAGGGCTCCCCCTGGGGAGGCCACTCCAAGGCGCCCCTGAGCAACGCATCCTGCTGCCTCGGAGGGTGCATACAGGGCTCCCCATGGAGCAGCTGGCCCCAGGCTGGCCCCTCTGGGGCCTAGAGACAGAGCTGCGGCTGCTGACCACCAAGTACCCAGCACCCTGGCCCTCAGGCTGCCCCAGAGTCAGGCCCGGTGCCGTCAACACCACTGCCAGGTGAGGCCAGAGGCCTGAGAGCGGATGCACACCCCAGAGCAAGGGCGAGCAGGGCCTCCCCCCGCGCGGCCCCGGCCAGCTCTGCCTTACTGGCGCTTCAGCCCTGGGCAAGCTACCCCACCTCACCGAGCCTCAGTGACCTCATCTATAAAAGGGAGACAAGCCGGGGCAGCGAGCATGCGGTCCAGTGCAAAGCACACGGTCAGTCCCCAGCCTACAGGGGCTCCTGGACTGGTGGCCATGGCCCCATCACCCTGTCTCTGAGGAAGCAAGGCCGTGGCCGGCCCGCGGACGGGCTCCAAGGCTGACGGCGCCAGGAGCAGCCTGGAGCGTCAGGGGGGCAGGTGAGGACGGGGCCCGGAGCACCCCGGGCGCAGACCGTTGGGGGGGTGGAGGGGAGACCAGGGCCCGGAGCACTCCCACTCGGACTGTCAGGGGGGCAGGGAGCGGGGAACGGGGCCTGGAGCACCCCCGGAGCGGACCGTCAGGGGGTGGGGGGGGTGGGGCCTGGAGCACCCCCGCGCGGCACCTGCTCACCGAGTTGATGCAGCCCAGCTCCTTGTTGAGCAGCCAGGGCAGGGAGAGCTTGCCCTCGCCGCGGTAGCAGGACTGGATGCGCTCCTTGATCTTCTCCTTGATGGCCCGGAGCGTGAACAGGCAGAGCACGGACTCCTTGGGCGGCTTCACGCGGTTCTTCTGGCCCTGCGCGAACACGGTGAACAGCACATCCTCGTCCTCGGCCAGGCCCAGCTGGCGGGCCAGGGCACGGCCGGGCCGGCTCAGGTAGGCGTCCTGCACCAGGCGGTACTCGACGCCCGCCTGCTCGCAGCCGATGGGGAACTCGACGTACGAGTAGAACTTGGGGTCGTCCACGCACAGGCGCACGACCTTAGAGGTGAAGAAGTGCTCGCCAGCGGCGTCGGGCGAGGTGAGCTGCGTGTCCAGCTGCAGGGTGAGGTAGTAGACAAACTGCTCGCTGCGGAAGCTGTACACGTAGTAGATGTCGAAGGCCGGGAACTTGGACAGCGTGTCTGAGGGGATCTTGAGCTGCGACGACACGAACTCGTCCTGGTACACGAAGCCGAACATGTCGGCGTCCTCCTCGTTGGCCATGAGCCGGCGGCTGGATAGCGTGGGGAAGTACTCGGACTTGCCATCGATGGGCGTGCCCACAAAGAGCTTGGCCTGGCCCTGGCCCGGCGGCCCAGCAATCAGCACGCCAGCCATGCTGCCCGCCTCCCGCACACTGGACAGGTAGTGCTCCTTGCGGTGGTGCGGCTCACCCAGCTTGAACAGGTCGTCCAGACGCAGGAATTGGCAGATGCCCTGGGAGGCACTGCCGCAGGCCAGTAGGCGATTGGCCGCGTAGTCCAGCAGCAGCAGCTTATTGACATTGTCGGTGCTGCCCAGGCCGTGAGGGCAGGACTGCACGCTGGGGGGCGGGTAGCACTTCTCGTTGTCCTCCACGGGCCCCGTTACGTGTGCCCGCAGCAGTGTCAGGTTCCCCGAGAGCTTGTAGATGCGGTTCACAGCACCCACATACACCTCGCCGGTCTGCTCATGGACCACCAGGTGGGTAAGGCCCCAGTCACTGGCCGAAAAGGTGCGGAATGCGGGCTGCGGCCCCCCACCACCCCTGGGTGCGCCCGCTGCAGCCCACGCGCCCCCCAGCAACAGCAGCAGCAGCGGGAGGACCCGCAGGCTCAAACGTGGCAGTGACATGGCAGGCCGGGGCCTCGGGCCAGGGCGCTCAGGTCCTGCAGTCACAGGAATCACGGGGCCGGGAGCCTCAGGCCTGCGAAGGAAAATAAACGGGAGAGGGTGCGAGTGTGTGGGCACGGCCCGGAAACACAGGAGTGCACACACCCGCGCCCAAGTGCCCGTGAGCATCCCATGAGCTGTGTGTGCCCAGCCCATGCAGGGACATCCCATGCTCCGCCTCCAGGGGGCATGACCCAAACCACAAGGAGACACTCAGAGGTGCAGGGAGGGCCCCTCCCCAAACTGGGCCCTGCAGGCATGGAGAGGTACACCAGGGGGGCCCCCGAGACCAAGCCCACTAGCACCATGAGTAGCACAGGACACCCACTGGTGTCCTGACATGTCCCATCAACGCCTGGGCTTGCCATTACCAGGCAGAAGAGAGATAGGGACCCAAGAACAAGGAGGCAAGTGATGAGGGTCCAGGGTCCAGACTGGGAGCCTGGCTGACACCTCAGCCTGGAGGCCATCCCCTCCTGACTCAGAGCTTCCCCGTGCCCCAGGGAGCAGCCCCCCTCTCCTCCTGCCAGCAGCTCCAAGCTCCTAGGCTGGGTGACTGTCTCTCAGCCCAAGGCTCTGGGGATACGTGCTCCTTGGGGCTGTGGGGGCTCCCACGAGCAGACACCACCCCCGTGGCACACAGATACTCAGGCCCATCACCACACAAGGTAGTTCTCGGGGCAGGAGAGAGGCGGTCTGGGTCCCCTTGGCCCTGGCCCAGCCCCTTGCTGGACCTTGAGCCTTGCATGCCAAGAAAAGGCCCAGAAGCCAAGCGATATATGCTTCCCCACCCACCATCCCCACACCCCAGCAAACTGGTGCCCCCCCATGCTGTCAGCGTCGCAGTGCTCCTCCCAGGCTCCCTCTCAGGGCCTCCTCCAGTAAGGAGGAAGCCCTCCCAAGAGGAAGGGGGTGGCTCCCCCAGCCCCACCCCTCAGCAGTGGTCCTCTCTCACCTGCTGAGAAGCCCAGAGGCTGTCCTCCACCTGCCAGGGGCTCCTCCCTCCCATCAGCTCAGGTTCCCAACTTCCTCCACCCCCCACCCGACGTCGGGCACCCCCACTTACACTTCCCGGGTCACATACTCTAAGGTCCATCAGCTTCATCCCCGGTGTCTCCCACCCGGACAAGCACAGCCCTTGGCCTCACCCAAAACACCCACCAACAGCCCAGGCCCTACAGAGTAGCCTGGGCCACTTTTCCGCAGTGCGTATCAGGTCACCGGCCCCCAAATCCTACCATGGACCCCCGCTCTCTCTAGAAAACTCTCATCTCCTCCCAGCCCAGCAACTGGCAGTCAGATGCACGGAGGCTCTGTAGCCAGGTGGCCCTGACCAGAGTCGCTCCTCTTTTCCAGCCCCGGTTTCTGTCTATAAACTGAAAATGACAATAGCTTCTCTCTCATGGACAAAAGGGGGAAGGTTGGGGTATGCCTGCAAGATGCCATCAGCAGGACAGCCCTCTTGGTGTTAGGAGGGGCCCTGCCCCTGCTCATAGAGACCGGCAGCCCCATTTTACAGGTGGGGAAGCTGAGGTCCAAAAGATGAGTCCTCTGCCCAGTGCAGACTTGGGAGGCAGCCACAGGGCAACAGGCTGCCAGACAAGGCCGGCTGGTCCCCGGGCTCCCATGGCTGCCCCTGTCACACAGGGCTCCTCTGCTCTTAGCCAGGCCTTTGGACTTGCTGTCCCCTCTACTGGGATGCCCTTCCCTCCCCTGCCCGTATTCCTGCTCGGGTCTCAGCTGTCTGCCCTGACCCGCCAGCCAAAGGCAGTGGCCGCCTCTCCCTCTCAGCCAATTTGCAGCACAGGACTCGCTAATGTTTTTGTGACTTGTTGTTCCCAAACTTGTGCCCTCCCCACAAGACCGGCCACTCCGTGACACAGAGCCAGGCTCCCGCGTGCCTCAGAGCTGATGCCGGGGCCCAGTGCTTGCAAACGAGTCAATGAACAGGTCCTGGGCAGAGCAAGTCCTTCTCCTTCACCTTGTCCTCGACCTCCCCACATCCGCGGCAACCCCCAGCATCCGCCTGGGGAAACTGAGGCTTGGGGAAGTGAGGAGGTTAAGCCAGGATCCCGCAGCAAGAGGACCCGGCTGTGGTGCCCGGCAGGACCCTCGCGGCTTGCTGTCATCTGCCTTTCCCTGAGGATCTTCCCTCAGACATCACCCCAAGAGCTATGCAGCCACCTGTGCTGGCAGCCAGGAGAGGGGTCCCCCGCCCCTCCCCTGCCCCAGCCCAGGAGCCCCAGTGGCACGGGAGCCTGGAACAGGCTCCTCACAGTGTCAGTGGGGCCTGGGCTGAGAGCTGAGTGCATGTGAACTCCAAAGAAAACATGAATCACTCACCGTTTATCAGTTCAAAGCAGGCCTGCAATTACCAGGGGCTGGGCTCTCCCCTCCTCCGGGATAATTATACACGTCTTAATGCAATTACGGGCCCTACTTTTTATATTAAACAGGAGAAACCCAGCTGAAGAAGCCACCATCCAAATTCCAGACTGGCCCTGGGCCCACTCCCCCCACCCCCACCCCCCACCAGGGGCTGCTAGGAAGGAACTGGCCAGAGTGGGTGGGGACTGCCAGCCAGGAAACGGGGATCCCAAGTCCAGGGCTAGGTCCCTCACATCCACCATCTCACGAGGGCCGGTGAAGACATCTAGGTCACTTGCCCTATCTTAGAGTTATGGAGTCCAGGGTTTGGACAGACCCAAGGTCACCTGGCAAGACAAGATGAAATCCCACACTCCCACAGAAGCCTAGATGGCCGGCTGGCTGGCCTGCTGAGACATATGTGCCCCAGACCTCTGGTCTGCCCAGGAAAAGAGGCATTGGTTCCAAAACCGGGCCTGGGTGCTGGGGAGGACCACGGTAGGCTCGGGGAGGGGAGCACCAACAGATGCCAGGAGGGCCTCTGGGAGGGGGGCAGAACCGGCCACTGTGGTCCAAGAGGCTCCTCCAGGGTCCCTCCACCTGTTCTAAGAGAGCTAGGCACGCCGTGACCTGGTGGGAGGGGGCCCCTTGGGCGGCAGGGCAGCAGGACTCCAGGCCAGGGACCGGGACCTGCCAGACCATGCAGCGGGGGCAGTGAGAACGGCCGAAGCTTCCTGGCATGGGCAGTCCAGTGTGGACCACACTGGGCAGGGAGAAGCTGAATTGGTGTTGGGTGTGCCGGCTAGGGATTAGCCAGGCAGAGAGGGATCAGGACAGCGGTGGATGGAAGCACAGCACCGTGGGCTCCACTCCTGGGCAGGACGGGCTCGGCTGCCCAGCAGAGCGTGGAGGAAGCAACAACCCCTTCCCTCTCCAAGGCCCGGAGGCCACCACCACTCCTCCTGACCCTGGGAAACAAAGGCCTTCAGAGCCCTCTTCACAGAGGGAGAGCATAATCTCCATGCCCTCCCACTCAGGATCAGTCTGGGACTTGGGCAGGTTGAAGCATGGGGGGATGGGGAGGACGCTGCCATCCTGCCCAGAGGCACCCCATTAGCAACCAAAGCAGAGAGCTGTACTGTCACCCACCTTCCCCGGCAGAGGCCCTGGGGGGTAGTCCCAAGCCGTGCTGCTCTCCCACCAGACAAGTCCTGTGGGTCTAGGAGTCCTGCTTACAAAAAGTGCCCACCACCCAGACCTCCCCTGGGGGTGCCCTCCCCTCCTGGCCAGATGCTACAGACACAGGGACCTTCCTGGGGGATCAGAACATGCAGGCAACAAACTGGGGGCATGGGAGCCCAGCCAACGGGCTGCCTGCTTTGTCCACAGCATCTCATTTGTCCCCCACCCCCAAACACACACCTCCGCTGCAAGGAGGCCTCCGCCTACCCAGTCCCCTCTGCTGAAACGCCCTTCCTGGGCCTCCTGGGCCACCCTCCCAGGCTCCTGTGCAGCCCGGCTCTGAAGGGGGATCACTGGCTGCCTCTGGCATGGGACTAGGTGCTCCTCAAGGGCTGGGCAGAGTCTTGGCTGCCTGGTGCAGCACCTGGTCTCTCCTGCACCCCCCAAACCAGCAGGGAGCCGAGGAGACCCAGGGCTCTCTTCCCAAGGGCCAGGAGGGCAACGGGAGCCCCACCCCCAACCCCCAACCGCCCCCCCCAGACCCAGAGAACCGCCTCAGCACAGAAAGAGGTGGAGCAGAAGTAAGCCACTGAAGCCCCGCTTAGGGGGGAGGCGGGCAGAGGCCCGTTCCACATCCCCCCCAATACACACACCCCTTTCTTTCAAGGGGCGTGGCCCCAGCACCCCACAGATGAGTCAGGGGCAGTTCTCGGCTATAAGCAGCCACTGGAGCCTTTATCACCCCCCTTTCTCGGGCTGCACCTGGGATCTCACAGCAGGCACGGGCCTCCTTGGAGTCCCGCTCCCCCTTCCCAAGGCAGCCCCGACCCAGCGCCGCCGCCGCTCCCAGCTACGCCGCACACCAGGCCCGGGACTGTCCAGGAAGCAATCGGAAGCCTCCGAGGAAAGCCGGCTGACCCTGGAGAGGCCCTGGAAGGGGGAGGCTGAAGAGGCCCGAGAGAGCGAGCCGGGCGGCCTCCCGGGCGGCACCCGCACCGCCCCCTCCCCGCCCGAGCGAGCGGCCCTGCGGGCCGGGGGCGGACACAGCGCCCGTCTCCCGGCACCTCGGGCCAGAGGGGGCGGGGGCGGGCGTCGGTCCCAAAGAAGCGGCTCCAACTTCCACCCCAGCGCCCCGAGGGCCAACAGAGGATGCAGCCCCGCAAGACCTCCTCCGGCTCCCGCGGCCCTGCCCAAGCAGCCGCGCAGCCCGGCCCGGGCCTGCCCAGCCCGGCCCGGCCCTGCGGGCGGCCGTAGGTCGGAGTCCGCGGTCCAGCCCCGGGTTCGGCCTGGGCACCCGCAGGGCCCTCCCGCCGGGGCAGCCGCAAACTTTCTCTCCTGCCTTTGAGGAGGGGGCAGCACCGGCCCCCGCCCCCGCCCCGCCGCGCCTCCCGGAGCGCTGCCCGGCGGAGCTCGGCGGGCCGGGCCGGGCCGGGCCGGGCAGGGAGAGGCCGGCGGCGCGGGGCCTGGGGCCGCGGTCCGATCCCGGCCGGGCGGGGACAGGACGAGCTCAGCGCCGGCGCCACGGCCGCGCCCGGACACACGCGGGCGCCGGGCCGGAGCCGCAGGGACACGCGGACCCGCGGACACGCGCGCCGCAGTCCTCCGCGCACACCCCCCTGCTCGCGCGGCCGCACGCCCCGCGCCCCGGCCCGAGGCCGCTCCGCTCCGGCCCGAGGGCGCCTCCCACCCCGGCGTGCCCCCCGCCCGGGACCCCCACCCGACCACGCTCCGCGCCGCGGGGAAAGTTGCGCGCCTACTCACGGGCTGCCCCGGGGCGCGCCCCGCCGCCGGCCATCGTCGCGCCCCGCCGCCCGCGCCGCCGCCGCCGCCCGCCCCGCCGCGGGGCCGCCGAAGCCGCGCAGGCCGCCCAGGCCGAGGCCGCCGCCGCGCCCGGGCTCCGCTGCGTGGCCGCGTCGCCGCTGCCCAGCATGAATGGGGCGCCGAGCGCCGCGCGGCTGCGGACCGGCCTCGCTCTCGCCGCCCGCGGAGCGCCGCGCCGCGCGCATGCGCTGCCCGAGGCCGGGGGGGCGGGGCCTGCGGGGGCGGGGCGGGCGCACGGGGGCGGGGCGGCCGGCAGCCTCCAGAGGGCGCTCTTCCCCGCGCCGCGCGCCCGCCCGGGCCCACCGGGCGCCTTCAAAGGGCGATACAGTCGTCCGCCTTAATGGTCGGCTCCGGGTCCGTGGCGGAGCGTCCCCCGGAGCCCCAAGTGCCCGTCCTGGTTCTGAGCCCGCGTGCCCAGGGATGGGCCCGACCTCTGTGTGCCAGGCCCAGGACCATAGCCTCCATTCACACAAGGGTAAATTGAGGCCCGAGTAGGGAACGCGCCTTGCCCGGGACCTGCGGGGCCGTGGGTGCTGCCCCTCGGCGCTCCGCAACCGCATTTGTTGGGTGGGACGGGCGCCGTCGCCGGTAAGCAGAACGGCGTCCCTCGCTGACCGGGCCGCAGGACCACCCGCCTGCGGGCCCTTAGCTGCTCGGGGACAGTTCAGCCGGAGGTACCGAGGCGGGGGCGTGGCAAGGCGCGAACCCGCCGTCCCCCGGAAGCGGCCCGGAGGGCAGGGCTGTGCGGGACGCGGAGCTGGCCGGGCTGCGGGCGATCGCCCAGCACGGTGCTCGCACGGCGCCGGGTGGCGGGCGTTCCGAGAGCCCCCAAGGGTGGGGGCCCGGAAAGGCCGCCCCGCACCAGGCACCGGGCCGAGAGGAGGCGCGGTGGCCCGAGCGCGGAGCCGCGGAACCGAGGACCTGAAAGCCTGGCGGGGAGAAGGCGAACGGTGGGGGTTTGGCCCGAGAGCAGGACAGCCACCGGAGGGGCCTTTTGCTGTGTGTGACCCGGGCGTCGTCCCTGGACAAGTGGACACCTCCTCGCTCCGCTTGGTTGAGAAGGAGAACGCGGCAAGGAACTGAAACCTGGCCAAGGGGCCCTCCCATCTGGACCCTCCCCTCCCTCCCCTCACACAGCCCCATCCGAGCTTCTGAGTTCATCTTTCCTTCGTGTTCCTTTGGGTTCGGCCCTTTACGCGCGTGTCCCAGATGGCACGCTCGCTGCTTTGCTGTGCTTGTCTTGGGACATGTCAGAAAAGCAACCTTCCCGCTGTGGACGCCCGGGCCAGCCGGTTTGTTCACTGCCTTGCGGAGCCTACCCTTCCTGCTGATGGACACGGGTCCCCATCTGTGGGTCACTGTGCCTCAAGCTGTGATGGGCATCTTGTGCAGGCTCTTGGTGGCACACTAAGACCCCAGGCTGGATCGAAGGGTCCACCCACTAGGTGTATTTTTAGTTTGGTAGATACCAGAAAAAGTTTTTCCAAGTGATGGCCCCAGTTTGCACTCCCAGCAGCAGTGCAGGTGGGTCCCGGCGGCCCCCAATCCTCACCCACACTTGCTACTGTCACTGTTGAGATCTGCATATCTGGTGATACGCACTGATTTTTCACCGTGGCTTTAATTTTTGTGGCCCTGAATGAGGTGAGCATCGTTTTCGAAAGTTCTATTCACTTTTATTTAGCAGGCATTAATTTAGTGGTGACTCACCACCGGGCTCCGTTACATTCTACAGATGGGTAAACTGAGGCCGGAGAGGTGCTGTGCCTTGCCCAGGTTCCCTAGGTTATAGGTGGCTAATCCTAGCCAATAAGGTCCAAGAGCCTTCCTTCTTCATGGGCTTCTGAGCCACGCACACTCCAGTGCAGATCGTGGCCTGGCTAGTTAACACACAGCCAGTCCTGTCTGCTCTCACTCTCTTCATGCATGAAATGGATGTAGGAGACCCCACCCCCACCCTACCCCTCTGCAGAGCTGCTGTGAGGAGGCCACAGTGGTCCTGAGAAAATGTCCATCCCTGCTCTGTGTTGCCTCTGCCTGCCAGTTTCAGGGCTGTCGCCACCTCTCTGCCTGCTCTGTTGCCAACCTGTCCTCCCTGGGCCCACTGAGGCAGGCATTGTTGGAGGCCCTTCTCACGCCACTGCATCATCCCAAGAGCCTCAATCTCCAGCTGTTTTCAGGGAAGCTCAAGAGGATGGCAGCCAGTGTGGCACCCCCCGCCCCTGCATCCCACAGTTGCCCAACCAGGAGCCCCAGAGTTCTCCTGGATGCTCTGTCCTCCCCCTTTTCCCTACATCCTGCAGCCCAGTGGACCCTCTCTAAAATGTGACTCCAGGTCACACCACTTCCCTCCATCCCCACTCCACCCCGTGTTCCTACTCCTGTCACCTTTCTGTCTACTCCCTAAACAGTGGCAACAAGATCCATTCAAAATGGAAATCTGATGATACAATGCTCGTAAGTCATGCGGGACCAGCAATTCCAAGTGCACCCTAGGCCCCAGGGCAATGAAAGTGATGACAAAAAACCTGCCACACTTTTAAAGAACAATAGTCACAAAGTATCTTTACAACCATGGGCTAGAGAAGGGTTTCTTCAACAAGATGTCAAAATAAATAAAGGAAAGAAGGACATAAAGGAAAACATGGATCAATTTGACTACCTTAAATGTGTGATTTTGGAGGTGCCTGGGTAGCTCAGTCGGTTGAGCGACCGACCAACTCTTGACTTCAGCTCAGGTCATGACCTCATGGTTTGTGGGCTCGAGCCCCACATCAGGCTCCATGCTGTGAGTGGAATCGGCTTGGGATTCTCTCTCTTGCCCTTCCCCTGCGCGCATGCACGCGCGCTCTCTCTCTCTCTCTCAAAATAAATAAATAAAATTGGTTATTTTTGCTCATTAAAAGTTACAAGAGAGGAAATGGCAAGGCAAGACAGGATTTAGGAAAAGATATTTTCAACGCGCACGTACGCCTGATGAACGCGGTGGCTCCAGGGCATAGAAGGAACTTTCCAGAGTCAATGGAGCCAAAGGCAACAGTCCAGTGGGCTCCTGGGGAGAGGACCCCAGCAGGCAGTTTGCTGGAGAGAGGATGGCAAGTCACTGTCGATGCCATGAGCCCGGTGCCATGGGTTCTATGCTCTGGGGCTTCTGCCTGTCCCGGGGGCACCCCTGCCTAAGCTTTGCTCTGAGCCTGGACCCCCAGTGCAGAAGGAGAGGTGGGGGGTGGGGGGCTGGGCAGAGCTGGGGTCTGCAGCCAGGTCTGTCTGTGGCCACCGCTCTCCATCCCACAACCCACAGGGTCGGGGACATGAGTCAGCAGGGCTCCTTGGGCTCTTCCTCTCTGGGTTTCCTTTGTGGGTTTTGCATCTGTTTGCGAACGCAGTTCAAGAGGGCGCGGGTGTTTTCGGATGGGGGCAACAATTAGTAGGAATGCATTTCTGATTGGTGGTGTTTGGTGAGGAGGCTCTTTCAATACCTTCCAGTGTTCCCACGGGGAAGCAGCTAGAGGGGCTGCTTCTGCATTTCAGCAACTCAGAGCTTGGTGCAAAGCAGACTCAAGGGTGCTTTCTTCCCTCCCCGGGACCGGCCCCCCACTGCTGATGGGTGAGGAGGAATCCCAGGGGGAGCACGCTCCCTGGCCCTGAGACACCCCACTCGTGCCTGTCTCTCAGCCCTACATCAGAAACCAATATTTCCAACCCATTCATTTCTTACCTCCCCCACTCCTGCCACAAGCATATGGGGACCCTCCTTGATCATCGGCTCCCACCCGGCCCCCACTTGGCCCTCCATGATGGGACCCAGAGGGATCTGGGGGAGGGGAGAAGGTAGGAACACTTTCCTGCTCAGAACCTCCAGAGGTTTCCTTCCCCCACACAGAACCCCCCCACCTCACCCCCATGGTCTGTGCAGAGGCATACATAGAGACACAATGGGGGCAGAAAGAGCAGGCGCTCCCTGGAGGTCCCTTGGCAGCTGAAGGAAGGCCTCGGGCATGCAGCACTGTGGGTCGTCCTGCTGTGAGTGGGTATTGTCAGGCTTGGCCCACCGGCAGCTGCTATGGGCTCAGGGTGAGCAGTGGTTGTTGTCGCATTTATTCTGGGAAGCCTACTCTGGCCACTGGGTAGAGAGGGCATTGGGGGCCCAGCGTGGACACGGGGAGATCTGTCAAGGGGCTAGAGACATGATGATGCCAATGGAGGGGTGAGCATGGAGCCTTTGGGCCCCCCAGGCAAGAGAGGAGCTCAGCCCAGGAGCAGGCACTCTGAAGAGAAGGCTTCCAGGACCCAACCGTGACCTCGGACTTGCCCAGCCCAGTCTCCTCCACTCCCTGCCTTCACTAGTCAGTCTGTGGGTAGCAGGTGACAGAGACTCAACTGGGGTTCACCTAGAGCTGGGGGTGGCATTGGGAAATCAAATTGCAATGATCAAAATCAGCAGGTCTGGATTCAGGGCAGGCATTCAGGACCCTAACTGCTTCTCTCTGCATGCCCAGCAGTTTTGCTCCAAAGATGTCTTTGTGCCTCGGGCCACTCCCTATGCTGTGCCCCTGACCGAGTGCCCTACCTCCACCTGTCATCTTTCATGGCCCAAGCTCCCACCTTCCTCCTCCAGGAACCCCCTCCCCATCCTTGAGCCCTCCTCAGGCTTCCTGTACCCCTGTGACACCTGTGATCAGCTGGGGCTCAGCTCTGTCACCAGCCCTCCCTCCTCACTTTGGGGATGCGACCAGGTCACTGTGAACTCAGCACTGCACAGAAGACACAGTGGCACAGCCCCCCCCCCTTCATAGATGTGCCCCAAGAGCACTGGAGGGGTTCAGCATCACCTCATTCTGGGCTCAGATTTGGAGGGCTGAGGAGGCAATGAGGGTAAACAGTGAGCAGGCTGAGTCTGGAGCTGGTGGGGGCTGAAGTGGGTGGCGAGCTGGAGGGCACCCCACTCTGTAGAAAGCGTGCACACACTGCAGGGCAAGTATTAAGAGAACATGACCCACCAGCAAGAAGAGCCCAGCCAGCCGGCCTTCAACTTGTGATCTCTGGCTAGGTCCGCATCCCACAGCACACATCGCCCCCAGGAGGCCCAGAGCAGGTGCTTGAGCCCTGGGGCCCATGGCCAAGTGGCAGATGATGTCCTGAGCATGAGGTTCTCTCTGGGGCCGTGGCCTCTCCCATTCCCATCATCCTGTCTGTAGGGTCCAGAGGCCCTTGTATCCCACAGCCCTCAGGGATCAGGGAAGCAGCCCGGGTGTTCTTGCTGCATTAAAAAACTCTGGGCTGAAGTGGGGGAGCTGGACCTGTCCCCAACTACACCCACCCAACAGTACCAGGGCAGTGCCCTCTTTGCCCTCCTGTGTGGGGCCCTCAGGGTAGGCCAGCTGTGAAACCAAAGATGGGGGTATGACCCAGGGTCTCAGCACACTGTATCCCGAATGTGCAGGACCCAATTGAAAGTCACCCATCATAGCAAGGACCAGGGAGCTCTCGGCTTGCTTGAGAATACACAGTCAATAGATGCCAACACCAGAGTGACAATGGAGACTGGAATTATCTGACAAGGATTGAGATTCAAGTTATAAAGAACCAAATGGATATTTTATAATTAAAAAAAAAATAATTGGACTAAAAGGGATAATGTATGGGGGCACAGCAGAACAAGGAGGGAAGAGGAAAGCAATGGTGAACTTGAAGTCAGAACAATAGAAATCATGCAGCCCAAACAACAGAGAGAGAATAGACGGGGATGGGAGATCAGAGCCTCAGGAATGTGTGCAATATCACAAAGGATCTCACATTTGTGCCATTAACGTCCCAGAAGGAGAGGAGACAGGAGGAGGGGTGGAGAGATTGAAAAAAAATAGTTAAAGAGATAACGGCTGAAAATCACTCTCAAATTTGGCAGAAGACATAAACCTACAGATTCAAGACGCTGAACAAACCCCAAATGGTATCAACCCAAAGAAACCTGTGCCAAGACCCATCATCAGCAACCGTCCAAGAACTGAAGACAACAATCTTTGAAAGCAGCAGCAGAGAAACGAGCCCTCAGTGTTGAGGCGAAACCATTCGAATACGGAGGCTTTGCCATCAGAAAGCATGGAGGCCGGAAGGAAGCAGAGGCACATTTTTAAGGGCTGAAAGAAGAGAATGGCCATCCATGAATTCTACAGGAATGAGAAGTCAAGACATTCCCACGGGAAGGAAAAGCATGAGAATGTGTCACCAGCAGACCTCACCTGAAAGAAGGGCCAAAGAAAGCTCTCTGAACAGAAAGCAAATGCTAAAAGGAGTTTTCTCGGGGCAACAGGCAGGAAGAGAGGACATTGTCCTTCTCCGCTGAGGCTTTCTAAATTCCACTAGAGAATTGAAGCAAAAATCATACCAGTGTCTCATGACTCAGAGTAGTTAGAGAGAACACCTCAGTAAATACATTATAAAATGCAGAGGGTAAAGGGATGGAAAGAGGAGAGATTTCTGCACGTCGCTCAAACTGGTAAAAACCAGGGAGCTACGGCAAGGACCTATATCTATAATCCTTAGAACAACCGCTACAAATCTATGCAAACAGAAACACTCAGAAAACACTATACATAAACCAAAATGGAATTCTAAAATGTGTTCAAGTCACCCACAGGAAGGAAGGAAAAAGAAAACGGGAGGAAAAAAGGAACCATCGAAAAGAAAAGTGGCAGGCTTAAGGCATAACAGAAAATGCACATGATTCTACTTAAGTAAGATTTTGAAATGACAAAATTATAGAAATGGAGAACAGGACGGAGTTTGGTGGGGTGAGGGCTGGGACCGTGAGGGGGAAGTAGGAGGGGATCTTGGTGGTGTGGGGAAGTTCTGTATCTTGGTCTCAGCCTTGGTCACCCGTGAGGAGGGACCCAGAATGGGTCACACACATCATATCGATGGCAGCATCCTGTTTTCTGTATTGTCCTATAGTCACAGAAGATGAAACCCATGGAACAAGCTAAGAGAGGGTACTGGGACCCCTCTGTACTATCTTTCCAGCTTCCTGCTTTGTGGGTTCTGTTGGGGCCCCACACAGAGCTTGCACTGGACGTTTCATAGCAGAGGCCGCCCTGGGAATGCTGGGGTGTCCTGCCAGCCCCTCTCCTGACCCGATCTCAGTCTCCAGGCCTCAGAGCTCATATTGCCTCTTCAGAGAAATCCCTGATTCTTCATGCAAAATGTACCCCAGTCTCACCCCCCCCCCCAATGAGGCTCATTATAGCACTGATTCCCCTGCTATTTTCTAAGCTGCTCATTCTCCATTCCCTGGAATGGAAGCCCCAAGAAGACTGGGGCCTCAGCCCTCTATCAAGAGTACCCAAGGCAGGGATTCTGTAAGGGTTTGTGGGATGTATTTGCTACCCGTTGCTGCATAACAAATCACCCTAAAACCGAATGGCTTAAGACAGCAACCATTTGTTCTCTTTCATGGTTGACTGTGGGGGATTTAGAGGGTGTGGCAGGGGAAGCTGGTCTCTGTCCCACGTGTCTGAGGGACTGGTGGGGAGACAGCCCCCCCCTCCGACCTTGGATCCCAGACTTGTGTCCATAGAGCTCTTTCAGAGCTTCTGGGTCGTGCCCAGCACCCCCCCCCCCCACCTCTGTGGCTGTGGTCAGGGTCATAGGGGGGAGTGGAGATGTAATTGGAATGGGAGTTGGAATTTGGGTGGGGGAGCTTTTTGGACTACCCATCTGAGATAACTCTCTTGGGAAAACCCTCCCCTTGGGGAATGGCCCCATCACAGCTGGGGGGCTCCATCCAAAAGAGTGTAAGCTTTGGAGGCAAACAGGAAGGCCCAGCCCGTTCCCCATCCCAGGGCTCTGTTCCCATCACACGTCTACCCCTCAGCGCCTTTTCTGGGTCCTGGGGCAAATGGCAGCGGCTCCCGGGGCCACTGTGAGAACCGGAGAAAATATACAGGCATCTCCAGGGAGAGAGCTCACCCTGAGACACCTAGTTCAACCCTCAACACCTTTAGGCATGGAGGGGCTGTGTCTGCCCCTGTTTTGCAGATAAGGAAACTGGGGCATAGAAAAGTGATGTCCCCCAGGGGAAAGGCTGAGCCTGCTAGAGTCCCTGCCTCTGACCCCTGCACACCAGGCCTCTACCGCAGCCCTGGCCATACAGCTGGCCCCCCTCCACCCCCTCTCTTCCTGTCACTCTGTGCTTTGTCATAGGGGATCTTTGTGATTTCCCTAGTTTACCATGAGCTTTGCACATGATGCTTGTTCCTTCTGTCCCCATGAGGTCACACTGCTGAGCCTCCCGGCTAGCCCCAGCACAGGCCCCGCCCCTTCTGGGAAGGCAACCTTGAAGCAACCACCCACTGGCCTGGGCTTGTGGGCCCGGACCTCAGCACTGGACACCCCCAGACATAAACAGCAGACAGAACCAGACTTGACAAAACTCTAGCTTTGCTTCATCCAAAGGGACATTCACTGATGTGCTTCTCTGAAAGGTCCACGGAGGTCTATCTTCAGGCATGGCTGGATCCAGGGGCCCAACAACATCATCAGACATCTATTTCTTGGCTCTGCCTTCCCGTGTGCATTCTCAGATATGCTCTCCCAACCTGTTGGCCAAGATGGCCCCGTGGCTTCCTGGACCCATTGGGGTCACGGGACTGACCCCTCGCTCACCACTGCACATTGTAAGTGGGGGAGGGAAGGGTGTGGGGGTGAGTGTTGGATGGGGCAATGTCTGGCAGCTGCTAATGCCTCCAGCAGGCTTTACCTTCCACAAAGTCTGGCCTCTTTGCTTTTTTTTTTTTTAATAATTGAAAAGTATTATTTAATTAAATATTAAAAATCCAAGAAGCACACAAAAGGATACACGATGAAATATCAGTCTCCTTCTAGAAGGCCCCAGCTCCCGCTTCGGGAGCAAAACTGTTACCAGTTTCCCTGTGTCGCAGCAGAGATATCTTACACTGTTACAAGCGACTGCAAACACCCATGGAATATTCTTGCCACTCTGTTTTCTCAAGAGATACAAACTATATGCCCTGCTCTGAACCATCTTTGTCTTATTTTTTCTGTCCACTTACTAATAGATTTTTGGAGCTTATTCCACAAGGGCTATCTGGAGATGCCTTCCTCTCCCCCTTCAACTTCACATAAACGGAATCACCAATCACCCAGTACTGAGGCATGCACATCTTGGGGTGTCCCGCAAGGACTCACTCTTTTGTATACTTTCCCCTTAAGTGAGTGACTCGCTTCTAATAGATGGGGTCGAGCAAAGGTGAAGGGCTGTCACTTTTGTGAGTCCATTGGGTCATAACGAGACTCCCTTGCTGGCTTTGAGAAGCAAGACCTCTGTTGAAAGAGGGCCTATGACAGTCACATGCTAGGGGATGGCCGGTGGCCTCCAGCCTCCAGCCACAAGGGAATGAGTTCTGCCAAAGGCCAGGTGAGCTTGGTAGGAGCCCAGCCTGACCACACCTTGATGGCAGCCTCAGGAGACCCTCCCTAATCAGGGGAGCAGCTCAGCTGCACCAGGGCTCCTGCCCCAGGAGTGAGATGTATACAGCTGGCCGCAAGCTGCTAGGTTGGTGGTAACTCATTCAGAAGCTAATAGCAGCGTCCACTCCTCTCTGCCCAGCTCCTCACTCATGACATGCCTGTGAAACTCATCCCTGTCCTTACAGGGAGCTCTGGTTTGTTCTTTTGAATTGCAGGGCAGTATTTTGTTGTGCGAGTAAACTACGACCTGCCCATTCTATTGCCTGTGGACATTTGGACTGTTGTTGTTGTTTTTAATGTTTTATTTGTTTTTGAGAGAGAGAGACAGACAAAGCACAAGCAGGGGAGGGGAAGAGAGAGAGGGAGATAGGACCCGAAGCAGGCTCCAGGCTCTGAGCTGTCAGCACAGAGCCTGACACGGGGCTCAAACCCACAAACCATGAGATCGTGACCTGAGCTGAAGTCGGAGGCTTAACCGACTGAGCCCCCCAGGGGCTGACATTTGGACTCTTTTAACTCGGCTGGTCCCTCCATGTGCCATTTAGACCACATACATACTCATTCTCTGTGTATCGACCCAGGAGTAAACTTGCTGCATCACAGTGTAGGTGGATCTTTAACTTTACAAGAAACTGCCAAACCGTTTCCCAAAGTGGTTTAAATACTTCACATGCCTGGCAGCAGTGTATGTGGGTCCCAACGGTTGCTCATGCTTCACCAACACCTGGTATTGTCCGTCCTCATAATTTCAACGGTCAGACGGGTGCTCGGAGGTAGGTCTTTGTGACTTTGCCCTGTGTTTCCCTGGTGAGTCCTAAGAATGGGGGGGGGACATTTTTTCATATGTGTGTTGGCCTCTCCGGAGAGATTCCTGATAACTCTCCTGTGTCGGCTCTAGAGTGATTTATTAGCTGCCCATAAACCCTGAGCTGGAGCTGGAGGGAAAGAGGAGCTCTCTTTACAAGGCAAGACTCGCCAGGGCAAATCATGACACCCAGGAATGAAGGCGACGTTGAGAATAGTGCTGAGAGATGGAAGAGAGAGATCAGGTCCT
Organism: Cryptoprocta ferox; assembly: GCA_028646485.1. Lineage (NCBI taxonomy): Eukaryota > Metazoa > Chordata > Mammalia > Carnivora > Eupleridae > Cryptoprocta > Cryptoprocta ferox. The sequence goes on from CM053574.1 coordinate 54,468,194, forward strand.
GGTCACTGTGCTTGAGCTCTCAGATCGAGCCGTGCCTGAAGCCTCCTTCTATACTTCTCAGTCACACTAACCAACACACTCTTCGTGTTTAAGTCTGTTTGAGCCAAGGTTCTGTCACTTGTGTGAAAGGGTTCTCACTGATGCAGGGCCTGAGACAGCCCGGGTCTGGATTCCAGCCGCCCAGACCGCGGCTCTTGGGGACACCAACGTTCTTGAGGCCCACCAAGCTTGGAAAGGAAGTGGGGAGGGGTGGGGCAGGGGGCTCCGAATTCCAGGTGCTCCCCTAGCCCTCCCTGCTGTGGCCTGTACCCCACTTCATTACTGAGTGTGTTTTGAGGCTGAATAACCATGTAATTGGTTTATCTGTTCCATAGTCAAATTTTAGCAAATATGTTTTTCATAATTAGGTGATGTTTATTTAATGGGAATAACCGGCCCATTAAATTTAATGAGGCAGGTTATCAGGTATGGAGTGGAAGTGTTCTTCCTTAAGAGCAACCTGGATGGGGCCGTTCCTGGGCTGGGGAGATCCAGGCAGGCGCCCTGTCTGGGTGCAGGGAGCCCCAGGGAGTGGGGGCACGCAGGTGGGTCCTGTCCTGCCAGGACACAGGAACGCCCCCACTCCTGGGACCCCCACCCCCCTTCCCTCCATTGCATAACATCCAGTCATGGGTTTTATTTTCTCTGTCCCCCTCCCACCCCCAGATCTCTAAGCTCTCGGAGGGCAGCGTTTCCCCTTCCCCTCACTGCTGCATCTCCAGCGCCCAGAATGACAACCGACACAGCAGGCATTCAATGCCAACACAGGCTGGGCAGAGTATAAATAACGAACGGAGACTCCTGCCGCTGTGATCCCCCATGGGCTTCCAGGGGTGTCCCTCCCCGGTGCACTGTGCGCCCTGCCCTGCCCACTCCTCAATTCTCCTTTTCAGCAGGCTTTGACCCCCGATCCCTGGGGGCAGGCAAGAAAAGCACTTTATCCAAGGAGAACCAGGCTTTGCCAAGGGTCAACCACTGGGCCTGAGGTGGCCGTGCGCCGCCCCGACCGGAGGGCCCAGGGTGTGGGGGCCACACCACCACATGCCCCTGGGAAGGCTTCACGCCTTGGGACTACTGAAAGGAAGTGTTTGGGTCAGTTTAGGACAACAGAAAACACAATCGATGACTAAAAAACAAAACACATCCATAATCCTATCCCCCAGAAAAAAAGCACTAACATTTTGGTGTAACCCTTCTGGCCTTCTTTTTAAATGTGTATATTTTTGTATGTGTATAGATGATATTTTTGCATCCCCAAATGGGTTCACACTGTCATAGACAGCTTATTTTTTGAAAAGATTGTGCACAGAGCTCGTGCTGACTACTATACTCCCCATCAGCACTGTTAGCCGCTATGGAGCTGTGTTACGGATAGACCACATTTTACTGAATGCACATAGCCCCTGTTGTTGGACATTTAGGTTGCTTCGAGGATTTTGCCATTGCTGTAAATTACAGTAAACGAAGTAATTGCTTCACCTGGACAACTCTGGTTCAGCCTTCCGACTATGACTTAAGCTTCGCTTCCTCAGAGAAGCCCTCCCTGACTCCCACGGCCTGAGCACCCTGGGCCCAGAGCTCCTGGGGCCTCTTCCTAGGGGCCTCATCACAGTGACCACCAATGTCATTTGTGATTAGGACACAGCTCCTAGTGGACTCTATATGCAAGACCATTCCTACTAGACCCTCCTGCTGGACTATTAGCCCATGCGGATAAGGACCAGGTGTGGCCATTGATTTCCCAGTGTGCAGTACACAAGACCATTATTAGCTCACTGGGCTTCCCTAGAATGCAGGGCGTATATGCGGGCGCATCCTCGGGCCTGTGCTTGTGGGCAAGGGCAAGGGGTGGAGGGCAGGACGAGCCAGGCTGCCAAGCAGTGTCAACAAGGCTGGGCTCAGTTCTGGAGGCAGAACGCTCCCAGGGAGCTCTAACTTGGGGCATGGGAGCTGGGCCTCTGCACCCCACCCCACCAAGCTGTAATCGGATGCAAGCCCTGGCCTGCTGGGGTGTGACTTTGGTGACACAGTTACCCAGCAAAGGCACTTCCCAGAGGGAGAGGACTAGAGGGAGGGGGGTAGCGAGGGCTCTCTGCCAACAGCTGGCCCTAAAGGGGATCTGGGCGGTGTGTCCTCTGCCCTTGCATTTAGAGCACACCAACCAAGGGGCACCTGTCACCCCAACCTTCTCAGAGGGTGGCATCTATGACTGTCTCCCTTTTACAGATGAGAACAGAGGGCTTAGGAGCAGCTGCCCAGGGGCTTGGAGTGGGCACGGGGGCTGTGTGGCTCCGGTGCCCTCAGTCTCCACATTACACTGGGGAGCAGGAGCTCCAGAGGGTGAAGGCCAGAATGCAACTGCGAGGACAGTGCCTGCTCACACGCTGCTTTCCCGGCGACTCATCCCTCGAGCCGCTGACGTGTCATCCCCTGGCAGAGGGTGTGCAGGCTCCCATCGGCCAGCGAACACTGGGTTTGGCCACTCCCCCTCTCTGCCCTGTTGCTCTGGCTTCACCTGTTCTGCCTGTGTCAGGTGCACGCACCTCTGGGGCTTGTAAGTCTTCCTACGCACGCCCGTTAGTGCTCGGACTGTCCATCTCCATCACTCATACACTCCTTGTCCAGATGGTGACACAGCCACTCCAGCCTTTTCAGAGTCTGCTGGTCCGTCAGTCTCTATGCTTCTGTTTTCAACCAGCCCGTGCCCTTATTACTAAGGTGAGGTCTTCTGTAAACACCACATGGGTGGATTGTGTGTGTGTGTGTGTGTGTGTGTGTGTGTGTGTGTGTGTTTGTACACTTTACAATGTGTCCCCCAGAGAAGTCATGTGAGTCACCTCCTCCAGCAGTGGTCTCAGTGTGGGGCCCTGTCTACACCTGCAGTGACACTCTGCCTTCCCGTGTCCAGCACACATCGGACATCTCCCCCGCGCTGCCCTCACCCCCGCCTCAGCCACCTGGAACAGCTGACACCTGTACCCGCTCACAGGCGGATAAGGTGGTGGCATGTGGCCGAGGCAGGGCAGGTGTGTGAACCAGCACCTCCCAAGAGATCCTGCCCCAGGGCTCACAGCGACCTTGGTGGTGACGCCAGCTCAGACTCTGCTTTGGCACTGCTGGGCCTCTCCAGGTCAGTGACACTGGAAGGAATGAAGTCGAACCGTGTCTTTCGCCAGGGTCCACACGCCCCATCTGGGGGTGGAGGGTGAGGGGAGAGGGGCAGGACTGGCCCCCTCAGCGGGGTCCCTGGAGCAGGTAGAGTCGAGCCTGGATAGACGTCCCTGGGCCCAGCCCAGCAGCCAGGACCCCAGATCCCAGAACAGGTGGTGTCAGCTCTGTGCCATCTTGAGCAAGTTGTCATACTGTCGGTGCCTGGATTCCTCGTCCAGAAAGCGGAGGCGGTAACGGCCCTACCCCAGAGCCGTGGGGCTCCAAAAGAGTCAGCATTTACAGAGCGTGCGGGAGAGGACCCGGCCTATGGCACACGTCCCATGGCACTACTCTGGAAGCTCTCCACCGTCTTCTTTGGAGTCCATTCCCCATCTTCGGGCCCCTGTGCTTTCAGGTTCCCTGGTTGGATACTGGATGTCACAGGCAACATCATATTAGTCCCCTACCAACCAGGAAGGGTGGGCATGAACACTCCCTTCCAACAGTCCCGTGGCTGGGACCTGAGCCCAGGAATGTCTGCCTCTGGGTCCACACGATGTTGGACACACCCATTACCCGTGACCGCTCTCTCAAGCCTGACTTCCTACCACATATGGCCACACGGAAGGACCAGAGACGCAGGTCCACAAGGTGACATAGAAGTGCAATAAATGCACACACACAGGCACACGGAGCCTATACCTTGAGCACATGGCCCTCCTCTCCACGTTCCAATACAATGACACAGTGACTCTGAGCAAATGCCCCCCAGTCCCCAGGAGGATGAAAGCAGTGGAGATCAGGTGCGGGAAGGCTGGTTCTGAATGGAAGGGACAAAGTGCAGGATACCAGAGGCTTCTGAGGGGTCCTGGAAGGGCCTCACCAGTTTCCAGTGGAAGGACGGCTTGGATGTCGCTTAAGGCCAATAATCCAGATGACCTGTGACCTCACCATGCTGGCCTGCCAAAGGGCCAGGTGTTTCTTGGGCTGATGGGGGAGGCTGGGAGCCGGCTCGGGCCCAGGCGCCCTGCCACTCTCCGGGGCTGCTCTGCTCCTCATGCCCACTGACTGCTTCTTTGTGTGTTTTGGCGAGCTGAACTTGGAGAGAGGGCAGTTCCCAAGGCGCTTCGCCTCTCAGCCAACATGGAGCTTGACTGAAGAAAGCTGCCCGGTGCTACCTGCCCAGGTGACTGGACACTGCCAAGCCTCACCCCCCCTCCTTGAACCTTGTGTGTGAGAGTTCGGGGACGAGCAGAGATGCCTGGGTTGCAAAGCTGGAGTCGAGATCCAGACTCCCGGCTCCAGATGGCCAGGGGCTCTCCAAAGGACCTTCTGCAGGAAACCCAAGGTCACCGGCAAGAGCAGGTAGTGGATCAGAGACTCCGCCTCAGGCTCCTGCAGCCCCCCTCACACAGCGCTGGGCCAGGCTCAGGGCAACCCGGGTGCGGTCAGGATGCTTCAGCTGGGCTCCTGCCACAGGTCAAGGCCGGACGGACCAGTGTGTGGACACCAGCCAAGCAGAGCACGGCCCGGACTCCGCTGTCCTCTGCATTTCTCAATCCCCATGTCCCTCATTTCAGGCCCTAGAATCCAGCACCCAGTCCAGAGGCTGGAAATCAGCCCTGACCCTCCCCCACACCACTCAAATCCAGAAGCATGCTAACCTCAGCTGCTAAGCCTCACCTTGCCTGTCCCCTGGCCTGGCCCCAGCCTCCCGGTTATCATGCTTTCAAGTGCCCGCAGGGCTCCCCTTGGCACTCCATCCTGCCCCACTTGAGCCCACCCTCCCCTGAGAGCCATGGCGCTGCCGCGCGGAGGGACTCCCCCAGTGTGGTGGCTGGCATCCCCCTACCCCATCCAGCCCCCAGTCTGCTTTCTGCAAAGAGCTATGCACACTCTGTGCTCCCTGAGCCCTGCATCTGGGCTCCCACACACCCCGCCTCTGGCTCGCCCAGTGGTTGTGCATTCTGCTTCTACGCTGGAGTTCAGACGGAGCGTCTGTCGGGAGGCTGGCCTGCTCTCTCCACTCTGGCCCTAGGGACACTGGCATTCCCCTCAGTTCAGCTCATACCTGCTTTTGGGTGGCCGTTTGCGGCTGCATCACGAGTGGGGCTTTCCACCTCTGTGTCCCCTGCCAGACTGGGGGCGGCCCAAGGGGCACAGCCTGCCTCGCTGGGCCTGCATCGCCGCGTCCAGGACAGGTACGGCCACAGAGGCGGCGGTGGTGCGGGCCAGCCGCGAGACTGACTGACAACAAAGACGTCTGCTTTATTTGTTCTTGGACAGTCGTACACCCTTGCTCTCCCAAACACGCGGCAGCCCCTGGCACAGAGGTCTCCACAGGCACCCCAGAGAACACGGCTGTGGCCCGGGCGTCTTCGGACTGTGGTCCTGTCACTGGTTCCTTCTGCGGAGCTCCGAGTCGCTGCCAGGGCCAGGACCAAGGGCTCCTCAACCCTACAAAGGAGAACAGGTCACAGTTCATCACGGCCCTCTCTTTAGGGAACCCTGTGCACCCCCACGCCTCACCTCTGAGGGGGCCCCCGGCTCTCGGGATGCCCTGTGAGTGCAACTACTTCATGGAAAGGGAGCCCCCCCAGCTGGTCCCCGACACCTAAGACTGTGCCTCTTCGTCTCCATGCCCACGTCCACACACACGTCCCTGGGCGTGGAGAGCACCACGCAGGAGCCGGCAGGAGCCCTGGCGAGGCACTCCCTGCCCCCACTACTCACCAGGCGGGCCTCTGATACCCACTCCCTGACTGGCAGAGGTGACGGTCCTGCCACCAGGCACTTTCAGAGGCCTTCTCAGCTCCACCCCTTCTCTGCCAGGGGCCTTCTGAGGCCCAGCCTGGCAGAAGGCAGCAACAGGGCGCACCACGGGCACCCAGGCCCCTCAGGAGTCGGGGCAGCACGCATCTCCTGAAGGAACACCACGCACGCCGTGCCATGGGAGCAGGCCAGCTTCTGCTGCTGCCAGTTGCTCAGTCTCCAATTTAGGCTTTAATAACACCGGGGTGGGGGTAGCAGCGGGGGGAGGAGGGAGCCAGGCCTGGCAGTGCCCCAGAGCCTCTCTCGGGCATGCTCATCTACAGAGAACACACCGAAGTTAAATGCAATCTGTCTTCCTTCGTAATCACATTTTGGCCTCAGTGCAATGAAGATATATTGGTGAGATGTGTTTGTTAAAGATACACTCTGCCGGGGGCGGGGCAGAGCACTCTGTGGCCATGGGGCCTGAAGGAAGAGAGGGTGGCCAGGGCAGGGGTGCTGGAGGGCTCTGCGGGGACCAAGGAAGCCATGGCAGGGCCCTTGGCCTCTCCCTCAGTAGGAAGCAAGGCACACAGTGCACAAGCATGTGCACTGGTCCTCGACCCCACCGGGCAAGGGTTCTCGTGCTTGCCCTCACAAACGCCGTGGTTGATGTGAAGGGGTGCAAGAGGGCCACCTGTTCCCGTGGCCCACGTTTCGTGGTGCAGGGCGACTGGCCCAGCTCCGCTCTGCGCTGCAGGGACCGCTGGCACGATTGTTCCTACTCAACTGGAAACTGAGCAAACAGCCTTCCGTGCTCTCCCAAGGTGCCGTGCAGAGCCTGGAGCCCCCGCTCTGGGCGGCGGGCACCATGGATGGGCCTCACAGCCCGGACACACACACTGCACCCTGTGCATGGATGTGGCAAGAGCTGGGGCCGCCGCCCTCACAGGCCCAAGCAGACAGAAGAGTAAGGAGGGCTCGGGCCAGGTCACGCTGTTGAGCAAGGAGAGAGACTCTGCAGACCTGGCCAGACCTGACCTCTGACCTCAGGCTTTCCACTTCAGGCACCTACGGCAGCCTGTCTCCTATGGGGCAAAAGGGGCTTTTCCATAGGAAGAAAGCCTCATCCCACAGCCCGTTGAACGAACCTCTCTCTGGGCCCCAAGTCAGGCACCCCTAAGTGAACGGCGGGAGGGCTGGGTCCGGCCTGGAGCAGTTACTGCGGGGCGATGGAATTGTCTGGAAGAGGAACAGTAACTGGGGGAGGTGGGAGGAAGGATCGGGAGCTGGCTGGGAGGGTTGCGGGGGGAGGGCAAGACCGTGGGACCAGCTCTTGGGGGAGGCCCGCTGCCATCCTCAGACACCTAGACACCTCACTGCCGCCGCGCAGGAGGGCTGGGGCCACCATGACCCCCTCCCACTCACCAGAGGCTGGGTGCTAGCATGCCCCTTCAGACCTGCACAGAAGGGGTAGGTCGAGAGGTACCCTTCGCTCCCTCACCCAGGCAGGCAGGCCGCACCCCTCTTCCACCTCCCTGAACTCAGAGGCTCTCCTTCCCAGGACTGCCCTGGCCCACTCTGTGACCCCTACCCTGCACCATGGGCCCTCCTGTGAGTTCCCACCCCCAACTGCTCAAAGGTAGGAAGTGGGTGGCAAATGCATGCCCTTTACCAGGTGGCTGGTCCTTTGAAGGTGGGACCTGGAGCTGCTCCCAGACCTGCTCCCAGACCCAGAGCTTACTCAGAGCTGCCCCCAGATCCAGCCCAGATCCTAACCCAGATCTCTGAGAGCAGTCATGGGATCAGCTAGACATAACTTCCGAACCAGGAAGTGACAGAGGAAATCAAGGTCCGGCCTCGAGGTCAGCATGTGTGACTTAGCACAGACAGGCCGAGAGAGCCCGGCGTTGGTGCCCTGCCCCCACGCACCCGGCAGCCCGGGCCAGGGGCGCAGGGCGAGGCCGTACCTTGTGGGCGGCCCTTACGCAGCGCTGGTAAGCCTTGACCAGGTCCGAGCACAGAAGCACTTCCTGCAGGTGGTCGCGGTAGCAGCTAAGGATCTGGGCCTGCAGCCCTGAGCACACGGGCTCTGTCCGGCGGGGCCTGCGGGGACAGAGAGCAGGTGGGCCTGGGGGCGGGGACGGGGGGGGGCACAAAGGGGAGCTGCTGCCTCACTCAGCACCACAGGCCAGGCACCCGGCTGCCACCCACATCCGTTCCTCACACAGAACCAGAGAACACGGAGTCAAGCGCTGTCACATGGCAGCCAATGCTGAGGGGACCGGGCTGTGGCTGCAGGCTCCACACGGGCTCAGCGCTTTGGGGGGGGGGGGCAAGGTGGCTGGCTGGGAGGGCCCTATGCCCCCACGCGCTACCTCGTAGGACACTTCCTAAAGGGTACGCCTGACTGTGACTGTGTGACTGCACCCACTGCAGCTTTCTCGCACAGAGGATGTTAGCCTGATTTCAGAACTAACATGTGCACAGCAAAGAGAACTGGACAAGCCGTAGAAACGTCTAAAAAAAATAAAGCCTTTTTAGAACCTCGCTTCCTAGAGATGACCTCTGCAGTATCCAGGGGACCCTTTATCCTTTTTTCTTTATCAGAGTAGGTGCAGAATGTACAAAACGAGTCTGTTTTCTTTTCCAAAACATGAAACAAAAACCAAGTGACATAAAGATTGTGCTGCAGTGGGTCACCAGCGTCCCCGGGCCGCTCTGACCAGCCTGTCTCCTTGCTGACTCCTTCTGTTGGGCCCTCTCCCTTCCCCCTCTCTCCGGCACGCACACACGCACGGTCTCACTCACATGCACACACGCACACACACACTCATGCTGCACGCCAGACACCCCCCTACTCCTCCTTGTAGTAGCTCTGTGCTACGATCTCTCACCCCTGCTACAAATCAGGAAACCGAGGCACAGAGGATTAAGTAAGCTGCCCAGGGTCCCAGATCTATTTATTTATAAGGGTCTGGCTGTCTGTGTCCGCAGATCGGTTTTCAGGCCAGGTCCGCGCCAGAACCTTTGCTGCCGTAGAGGGAACCACCCTACATGGCCTTTCAGCAGAAACACTAGCCGTGGCCAGGGCACTCGATGGGGGTGGGGGAAACGCAGAGAAGCCCCTCTTCGAGGCTCTCAGTGGTGAGAGGACCACTCTGACGACACAGCTCTGCCCCCGGCACGCGGCAGGAAGACTTGTAGGGGAATAATTTGCCTGGCCCAGTGTCGCTGTGTTTTGGGAACCCAGCCATGCACTGGGTCTGGAATGGAGCCACACGAGGATTATTTTAAGAGAACTCAAACAAACCGAGCTCATCAGGTAAGAACAGCAAGCAGCGGAATGCTCGGTGGCTCAGCGGGTGAGACACCCGGTATTTAATGGTCTCGCTGGTGAACAGCCTGGTGGTGGCGCGTGTACTGCTGCTGCGCCAACAGCTATGCCACGCCGGGGCCAGGCCCGCCTTCCCCTGCACCACCCGTGTTGGCCAGCATCCTTAGGCGTGCCGTCTCATGCACGCGAGGGGAATATGTGATGGCAGGAGCAGGAGGGAGGGGAGCAGAGGAGACAGCTCAGGGGGCTGCGCTGGCCTGGCTCTGCCCCAATAGTGTGCAGGCCCCCTGGGTTCTGAGGAGGCAGCCATGAGCCGAGCCTGGCCCTCTAGCACCATTCCATTCTCGCCCTTGACATCACCATCCTGGTTCATGTCCACGGCATGGACGAGATCTTAGGGATTTCATCTGGAAGACACGTGGGGTCTCGTCCCAGCACTAGCCTCACGTCGTCACACAGGGCAGGCAGATGGGCTGCTAGGATTCAGCGCTTTCCTCTCGGGACCCTGGGAGCCCTTCCACTGGATTCCGCATGCCACTCCCCACACCTGGGGCACAGCGGGCATGCCACCACCCACACCTGGGGCACAGCAGGCGGCCACCCGACTCTTCCCCATGCTTGTAGACTGTCTCTCTGTTCTTGTATTTAACACTCTTTGACATGGATGCGTCTAATTGTGGGCCTTTTAAGATGGATTTTCAGCCTTTTGCTGGACATTTCTTCATCTTGGGCAAATTCTCTCTATAACTATGCTAATTTCTTTGCTTCCTACTGTCCCGATGTTCTCCCTGAGGCTGCCGGGAACACACAGATTTCTGCTCTCTGCCCCCATCCCAACTACCTTCCGCTCTGTGTTGCTCTCTTGTTCTCCGTCCTGGGGAGACATTCCCTCCCTAGCCCAGGACTGCCCTTGGCAGGGAGAAGCCCATGAGGCCACATCTTCTTGTGGCTCTGTCCTGGTCCCAACCCCCTTCTGGACCCCGAGGCAGCACCCTCCATCGCATGAGCCCCACGAGTGCCTGTTCCTGGCTGCAGCCATAGTTGGAGGAAGCACTGGGCGGAGTAGAGGCAGAGCTGTGGCCAGAGGCCTGTACGAGGCTCTGTACAGGTCACCGGGGAAACAAGACGGGGGTCAGCGGGGCCTAGGCCGGGTGGCTGGGCCGAGCTCCTAGAGCCACAGTGCCGACCCAACGAGTCCTCACCCTCTCCCGATCTGCCACAGGGACACTGACTTTCACTCTGCAGACTGTAAAAGGGTCAAGCGGTTGTTTTGTAACATGTCCCTCTCCTTCTGCCCCCACGTCCTTCGGTTTCAGGTCCCTGGATGGAGGCCCCTGTGCATTTTGAGGGCAAACATCACAGAACCCCCAGTAGGCTTCAAGTTCAGGAGAAAGTGGGCCATGGAGAAATCCATCCTGTCTAAGCCAGGATCACCTCCGCGACCGCAGAGGCGTCTCTCCTCTGGGACTCATCAGGAACAATATGAGGAGACAGGACGGCAGGCAAATGTCAACTGGAAGAAATTTCACCCGTTTGCCTACAAAATGGCTCTGAATGGGATAGGCGGACACGGAGGGCACAGCTCTCCAAATAAAAGGCTTTCTCTGAAGCCAGGTGGGGCAGGGCCTGGGGTCCAACCATTCATGAAATCAGGCGCCTTCTGTGCAAGCACAGCCCCACCCTGCCCTGGTCCACACCAGCCTGTTTACACTGCATACAAATCAGCACAGATCTTGAGAAACATTGAGTCTCATGAACAGCTGCTTTGCAAATGCATAAAACATGTATCCACAGCGTGCTGCGAACTCTCCAGGGGTTGAGAGTGTCCGGCTCCCCTACTGAAGGGGTATCTGCTGCCGTAAGTATGCCCGTGGCAGATCGAGATCTAACGGTCCATGTGGCTTTGAAGGGGTTAACGTCAGCCATCTACCAACCTCCTCCTGCTCTCATTCTAGATACTCCCCCCGCCTTCCTTCCTTAATGCATCCCTTTTGCCTCAAAGTAAACCAGCCCTGCCGTTCTCTATTCCAGCTGAAAGCTGAAGATCCGTTCTCCATCCCAAACAGCTCAGAAACTCATTTGCCCATTTCTGGTGACCTCACTTACTCTCACATCTAGATGCCACCATCCTCCATGGCCAGAGGCTTTCCGTCCCCCTCAGATGCTGCACTGGGCTTCTGGCTCCTGTTTACAGACGCCCTACCTGCCTGTCTCCTGCCTCCCCGCCCTTCCCCTGCTCCAATTTTGAGTGGTTTCCACACCCGACTGCTGTAGGCCTTCTCTTTGGCCACAGTGTCCTTCTGGAGGGTCTCCCTAAGCTCCTACGGCCCTTCTTTGCCTCACCAGCTTCCCCCCCATGCCGCCACCTAGAGTCTCCGGGTCGTCTTCCTTGTGCCTCCACCACAGTCCATCAGTGCCCTAAGGGCGCCACCAGCTTCACATGCCTTCTTGCAGGGGTCCTTCCGTGGGGCCCTCCACCAGCAATTCCCTCTCAACCCCAGCGCCGGAGTGGCCTCTCCTGCTGGCCTTTCTCCCCTATGCCGTCACCATTCCACTCTGTCTACCAACACAGTTGTTTTTCCAAGAAGTTGAAAACCATTCCAGACCCAATCCACCTGTGCCTCTTAGCTCCCCCTCCTGCCCCTCAGCCTGGCCCCTGGGTGAGCCTCATGAGGCCCCTCCTGCTCAGGGTGACCCACAGCCCTGCTACAGCCAGCAGCAGCACCCACCCCCGAGGCCCTCTCCCTCTGCTCACTGGGCGCTCCGTCCGTGACTCCTGCTCTCCCCACCGCCCTCGGCTCACCAGCCACGCTCCATACCGGAGCTCAGCAGGTCACGGGGACCAAGCGGGCCTGGGGCTCACTCCAGCACTGCCCCCCCGCACACTTACCTTGGGAGATGGCACCAACGCTGACCAGACTGGCTGGACACCCCGTCACCCCTGATTCCCTCCAGGACTCACTCCCACCATCCCCAACACCGAGGCTGCCCTAGGTTTTACCTCCCAGAAGCCCCTCCTCCAGTCCCTGGTCCCCATCATTATTCAAACAGCTGCTTAAACTCCTCCTTACCTCCAGCCCATCCTCTCTACTGCAACTCGGTGATTTTTCTAGAACATAAAGCAGCCCAGATTTCTAAAACGCCAAGCCAGTTTAAAAACCCATTGCTTGGTTGACTATAGCTCACTGGAACCTGTGCTAAGCATTACCTCGTTGAATGATCAGAAGAAGTTTATAAGGTGAGAATGTTACTTCTACTTCGTTTCTCCTAAATGAAGAGACGGTGACTCCGAGAGACCCAGCCACTCGCTCGTGCTTAGCGTCTAATGAGCAGGACCAGCAATCAGGTCTGAGCCTTCCTGTAGGCACGCTGGCTCACTACGTCCCCCTGGCCCTTGAGCAGCCCCCGCATTCCTTGGTACTGCTGCTGTCATCCGTGTTAAGCCGTGCAGTTGATGTTACTATGCCACTAGCCTGAACGCCCTAAGAGGACAGGCCGTGTCGCTAGCACCTCACAAGCTGAGTGAGGGTATCAGTCTGGCCTTGTGGCCTTGCTCTCATTTCCCCCAGGCACAGGTGAACCATGGGAGAGTACCCAGAACATGGTCTGGGGACCCAGGGGCTCCTGTCTGTGTCTGTTCCTTCTCTCTGGTCGTGCCCCCTCATCCATAGGGGCAAAGCTTTAGCAGCCTTCCCCGTCTGTAGGGTGGCACACCCACCGTGGATTCTGACACATCCACCTGTCTGTCTCCACACAGGGGCCGGAGGCCCCAGGGCAGGTCCAGAGCTGGGACTGGGTATGCCCACATGACTGCTCCCAAGACCACCACACAGGGGCATCCGGAGGGAAGGGAACTTAGCTGTATGGAAGGGCAAATGTACCATGCATTCACCCATTAGTGTACCTGGGTCCTAGAGCAAGACCGCCGCAGTCCATGGGGCCTGCCCAGATGCCATCTAGATGACACGGATGAGACGGACGCACCCACCGAAGCCTGTAGTGTCTCCACTTCATTCCAGGCCCTCGTGGGCCGGGGAGGCGGGCTTTGGGCCGCAGGATTGAGCCTGGGCTAGCACAGCCCCACAGCTTCCTGGGCCCAGTGAAAGGTCCAAGGCTGAAACTGTGCCTCTGCAGGGAGAAAAAAACCTGGGCCTCCAACAGCCATGGCCACGGCCCAGAGGCCACACAGCTCGGGACTGTTTTTAGCTTTCCTGTAGCACCAGCGTTGGCTTAGGTTAGCTAGGACTGAGTGTCTGTCACTTGCAGACAAGAATGCTGTCTAGAAAAGACAATGTGGAGACACTGGGGGGTCAAGGGCTCCTGGGAACTACAGGTACACACGTGTAGGCTAGGGTCTCCCACCAGAAGTCATGTCCTTCTCAGAAAGAACCCCAGAATGCAACTTTAATTGGCATTAATGGGTTGTTGTAGATATAGTTAGTTTGGATGAGGCCATTATGGGCTAGGGAGGACCCCTAATTCATTATGACTGGTGTCCGCATAAGGAGAGACACAGACCCACAGGGAGAGAGAAGGCCATGTGATGGCAGAGGCGCAGACTGGAGTGGCGTGCCTACACGCCAAGGAGCGCCAAGGGCTGCCGGCAATCCCGGAAGCCTGGGGACAGGGACAAGTGAGGTTGCCTACAGTCAGAGAAGAACTGGGCTCCTTGGGCTGGCTTCACCTAACTGACAGGTGGAGACGCTGTAATTCATGCGATGGTCTGCAGAGCTCCTGCTCCCCATGCTTCTGGGCAGAGGACTGGGCTATGGGGGAGGGAAGGAGGGTGACAAAGGCTATGTTTCTATCTTGGTAAACAGCACAGGTGGAAAATTCAGCCTCCTCTGAGATGACATCTGGGCGGGCCTGTGGTCCTGGTCGTTCTGAAGCCAATACCTGCCAGCGCCTACTGCATGCCAGGTCCTAAAGCAGAGCCACCACAAACCTGCGAGCTGGGCGTTATTGTCCCATTCTGTCAATGGGACCAGGGAGGTTAGGTGACTTGCCCAAGGTCACACAGTGGTGACAGGGAGCTAGGATAAGAGCCTGGTGGGTTTGGCTCCACACTGTGTCCATTTTAGCTCTACTCCGGCTTGGGAAAATCCCAAAAAAATTCCCAAATAAGAAATAACCAAGGATACAAAATGGCACACCAGACACTCGCCCCAAACTACAAGGACAGCAGGGTTCCAGAATGGAGCCAGAAGCTGGTGCCTCAAAGCAGGGAGTGGGGGAGGGCTGGCAGGGGGGAGGGCTACGAGGCAGGCCATGCCCACAGTAGGAAGAGGGAGGGAGGGAGGGAGGGAGGGAGGGAGAGATGGATGCGAGGTGCTACGGAGCCGATGAGAAAGAGCAGAGTCAACCAGAAAGGTGGGAAGGAGAAAGGAAAGGAAAGCCACAGTCCCTGCAGTGGAGGCAGCTTTGGGCAGGGTGGGGACAGCACCTCCTGGCATGGGTGCTCGAGTCAGCAGACGAGCAGGGTCACCCCACCTGGTGAAGGTCTCGTGAACAACCCCGGTTGGCTCTTACGCCTGAGTGTGTGCAGTGTCCTTACATGCGCAGTCCCGAGCCTCTGTGTGCTCTTATTTAATAAATGAAATCTCATCAACTTATCCTTCTTCCATTATCACTGCTGACATCAATCTGATAATATTGGCCTGGTGTGCAATTGGGCTATTATATGTCCTCCTGATATTTAATTTCAGAGAAACATCGGCAGGGGGTGAATATATGGAGCGGGCTTTTTATTACGGGCCACGGTAAGGAGATTCCAAGTGAATTAGACATTCATCTTCGTCAGGTCCAATCTAGCTGTGCGGGAGAGGGCTTGGTTTCAGCCGGGGCTAGGGGCTGAGGGGCTGACGAGACCAGCTGGTTACCAAGGACTTGGTTAACTGGCCGCTATCGATGATGTGCCATTCAGCCCGGGTAAGTGGAGCCCCAGGATCCCACCATCGATCAACCTGCCACGCGAGATCGCTGTCAGCTGCTCGATGCTGGCCTCCAGCTGCCCCGTCCCTCAAGCGGGAGGCGGCTTTTCCGAGAGCCAGGGCCTAGCAAGAGGGCCCTTCTGCTGAGAGCTGAGGGAGGGCTCTGCTCCCAAGAGGAAAGGAAACACAAATTGGCCCCCTGGCTGCCTCTCGGTCAATGGAGAGGCTGCCTGTGACAGGATCCTTCCCAGGACTATCATTTCACACACGTACATACACACACACACACACACACACACACACACGCAGTGGGGAAAGGGCCATGCCTGGCTTTGTTTCCCGTTGAGAAAATAACAGAGGATGCACATGTCCCCCCACGGGTCCCTCCTGAATCCCTGGACATGTGGGATGGGCCTGGGCCAGTGCCCTCTGGGTATCTGTGATCAGGGAGGATCCAGCAGGGTTGTAGGGTCTGAGGAGGGCCACACAGAGAGCTCCTGGGGCTGAAGAGCTTTCTGGCCCTGCTTCTGCCCATAAGAGGCCCGCACCATGGTCCTTCAGTGGCCGTGGCCATGGCTCTGGCGTGGGGCCTCTGCCTGGGGCAGAGTACACAGTGGGCATCGCTCAGGGCTGCTGGTGGCTTTTGGGATACACCCTTGGCCAGCCTGGCACCCCCAGATGGGGAGACAGCGTCAGGGAGCAGGTGGGGAACCCTGGGCACCACTAGTCCTGAGCAGCCCCTCCAGTCCCACACCTATGTCTCTGAGCCCTTGCTACCTCGCACCTGGGCAACGGCAGGGGCATCCTGGAAGACCTCCTTCCCTCCCTCTGCTCTGCCCCTCCACCCTGCCTTTTGCCGACACCAGCAGGAGACCCAGGAACTCCCGTGGAAGGGAGGCCAACCGTCTAGTCCTCCCTTCTAGCTCTGCGCTCAGCGCTGCCGTCCGTACCCATGGTCGAGGCTCCCAGAACCCAGCAGACCAACCTCATAGCAACGCTTCACTGGAAGCCAAGATCCTCCTGATTCGAGGAGCCACCGAGAGCCCCCAGCCTCTGCTGGCCATCTGCCCTAGTGCCCCACCTCTCTCTCCTCTCACAAAACCCCACCAGCTGATCCGCAAACAAACGGAACTTCCTTCAGTCCAGGAGCGAGAATTTGCTGAAGACCTAACGGCACACCGACCCTCAAGGGACAAAGCCTCAGCCCTGCCCCCAGAGACCTCTCCTTCCTCCCCTGTCCCTTCTGCCTGGAAGAAAGCATCCCCAATCCAGTGTGGCCTCTGCTTCATGGCCCTGCTCACCTGTGACCAGCACCCATAAGGGGGCCTCCTATGGCCAGCTCTGGGTATTCTGAGCAGGAACCCTGGACACTGGGCCTGCTTCACTGAGCGGGAGACAAGGAAGGTGGCGGCCCCACCTCTGCCAGGGACAGCAGAGGAGGAAAGGGGTTCCTCAAGGGTGTCACCTTTCCCTGCACCTCGAATGTCACCACGGATAAGAAGGGCACTGTAGGCAGTGTGTTTTTCATGCATCCAGAAAAATCAGCAGCCTCATTCTTGGCTTTGAACCAAACCCCACTTCCCTTGGTGGGAACATAGAGTCGGCCCTGTGCCACCAGAACCCAGTGAGACCTGGGAAAGAACCTGAAATAAGGTGAGGAAGCCAAAACTAGCAAGGTGGAGGGACGTGGTGGGAGGCGGGCTATGCCTCTACGTCCTAACTCCAGTCACCGCAAGGATGCGGAAGGACTGCAGCTGTTTTTCAAAAACAAACAGTGGGCGTCTTTTCCTTCCACCTTCCTTTGTCCACCCAGCAGAAGCTAGGGGAAAGGGATGGCGAGGAGAAGCCACTGGGCAGTGGTAGCGGTGGAGTGCTGCTGGGGCAGTGGGTGGGAAGGCAGAGGTGGTGGGCTGCAAGACAGTCAGAACGGCTGGGAGAACAGAGCACAAAGTTCAGTGATCAAGCAAGGAAGTAGAAATGTTTAGGAAAACAGGAGCCTGGCCTCTTGCTCTCTGAGAGCGCCCTAAACACGGAGGGGCTACAAAGAACCATAGGCAATGGAATTATTACAGATATCCATACAAAATTTATATACATAGACAGGTGAGTAAATCTTACAGATGTATGCATATGTACATGTATACTAACATACACACAAGTACCTATGAAGGCTTGTGCATAATCCACGTGCTCCTAGTTCTGTCCACTGGGAGCACCCAGAAGCAAAGACACCCCAGTTACAATGAGCACACCCAGTGCCCACACCCTGGTTTCTAAATACCATTCTTTGGTAAAAGAACAGGGCTTCTGGAGGAAGTAGATGATTCCAGGGCCAGGACTGAGGAAGAACAGGATAGTCCTGGAACACCTTGTGCCACGAAGTCAAGAAATGCTCAGAGAATGAAGAGACGTGATAAAATGACAGAGGAATCTGTTTGAAGGGCCAGATCTAAGATGTTTGGAGCATCAGGTTAATAAGAATATACCTTACAACACAATGAGTAACTGTGAATCCTGGGCTCTTTACTAATATAAACAAATACGTGAGCATCTAACTGAGTGGGGGAGAAGGGAAAACTCTTCCTTTAACAGAGTGTCAATTCATCAGTGTAGGAGAAACAATGGAAATAAATAATCACCATTTGGCAACCATCATTGGGGTGGCTGATTCTGGAGAGAGTTGTCCTTGGCAACGAAGGCTGCTGGGCGCAGGTTGGATGAGGAGTACTATGGGGTATCTCCCCCCGAAACATTGATCAAATAGAAAGGGAAAAAAGTGCAGCCTTTGCAGCAGAGGGACCAGGCAGAGGCCACTGTGAGCAGGTCAAGGTCAACTGATATCAGTAGGGACAGGAGAAGAGGCACCGTGAAGGCCACAGCACCACTTTGAGGTCTTCCTGCCAAGAAAGGACCACTTGAGTCTGGTCATGAGGAAGTAGAGGGTAGACCCAGGCTGGGTGCCCCTACAGACTGCTGAGGTCATGAATGACAGGGACAGACTAAGGAAGTGTTCCATGCTGAAGGCCACCGATGACACATGACCATGAGTGATGTGGCACAAACACCTGGGCAGGATCCTGGACCAGAAGAAAAAGGCGCGTCTGGGCAGCAGGTGAGGTGTGCATGTGGCGTGTAGTCTGGGCACCCTAATCGGAAGGGGGTGTGCTGGTCATGGAGGATGGGTCCCCTTGGGGAGCACCCGAAGGATGAGAATACTTGGGGCCGACAGGTCACCAGGTCAGAGGAAGGCAATATCTAGAGAGACACGTAATGTTACCTACAGAGAAAAGTAATGACACAAACTCTAATGTTGGGCAAACTGGGTTAAGGAGACGTAGGAATTGTTTGTACTGTTCTGGAAACCTTTCTATGGGTTTAAACTGATTTTAAAATACAACAGACACAATAAGATGGTGACTGGAAAGGACCAAATGCATTCAAAAGGATGTACTTATCCCCACAAAGGGCCTGCCAGACTTTCTTTTTTTCTTCTTTTCCCCCTAGTTGGGAGTGGGGTAGGGGAAGTTTGGTAAAACAATTCTAAATTCATCTGAAAAACCAAACTGATAAAAGACCATCAAGGTAGAGGAACTTGTTCTACTGGATATTTGTTTTAAATAACTGTGGCTGTATGATGTGTTTTAAACATATTGAAAATGTGCAGGATTGGCCCTGCAAAAGAGTCTAGAAATAGACCCAAGGAATTTAGCGTATGATTGGATAGAATTTTAAATTAGTGCGAATGGGACAAATGACTCCCTATTTGGGGAAAAAAACCAAAAACCCAAATAGGTGGACTGTATGTCACATCTTACACGTAAATAAATCACGGGGGGGGGCATTTGGGGCAAGAATTTAGTGATAGGGAATAAAATCATAGAGGTACTATGTACTGGGGGAGAAAGGCCTTTGTAATATAAGTCACAAACAGAAATATGAACAATAAACATATTGGATCCCTATCCCCAAATCAGCTTCCAAAGGGCAGAATATTCAACAGAAAAAGTCATAACAAAAATGAACAAGATTATTAACATTATCAGACAGAGACCTTTTAAAAAGGAATAATAAGGAGAAAATGGGCAAAGGCCATATGTGAGCCATCGATAAAAGAAAAATGGCCAGTAACATATAAAAGGGTTTAATTTAATATTTGAAGACACGAGGACTTTTAAAAGTGAGAGACTGCCTGGTTTTGGTTTTGAGATTGGTGAAGTGTTTTTTAGAAATACTGTTATAACCCTGTGCTTGCGAAGTCTCAGGAAAATGTACACCCTCTAGCATCACTAGAGTGAGAGCTGGTATAAACCTCCATTGCTCTGGCAGCTAGTTGGTAAAATGTGTGTATATATGTGTGTATATGTGTGTATGTGTGTATGTATGTGTGTATATGTGTGTATGTGTATATATATGTGTGTATGTGTGTATATATGTGTGTATATGTGTGTATGTGTATATATATGTGTGTATGTGTGTATATATGTGTGTATATGTGTGTATGTGTGTATATATATGTGTGTATATGTGTGTATATATGTGTGTATATATGTGTGTATGTGTGTATATATGTATGTGTGTATATATGTGTATGTGTGTGTATGTGTGTATGTGTATATAGGTGTGTATATATGTATCTATGTGTGTGTATGCGTGTGTATATGTGTGTATGTGTATATATGTGTGTGTATATGTGTATGTGTGTGTATATGTGTATGTGTGTATATATGTGTGTGTATATGTGTATGTGTGTGTATATATGTGTGTATGTGTATATATATGTGTGCATGTGTGTATATATGTATGTGTATATATATATATTTGTGTGTATGTGTGTATATATGTGTATGTGTGTATATATGCATATGTATGTGTGTATATGTATATATGTGCATATGTATGTGCGTATATGTGCATATGTGTGTAAGTGTGTGTATGTGTGTATGTATGTATATATATGTGTATATAAACATATAGTTTTTCTGTGTGTGCATCCTTTGACCCCATAATTATCTCTAGCAGGATTTAAAGATTTTTTTTAAAAATTTTAAATGTTTATTTATTTATTTTGAGAGAGAGAGGGAGAGAGGGAGAGGGAATGAGCAGAGGAGGGGCAGAGAGAAAGAGGGAGAGAGAATTCTAAGCAGGCTCCACACTGTTGGCACAGAGCCCAACGCAGGGCTTGACCCCACGAATGGCAAGATCATGATCTCAGCCAAAATTAGGAGTCGGATGCTTAACCAACCGGGTCACCCAGGCGCCCCTCTCTAGAAGGATTTAAACTAGGGCACAAAGATGGAAAAGGCTGTGGGTCATGCTATTCGTTACCACGGGGAGAAAACTGGAAAACCCCCGCGGATCCATCAATAATTGGTTAGTTACTTTAGTTCTAGAAGAATAAGATGGTAATTAAAAACGAAGATGTAGGGGCATCTGAATGGTTCAGCCAGCTGAGCATCTGACTTCGGGTCAGGTCACAATCTCATGGTTCCGTTGGCGTGGAGCCCGCTTTGGATCCTCTGTCTCTCTCTCTCTCCCTCTCTCTCTGCCCCTCCACTGCTTGTGCTCTCTCTCTCTCTCAAAAATAAACAAACATTTAAAACAATGAAGATTTAAAACTAACACTGAATGACACGGAAGTAGGGTCATGGCATGTGGATGAGGAGGAATGGAAGATACTGGAATGGCGTGTTCTTGGGAGCTCACGGTCCTGTCATGTGCAAGAGTGTGTCTGGGTTCTTAAGGGTACAAAGTGACGCCACTGAAATGTGAGCCTGGGGGGCTTTGGGATTTTTTTAAACTTCTATGTATTTTTTGCATTGTTTGATTTTTTTTTCAACAGTCAGGTATTATTTTTCAAGTCAGAAAACGTAACTGTTTTTCAGACATATATACTCATCTGGATATTTTTTACCACTGATAGTTTTCAGGTGCTACAATAAACAGCATTTCAGACAGCAGGTACAACAGCTACACGTACGCACCAAGCACAGTGTGCTTGTGGGTATGTCCGTGTGCACACACCCACAGATGACAGGGGACCTGGATGCACAGGCACGCGGAGTAAGGAGTGCCCGCACACAGTAGGAACTGAATACTGAATTAGAAGGAGTGAATAAAGGTTGTCCTTATCTCAGAAATTCTAAAGTGGAAGTTCCAAAGCAATTTGCTCAGAGACAGAGTCAATGGAATATGTGCATATTCTGCGGCATTTGTTAAAAGATCAGTCATGTTATTGCAGCTTCCCATCTTGTTCCATCACTGCCCAGGTAGGTGAGAGATAAAATTCATGCTTTCTACACTGTCACAAGTCACAGCTGTCACAAGCCAGTGGTTGCATGGCAAGAAGCCATCTCAAGGCATTCTCCTTCTCGTCTCCTGCTGTATGTACACCTTCCCACCCACGCCCACCCCACCCCCACCATGCACACGTATGCACACACATGCACACGCAGACTGAGAGGTGGGCTGGGACAAAAGGCTGAAATGAGCATGAAATCAGGTAGAGACGAATATCATTTCCTGCACTCAGGCTTAAAAATCATCAACTGAACAAGGATAGGTTGGGGGAGTTGTGGTTTAACAGACTTAATGCACCACCTCGAGAGTTATCTTCCTGAAACACACATCTGATCACGCTGTTTCAAAGCTCAGGCACTTCTGATGGCTTCCCGAGGCCTTGAAATAAAGCCCGAACCCCTGGCACTGTAAGTTCCACCATCTGCCCTGGCTGTGCTCCCCAGCCACACCTCCCTCCGCGTGGGAGACCCTGGAGGCAGCTGGAGTGGTCTGCAATCCGACTCATCAGCTCTGTCACCTTGGGCGAGCCCATTCACTTCAAGGACTCTCAATTTTATTGTCTACAGAACAGGGGTAATGAATGAGGTAATACATTCAAAGTGCCTCACGGGTTGCCTGGACCACAGGAAGGGTCTGATACATGCAAGTGCCCCCCCGCCTCTTCTGTGCACAGAGATACTTACAGGGGAACCAAAGAGCAAGAGGAGTGAAAGGAAGAATGAGACAATAGCGATGGCAGGAGGACTGGGACACCTTCCTGACAGCTGGAGGGGGAGGTGGTGAGTGCCTCCCCCTGGTGGCGTGCGCACAGAGCTCGAGGAGGGACCTCCCGCGTGGGGACCGGAGGAGGCTGATGCAGGCAGTCCTAAGGGTAGCAGGCCCTGAGGAGCCTGCAGACAGCCCAGCAGGGCCGACCTTTCCTTCTGTGCCTGGCCCTGGTTACCAAGTGTCAGGGCCCCGGGCAGAAGGATTCTCCTGACTAAGCACTGGGGTGTCTTGGGTACTAGGATTTTATCTGTTATGAGAGGCATTTCATTTAAAAACCTTTTTGGCATGGGTCTCTTAATGTCGCTGATGGCACAAAAAAACTCGCACCTTGGAAGTCTGAGCTGGATGCTGGATTCTAACCGAGTCGGCAGCAGTAATGAATCAGATGAACTACCATTGATTGAACCCTCATTATGTGCCAGGCCCTCTGTCTTCACGTTTTTTACATGCTCTCATGTGACCTAAATGCCAGCTCACTGGGCTGTTCTCTCACCCCCATTTTACAGCTGAGGAAACGTGGGGAGACCGCCTGACCTGTCCGGTGTCCATGCTGCATGCAGAGCTGGGACTGGAATGAGGGGGCCCTGCTTTCAGGCTGGTGCCTGGACTCCCTTCCCTATGGTACTGGCTGCGAAGAGGGTCATTTTGCTAATCAGCTTCCTCGCCCCCAGGCCGACAGTCACAAGCTAATGGCCCCTTGCCAATTCCCGTTGACAGAAATGGATTCTGTTGTGGCCTGCACTTTTACAAACTGGGAGCGTGAGGGCACGGTGACCTGGGTAAGAGGAGCTGCTTCTCTGGGTTTCTGGGGTCATGACTTGCTGCAGGCTGTCTGAGCAGCAAGATCATCTGCAGCCTGCCTCTTCTCTGTAGCCTGGGACTCCCTCATCTTCTCAGTCACGGGGCTCTGAGAGAGGACAGACACCCTTAGGATTCTAGGTGGGACCCTAACCTGGGCCCGGGCACCAAGGGCTATTGCAATTCCAGCTTCCCTAGCAAGAGACTGAAAAAAGCCCCTGCAATAGCATCTCCTGACGTGCCCCCCCCCCATTAAGCTTATATGCCTCATCGTCTGCCCACAGTTGTCACCTGAGGCTGCAAAGCACACAGAGCCACCCAACTTGCTCTGTGACAGCCTGTGACGAGAGACCTTGGTTCACAACACAGCCCAGGTACCGATGTGGAACAAGGGAGAGGACTGCCTCGTTCTGAGCACCTGCTCAGGGTGTAATGCAGTAATTCAAGCTTCACACCAACGAGGGCCCTGAGCTAAAGCAGACGGAGCGGCTTGCCTGAGGTGACCCAGATCATACCCCGAAGCCCATGCAGCTCCCGAGACAGAACTGTAAGGTGGCGTCTTCCCCTACCCCCTCCTAGACAAGCCGGAGGCGTGGGGCCTCAGGGCCGCACCACACCTAGCTCCACCTCTCACCCACACCTGCCGCCGCGTGGTGCTGTCTAGCCCTCTCCTTCGTGGTGCTTAGATGCTCAGTCTCTCGAATTCTGCAAGCAAGTTGAATTCAGGGCCAGCTTAGACCCTGTTGTACCTCAGCCAATAAAACGGAGGGCTGTGTAGTGTGGGAGAGATCCCCGGGGACCGGAGCCAGAGACTTAAGGCAGTCCCTAATCAACTAACTGGTTTCTGAAGTTGGCAAAGTCACTTAATTTCACTTACGGCTCCCTCGTGTTTGAAGTGGGGGAAGAACGGGGTGTTTGGCAAGAACACTGCTTTCACAGTCCTCGATCTGCATGACCCGGAGCGAATGCCTCAGTTTATAGAACTGCAGCTGGCATTTTACCTCCTAAACAGTCAGGGTAAACTGTAACGGGCTGAAACCCGCCCACAGCAGGCGGTCTCAGGTTTGTGAGACGGGGCGCTGCATATGGAGGCACGGGCCAGTGTGTAGCAAGCTGGGCACCTGCAAAGTGGTACCAAGGACACTAAGAAGGGAGGGAGGCAGACAAGTGGTGAGAAAAGACAAAGACCAAAAGTGACGTGTGACAGAAACCGAATGTGGGCCATGTATGGGATTTAAAGTCTTCCAGTAGCCATACTGAAAAAGTGAAAAGAGACAGATAAAATCAATTTTAGTTCTATTTGATTTAACCAAATACTATCATGTGAACATGTAAGCAGCATGTTGAGATACCTCATGTTCCTCTCTTTTTGAACAAGGTCTTTGAAATTCAATACACTGGCCACATGCGATGACACACGCTCACATAGTGTTGATGGCAATGCTGGGGGCCTGGTTTTGTGCCAAGCTCTGTCTGGGCCCTCTGTACACATCACCTCCTAGCCTTCTCCCCCTCTGGCTTGCAAGGATAGCACCACCACCCCTCCACACAGACGAGGAAACGGAGATTCAGGACAGGCGAAGCACCTATCTGGGGACCCGGGGCCAGGGAGTCACAGCGGGAGTATATGCGCCCTGCTTCGCCTGGCCGCGGGGCTGGCTGGGAACCCTCTGGGGGCTCTGCAACCAGAGGAGATGGGAGAGGCTAATGCAGGGGTGTGGGAGCCACACAGCCCTAGTGGGGTTCCCAGGTGCAGGCAGCCACTTGGTTTAGGAGTGTCTTGGGTGAACCACTTTACACAGGTCAAGGGTACAGATGCCTGGACAGGAGTGGCCGAGGCCTTCCATCTCTGTGGACTCCCGGGCCATGAACCAGTATCTTCCTGCCACATCAGCACCAAGCAAAGGCAGGCGCTCAGCTCTCCCCACCCATGGTTCTTCCCTTTTTTAAATCGCATGTTGCAGCTGGCATTTTACCTCCTAAACAATTCAGCATAATCCATGTTAGAGATTTGCTCTGTCATATAATCACCTTTTCATAATTTTCCCTAATTCCTCAAGATGCATTTCTACTTTGGAACAAATAAATGCAGCTTCACCTCTTGTTTTTGCCGAATGGAAAGTGTCATAAATTTTACATCCATGACTAGCTGCAAGCTTTGTATTACGAACATCCTATTTTTCCCTTTATAGCTTCAAACAGACTTTTGGCCTTTGCTTAAACAGGCATTTAGACTGAGCTGCACATGGTTTTGAGCTGATGTAGCAAGAATCTGTACAGTAACAAAACCTGAATGCGAGACACTTTAGTGACAACTGTTAGCTCCCTGTGCTCTCCCACCACGGCAACCGGCCCAGGCTGCACTCTTGTGCCTTGCCTGTGTGCTGCTGTCCTCATCTCCGGAACATCAGCCTGGGACTTTGAAACTGGTCATCCTGTGAGCCTGGGATTGAGGACTAGTCAGGGTGAGCCTAGGACTTAAGATCTAGTCAATGAGTGGGCCTGGGACTCGAGGACAAGTCATCAGTAAGGGACTGAAGAACTAGTCATTATGCAAACCTGAGACTGAAGGACTAGTCATCCTGTGAGCTAGGGACTCATGGGCTAGTGGGCTAGTCACTGTGTGAGCCCTAGACCCACAGACCCATCAGGGTTTGAGCTGAGGACATGAGGACTAGTTACACGAGCTAGTCAGGATTTGAGCCTGGGACTTGAGGACTAGTTATTGTGTGAGCCCTATAACCACGGGCAAGTCAGGGTTTGAGCCTAGGACTTGAGGACTAGTCACTGTGCAGGTCTGGGATTCAAGGACGAGTCACTGCGAGGCTGGGAAAGGTCAGGTGAGCCTGGGATAGGTCAGGTGAGGCTGTATACCCTGGGAGCATTCCTAGTTCAAGATCACCCAAGCAGTCAAGATGGATACACTATGCGGCCTTAGGGCCAACTCTCTGGAGGAAGGAAGGCTCTCAAAAGCCAGGAGAGGCAGAGAGGAGGAGATGCCGCACCTGAGACAAGTGACTCCTTCTATTTCAGGTCCACACCGCCATCCTGCTTGCCAGAACCCAAGATGTAGGGTGCGAAGTTTGCTGAGGGAACTGGTAGAGTGTCCTGCACGACACAAGGCAGAGCAGGTGACCGGCAGTCATATGTGAGTCCCACAGCTACAAAGCAAGATACATGCTCTTTCCAAAATGCTCCACAAATCCGACTAGGTGCATCTTGAAAACCTGGAACTGTGTGTTGTAAAAACTGCTTTGTCATCTAAGACTGACGTGACCACCTTTTCAGTCCTTTTATTGAAACAATCTCTGTTTCGATCTGTATTTAGACATGCCTACCTGTTTGAGGTAGGAATAATTTACTTGACCCAAGGAGATCGTATGAAAGATAAAGGAGGGACAGCAACATTAGAGCGGCTCCCCAGCTCTGACTCCCAGCAGAGCCTGACGGCACGCATCATGACAGTGACACTGTGCGCGGAGCGGTGCCAGCACTGTCAGGGCTAATGACCCCAGAGGCGACTGCTATTAGCCAATTCACTAATTAGGGGCCTGTTTGTAGAGCTAATGGGAAGGGTAATCATTTGTTAGCTTAAGTAAAACTCCCGGGCATTCCTGACAACTGTCATCATGGAAAAGCCTGGAAGGCAATTCATCTATCCCTGTGAAATGCAAAGAAAGCATCTAGAAAGCCAGAGTCATCTTTGACAACACAAAAGTGAACATACCCTCCTTAAGGAATGTGCTGGTAGGAATTTCCTGCTTTGGCTCCTAATAGATCCTTTTTAGCAGCAAATAAATATGTATATGTACAGACTCAGGCACATTTCCACATTTGCATTCCAGTGGTCTGATTTCTGTGGGTTCACTCCAATTTCCCTCACGCTTTGAGCCTAGGGAACCAGCCACCGCTAATGCCATTGACAGGAGAATAGCTCTGGAATTCCAACACAGAATGTAGCAATCTGGTTAGGTGCTGTGTGAGTGTAGGAGGGAGAGAGTGTGTGTTACCGTGTATGTGAGTGTATGACTGTGTATAAGGTATGTGTGCGTAAGCATGTTCGTGTATGACTGTCACGTGGGTGTGTTTGCATGTGCGCAAGCGAGCATGTGTGCGAGTGCGTGTGTTGGCATGTGCATGAGCAGGCGTGTGCGAGTGTGTGTGTCAGCATGTACACAAGCAGGCGTGTGTGTGCGAGTGCGTGTCTGCGAGTGTGTGTGTCAGCATGTGTGCAAGTGTGTATGTGTGTGAGTGCATGTGTCAGCACGTAGGCGAGTGGGCATGTGTGAGTGCGTGTGTTAGCATGTGAGTGAGTGTGTGAGAGTGCATGTGTCGGCATGTATGTGAGTGAGCGTGAGTTCATGTGTTAGCATGTATGTGAACGAGCATGTGTGCGAGTGCATGTGTTAGCATGTATGTGAATGAGTTTGAGCATGTTTGTGTGTGTGTGGACACGCATGAGTTAACGTGTCAGCATGGATGTGAGCAAGTGTGAGTGTATACGAGTGTGTTAGCATGTGAGTGTGTGGGCACATGAGTGTGTTAGCATGTATGTGAGCAAGTGTTTGAGTACATGAGTGTGTTTCCGTGTATGTATGTGAGTGTGTGTTAGCATGCCTGTGAGTGTGCATGAGTGTGTGTAAGCATGTATGTGTAGGAAGAGGGCGTATTTTGATGCTACAGTCACTTTTACTTGGCTTGTGTGTTACAGATCAATAGAACAGCTAAGTTTTCTAAAAGATGATTTTATTCACTTTTAAAAAGCATGGACTGTGAATAAACAGTATTATGATTCTTGGGGGTATTTTAGGGACAGACTAAACCAGTGTCTAGGATTTAAGGAATTTTTAGCTTACAAATGTAGGGCCCGGAAGAATGGACCTTTCTCAACTGCTATCACAGCGAGGAGAAAATGGACTCAGCCTCCCCAAGCTCCCTGGCGCTTTGCCCTGGTCCTACTGGGCACAGGGCGTAGCCCCCCAAATGCAACCAGAGAGGCCAAGAAGTGACGGCCTACAGCAGGCACACGGAAGGAGGCTGCACCTGGCTGGGGGGTGGGGGGCATAGATTCTGGAGGGGCTGTAGAGGTGGTGGGTTCCCCTACGTCCTGCCACAGATGAGGAACTGAGGCCCAGACAGGGAGGCAGCTCCTCGCGGTCATGGGTGCACCCACTAGACAGCACCGGTGTGAACCCAGCCTCCCGCAGGCATCCCAGCCTAACGTACTGCTTCCTCGCCAGTCACCTGGGTACTGAGCCCATCCCACCCAGACAGCGCTCCTTTCAGAGGTGGTGGAAGGAGACTCTTCAAACAGGGGGGCCCAGGCTCCCCAGAGGGCAGGAGCCCCATAACCGTGGCTGCTGAGTTAGTGCCCAGATGGGCAGCTCGTCGTGGCCAAAGTGGCTCTGTGTGCCTTCCTGTCCCAGGTCTCCAGGTCTGTGCATGCCCACCTGTAGCTGCCTGGTGCCACCTGGCCACAGGGTGCGCGGGCTTCCCTGCAGTGCCAGCGCAGTGGCATGAAGCCCTGTGCCCACCCAAAGAACCCATGCCAGCCTGCAGGCTTCAGAGTGCTGTGCTCCCTCCCTACAGGCTCTCCTGACCCAGGCCTGACCCTGTGGAGGGGTCCGGGCAGGGGGAGGACTCCCGGCTTTGGGAGAAGGGCCCCTGCAGCAATTCAGAAGCGGGGATGGATTTACTGGCATTCCCTGGGACTCTTCTGGAGAAGGGATTAATTTGTTGGCTGTGGTATATTCACTTTGGCATCAGGTCTCAACTGCAGGGCTCATACCAATCGTAGGGGCACTTGTGTAAAATGCAGATTCCGTGGCCCCCTGCAGCATCCCACGGGCTCTGAGGCATATGACGCATGGCCAGCCACAGCCTCCGATGATGGCTCGTCAGCATGACAGACCTGCAGAGCACCGTGTCCCCAGGGCTACGGACGGGCTCTGCAGACAGAAGGGCCCAGCAAAGACCCCCAAGCAGCTCCCTGCTCTGGACCACAGCACGGAGCTCCTTAGAGCCTGTCACCGCCGCCGCCCCGAGCTCTGGGTCACTGTAGGAAAACACCAATGCACCCGGGCTCTGGGCAGGAAGGCTGGGCCCTGAATCCCAGCCCTGCTACTTCCTCACCCAACACCCTCGGGCATGTTAGCCAGGCTGGGCCCATTTCCCCATCACACAAACAGGGCAAGAGTGTCTCCCTGTGCCAGGCAGGTGGCAGTGCTCTAGGAGACCGGAGATTCCCATCCTTGCCGAGGCGATGTCTGTTCTTCCAGTCCCTCCCTCCCAGTGCAGATAAGCCCAGGGTCTGGGAAGCTGATGTTGATCGGATCCTCTTTCTTCTGGTCTTTAGCTTGGAATGAACTGCAGAGAATGGGAGCTCTGAGGGCCCTGGAGGCGGGAATGAGGTTGGGGACAGCAGGGATGCGACCATAAGAAGAGCAGAGAGCATCAGGCAGGTCTACCCGAAATGTTCTAGGGGGACGGATGGACAGAGGGGGCCTTCTGACCAATGTTCACCTGCTCCACAGGCTCATCACCACCACAGGCTCAGGGCAGCGCCAGAGTGGCCATAAGGGCCACTCAAGTGAGGTGCACGTGTCCCTGTGACCTTCTAAAAGAATCCCAACAACGAGTAGACCTCCGTGCACCAGCCTAACTACCCAAGACCAGAGCGGGGCTGACAACAAGACCAGGGGGTCAGCTCTGAAAAACAAAGCCAACTCAGTAAGTGGGCCCTGAGGATTTGGGAGTGGGCCCAAGATGGAAAGGAAAGGCAGGCGCATTTAGAATCTTCACTTCCATATGCAAAACCTCAAACAGGTTTAAGCAAAAAGAGCATTTGCTGCCTCTAGGAAGTGGGAAATCCCAGGGGGACTTCACAGGCAGAGGGCCTTTCCCTGGGAAGGGGCAGATAGGGGCCCCAGTCCAGCAGGGGTGAGGACCAACAGATCCACGTGTTTCCCTGTGCCCTGCTCCATGGAGACCTGCCCCATGCAGCAAGAATGGAGCCCGCTGCCCAGGGCCTCCTGATGACAAGTCTGGGCAGAGGGGACTAACCAGGTGACAGGAGAGGGTACAGTGAGGGCGGCACCAGGTGGGAGGAGGTATGCTATGGGTTGAGTTTTGTCTTGCTCCCAAAGGAGATGGAGCTGTGGAGGACAGCGGGAAAGGAGGGAGCAGGGACGGACAGAGGTTTGCTTCTTCAGTCTTCACAATGGCCCCATGGGCTCTCTGGATGCTCGCCCCTCTTACAGAAGAGAGGACAACGCCTTACAGAGGAGACTACAGGCCAAGCTTCAACCAACAAGTGAGAAGCATGACCAGGATTTAACTCAGGCTTCTCTGCTTCAAAGCCCCCTTTTCTTATTCCCTGCCGCCTCCCAGGAGAGAAGTGTCTCCCAGGAGACAGAACAGATCCTAGCCAAAAAGTACAGAGAGTCTTCTGGGCGGGAAGGTGACTGGCGAGGACCAAGCTCCTCTCCATGCCTGCCCCAAGAGAGCCTGAGGTCTGGGCCACCAGGCTGCCGTGATGACCTTTACAGAATCCTGGAGAATGAGGGGCACTGCAATGCTGGAGAGGAATAGTATTCCATTTCATGGTTTTCAAAACAAGTGTACTCCGTAAAACGGAGGCAAGCCCAGAGAAGATTCTAGAACAGCACAGTAAAGAAGCAGGTCTCAGAGCACGTAGAAAATGGAGAGGTGATCCGTAGGAACAGACAAGGCAGTCCAAAACTTGTCATCCCATACTCTCTCCTCCGGCCTGTAACAGGGATCCTGGCTGGGACACCGGGGCCGGGGTCATACAGTGGCCTGCTAGCCCCGGCCTCTACCCATGTGGCTCAGTCTGGTGGTAAAGGAGGAATAGCGTGGGCTGGATCCCAGGAACTATGTTTAGGAACTGGCTGAGTCCCTGGACCGCCACGGGCAAGGTCAGCTTTGAAGGAGGTCTCTAATGGCACTAAGTCTTGACCCGTGCATAACTTAACATTTTCATCAGCGACTAAGCCAAAGAGAAGACTTAGCAAGTTTATGGAAGACGGAGTTAGACCGGATGATGAATATGTCAGATGGCAGAATTCACCTGTCCTAATAATCAGTGTATAGGCTAGACTGAATCTACTCCAAATTAAGTTTATTCGGGATAAATAGGAGGTCTTGAGCCCAAACCCAGAGCACTTAGTAACTACAGGTGGACAGGAGTTTGCCTGAAGCTTCGTATGCATGGTCAGTGACGTACAGCTAACAGGGCAGTGGACGATCAAGTTAATATGGTGCGGCAGCCCAGCGAGTGTATTATGGGCAGAGCCCAGTTTCCAGACAAGGATGGTGAGGGTGGCACTGTATTCAGGGTCTGACTCTGGCTCCCGGACCTGCTGCTAACAGGGAGCACAGGGAAGTAGGGACAGAGACTGGAAGGCAGGCACGTGCCTTGTTGGGTGTTTTCTGGAATTAGGCATTAGTGCTAGAAGGTAGAGCTGAAGGAGAAGGGAAAGTGGAGGGGGATGTAAAAGTCCTCTTTGAATGTCTGTAGGGCTGGCATGCTCTAGAAAGTCCCAGGGACAGACCCAAGAAGCTCCCCAGACACAGCCCTTCTCTAACCATCAGGCCCACGGCAGACGAACCAGAAGCTTCATAAGGATAGGTGCTGGGACAGGGGCTCATTTCCCGGAGGCAGCAGAGCTCCTGGGCAAGCACCCCAGGAAGGAGCCGCCTGTATCTGGGATTGGATTAGATGACCCTGAGGGTCCATGGATGCCACCAGGCAGATTGACTTGGAACCTCATCTCATCTGTGAGGGGCGGGGGTAGGGAGTGTGACAGAGGGAGTGATGGTTGGAACACTTTAGGGAGGTCCTTGGTGTCATGGCCCAGGGAAGATACCCCCAACTTCCCAGAGAGACTGGATGCTACAGAGAAGGCTTGGAATCATGGGTCTCAGCTCCCTTGGATCTGACTGTACCAGAAACAGAAGGCCATTTTTGTACAATAAAACCAGCGACCAACGGCCACAGGTCAAGTTGGGTCTCTCAGGATCCACTCCAGCCTGGGCCTATAGCATTGGGGTGAGCATGAGTAAAGGCCAGCCGCACCACATACACCATTTCTCTGAAGGTGAATCCTTCAGGGCAGGCCCTCCTGCTGGTGTGGGTGGAGTCGGAGAGCTCTGAAGGGGGGGGGGTGGAGACCCCCCCCCCCCATCAGAGCCTGCATCGCCCCCACCAGACTTTCTTCCTATGGCCCAGAGACTGTCAGGATCTTGAAACCTAACCACCTGAGACACCGGCCTCCACTAAACTTTGAAGTCTGTTAAAATGGGTATGATTTTATAGGGTGCTGCAGCGGAAATAAATCCTCTGGAACATTCCAGGAGACGGTATCCAGCCTCTGCCAGCCTCTACCACAGTGGGTCCTGCTGGCAGTCTCCTCTGTAGCCCAGAGCCCTTATGGCTTGCAGGAGGGGTAGTATGGCTGACAGCGATCAGATCTCAGGGGAATTCTTTACTTCTGCTACCGTGTCACTACTTGACAATTTCCTGACCCAGTGCCAGGGCTCCCTCCTTGGGAGGAATGAGAGCAAGGTGGGTGCCATCCTGCCCAGGCCCATCCTCAAGTGAGACAGAAAGGCCCTGCTTCCGATGAGGCAGCTCCTTCCAAGGCAGAAATGACCACGAAGAAACCCAGGCAAAAGCCTTCTCTTAAGAACGGGAACAGGGAGGCAACAATACTAGGAAAAAGAAATCTAATGACAAGAATACTAAAGCCCTAACCTCTTTACCGACTTAAAAAAAAAACACACACACAACGATTCCTCTACTGTAATAACATTTAATCCCCAGAAGCTAATCTAAATGTAACACTCCGAGGAAAACAAAAGTGGCACAAAGGAAAAGAACCCAGCCGGGCCCTGGGGAACGCGGGCTTTATTCCCAAGGCGAGACTGCTAATAGAGCTGGGAATGAAATGCCATTTTTGTCTTTGTCGAGGGGAGGGGATTAACAAACTGTCGGCTCTAAGTCCAGTTTCCTGAGTCATGGATCTCTGAGCAGTAAGAAAGCACAGAGCAGAGGCCGGCTGCCCTTCCCGTGGGGCTGTGGCTACTGTTCGGAGCCCACCGAGTGGGGCTGGCCAGGGAACTAGGTCTGGGAGCTTCAAACTCAACAGGACCATTGCTGATCCCCCTCCCCTGCCATGGCTCTCGGACAGGCTCCCCTGCCCCTCTCTGCTCTGGTGCTGGGGTAGCTAGGGAGCCCTCCCCTGCCTGCAGCCCTGGAGACGGTGAGCAAACCCCCCGGGTGCCCATGCTCACGCCTGGCCCCGGCCAGGAGCCTCCCTGCCTCCCTGTTCCTCATCCACTCCCTCGGGGCCCAGGCCTCCCTGCCTGGCACTCAGAGTCCCCCAGGGATCAACTGTGCCTGCGCCCATGCCTGGGGATCTGCATGGTCCCTGGCTGTTGCTCGCTGCGGCTCCAGGGTCAGCCAGCCCCTGACCCTCTGTCCAGACGTCCCAGTCGTCTGGGTCACATCACCCCTTTACCCTCCTCACAGTGCTCTGTAGAACCATCTGACTTCACGGCTGACCGCACGGCCATCTCGCTGCCCTGAGCGAGGGGGCCCTCCACAGGCTCTTGGTGGCGCCCTGGCCGTGCCTGCACGGGGCCCTCAGCACGTGTCTGCTGGGTGGTGAGTCATACTGGCTAGTGGCGCTGCAGCACCTTCCTAAGCGGGCTTCCTGCCTCCCACCTCAACACCATTACCGTTTCATCTCCCAGACACTGCCAGTTATCTTTCTGAAACACAAATTCGATCATATCAATTCCCCGCTTAAAAGCTTTTTTATGGCTTGCCACTGCCTGTAGGGTGAATTCCAAATTCTTTTGTAGGCACGGAAGGCCCTTTACATCCGGACCAGCCCGCCCTTCCAGCCGCATCCGAGCATCGTCCCCGCCCCCTTTGTATCTGCTTCTGGCCCTTGGCCAATGCCCTACCTTCCTCTAGCACCCCACAGGGAAGGGACCCCCTCTGGGTGCGCTCACACCGACCCTTGACCGCAGAGCACAAAGATGAGTTCTTCTCTGAAGCCCCACTGCGCTCTGGCAGGATTGACTGCTCGTGGCCTCTGCTCCTGGGTGCTATATGCCTGTACCGCTGTAACTGTTACCATTTGTTACATATCTTTCCACTCACTCAGTATACACTGAGGGCTCAAGTACTGCACCCTGGGGGATACAAAGAGGAATAAACAAGGTTCCTGCCCGCAAAATGTGCGAAGTCTAGTAGAACGCAATGCTTGAACACAGCAGTGTCCAACGATGCTGCCAGGGGCGCCCCAGGAGGTGTCCCAGGGGCCCCCAGGTTCCACGGGGCACATCAGAGACACAGCTAACCAATCCTGAGGTGGGGGGGTGGCAGGCGGGGGGGGGTGTCTGTGCTCTCAGCGGAGGCGAGGACCACATCTCATCTACCACGCATACATCGTAGCCAGTACAAGCCTCAGCAGAAGCCCCAGATCACCACCACCTAATCCTCTCTCTAAAGAGAAGCGATTATAAACATTTTCATAACCGGAGGTTATGGGCAAGTATAACTAAGCCCTCCCGGATTCCCTTCTGTGCATGGTGGCCCACAGAATCAGAGCAGGGGCTACGGAATGAGTCACTAGAAGTGGGGATGGTAGCCCTGTCCTAAGAGGTCGAGAGCAAACCACTAGGAAACTCGCCCTGGGAGAAACCCAGTGGCCGGCTGCCAGCCAGCCAGCCAGGGGAGGTCGACACAGAACGCTGACGCAGAGGAAGTGACCCTTCTGTTGTCTGTGAACAGACAGGGAAGAGGGCTGGCACATACCACATTCTGGGTAGAGAGCAATACTTGCTTTTCCTTAAACATCTCCAGAGGAAGATAAAGGCTGTACGTCTTCCTTCCCTCAATCATTATGTTATAATCAGTTCCTGCAAGTCAGGAAGTCCTTCCCTAGATCTAACTTAAATTTCCAAGCTGTAGTTCAAGGCTCTAGACCTGGTACCAGTCAGTGGCTCCTTCTCAGAGGAATACAGGTGCATCCTCTGGCCAGGCTTCTCCCTCCCTGCCCTTTGCCTTCTCGGCCCCCCTAAGCACGTGGCCTCCAACCTCCGGGGCCTCTGCCCTCTGGGGCCTCTCCAGGCATCTCTGCTGCAGGCCATTCCTCACCGGTGCCCAGTGCTCCAGGGTTTATGTGACACTGAGAATGCACAGCTGATTCCCTAGGTTCCCTTCACTTGATACCATTTCAACTTTGTCCCGGATGGAAACTTGGCTACGCCTGCCAGCAAAAAGCTACGCTGCCTGCTTCAGGAGTCCCCTTTCGTCACCTCCCTACTAACGGGTAGGAAGGCACATCAGCCCAAACCGGGCCAGCAGCACCAGCAGGACCCCAGGCGGCGGCTGTGCCCCCATGAAGGCAGCGGTGGGGGCCTGGAAGGGAACGAGCCCCCTTCCCCGGACCCCTGGCCTTCCAGGAGCGGGGCTTCTGACCCCAGGGTCCCGGCACATTCTGGCTCCACCCAGGATGGTAGCTCATCTACACCTCACCTGTCACAGGTCCCATCAGATTTCTTAACAAGCCACAGCTAAAGGACATTTAAAATCACCAATCTAGTCCAACAGCCTTGGTCTTTGATGGAAGGGAAGTTCAAGGAAAGGGTACCAGGCAAGTTAGCGGCCAGGCCCTGATAAGAAGACAACATACACATATATGCACACACACGCGCACACACGTGCAGGCACTCACACATGTGCATGCACAATCATTCACATACAGGTACACTCACATATATGTGCCCCCCATAAACTCACACATGTACACACACACACACGTGCACACATGCACACACACAAAGGGGCACCCAGGAACCCAGCTCCAAGGCCAGCTCTTGTCTCTGTGTGTGGTCCTATCAGCTGTCAGCTGGGGATCTGGTTCCCAACTGTCCTGGGAACCTCCTTCTTCTTTCACCCAAATCATCATCGATTCTTCTCTTGCGATATCTCTATATTCTTACTGATTTTTAATGACACAAATTGTATGTGTGTGTGCGTGCGTGTGTGTATACAGTCCCCTTTGGCCCTTCTCACAATACCGAACGCCCTTGCACTACCCAGGAGTCACTGCTGTTTTCTGTTTGGAGTGCATCCTCTCAGACTTTCTTCTCAATACCTGCCTCAGCTGCATACCTCTGCAGAGCAGGAGGAGTGGTGGCATGCATGTGTCATGTGTGCACACACTGGAGAACCCGCGTTTTCAGCCACCGAGCCTCCCACATGGTGCCGCTTGTCCCTTAACCTCGCTTGCCCTTCCAGTCACAAAGGTCATGCTTGTCCACCGCCCCATTCACAGGCAGCGAGGCTGCTCCCAGTCTGTCACTTCGGGGACCGGGGCCCACACGCCCCCTGCCCGGGGCTGCCTGTGCACACACACAAGGGTCTCTGTGGGGCACGTCCCCCAAAAGGGAGCTGCAGGGTCCCAGTGGGTGTCTCCCTTGCTTCGCGGTTCCAGACCCACACAGCTGCTGAACGGTCTATGAGCCAAGGGACTGTACCCCTTTGGCTGCTGCACTCCAATCTCTCTCTCACTAAAATGTGAGTTTCTATATAGCAATACCTACTGTTTATTAAGTGCTTATCATGTGCTTAACAAATTGCCTCATGATGCCCTCAAAACGACTTTCAGCAGCCAGGGACACGTGTCTCAAAGCAGTGAAGTCATCAGATGCAGGCCACACACCTGGCAGCATGGCTCGAAATGCACCTACCCGTGTGACCTCAAGCCCTGCCCTAGTCGGGCCCCCCACACCCCCACCCCACCACGGGGCCCTGTGGCACATGGCAGAAGCCTCCACAGAGAAGTGCTGAGACAGCCAACTATTCGATTTAAATCCCAGCCCCGAAGTCTACACCGTGGGCATCAGCTCTTCCTCCCACCCAATACGTGCTTGGTGAGCGTCTATCACAGCTTAGTCCTGGGCTGGGCACTGGAGATATGGAGAAAAGTACAATGCTGGATGGACTTCCGGGTTAGACACACAGACACTGAAGTTGGATTTTGAAAAGCAAGCATCATTTGTAAGGAGAAAAGAGGGGCATTCTAAAAAGAAAATAGGATCTCTAATGATAACTCCACAGATTCTGCCTTCTGAAATCAGGAACCCATCAGTCTCAGACTGGGAAACTCAGTCTTCCGAAGTCACCTGGTCCAAGGGTGGCAATCCGGAAGAGGGGATGCCAGCGGCCAGAGTCCTGAACTCAAGGAGTCTTGAGTGCATGTCCAGGTTCAGGGAGAGACTGCCGGAAGCCTGGTGATGTCTGCCAGGGTCAAGGATGGGGCACAGGCAAGACGCTAACCTTTTCCTCTCCTGGAGAAGCCATTGAGGCTCTCCAGCGGTGGCCCACATGCACTTCCACTTCCGGAAGGCCAGGACATTGGCCTGAGAGAGCAACACCCCTGTTGAGGCATTCTGTCTGCATGCATCGTTTCTCTTGTTACAAAGGAGGCAGAGCTCTGTGTGACATTAGTATGGGAGTAAATGCCTGCAAAGAGCCGGGGGGGTGGGGTGAGGGGGAGGGACACACACACACACACACACACACACTCACCCAGAGGAATTTACAGCACCAGCCCCAGGGGAAGTCACTGAATCAGCTAACCAACAAGCTAATCCTCTTGTCCTGCAACTTCCTGAGAAGGAAGTACCTTGGTAGAGTAGAAAAGAGCTAGACTCATAGGGGCCTGCATTCAAATCCCGCCCTGCCACCACTGGCTGTGTGTCTTTGAGTACTTCCGTGCATGATCCCAGTTCATTGACAAACAGGCACCACCATTTTCCCTGCTTTACTGACTAGCACACTGAGCCCGAGAGGTCAGCTGACTCAGTTTCCAGACCTGCAGTATGGGACAATAATGGCATCTGCTCTAAGAACTTGTGAAGAGGAGACCCTGGGGGCTGTGAAAGTGCCTAGCAGAGTAGCTGAGTGCAGGTTTTTAAAGAAATGTAGTAACTGAATTTTGATCTGTTAAATGAACTATTAGATGGGTTGTGATTCCTTAACCTCTCAAACAGCCACATGCACCAGTTTAAACCACACACGTTGGTAAAGTTCTGAATAGAAAATGTTCCTTTTAAAAAGTTATGTAAGGTAAGAGAAGTGAGAGAGAGACACAGCTTTTGAAATCAGCCTAATGTGAACGTTATCGGGATGAATTTAGATAGAATGCTATCTTATTTGGGGTTGAAATAAATAACTGTTGTTTTAATAGGTAATCGATCTGTCATTAGCTCACTAAATAGAGCACCTGAGGATATACTGGCTCAAGTGAGCCCCACTCCTCCCCCACAGGCTATTTAATAAGCCCTGACTTCCAGGTGAGGGTGAGCCCTCCCACAGCGGCTTAGCCCCAGCAAGTCCCCACGTCCCCGAGTCCACGTTAATCAGACCTCTCCGGATCAAAGTCCTTGCAGCACAATGACTCAGTTTCAGGAAACAGTTAATAACCTTCTTCCTTCAACTCAATTGTTCTGACTGTTTGAGAGGTGGCTCTCTGTGAGGCCAGGGGGCGACTGTACAAGTTTCCTGACAGGGAGCAGTCGAGACAGGCTCTGAACGAATCCCACGGGAAGAGGAGTGAAGGTTGTCATAAAAAATAGATGTGACACAATAAACGCAGGATGTCCCCTGGGGTCTTAATCTCTTCCTTCAGAAAATCTGAGCAGTTCTGCCTGCTGTGCTGTTGTGAGGTAGAGGGGCATGTGCGTGTGTGTGTGCACGCATGTGTGTGTATGTCTATGAGTGCAAACACATTTTAGATATTTACTTCTATCCCGACAACAGCATTCTTCCAAATCAAGAGTCCCTGGACCGTAAATACCGGCCTCACCAACATTCCTCTTTAGGCTTGAGTTTTCCATCGACCCTCTGACAGGCATCTTCTGAGGTGTATGACAGGCTTAGCAGACCTCAGGGAAGTCTGCCAGGCCTGAGGAGAATCAGGAGGGCCACTCGTGCCATTGGTGTCTCGCGCTGCTAATCAGTGTTGGGCTGACTTTGCTTTATTACTCTTTCCTCGAGCTGGCGTGGCCACTAGCAAACGAATCATCCCTCAAAAGTTAAGTCAGGACTTCTGCTCCCATCTACAGTGAAGTGGCTTGGGGAAGAGCTACACTCAACTCTGAGAAAGAAATTTTAAAAGTTGAAATTTTAAAAAATCCATTAAGGGGTGCCTGGGTGGCTCAGTCAGTTGAGCATACAACACTTGATTTTGGCTCAGGTCAGGATACCGGGGCTGTGAAATCGAACCCCGTGTCAGGTTCTACACTGAAAATGGAGCCTGCTTAAGATTCTCACTCTCCCCCACCCCCACCCCACCTCTTTCCCTCTGCCCCTCTCCCCTGCTTGCACACACTCTCCGAAATTAAAAAAAAAAAAAATGTTTAAGGCACCTGAGGAGCAAGACAAAGAAAGCCTCGAGGGCCAAGATTATGAAGGGAAGGGAACTGTAGAGAAGTACGTGCTCATTCTTGGAGCCACTTGTCCCCACCGAGTTTTTGGCAATTCATGGTGCAGGAAGGGAGGCTGAAAGTTGGGCAAACAGCTTCAGCTAAAGTGCAGAGAAGCCAGCTTCTGGCAATCTCATAGGACTGTAGACAGACAACATTTCCTTGGAGTTCAAGGCTGCCAAGGCAGCTAGGCCTTGAGGGACCAGTGAAGGGAGCTAAAATACAGTGAACCAACACTCAGGGATTTTCCTCTTTTAAGGCATTTGTCACATTCTTGAGCTACCACAGTCTTGAGCTACTCAAGGCAAGAGGCTAAGGAGCCAAGTAAAAGCTACTAAAAGGCAAAGTGGAATTTTCAGAAGTCTCACAGAGCTGAGGAAGCAAAAATAGGGGTTTAGAGCTCACCAACAGAGGAGGTGCACTGGAGCCCTGGAAAGCCATGCCCTAGGAAGAAGGGTAAATCAGAAGTAGCCTGAGCTTCACCAAAACTTGCAGCAAGCCTCCAGTCAGCCCAGCGTAGAGCTCTCGGCAGGGACGATACACTCCAGAGCCTCCGTAGTCTCGTCACAATGCCTGGCATTTAATCAAGAATTACCAGGCACACAAATAAATAGGACCAAGAGGTTTTTGTTTTTTTTTAAAAAAGGCTATAGAAACAGACCCTCAGATGACTTCAAAGTAACTACATCTAATAGGTTCAAGAAAACAGATGGGAAAACCCAGAATTTCATCAGAGACTGGGAATCAAAAAAAAAAAAATCGAACTTCTAGACTAGAAAAAATGTAATAATTGAAATTCAGAATTCAATAAATAGGTGTAAGAGAGACCTGACACATTAATAAGATTAGTGAAGTGACAGGTCAACAAGAAAAAACTCAGGTGACAACTTGAAAATTTTTTAAAAAATGATGAAAAACAGAAAAAAAAAAGGCACAGGGACAAGCGAGACACAGTAATACATGTAACTTAAATTCCAGAAAGGAGGAAACATAAAACAGGGCAGAGTTTTATTTGAAGAGACAATGGCTGAGAAATTTCTAAAACAAAAGGACATCAAACCCCAACACAGGAACCCCAAGCAGGAAAAAAGCAAGAAAATTGACTCCTTAGGCACATGATAGTCAAATTGCTAAAAAACTAAAGACAAAGGAAAGCTAAAAATCAGAGGAAATAATTACCAAAAAGGGGTAATAAGAGTATCCATAGCTGACTTCTCCAGGGAAAAACAGGTATCCAATCAGAATGTAAAGATACCTTTAAGGAACTCAAAGAAAGGACTGCCGTATTCTTTAAAACTGAAATATATTTCCAATTAAAAATAGAGAATTTATAATCAGCCAAACTACATGAAAAGAAACACAATAGAAGTTCTTTAGAAGGAACTGGATCTCAGAAAGAAACCATAAATCCATAAATCAGTAACGATACAAAATCTGAACATGACTGCCTAACTTAACCTGACAAACACAGACTACTACACCCATTAGGTGAATATACATTCTATTCAAATGTACACAGAGGGCTTCCCAAAACAGATCATATACATGGTCATAAAGCAAGGTCCAAAAATTTTAGAGGATTTACAGTATGTTCTTTGCCCACAGAATTAAACTGAAACTCGATTATTAAGTAAATAACTAGAGGGGCACCTGGCTGGCTCAGTTGGTAAAGCATGACTCTTGATTTTGGAGTCACGAGTTTGAGCCCAAGCTGGGGGCAGAGACGTAATAAATAAAAGTGTTTTTGGAAAAAAGTAACTAGAAAATTACCAAACATTTGAAAATTAAGCAATACCCTTTGAAATAACCCATGAGTTGAAGAAGAAATTAGAATAAAAATTAGAAAATTTTTGAACTGAATTCTAAGGAAAATGCAATATATCAGAACTTTAGGGTGTAACTAAAGCTGTGTTTATAGAGAAGTTAGTGCCTTAAATGAATATATTAGAAAAGAAAGAAAGCTGAGCTGGTGCTTCACTGCATTTAGGATACAAGTGAAATCTCTAACACGGTTACAAAGTCCTGTGTGGTCTGGCCTCTGCTGACTTCTTAGAGCTTCGTCCTAGTCTGTCTCTTCTCATCATCCATCTCTAGTCACACTGGCCTTTCAATTCCTTGAATATGCCAAATTACTTCCTGCCCCAGGCCCTTTGCACATGCCAAACCTTCTGTCTGAAGTGCTCTTTTTCCCCTTCCTTTCTCTGGCCAAAGCCTGCTCATACTGCAGGAGTCAGTTTAAAAGTCACTTCCTCTGAAAAGACTTCCCAAACGTATGAAGTCTGCGGTAGGGTCCTCAGACACATGCTTTTTAATTCGAACGTTTTCTTTCATGGCTCATTACTAGAATCAATCATTGGGCAATTGCTTTTTGTGCAATTAATTTAACAATATTGTTTGTCATTCCCCAAATGCTCTAAGCTCCTTGCTGACAGAAACCGAAGCTGTCTTGTTTATTGTTTTTATCACCAGTGCCTAGCATGGCACTTGGCAAACAGTAGGCACTCTATACATGTATGTTAAGTGAATAAATGAATACATGGACATCTAATTAGTCACCTAAGTAACCATTCAGTTTACTCCAAGTTGTTCAAAGATGCTCACTGTCTTGGAAGAGAACTATCACTGCTGTCGGCAGTTGGCATTTATTTCTGTGGCATTTACAATGCAATTTACAATCATTTGCTAATCCAAGAAATCTCCCAGTCAAGGATTCCACCCTCTAGCCCAATGTTTATTTAAGTAAAATAATTTCTAACTCTGCACTGCTTCCTGTTTACTCTGTTTGGGAAAAGAAAAAAAAATTTTTAGTAAACTCAATGTATTTGAGTAATCTGTGCCACGCGATGCCAAGCTAGGTGCTGCGAGTGATTCAGAGGACTGCCATTATTAGCAACAGTCACACTGCCGCCACCACCGATTGCTGACATCAGAGGTGTATTTCCTATGTGCTATCTCACGCACAGCATTGGTGGGGGTCTCGTCTCTATTCTGCACGTGACGAAATCATGCCCAAGGTCATGGGACCGGCCAGGAAGAGGCAGGGCAAGGGCGGGGTCCAGGTCTGCTGGACTCTCAGGCCCAAGCAGCCTCTCAGCCCCAACCCCAACACCCATCTCCATTCAGATGGGGCCCTCGAGGGCCAGAGAAGAGCTGAGGCTCCGGAGAGATCTAAGCTTCGCTTGACCACAACCTAGAGCGAGTTACAGGCCAGGGAAGGGATTTATGCCCCTTCTTCAGCCTCACTTCTTCCTCTGTGAACTTCCAACAATAGTAAACAAGAGTTGAAGTTGAAGTGCCTTGTAGGGTGCCTACCATTTAGTATTGTGCTTAGTAAATAGTGATTCTCAGGGGATGTTGTAAACCTTTGAGAAAATCTTTTACATTGTTCAGATTAAGACGATACTCGCAAAGAAGACATGAGGATGAAAAAGGATCTGACAGCCCAGTCAATGCACCAATCCAGGATACCAGGGGCCCAGGAGGCCCCACTCTCAGGATGGTGGGCCACATGGCGGGTGATAGAATGGCGTGGTCCCTGACAGTAAAGCTGTCTGGCTTCCCCCCCAAGCGTCCTCCCTCAGCAGGTTGTTCCAGGATGGAGGGAAGGAGGGGGGGCTCCAGCATCACTGCCCCACAGACAGGCCCAGGGGGTAGGCCCAGGCAAGGGGCTGCGCTGCGGTTTTGCCCATTTCCGCCATCACATTACTGGGATGGCTTTCACTTCACAGCCTCTGGGGTGTGACTGCTTCCCAACCTCTCCCTCTCACTGATCGCGATTCTGAGTACTTCTCTGTCCTGGGATGAGCCAGCCGGGCGCGTGTCTGAGAGGGTGGCTGGAACATTCCATTCCTAGGGGTCTGTGTGGCTCATGGCACTTGCTTACACCCAGAACCCCCTGTGGGATCCCAAAGGGCAGATGCAAGACCTTTCCAGTTTCTACCTGCCTACTGGAAAGTTCTTTCTCTGAGTCCCCTATTACTGCTCTAGGACTTGATATCCCAAGATAACTGTATGCTCTTCCCCAGCGCTACTCTGTGGTCACCTCTGGCCATTATGTCTCCTGACTTCAGATGCCCCATGCCTCCGGCCACTATGTCCCCTGACTTCAGATGCCCCATGCAGCTCCGGCACTATGTCCCCTGACTTCAGATGTCCCATGCAGCTCCAGCAATATGTCCCCTAGCTTTGGGGGCCCCATGCTCTACCCTAGATTTGTACTAAGTCCATCTGTCCCCACTGCCCCTTCCTGGTTCCTTACATACTTTGTGTCAGCAGCTGTATTTATAAGTGCTTGACACCTCCTCGTCACCCAAACCTCCCTCTGATGGTTCCTTCTAGTGGTGCCACACCCCATCCCTCGCCAAGCTGCACCGTTCCTGGTTTGCCTGGGGAACACGCTGATTTAAGCCTGGGAGGGAAAGGCCCTTCCTTGAGGGAGGAGGAGGGAGTCGGCTGGTCCCCAGAGACTACCTTCACACAGAGGACCCGCAGCTCCAGGCCCTGCTCTCCCTTCCCCAGCAGCCCTCCTGTGGCCACCTGTAATGGACACACTGCATGCGCCTCTCACTCCTCAACATTCTGGCTCCAAGGCCTCCTTCACGGAGCAGGAGCATGACAGATGGGGGACAGGACGCTGGTGCTCAGCACTGTGCGGCCTGAGCCAGCCAGCAGTGTCCCTGTGCCCCAGTCCTTCTGGGAATGAAAAGGGAGTCACCCTGAGCATGTCAGCATGCAGGAGGTGCGCAGCTGGGGACCAGGCACATGGAAGCACCCTCAGGGAACAGGCTGGTCTGAAAACCACCTCCACAAATAGGGGGCGGCAGCAATACCCCTTCCCCGACTCCCTCCAGAGCCCGATAGCTAGCCTGGGGCGCAGTCCGCAGTCCTTGGTGTCTGAAATAAGTCTGCCAGTTCACCGCAGCTCCATGCCCACTGCCAGGGAGCCAGGGAGAAGCTGAGTGGTCACCTGGCCAATTACAGATGTCCAGTGGCTGCCTCCCAGCCAGGAGAGTGACCGAGGAGCACACGGCTGTCCACGTTATTATTGAGAT
The DNA here is from genome assembly GCA_028646485.1 of Cryptoprocta ferox. NCBI lineage: Eukaryota > Metazoa > Chordata > Mammalia > Carnivora > Eupleridae > Cryptoprocta > Cryptoprocta ferox. The sequence goes on from CM053574.1 coordinate 54,512,842, forward strand.
GTGAAACCAGGCAGGCAGTGGCTGGTTCCAAGCCCTGTGGTGGTGATGCCTACAAATACAGGCTAAGTTTACAAAAAATAATAAACCAAGTCTTACTTTATGGTGCCCTCCATTTTTGAAGCTGCCTCATGGAACTGCTGTGAAGACTGTTTATACATCTCGGCATTCTACAAAGAGAAAAACAGAACTGATTACCAAAGACTGAAATTTCCCTCTGGCTCCCTCACGGGAGACACAGTGCTAAAAATCGACAGATGCTAATTTCGGGACCAGCATCAAGCAGACTGGTGGTTGATCCACGGCTTGGGTCTGGCTCCCACCATGGCAGGCCAACCACGGCCACAGAACCCTAGAGTAGCAAAGCCCAGAAGGAGCAATGGATCCTCTGGCTTGGGGGTCAGCAAGCCATTGCTGGTGAGCAAACCTGGCCTGCCACCTGATCCAGCAAATAAAGTTTTATCAGAACACAGCCACACTCCTAATTTGTGTGTGAGTCGTCAGTGGCTGTTTCATGGTAGAGCAGCTGAAACAGCGGCCGGAGGGGCTACTGAGCCTAAAATATCCACTATCTTTAAAGAAAAAGTTTACTGAGATTTGTTCTGGTCCAACCCCTTTTCATTGGCAGGCTCTGCTGCCTAGAGGTGAAGTGACTTGCGCACGGCCATACAGCAAGCGGTGGTGCCAGGGCTGGGGCCCCAGCGCCTGATGACCCGCAGGGCGTGGGCTCTGCTGCCCACCATGGCCGCCACGCTCCCTGGCCTGGTGGCGGTCTGCCCAGAGCTGCAGAGTGGTTCCCAAGGTTTTCCCTCCATCCTTCCTGAGGTTGCGTAGGAGGTATGCACACACAGAAGCAGACCGGTGTAGAGACCGGTCCAGGCTTGCGAGACGACAAAGCTGGGCAGGAGCCCCGGGGCCACCACAGCATGACTCCGGGTGAGTCATTCCCACGTCTTTATGTCTCAGAGGCTCGGAACCCAACATGTCCCACTTGTTTCCAGAAGAGGCTGCCGCAAACACGCTCCAGTGTTCCATGTAAGCCCTACCAGCCGCCACGCTCGTGGTAGAGCACCTTGAGGCTCACAGCAAACAGACTTTTTGCAGCAGGCGGTCTTGAGGGTGACACCCCAGGAGGCAGCCCACGACGGGCCAGCGGTCAGACATCCACAGTGAGGGTGAGAAGACAGCACGGACACCATGTGACGCCTGCCTACCGTCTGCAGGCCTGGGCCAGATCTTTCACAGGACCTGCATGCAAGGGCTGGTTATCCCCATTCTACAGATGGGTCAACAGAAGCTTCTGGCTTTGGGTGCCTCCCACAGGCATGGGTCAGTCCTTACCAGAAGCTCGAGAGGCAGGTAAAGGGACCCTGAAGTCACAGAGCCACGCCCCTGCGTGGGACCGTCTGACCCCAAGCCTGGCTCTCCCCACTCCGCCATGCACAGAGATAGCCTGGCCCCGAAGGAACCAGTTGCTCCTTAGACAAAATGGAAAAGACGACAGGTGCTCAGATCAGAGCCATGCAGGGGACGCGCCCTACCACCAAGGCACCCCGTCATCCATCTATAGAGAAGGTAAGCAAGGCAGGGGTGGAAAGCACCTCTCCCAGGAATCTGCAGGGTACTGAAGGCAGAGTTTGGTTGGGAACTGGCTGTCACTCCCATCCTGGTACCTGTCCCTGGGAAGAGCCAAGTGGGACAGACCACAGGCGGGTGTGCGCCTGAGGGAATGCCTGGGGCCCACATCAGGAGGAACCCAGGTACGGGCTGTGCTGGGGTGAGCCCAATGCTGGGCAGTTCACCTCCAGCTGCTAAGGGAGCCTGGGCAGGTGCTCAGCTCTGAACTAAGGAGGTGCCCGTGCCTCTCTCCAGTGGCCCTGAGGCACAGCCAACGGGAAACGTGAATGCTCCCAGCACACGACAGGCACGGCACACACACAGAGCGGCTGTGCTGCCCCACCTCCCAGCCGGCGGGTCTGTGCTAACTCCGAGCTGCCCCATGTTTTCTCTCTGGAGCTCTGATGCTCCAGCCAAGAGATTATGATTTTGCCTCAACGGGTCTGACGTTCGGCCGCCATGGGCTGTCCTGGGTGTGGGGGTAAGGACACGAACAGGAATCATCTCAAAGCCTCGTGTCCCGCTCCACGCAGATGCTCTTCTGTGGCGCCCTTGATGGGGATCATTTATAGTCAACGTGAACCTTCCATTCACGGGCCTCACAGAAGACCACATGGCCCGCAGGTCCACATTTTAATCTTCGCTTCGGGGCACATGCTGTGTTCTTTGGGTTAGTCACTTACTTCCAGTGGTAAGACAGGGCTCCCACTCCGTCAAAGGGTGGCCGGGACCGTGCTGGGCGGTGCCGGGCTCACAGTGCCCACCCTGTCCACTGTGGCCACCGTCATAGCGCCACTGAACTTTCTGAGGCCACACAGGCCTTACGAAGCTCTCCTTTCACCCTGGCTGGTTCTCTTTGCCACAAGACAGTCTCCCGGCTCAGGCATTTTCCTCCTTGGAGACGTGTCAGGCCGCTGTCTCCTAGGCCCGGGGCCTGCCAGCGGCCCCTTCCAAGGGAGTCCCCACAGCCCAGATGGGCTGACAGGAGCCTAGTGCCCCTCTGCGGGCATCTCGTGCACACGGCCCGGCCAGGGTGAGCTCAGCAAGCAGCAAGTGGTCTGCGAGCGCAGGCGGAACGTGTGGTCAGCGAGATTTGTCACAGGATGTGCCCGCAGGCCAGAAGCGGTGGTGATTACCCCGCTGCAGCTTCCTGTATTGTCGCCCAGCATGACTCAGAGGAACTCCCTTCCCATGGCACCCGCCCTCCCTGCCATCTCTGCCATGTCACCCGCCTGAGCAGGCGCTGGGGCCACGCACCGCTGGGCCTTCCCTTGCGCCGTTCACCTGACTCCTCTGGAAGGCTGTGCCTGCTGCTGGCATCCACCAGGCCTCCTGAGGCTGCTGCAGTGCACCCTGCAGACAACTGGACCCTCTCGGTGTTGAGGGGCTTCTCGGAGGACGGGGCCACCCGAGCACACATGCCAAGTGCCAGAGGCTTCCAAGACAAGCTCGCCAGCTCCCGGCCTCATGGAGCACCCCTACAGTGCCACGTCACAATTACAGCGGGTCGCTCAGCCAGCTGTCCCAGGTGCTGTGGGGGCACTAGAAACGACAGTCTGGAGGAGACCATCTGCCTGGCTTTTGGGAGCTGGCACCTGAATCAAGGCCTACAAAACTCTTTTTATATTAAATAGCATTTTTGAAAAAGGCAAAAGCACAAAGGGCAGGGGGTAGGAGGGCAGCAACCAGCAAGCCACTTGGCCAGCATGGCCCCAGCACTCCCTCTCATGCACAGTGTCCCAGAGCCGGTTTGCCCGTGCACGCCTGCAGCCCCGCTCCTCACTTCACCCGCTGAATGCACCCCATGGCAGGTCCCACTATCATGGCGTGGTCACCTCTGCGCGTGAGTGAGCACATCAAACTCTTGGGTCAGAGGGTACATCCACTTCTACCACACTGAGTCTTACACAATGAACAGAAATGGGCCAATGATGAGAGGGGGTCGTGTAAACAAGGGAGAGGGTGGGGCACCACATGGTGGATGCTCTAGCTGGACCAGGGGCAGCCAGGGACCTGGGCATCTGGGGATGGGGATGCATCTCCACTGCAGGCTGGGAGCCTGGACCTCAGCCTACGGGCTTTACTTTTACATGAGGGAGTGGCAGGGGAGGTGGGTGTTTTGGAGAGAACATTCTGGAGCCTGTGTGGACAATGGAGTGCGGTACAAGCAGGGAGCCTGGAGTCGCCTGCAGCAGGATCCCACAGGGCCTGGGCAGCCACAGCGCTGTGCCCGCGAGGAGTGCTGTCACCATAAGTGGTAGGGAGAGGCCCAAGTACACTGACTGATTCCCCACATGTCAATGAGCACCCAGGGACCATGAGCCATTATTTCTGGATGACTTTTCCTCCGTGTTAGACTCTTCAGATTCCCAATTCTGGAGTCTTTTCCTCCGCCTGAGAAACAGCTGCCCCTCCTCCTCCTCCTACAGCTGCTCCGTACGCACATCTGAAACCAGAAGACCTGATCTCCATTAATTAAATCTGCCATTAAAAATTAAATAACGTGAGTAAGAAGGTGTGAGTGTTATCTCTATGGGTTTCAAAAGTCACAGTGTTTCTTCAATTACTTCCCAGGCAGTTTTCATATTTCATACTGTCTGATTTCTCCAAGGGCCTGGGTTTGCGAGATCAAAAGAGAGTGTGATGGCGAGGGGAGGCACAGCAAGAGGGCTCAGAAGGGGATGATGAGGAAACACGGTGTGGGCCACAGAGGCAGTCCTGCTGCCCTGCTGCGGGGCCATAAGGGGCCAGAGCAGGGCAGGGTGTGGCGGGCAAACCCACCAGCAGTGGAGCAAGGGGTAGCTGTCCTGGAACAGAAGACAACAGAGGTCAATGTGATGCTCGGCAGGGGAGTAGCTCCTGGGCTTGAAAACCCGCAGGGACCATGCAGACATGCCTACTGTGTGCATGGGCCTCTGTGCGGCGTCAGGGGAGAGCATCCATGAGGCATTTCTGTTGGACGGGAAAGACTGACTAAAGGCCTAAGGATCATCCTTGCTGGGGCAGCAAGGATGGGTGCGGGCCCTGGAGTCAGAGCGAAGCCCCTGCAGGGGTTCAGCATGGGCCAGCATCCAGCCCTCCGGCCTGCCCCCTCCACCTCCCATCTGTAACATGAGAATAGTGACAGGGCCTCCTTCATGTCGCGGTGTGGGAACTGGTACAGATGCCAATGAGATAATGTCTATAAAATGCTTAGAACAGTGCCTGGCACAGACTGAATGCTCAATAAATATTTTGAGAACTTAACAGCCAAATGTGTATTAACCAACAAAGACAGTTGGACGAGAGATCTGGAAACAGTGAAGAGTGAGGATGTGACGTCCACAAAGGGAGGGGTTTTCACCTGTTTTGCTTGCTGATCTATCCCCAGGTCTCTAACAATGCCTGGCACATAGTAAGCCCTCAATAAAAATTTGGTGCATAAATAGAAGTAGAGGTCGGTACCACTGGAGAAGATGTGAAAACACAAGCGGGATGTGGTCGTTTGTTTAGTGGATTGAGAAAGTCTGCTGAGCTGGGGCTCTGTGCCATGGGCCCTGAGGGCACCAAGGAGAGCACCATACAATCCAATGGGGACATGTCACCCATTAGATTCACCAGGAGCCCTCAGACCAGGCCAGATAGGCTGGCCCCTTCCTGCTCAGAGCAGTGCTTCAAGGTAGGAAGGTCCACCCTTCTGCCACATGAGGACACGAGGCTCAGAGAGGCAAACGATCCCTCACTGGGGGCCAGAACGTCAAGGGAAGGAGACAGGACCCGAAAATGGGTCTATCAGCCTCCCACTTAGTGCCACGTCCTTCCCTCTGTGCCGAGCTGCCTGCCGGGAAGAAATTTAACAAGCCAAAGGCCATGCAGACAGGATTCAAAGCCAATGTGTGGCTACACGTAGAACAATGAGAAGCCTCGGGTCCTGGCTGCCCAGGGCAGGGGAAGATGGCCAGCAAAATTAATGCAGGCTGTGGAAGGGCCCAGAGGTGAGGGCTCAGAACAATCCCAGATGCTGGCAGACTCAGTGAGGACAGGAGAGCCCCATCCCGAGGTGCTGCCAATGTAGTGGAGGGCCGGTCACCTGGAACATGCGAAAATCGCCCACCTGACTGCCAACCTTCTCGAAGCTCAAGGAATGCTACAGTTTAAGGGGAGTGAAAAAACTTAACGTATTCAGGATTTGAAGAATCTCTGACTTGAAAAGAATAAAAAACACAATGACAGAATGCATGTGAATCTTCTGTAAAGAGTCTAAAGAGTCAACACAAAAATTTCTGAATCTCAGGACATGTGATCAGCAACACAGTTGGTAAAGGAATGAAAATTCAGTTTTGTTAAATGGCTGAACAGCTGATTCTGGGCTATTTATGAAGCCACACGACTACATTTTTGTCCCCTTCCCTCCTCCTGGGTACACGTGGAGAAAGGACCCTCTCTCCAGACTTGCTCTGGCATGTACCCTGGATGAGGAGCACAGACAACAGTCTTTCCCTCTGTTGCCTGCACTCAGCAACGTCCGCCTGGGATCCTTCAATGCTCGAGCTCCTTCCTCCATGGTCTCTTCACTCTCAGGCCCACCATCCGAATTGTCACAGCCATCTATGGTCAGGCCACACTCTAGGCCTCCCACCCCCCAGGATGGCCCAAACTGGGATACTCCTGCACCCCCCCAGACAACCTTACCTGGGACCCCCACCCCCATATCCCAGGACAGCCCCACCTGGGATCCCCACCCCCCATATCCCAGGAGAGCCCCACCTGGGACCCCTGCCCCCCATATCCCAGGACAGCCACAGCTGGGATCCCCACCCCACCCCCATATCCCAGGAGAGCCCCACCTGGGACCCCCATCCCTCATACCCCAGGACAACCCTATCTGGGACCCCCACCCCCCATATCCCAGGACAGTCCCACCTGGGACCCCCACCCCCCCATACCCCAGGAGAGCCACAAACATAGAGCTGCAACCTCCGCTGAGCCTTCCACGCAACTCGTAATTCTCCGTCACAGCTACCCCGACCTTATCTCACATTGCTGACTGAATTCCTTACCTTGAATTCCTACTACAGGCATGTGACTGTGTCTCCACTTCAGAGCCCTGCAAAGCTGCTGCTGGGCACCAACAGGCACATCTCCCTAGTACCAAGCATGCCTCTGGCCATGCCCATGACCCTTCACCCCTAGAGTAGAGCCCACCATCCCGCCAGGCTCCTGGGCTCCAGGGTCCACGGTGGCATGAGAAGACGGGTCCCTCTCCCTGCGCCTGTTACCTCCTGGTCCCATGGGGAGAATGCAGATCCATCTTTCGGGGTGCAGTGAACCATGGCTACAAGGTCACCCACCGTGTCAGGGCTCATCTGTGCCCTCTATTCATTCCACCAGTATTTACTGTGTACCTACTATTCACCAGGCCTGCTGTGCAATCAGAGGGCACAGCAACAAACAAGACATGGAAGCCTTGTCTTCACGGAGCTAACAATCTGGAAACGGAAAAACAAAAAAACAACTCAGAGTGCCATAAAGGGACACAGCAGGTTAAGGGGATGAGGAGCAACAAGATGGGGGTGGGGGGCTACTCCAAGATGGGGGAGGGGCTACTTCAAAGTGGTTGACCCGGGTCTCTCTGCCCCAGTGGCTTGGGTAGATGTGAACAGGGCAATAAGACTCCAGGGAAGGACCTAAGATGGAAACACTCTTCAAAGGTTCTTGGGAAAGCGAGGGGAGCGTGGCTGGAAGGTGTTCAAGATGAGAACAGATGCAGGGAAAAGACAGGAGGGCTGGCAGGAAGCCACTGGAGGGTTCGACCAGGGGCTGATACGATCTGATTTCCACTCTGGAAGGATCACCGGCTGCTGTGTCACAAAGAGGCTACTGGGAAGAGAAAGTGGAAGTGGTCAGGCCACTTGGAGGCCCCTGCAGGACCCAAGTGAGCAGGGGGTCATTTCCCGAGGGTGTGACAAACGCAACCCCACATCAGTGCTGGAGAATCAGCCTTGCCCCTCAGTGTCGGCCCCATGGAGCCGGGAGCCTTCAGGAGACAACCTGTGGAGGGGTCAAGCAGGCTGTGGGGACAGGAGTAAGGGGCTCAGGACAGTAGCTGGGGTCTAAGCCACGAGTCCCGTAGCTTTGCCGCAGAACCCATTCATAAGTCTTAGCCGGGTACTGGGATTCCCCTCAGCCCCGGCTTCCATCAGCGATACAACCCCAAGTCTCATCTCCTCTTTCCTTCTGTCCGGCAGTCTGCTTCCTGAACTCTCCTCCTCTTCAAACCTCCTCTCGCATTCTCTCATTCCATCCGCCTCCCGCATCTCCTGCACTGTGCCTGGAATGGGGACCTGCCAAGGATCACTGCGTCTTTCCTCCTAGGGTCCCCAGAACGAGCTGGCAACCAGATGTAGGTGCCTCTGCCTCCTCATGCCTCTCAAGGACCTTCCTTCCCCCTACTGTCACTGCTTTCATGTGCCCATTATTATCTGAGGAGGGCACACTGCATTAGTACACCACACCGGCTCCCTGCTACTCCTGTCCCCTTCCAGTTTACCCTCCACGCTGCCATGGGAACAGTCCTTAAATACACCTCTCCGCTTCAAACTTCCCACTGTCTGCAGAGGGGCCTCCGACTCTCCCTCCCTAATGAATGACTTTGGCACAGCCCCCAGCGGGCTCTGGCTTTCGCCTACAATGAGTCCCCATCTTCCAAGCCTCCATCGTGTTCTCTGTATTGTTGCTTCTGCCAGTTCTTCCCTGCCCACCTGAGAAACTCTGATTTGGTCCCTGAGACCCAACGACGTCCCCTCTGCTGGGCGATGTCATTCCTCTCCCACCTCCCGGGCAACACTTATGTTTCCCTTCTCAGTGCTCTGTACCACACGCTGTGGCAGCCTTTCCCACAGTGCACTGCAGTCCTCTGCTAACACGCCTGTTTCCCCAACTTGGATTGGGACCCATGGAAGCCTGGGGTCAGCTTTGTGACTTTACTGATCCACCCTTCAAGAATGTACAAGGGTCTTGTTATTCAACCTGCTCTGGGCCTTGCGCCTCCAAACTCTGTCTTCCCGATCCCCTCTGGCCTGAGGCGGCCAACGACTCTCTCCATGGTGGGCATCTAGGCAGGCGGCAGCAACAGTCCTGAAGCCACACCCTGTCCTGTCGCTCCCCACTGTGCCCCTCCCCTCTGCTGCCAGGGACATCCATCCTGCCCTTCCAGGCACCCCTCATTCCCTGGACATCTCCATGGCCTCTCACCTGACACACAGGGCTGGCTGCTATCTGAACCTTGCAAAGGCGTGAACTGCTAATTAGAGTGTTGTGACAGGGGCTGTAGGTGAGACCCTCCTGAAAGGATTTGCATTTGTGAAAAGTCAGAGGGAAAAGATCCCTGTCACTTTCTGCTCTGCCATAAGGAAGAGTCTAAGGCTCAGAGCTGGCTTTCGGGACTATGCCTCGTCCCCTCTGTGTGCTGAGCTAAGCCTCCTGGCATTTCAGTTGCTTCTGGGATACGTGTGCGTGCATTGCTGTGAGTGTGACCAGGGGTGGGATTTACCACGCTCTCCTTACAAGGGGGCGAAGAAACAGAGCCTTGGGCACCTACATACATATATGTATACACACACACACACACACACACACACACACACACACACAGTGTAAAGCACTAAATAAATGTAAAGCTGCATTAATTAGCAATAACTACACAGGTTTTTTAGAATTTTCATTTACACTGAATATGAAACATTAGCCACCAGACCTCTGGATGAGTGCTGATCTTGACCTAAGAACTTTTCTCTATTTAAAAAAAATTGTTTTCAAAGTCTAGAGCTGCAGTACCCTATTAGTTTCAGATATACAACACAGTGACTCGACATTTATATATATTATGAGATGCTCATTGTGATCATTCCAGTCACCATCTGCCACCCACAAAGTTGTTACAATATTACTGACTACACTCGATATGCTGTACTTTACATCCTCATGACTTATTTTATAACTGGAAGTTTGTACTTTGTAATGTCCTCCTCTTTCCTCTGACATCTATCTGTTTTCTATATTGATAGGTCCTCTTCTCCAAGAGCTAATTTTCTTTAGGTGGAGCCGAGATGTGTCTGGGTGGGAAGACCTACCCCTTTGGAGTCCTGGGTAATTTACTGGGTGACCCAGGCTGGAAAGGACAAAGGCAGCATGCCGCACGGGACACACACACACAAAGTGCTATAGCCTAGGGTTCCCTAGAAGGGCCACAACCCCACGGGACACACACCAGGAGCCGTGGCCCAGGATTCCCTAGAAGGGCCATGGCCCCAGGGGACACACACACCAGGTGACCTAGGGTTCCCTCAGCTCTGTCCTCATCTTCCCTGGCCTGAGGCAGCCAATGACTCTCTCCCTGGAGGGCCTCCAGGCCTGAGCCCAGCCTCCTGGGATCCGCTCTGACCACAGCTGCAGCAACGGTCCCGCAGCCACACCCTGTCGTGTCAAGGGCCACAGCCCCACAGGAATCTGTCACGACTGTGCAGGGCTGACTGTACTGCACGGCTCCCCACAGTCAAGCTGAGTGACCTGCGATAGGAAGGGCCAGTCAGAGGTGTGGGGTCAGCTCCTGTCTGAGAGTCTGCAGGGAAGACTCTGCGTTAGTGTGGAAGGGACCAGGAAAACTGAATTCAGAGGAGTGGGATCATTCAAGAAAAAAAAAGTATGAGAAACAGTTAAAGGCAAAAAGATTAAGACTCCGTTTAAAGTCAAATGTGAGGGGTGCCTGGGCGTCTCAGTCGGTTAAGGGTCTGACTTCGGCTCAGGTCGTGATCTCACCATTCCCGAGTTCGAACCCCGCCTCCGGCTCTGTGCTGACAGCTAGGAGCCTGGAGCCTGCTTCAGATTCTGTGTCTCCCTCTCTGTCTCTTCCCCTTCCCTGCTCATGTTCTGTCTCTCTTGTGAAAATGAATAAACATTTAAAAAAAAAAAAAAAGGAAAGTCGTATGTGAAAAAGATGTTTTTAAAATTCCTACGGTATGCAGAGGGTTAAGTGTCTACCCAGACCCAGGGCCTGTGTGGGAAGCTCTGGACCCAGACTGAGGCCAGGCAGTAGATATTGAAGGAGAAAGGGAAGCAAAGAGCTTTAAATGGCTGCTAAATACAGAATGGCATTTAACCTAGATGGACAGAAGCCACGTGAGGGTGGACAAGGAGGGGATTCAGCCGTGTGCTTGCGGTAAACAGGACTGACAAGGTAATCTACCGCCGTAATCACTCCGCTGGCGGGATGTGGAGTGAGGCAGGGCCGTCCAGCCGGCTGTGGGGCTGCCGGCAGCTGGTTTTTACATGCGCAGAAACAAATCTGGCTAGACGGATGTCTGAAGAGTTTGAAAACAAAATGCAGAGCGCAAGAGAAAATAAAAGGAATGAAAAAAAAAAAATGAACACCTCAGGCCCGGCTCCAGACCTGCTCCCAGGTGATCTGTGTGCCTGTGAAGTTTGAGAGGCACAGGTGTGCAGGAGGTGGGCCTCCTGTGGGCTCTGTTTCAATAGCATTATGTTAATTTTTTTAACATTTGTTTTTGAAAGAGACATAGAATGCGAGTGGGGGAGGGGCAGAAAGCGAGGGAGGCACAGAATCGGAAGCAGCTCCAGGCTCCGAGCTGTTAGGACAGGGCCGGACGTGGGGCTCGAACCCACAAGTGGTGAGATCATGACCTGAGCAGAAGTCGGACGCTTAACCGACTGAGCCACCCAGGCGCCCCTATGTTAATTTTTTTTTAAAAAGTGAATGCCCTTGGTTGGGTCCTGCCCTCCTCGGTGCAGCATGGTCCTTATATGTCTCTATGGTTTGGTACCCACAGCTCCGTACACCCGAATTCTCATTGGGCTTTGAAGGCAGCCACACAGGGCCCGTGGCTTGGTGTTTACACCCCAGGCCAGCCATCCTCAACCCCAGCAGCGCGTCACAATCGCCGCAGCACCTTTCCAAGCATAAGGCCTGGGCCCACGTCCAGAGTGTCTGATGACTGGTCCCAGGTGGCACCTAGGCATCAGCTCTTCAAAGAAGCTCTCTCAAGGGAGTCTCATGTGCAGCTAAGGTTGGCAATCACTGTCCCAAGGTCAAGGGAACACTTGAGCTGAAAACATGCGACTCAACCCTGGCTTTGCCACCCCCATCCCCGTGCCTTCAGCCCTGTTGCTTAACCTCTCTGCCCCTTGGTTTCCTCAACTCCCAAATGAAGACTAACTGCTTGGTAGGTTGGCGCGTCCTTCAAAGGAACGCCGTGAGGATTAAGGGGACAGTGCAGGAGGAGGACTTGGTGCAATTCCAGGAGGGGCCGTAAATACACAGTAAATGCCCGTGCTGACAGAAGAAACTGACCCTCTAGTTACTATGCCATGGAGCCTTCTCTTACCGGCACCTGATCCCTGTGCACATGGCATGTTTCAAACGTTTCCCAACCTTTCAAACGTTTCCCAACATGGCATGTTTCAAACGTTTCCCAACAGTGGACACTGTTTGGAAAGGGCCTCGGCTGATCGGTGCTGCGAAATGGAACAGAAGTCCAAGATGGGTCTGACTAGGAAGACAACAGCCTGTTCTCTCAGGCGGATGTGACACCTGCACGAACACAGTCTTAACTTACATCAGCTTTCAGGAGGATTCCATTCACGTCAGTTCTTGTTGGTGGCCTCTCTGGTATTCACTCCTTTTTTCTGTCTCCCAAGCTCCCAATTTCCCTTGAGGACCACAGCCTCAGATACGGGGGTGACAGGGTGTGACCAAGGTCAGGCCAACCAATGCATGCCAGTGGCCCGGCCGCAGGGCTGGGGAGTGACCTAAGCTGGTCCCGTCAGAACGAGTGTAACTTGCGGTGAGGCTGGGAATTCTGAGACGCGGCTCGGGATGGTCCAAGGAGGTAGGACACAAGGGAGCCGGGGAGAAATGGGCAGAGTTTGTGGCCGCTGCACCACCCTGGGTCTCTTGTTTCCTTATGGAATGAACTAGTTACAGTCTGTCTGGCTTTTTGTTTCTGGAAGCTGAACGTATGCATACATCGCGACCACTCTGCCAGTGCTAAGCTACATCAGCACCTACTCTGAGCCAAGTGCTGGGCTGGGGAACTTACAAACAACATCTCATCTGCCGAGGTCACAGAGGTGCTAAGCACAAAGCCCAGGGAATTAGAATCAGATCGTCCTAACCACACATCACACTGAGCTTACTGTCAACAAAACTCCCGGCTCTTTCCCATACGTGTCTCTACAAATACTTGTGCAGTAAGTTTTCTGGAGCCCACCATTCGTTCTGGCCAAATTTCAATGTAAAAATTGACCAGTCAACTTAGTGAATGCGATTTGGTGAGATCTTCAGAGACTGATTTATCACCGTGTCGGTAAGGACACTGTTGGCTGAAGATAGTGGAAAATTAGACTCAGACTGGTGTGGACGCTAATGGGAACTGCTGGTCACGTTAACTGCGGTCCAGTGGTGCTTTAGGTAAAAATTAAGTGGCCGAACAAGGTCACCAAAAACTGGGTTACTTCCACCTCCCCATTCTGCCATCTTTACATTGGTTTCATCCTAAGCCCGGTTCTCCTCATGGCTGCAAGGTGGCTGCCAGCAGCTTCCAGCGGCCCTACTCCCCCTTACTGACACAGAGCAGGAAATTAGAACAGGTAGTATGCGACACAAGGGCACTCTCACTAACAAGGAAAGTGAAGGGAAGAAGCAAGAAAGACACCGTGCTCTCTGAAGCCCACAGAATCCTCTTTCTTCAAGGTTCCCAACCTTCTGTCTTTTGGGCCTAGACCGAATTGTGCATCTGAACCAACCTCGAATGCCAGGGCAGTGAGATGTGAAGATCAACTTAAGCCAATCAGGAAATACGTCAGACTTGACACAGGGCTCCCCTCACTCAGAAACACACAGGCTGTATTGGCAGGAAAGGAAGGCGTCCAAATGGAAATCCAGACACGGCCACCAAAGGGAAGGAAAAGTAGATCTGGGGCAACCCCAAAGAGCAAATGTTTTTGATTGTCATTCAACACATTCACTATTCATCGAGCTTTGGGTAATTTGCAAATCTGATGAGTAGGCATTCTATGTCTTTAAATCACTGATAAAAATGTTGACGGAGATGGGGATGAGGAGAGCTCTCAGGGCTGATGTTGATCTATTTGGTATCATCTTTCCAATATGGTAATTTAACCTGTCACGAAGCAGCCTGATCATCTTAACATGTAGTCACCAGACCCAAAATAACATCATCACCCTTCCTGGGCACTGCCCGGAAGTACAGTTACAGAAAATCCAAGCCACTTCCATAATCTGATATTTCAGATACCCCTAAAGGAAACGGTGTCAGCCTGAGTGCTGATGATGCTCGAATCCCTGTCTGCACATCTAGCCGCCCGCTGATCCCAAATGCCCTGCAGGTCCTCAACATGTACACGCACAAATGCGATACTTCCTGTTGTTCTGACATCCTTTATTGAGGGGAAATTCACATAATAGAAAATTAACTCTTTGATTTTTTTTTTCTTTTCAGTTTACTTATTTATTTTGAGAGAGACAGAGAGAGTGTGAGCCAGGGAGGAGCAGAGAAAGAGAGACTCTCAAGCAGGCTCCATGCTCAAAACAAAGCCCGATATGGGGCTTGATCTCGAGAACCGTGAGATCGTGACCTGCACTGAAATCACGAGTGAGACGCTTAACAGACCGAGCCACTCAGGCGCCCTGAAATTAACTATTTTTAAGTGATGATTTCAGTGGCATTCAATATAATCACAATATTGCATAACCATCATCTCGAGAGACACGCATATACATATACTTGAGTCCCTGTTTTCAGTGCTTTGGGGTATATTCCTAGGAGTAGAACTGGATCATACAGCAATTCTGTGTTTAAATATTTGAGGAATTGCCAACTTGTTTTCCACAGTGGCTGAACTGATTTGCATTTCTGCCAACAATGCACAAAGGTTCCAATTTCTCCACGTCATCATACTTATTATCCTCTTTAAAAAAAGAAAAATTAGAGCCATCCTAGTGGGTGTGAGGTGGTATCTCATTGCCTCGATTTGCATCTCCCGAATGGCTAATGGCACTGAACATCTTTTCAGGTGCCTGTTGGCCATCTGTGACTTCTGTGCCTGTATTTAATTGCGTTGCTTGTCTTTCTGTTGTTGAGTTGTAAGAGTTTCCCCGATTTCCTTGTAACTCAGTTATACCAGTGAGAACTTTCAGAATACCACCTCCTCACTCCCTCACACCCGGAGGGTCACCAATGTCTGTTGTCCTACCTTGGAAATAACAGCAGATGCCTCCTTTCTTCTCTGCATCCTTCCCACATGCCTTATTTCGGGTCCTCCATGTCTCTTCCTATGGCAATCATAATAGCCTTCTATCCTTTCTCCTCACTCTGAGTCCCTCCCACTTTCCTACTTAATTCTATTGCACCAATTTCATCTTGTTACTCCTTTGCCAACAACGCTTCCCAGCTCTCAGCGCCCTCTGGGACAGAATCTGAGCATCCCACTGTGCTGACAAGGCCCTCGGCAGCCTCCCCACGAGTCTCTCCAGTCTTGTCTGCAGCCACTCGGCTCCATGGAACATCCACAAAACTCAGCGTCACTCCCACAGCTGCGTGGTCGGCCAGAGTGCCCCCCACCCTGAACAACAGTCCCTCTCTTCTCTGGAGCTTTCCCTAACTCTCCCTATCAGATCTGATCCCAAATCCATGGGGACGATGTCTGGACTCCTCCAGTCCCTGAGAGCTGATGCTCTGCGGGTGCCCCAATGGCATTCCTTTCATCACGTCCTATAAGGCTGCATACGGTGCCATACACCCTGACTGCCTTCCTGGAGACGCTGCCCCCGGGGAGGCCCTCTGGATGGCTGCCAACTGGCCTGAGGGCGGGCCTGACCTGGGAGTGGAATGTAGCCTGGACCACTCAGAGAAGGCGGGCTATTGGACTGCACGAGGAGAATGGACAGAACAGAGAAGGAAAAGGCAGGAAAACACCACGAAAAAGAGGACAAATGGTCACGAGGCCAAACAAGAAGTGGGACGTTCCTGGGGAGGGCCCAGCTCCCAACACCTTCTTGCGCCCGGGCTGCGGGCAGGCTGCGTACAGGTCTGAGTGCAGGTCAGGCCTCATGAGCACAGCGTCTGACACACACGACCCCCCAGATGTTCAGTGCTAAGAGATGAACTGGGCCCTCCCAAATCCACACGTAGCAGTCTTCACCCCCAGAACCTCAGAATATGGCGTTATTTGCAAACAAGGTTGTCTCAGATGTAATGCGCTGGGAGAAGGTCACACTGGAGCAACAAACGTAACAGGCACAGTCCTGCTCTTGGGGAGCATAAGGGCCATAGTTAGACAGTCAAGATAGTGATCAAGGCGACTGTGGAGCACACACACAAAGGAAAGCTCGCAGGGCAGGATGACGGAAGGTGAGGTGGGGGCACATCACTGCCCCTCAGAGGGGTCAATCATCTCTGAGGAGTAAAAATTGTTACTAGGGCCTTACACGGAAAAAACAAACAAAAACAAATGCAAAGGAAAGAAAACGAAAAAAAACAGAACAAAGTTAAAGGAAAACAAGAGAGAAAGAAAGAAAGGTGTGGGAAACCAGAGTTCCAGGCAGGGAAACAGTGCACAGTCCCAGGCAGGGAGGACAGCCAGGGACAATATGCGGAGCAGAGCAATAGGGGGAGGGGGGCGGAGCCTCACTCCCCGAGGCTGGATGACGCCTGCGGACTGCACCCAACAATACTGGTGGGGGCGGGGAGGAGGCGGGGCCAAAGAGCTGCCGGAAGACCAATGGCAGAGGCTCCTGCAAAATTCAGGTGAGAGGGATGGCTGGTGACCTGATTCAGGGGCTAGGCGCAGTTTCTCTCCTCCTCCTAAAGTAGGCGCTTCCAAAGAACAAGGGTCATGCTCCAAACAGGCGGCCAAGGAGTATGTGGTAAACAAAAGACTCTTTAAGAGGAGGTGGTCACAGGCCCCGCACAGGTGTCAGCAAGGCACGCGCTGGCCGTAACTAGGTCCCTCTAATGAAAAGTCTGCCGAGGGGCCCACAAGCTTCTGGGACAAGTCTTAGAATCACTCGTTCCCTGAGAAGTACCAAGGTTCGGCTGGCTGTCCTCAGTCTGCGGGTACCTCTGCACACACCGCCCCCCCCCAGACTTCTTCGGAAGCCCGCCCAGTTGTCCCTTGGCACTCTGCCTCCCCTCTGGGTGGCACAGGCACTGCTTCCCAGGGCTCCCTTGTTCCTTCTGCTTCTCTAATCCTTTTTGGCTCAGCACAGTTTCTCTCGTTTCGTCCTCAAACTTCTGAGAGATAAAACTGTCAGCAAGTCGAGTTGGGAGCCCTGCTTTTAGCTGGCAGATGCAGGGCCCATCACAGCTAGGCTCTGCCTGTCTGCATCTCTGTGATCTGTGATGGCATCAGGAGGGGAATGTTATCTTAGGCTAAGTAATTGCATCCACCAGGAATAAGGAGTTTCAGAATCAGCCAGGAGAGGAAACGGGGTTAGCCCTGGTTCTGAACACTGGGTGGGATTACACCACGACTGGTTGCTGGTGGCTGGTGGTGATCACAACACGATTAACAGCCTGGTGGGGGCAGAAGGCCCAAACCCTCAATTGGGTGGTCGGGGGGCAGTGCGAAGTTGTTGCTCTGACAGCCGGCATTTGCTCGCTCTCCCTCCCCTCGGAGTTGCTGCACCCTCCCCCATGGGGCCCAGGTACTGCAGGTGGTGCTGCTGGTGACCCAGGCTAAGCCCGTGAGCGCATGCACCTCCTGGGCCCCAGGGACAGTGCGGGAGGGCCCTATGCTCTCCCCCCGGGGGTGATCAGGGTCAAGCAGGTCCATCAGGGTATTTCTATCTCCACTCATGGGAAAGCGGCCCACTCCTTTGGGTGCTGTGATGGTGTGAGCCCAAAGCGGGAAGGGCCCTGGGGAGGTTGGGGCGGGGGGAACCTGAGAACACAGTGAGCCTAGGGAAGCAGGCCGACTTGCTGCTGGAGGCAGGAAGCACCTGAAGTCAGATCTATCCCTTAAGTTTTTGGTGGCGTCCCTCTCCCATTCCTTCTCTAATTAAGCATTTACATTGTGTTTTTTTGTTACTTATAATGTAGAGACCTCATTGATGTCCCCTCATTTGAGAAAAGGGACTACATGAGAAAATAACCTTCCTGCAAGAAAGTGAACGCCGTAGGGAGCCTATGGAGAGGCTGCGAGGTGGCCCACCCGTGCGGGAGGTGACAGACACAGCATGCCCCACGGAGACACGCCAGGGCAAGGGGCAGGCACTGCATGCACAGGTGTCCTTCCACAGCTGCAGACTGCCTAGGCACACTCACTTTGGGATACAGATGGGGACTCCGGCAGCCTGACTGGTGTGCCCAGGGGTCAAACATGTCAAAGAGAAGCCGGCGGGGGGTGGGGGGAGCTGAGGATGACACAGGCACATCGACTTTAAGTCTTCTCAGAACCAAGGGGGTGGGACACTATACACACCTTTGCAGAGGTGAGGGGATGAGAGGCTACTCCGGATTCTAAAGAACAGCCATTCTTATGGTGCAATTATCTTCCTATCTCCCTAGAGGCTGCTTCTCCAGGATCTATCCAGAGTAGCTGGGCTGGTCCTGGGGACCATGGTGGGGAGCGCCTTCCCGGTGAGATGGGTCTCCCCCTCCTTATGGGGTAGGGCTCCAGATCTCTGCAGGGTCAATGCAGTGCATAGGGCTGTGCCCCCCACCTCTGCTGGGGTCTGCAGTAGGTTCTAAGATCGTCCTTTCCATTCCTAGCTCTGAATAGGAGCATGAACGCGGGTGGGGCTAAAGCTAATATACGGACCCTTTCTGTGCTCACAGTTATACAAATATATCAACTGAGAATTGCAGAAACAAAACAACACAAAGCAAAAAACCCGCACATGGTTAAGATCCCACACTATCCTCAAGCACCTGTCGCTCCAGCAGAGGGAGATATGCTGCACAAGTGAATACATTCCATGCAAGGTTAAGGACAGAAAGTTCTAGAAGTAGAGGATGGGCACTGTATTAGTGGGGCCAACGCAATGGGGTGGAGAGGTGCTGAGAAAGTAGTAGAGAAGGCAGCACCTGAGTGGTCCCTTCCTCATAGTCAAGCAGACCGTGACCCCCCCACCCCGACACCAGAGGGACCCAGGTTAGCATCCTTGCCCCCACTGCTCACATGTGTGAATAAGCGGCCTCTCTGAGCTGCACCTTCCTCCCCTGCAAGTGCAGACAGTGACACGGCCTACCTCACGGTGGGGTGTGGCAGTGAGGGTTCCATCAGGAAGGCCTGCCTGGCATGGCACCGGGCACACTGCTAGCGCTCATAAGTAAGTAACCATGTCTGTTAACAGGTGGCTTCCCAGCTGTGGAGAAAAGGGAATTCCAGAAGGTATCAGCAAGCAGCAATACAAGACAGACTTGCACATTTTCTTCAACATCACTTTGCTGGGTGCAGAACAAGGTGGTCCCCCTTCTGAGACGGACTTCTTCATGAAGGACAGTGGAGGGGCGTGGGAGCTGGCTGGCAGCTGGGAGGACGAGGAGCAGGGGTGGTGACGTCACACTGGGCCCTACTCCCATAACCGACAGAGCCTGGGGAACTCCAGTGAAGGCAATCACTGCAAAACCAGCAAAGCAGAATATTCTAGAGAAAGGCTCTTATAGGGTGCTCTCGAAATATATGCATTCTTTACTGGAGCTCTGTAAGTTTCTGTGTTCTCAGTCCCACAGACAGAGAGACTGACGGTCATAGAGGTCAAAAGTCTGACCAAGGCTACAGAACACCAGAACTTGGTAGAACACCAGAACTGTCTACCCAGAAGCCTCCTGTGCTGGAGAGGCTAAGCTGAGCCTAATATCCTGCTTAGCTGGGGAAAGGGACAGGAGGAATATTTGAGGCAGAGCAAACGGCATGTCAAAGGCCCTAGGGGGACAGAGCGAAAGAAAGAACGGCTAGAGGTTCTCAAAACCCACTGCAAACGATCTCATCAAATTCTATCAGCCTGGGACATCGGGGGACATCGTCTCTTTTTATAGATGAGAAAACATTTCAGAGATGAAGAAAAGCATTCCCGGGTGGCAGTCTGCTCAAAAGGTGGCGCACCTGTGCGGGTGGCCTGCCCTGGTCACTTGCTTGGAGACACCGATGGGTAATGGCTCGCAAAGCACTGCCAGCCTCCCCTCGCGGCACAGACAACAATCCCACTGGGAGGGCGCGGTGGGTCCCAGGTGAGAGCGAGCGCCACTCTCCCTCCCACGTGATGCTCTGTTCCCCTGGCCCTCCTTCTCTTGTCCCCTTCTCCAGGACTGGGCCACACGGGGGGCTGTTCTGACCAAGCTTCTGGGGAGATAACCACCTTAAATGGCAGCCCGGGTCGTGGCAGGAAGAAAGTGCCGTTCAGACCATGGCCTGGCAGAAAGGGACATTTGTCCGCCTGGATGAGTATGAAAGCAGGCCAGCCAAGAGTTTCTCACTAGGGCAGAAGTTACCAGGGAGAGATGTCTACCACATGTACCAACTCTCTCTTTCTCGAGTCTCCCATTCTCCTCCGTGCCACAGGCTGGCTGGACTAGGACCACCGCCACTCCCTTCCAGATTCAGTGGGCTTATCTGCGCCTCCAGAGGTAGGGGCCTAAGGGAACTTTGTACCAAATGTCCCCGGACTCTTCACTCCAGCTGATGGGACAGAAGGGCAGCCAATCCCCAATCTGGCGGGTGGGAGAAGGTCACTGGGGGGGCTAGGGCCAAGATGAACCCAAGCCTGAGAGAGAAACACTTGAGCTCAGAGCAAACACAGAGCAGGGCCTGTGAGACGCGCGTCGGGAGGGAGCAAACCCAGCCCAGCACACAGGGAAGCCGAGAACCCAGACGGAGCTGCCCAGCGCCCCCCCATTTCCCGGTTCTAGCTTGAGAGAAACTATCATTTTCTCAAGAAAACCTACCCAATCTAACTAAGATACTTTAACGAAGTCCCAAAGAGCAGAGGAACGAGAACGCATGCCCTCCAGGGTCTAGGGGGTAAAGCTGGAAGTTGCCTGAGGCAAGGAAGAATAAAATTACTTTGAAATTACCTATTTTATCTTAAAAGGTAACTTGAATTTTCCATGCTGTTGCAATGTTTGCTTTAATATAAAAATAGCATCTCTCCCCCCAAAATGTCATGTAAAGTTGATGTTCCAGGAAGATGTGCCCTTTCTAGTCTGTGATCCCCCTATCCTACATCCTGGCAAGTGAGTGGGCAGCCTTGGGGACACACCCGCCCTGGGGTGGGGCAGACTGGCCTCTCGCTGTCACCTGCATACCATAGTGTGAACCAGAAAGCTCATTAACGTACAAATGCTCATTCTCAGGCACCTCTGAGGTCCCACCTCCAGACCCAACCTAAGTGAGCACCCACAGAAGGCGTCTGCTCCTCCCTCACCTACATGACAGGGTACGATGCCAGAGGCCACAGGCAGCAGTGGCGGGCAGGGTGGGCAAATAGAGTAAAGGGACAAGTTTGGCGCCAACAGGAGTCACAGCCCCCTGCCACCAAGCTCTGCTTCAACGCCTAACAAGACCCACCAAAGAACACGTGGAGGATCCAGGACCTTCTAAGGAAAAGCGTGCTCTCCATGGGACAGGTGGTTTGTCCAATCGATCACGGCAGGGGGTTTCGCACTGGAACTTGAACTCACATTTCTACCAGCCCGGGTGACACTTCCACTTATATATTCGTGTGTGGAGGGGATGTCATTTTGCCTCTCCAGCCAAAAGGCTTTGTCCTCCCGCCCTTCCCCCTGCTGCCAACGGCCCGGAATGATGGATGTCGATGACACTGCTGAAGAAATGCAGCCAGCCAGTGGTGGCCATTCCTATCTGTCATGCCGGCACCCCGCCCCTCGGGAAGCACTTCCTTCCAAATAGCTCTCGGAGGAATCTTTCCCTTCCACTAACTCCCCATGCCCTCTGGCAAGTCACCTCACCTCTCCAGGTTCTAGCAAAATGAAGCAATTAGATCACATTGATTTGAAGGTTCTTTGCAGCATGAAGAATCTATGATTTCAGCTCTGCAATCATTAACAAGAATGAGAAAGGTTTATAGAAGCCAACAGAGAGAGAGCTCCGAGACGTATTATTAAAGTGAAAAGGGCGAGCTGCAGAACAATATAGTATGATTCCATTTGGGTAAAATATATACTTGAATATGCATTAAAACTGGTTTAAAGGATACACAAGAAAGTGTTAACAGTGGCTACTCCCTGGCAAGTGCGATGAGGGGCTGGCAGAACAGAGGCGCTCACTTTTACGCTGTCTTGCATGTTTCTTCACGTGCGCACGGGACTTTTAAATCAAATGAATAAATGAGCGGGAAGTGCCTGCTGTCCGCCACGCCTCTGCAGGACCCTCAGACCTGGGCTCATGCTGGCATGATGGCCCCGACAGCCCTCCTGCCTGGCTGTGCGGCCCTGCCACACACAGCTCGTGGAACAACAAACACAAGCCCTCCGCTGGCCACGAGTCTTTTCAAGACCCTTCCAGACTTAGCCTCCAAAAGCCCCATGAGCAGTACATTCACGGCTCCCCGGGCGGTGGCGGCCCAGCCGCAGGCCAGCGCCTCCTCCTGCAACAGCCACCATCTCCTGCCCACTCACTGGCACCTGGACATCCGGTGCATGTCCCCTCCCACCCCCACCAGGAGTTGGTCACTTCTCCCCCCCACTTTAAGGCACCGATTTGGGGGTAGCTTCTCCCCCAGGCCTAGGAACGAGGCCGCACAGGATGCTAGGAGAGTCCCCCACCTTCCCTCTGCTAAAAGGGAGTCTGATGGCCGCCCCCCCAATCCTCCAAAGGCTGTGCTTTAAACCACTCCCCTTCAAGGGAGTTCCGTGTCTGTCCCGAGGCAGACCCCCCCCCTGCAGGCTCCAGAGGGTCCTTCCCTGTGCAGGTTCCCCGTAGCCTCAAGCCCTCCCAATCTGGAGCCCTGCTATCACTGCCCTGGCCTCGGCTCAGTTTTTGAAACAACAAAGAGCCTGGGCTCATCAGATCAACGGCCATGACAGCAACTCCTAAGCAAGAAGTGGGAAGCATCAGGCACACTCCTGTCCGCCTTGCCCTCATCCAAAGTAGGCCGAGCAGGATCGTTCCTGGAACAGCAGCCGGAAATCGGTCCCCACAGGGAAGACAAGCTGGAGAATATGAATGAGCTACTCAGGGCAATGAGATGCCTCAACGGTGGGCAGCAGGGGGAAGGAACCTCCTTACCCAGGGATCCAAATGATTACATCCCGCCCTGTTCCAGGCTTTCCGATCACTCAGTTAGGCACAAATCAGCTGGAGAGACTTGCCGACAATGAGCTGCCAAGAAAAGGAAGGTGTCCCTAATCAGCACCAGCACGGTCCCCCAAAGACAGACCTGCGCAGAACGCAGACACGTCAGGAGTGAGGAAAGGGTGCTCTGTAGGACACGGCAGGAACCGGGCTCCTGGTTAGGCCTCAAATCTAAGACGAGCCAACTATGACAGCTCCTGAGGAGGGTGAAGACCAGGGTCATGAGGTGTCCAGGACTTCCGCCTCCTCTGAAAATGAGGAGGAGGAGCTAGGGTCCAGAGAAGGTAGGCTGTGCAGGGGAGGTAAGGGGTGTGAATGCCACCTTCACCATCTCAAAGGCTGAGTGTGGACAGGCACAGGCCTCGTGCCTCCAGAGGACAGCGAATTTCCAGGGACGCCCAGCACAGAGGAAGTTCTGTCCGAGCTCTAGAGCAGAGGAGCAAACTACTGTCTGAAGCTGTGAGCACCCCACGGTGGGAACGGTCACGGGCTTGTGGGGGTGTTACCAAAGAACATTCTGGGCAGGCAGAGGCTGGGCTGCTACGGAGCAGCGTCTCAGCCTGGCTACGGGTACTCACAGCCTGTGTTCCAGGTTTTGTGGCCTCTTTGGGATGTTGTCCCTCCACTGAAGAAAGGCTCACTCACCCTGACAGGCTTCCGGGCGTGTGCAAAATCAGGGCCCAGTCTTGGAGTGGAGCCTGCCTGGCCTGGCCCCAAAAAGACTCTGAGGGCAGTCCTCCAGAGAAGGGGTGAGCTGGGACGGGGTGGAGGGCACTCTCTCACATCCGGCTCAGAGCAGGGGCAGCCAAGCCCACGCCTCCCGGCTGTGTCAGAGCCACGGGCTCCAAAGGACGTCTCTCCCCCTCCACTCCTGCATGGCCACAAGCATGATGCTTCCCAAATGCCCAAAGCCTTAGATCTCGAGGCCCCAAGATACAGGGCCACCCAGGGAGCTCTGAATGGTTCAGGACAAGAGCTGAAAAGCCTTCCTTGATCCTGTCCGTCTAATTCAACCCTTCAAGGGGTTGAATTAGTCTGGTTGCACTAACCTCAAACACATTTCACGTCTAGCCACCCCTTACCGTGCCCTCCTGCACCCCCTGTCCAGCCACTGCTCACACACCTGAATGAAACAAGGGCCAAGGACTCAGTCTTCCTGCTTCCAGGCTTGCCTTACCAGTGCAGCCCCTCTCAGCAGCCGCAGCCGCTGTCCCACTCCTTCAGAGCCCAACTGCCCCCGTCGCCCACTGCAGCCCGCTGACTGGGCCTCTCCTCTGGCTGCCCTTGCCCTGACGCCTCTCCCACTGGGCTCTGGCCACACTGGACTTGCACGTCCATTTCCATCCCAGGGCCTTTCCCTTAGCTTGTGCTTCTGCTGGAAGACCTTTCCAGAGCCCTGGCCCAGGTCTGCTCCCCCAGACCTTTCCATGACTGCCACCTTCTCCTGGCTCAGTTCTCAACTCATGTGTCACTTTCTTAGGGAAGCCTGCACAGGCCTCACTGATTCCACACTCCCCAGCTCTTCCTAACACCGCACCCCTTCCTGTCCTCAATTTATCAGCACCTGAAGTTATCTTTCCTGAAGAGTGGGACACTGGCTTGTTTACTGCTAACTCCCCAGTACCCAGAACAGGGCCTGGGACACAGCAGCTGCTAAATAAACTAACCCCATCCCATTCTCCTCCCCTGGCCAAGGTGCAATCCCATTTGATACTTCCTAAAGAGCTCCTTCCCTCCATCTTCACAAAGCTCTTTCCCATCTCCAGCCCCTTGAAGATCCCTCAGGAATCCCATCCAAAGTGAGACACTGCTCCTTCTGGAGCGGGGTCACAGCAATGAGGTGGGTTAGGGTCAGAACAAAGGCGGGCTGAAAACCACTGTTCAGAAGTGTACCTGGAAAAATCAAAGCTCCAAAAGAGATGTAACTTAGTAGGCAAAGTTATACTCGCCTTAATGCTGTATAATGTGGAATTGGAAGGGTCCACAGAGAACATCTAAGCCAAGGGCTCTCACACTCAGACTACAGAGCTGTTGTTCGATGACTTTCACTTCGAAGTCAAAGCCCAACACATGACACAGTGCAGGGGCAGTGCTTTGTCTGGTAGAGGAGGAGGGACTTTCCCACCATCTCCTGCCATTCTGCCGCCCCCAGGGGGGCTTATGGAGCCAGTGCCCCCATGTTGCAGGTGGGCTGCCAGGCCCCCTCGCAGCCCTGTGGGCCCACAGCAGTCACTGTGGGAAGCCAGAGCTGCCCGAGTCCTGCCTCTTGTGAGGGGCGAGCAGGTGCCTGGGATGCCGTCCAGCCTTGAACCCTTACTCAGCTATTACTGCTGACAACTCCCAGCTCCCCCCACCCCACCCCCGGCAGGACAGAAAAATCACAGTTACACAGAAAAATCCACCTATTTTCCAAGCAGCTGGCCATGATACAGGGAAGCCCCAGCTATGAGTGGAGCACCTCTCGGGTAACTACAAAGTCCCTCCAACTGGCCCTGGCCATGTGGGCTGTGCAGGGTGCGGGAGAAACAGCAGCTATGAACCTGTGGCCTTGACCCAGAACCTGTCCACACTGTCTGCTTGTCTGGTGAACTCTCAACCCAGGGCCGGCTGATCCGGCCACTCTCCTGGTCCCTCCTCCCGCATTACCTGCAAAGCCACACATGAGCAGGGCCCGAGCAGCCATTCCCCTTGCAGGGCCTTCCGTGGGCCCAGTCGGGGACGGCAGGCCAGCCACTGGCCATTTGCTGGGGTTGCTGTGGCAACAGGCTCCTTCCTAGAAACGATGTTCCTGGCACTCATGGAGGCGGTCCCTCGGCTCTGGAGAAGCTGCTGGAAGAAGGTGTAGAAAGGCGGGGGGAACAACTGCAGTGCTGGCATGTGGAATGGCCTGCTGCAGAGGTCCTGCCGGGAAGGGACAGGAGCATGTGGTCCCCGGTGGTCCCCAGGTCCAGCAGCCACGTGCGCCCGCCATGTGCAGAGACAGATGGGACAGACCTGCCCAGGAAGACTGCGACTACGCCACTCCGGTAGAGCCAATGAGTGACGAGTTCCCAAACCGCCAAGGCCCAAAGCAGATCACCTCTTTCGGGCTGGAGCGCCACGGTGGCAGTGCCTCGTGTCTGGGCCCTGCCATCCGCATCCTGAGACGTACACAGAGCACACCAACGAGCGGTTTCCACCAAAACCTCGACAGCCAGCACAGTGACCTTCCAGACACCCTGGCTCTGCCCCCACAATGACCTCGGGATGCAGCCTGCACTCCTCAGTGCCCGCCCAGCCTTGCTCTGGGCCCCTTATGCCCCACATGACACCGTCTGCCCTCCAGAGCCGGCTTCGTGCCACCGTGTCTCGATAGGGCTAATTCCTAGACTTTCTTTACAGCAAACTCGGACATGACCTCCCTCAAGTAGTCTTCGCTGGCCCGCAGAGCGACTCAGTCACTCTGGGCTTTTATTTCCTCCACAGTGGTGTGTGCCCCTCCACGCTAGAATGTGCTGGTTACCTGTCCCTTGCTTCAACAGGGCAGCCAGCCCCTTACAAGCCATACAGCCCATTTCCTTGTTTGTACATCAGGGTCCCAAGAAGGCCTGGAGCCTGGCCATGGAGCTGAGCTCTCGTGCCTCACCATGGGCACTGGGTTTTCATTTCCCCGTGGCTGGACACTGCGTAGTGATAGGGGGCTGACATGTCCACTTCCTCCCTGGAGTGGAGTCCCAGCTGACCCAGGAGGTCACCCCCAGGCATGGACCAACTCTGGCTAAGACCCTGTGCTAAGGCATCCCCACAGGGAAGGAACACAGCCCTGGCCTGAGTGCGCAGCATAGGCAGCACTCGCGGGATGCACACAGCAAGAGGCACACGTACTTTTGTCTCCATCGTGCTGCTATATTTACCGGGCAGAAGAGGGCTGTCTCCTGTCCCCGGGAAAAAGCCTGGGCAGCCACACGGCTTTCCTGCTAACTTTTAGCACACTATTTCTCCAGGGTAACAGAAATGTCCAGCCCCATCCAGTCTTCCCCAGGGTTCCTCTCCTTCCCCCACCCCCTGCCTGGCAGTTCTGACCCCCTGATATGGGAGTTTACAAAAGGAGCAGAGGCCAAGGCGGCTGAGTACTGTGGTTCTGACAGCACTGATGTTTGCAGGTGTATCAATGCCCTGCCTCCCAACACACATCTCCTGCAGGCCCCTGCCTGGATGGGAGGGTGTATCTCCTCCTCAGTCCCTAGGAACTCCGAGGCACCCTGCCTCTCTCTGCTGGGCTCTGTCCCCTCCACACGGCCTCCGGCCTCCAGGAGGTCCTAGTGTGCATGGGAGGCACGGCTCCTGAGAACCCTGCACGCAGCAGGGTAGGGTATGGTAGGGAAATGTCTCTGATTAATCTCAGCAATATTAATTGGAATGCAGCCATTGGCACGGTACCTGGTACAGAAGAGTAACTCAGTATCTGCTGAATGAGGAATGGTTAAATGGATAAATACAATAATTAGGTGCAACAGAAGGGGAATTCTTAATTATGCCTTAGCTCTGATGTTAGATAACAGAACGTTTCCAGGGGTTCTTTATCAGATAGGATTAGATTCAGCTCCAGATAATAGAACGCCTACAGTAATAGTGGCTCAAACCACATGGAAATCCTTTCCTCTCTTATAACGTAAGCCAGAGGCAGGCAGTCCCCATGGTGTGATGACCCTATAGTCTGGAGAGGCTCACGCTCCCTCCACCTTTCTGCTCCAGCACCCTGTGTGGCCTCTGTCGCATGGGAGGAAAGGGTGCTCGAGTCCTACCACATTCACCCTTCAGGAGGCCAGAGAGAGGCAAAAGGGGTGGACTCCACTGAGGGGAGCCCTCTCTGCGGCCCTCCACATCCCACACTCACATGTGCTAGGCTAGAATGAGGTCACAGGGCCACCTTCTGCTGCAGAAAACCTTGGAAGTGGATGTTAGCAGGACTATTTGCCACCCCCAATAAAACTAGAATTCTCCCATCAGAGATCGGAATGGATCCTGAGTTGGTAACTAGAGTCCCTGACTAGGCTCACGCTTGATCATACTTAGTCAGGCTCATGCTTCCATATCTGTGATTTTCATCTGACTCCAAAGCTGCCCCGGCTTGGTGGGCCCAGTGAGCTGTGTGGCTACCAGCCTAGACATCTCTAGCTCTGTGCCTGATCCAAAGTGGCCCACTGCGCAGGCCTTCTAGAGGGCCTCTCGGCAAGCTAGTACCACATGGACACTACTAATGGTCAGAGTCTGGAATCCTTGGAAATCCAGAACACAGGACCCCTGGGACTGAATGGCCAAGAGTTATGAGGCCTGCTTTCAGGCCTCAGTTCAGCGCTGGGCAACCCAGTGAATTTTTCTGTGAGCCATTCTCTAGGGCCTTTACATGGGGCTAGCAGTAGTGAGCTAGAGCCTCTTGTGTGGGGGTTAACTTGTATCTTCTCCAACTCTCACATCACACTGGGACATCAGAACATCCACACTGATTGGTACAAATAATGGCGCTCAACTCAGAAGCCACGCGGTCCCTGAGTAAAAGAAAAGGTAACAGTGACAGTAATGATAGCAATACAAGTTACCACTTATTAGGCACCTATCACGTTCTAGGTTGTTCATCCTTAGGACTGCGCTGTAAGGTAGGGATTATTAACAGCCCTACTCTATAGACTGAAGAAACAATGACACTCATGAGAGTAAACAGCTGGCCTGAGGTTACATGGTCACGAAGAGGCACTGCTTGGATGTCATTCTAAAGCATCCAGACTGCTGCATCCAGCTGATTCTAAAGTGGATGGTTTCCCCTTTCTGCCTGCTGATTCACAATGCAAAGACCAGGAGCACAAGCCCATAGCAGCTACCAGATTTGAGACTCAGGACAGAGGGTTTTCATCAAACCTTACGGAGAATAAGCAGTCCTTGTGCTAAGAAACAAAAACAGTTTCCAGACGAGTTCTAGTTGATAACCCATTCAGCCAAAGACCAACGAATGAAAGCAAAAAGGAAACTGCAGGGTTGATGAGCCAGGGGGCTAGGTGGGGTTGGGTGGGGGGCCACGGTACCCACTGAGTGAGGCTGAATCCTGTGACAGGGGTGCTGTCCTGGGAAGGAGGAGGCGAGATGCTCCTGAGGCACTTGCCAGCTCCCAGATTCTAAGTGGCTGCTCAGGAAGCATTCCAAGCATGCATGAGGCTGGGACCCAAGCGATATCTTGGCCCCTCCTGGGGTCCTGACCTCCTTTGCCATCCAGAGCTGTGGGCTCCCTCTGCAGGCCCCAGGGAAAGGTGTGCTGAGCAGCACTGAGCAGGCAGGTCGTGGGGCTCAGGAGCAGAAGAGATGGGGAAATGGAGTCAGAATGCAAATGAGTGCAAGGTGGCAAGGGGCAGGTAACGGGGGATCTCGCACACATCAAGCTTCCTGAAGGGAAAGACGAAGAAGAGTGGTCCATGGTCCTGAAACAACCCAGGACCTCAGGGGGACAGGAAAGGGAGAGAGTACCTATCTATCTGGGGAGCACGGCTACCCATAGTCTAAAGGGGCTTTCCCACCATATCTATAAGTAGAGGTCTCACAGTGTGGCCTGAGGACCCCTTGAAGGGGTCCACTGAGACCCTCTGGGGGATCCACAACATCTTCCTTTGGCAACTGCCATCTGTGTGCAGCCAGACCATCTTCATGAGCTTCAACCAAACAACAGATCACAACAGACTGAACGCAGAAGCAGATACACCAATCCAGCTGTCTTTCCGTTAAACCAGACACTGAGATGGGCAAAATTTTAAAACAATGCCACTCCCTCACTAATCTTGTTTTTTGTTTTAAAAAGTTTTTTTTTTCATTAAAAATGTATGTATGTGTCAGTTAAGCATCCAACTTCAGCTCAGGTCATGATCTCATGGCTCGTGGGTTCAAGCCTGGCATCGGGTTCTGTGCTGACAGCTCGGAGCCTGGATCCTGCTCAGGATTCTGTGTCTCCCTCTCTCTCTGCCCCTCCCCTGCTCACACTCTGTCTCTCTCTCTCAGGAAATGAATAAACATTAAAAAATAAAACAAAATAGAATAAATGTATGTATATATACTAACATATAATAGGTTTATTACAATTATTTTTAAATGCACAAATATGGGCACCTGGGTGGCTCCATCAAGTTAAGCATCTGACTTTGGCTCAAGTCATGATCTCAAGGCTCATGGGTTTGAGCCCTGTGTCAGGCTCTGTGCTGATAGCTTGGAGCCTGGAGCCTACTTCAGATTCTGTGTCTCCCTCTCTCTCTACCCTTCCCCTGTTCATGCTCTCTCTGTCTCAAAAATAAATAAACATTAAAAAGAGTTTTTAATAAATAAATAATAAAATGCACAAATAAACTATTGTAAAATGTGCTGTTTCCATTTTTAATATGGTCAGCATCCATAGCTATCGCCCACATAAACAAAAGCTCTTTGGGTCCCTCAATAGCCTTTGAGTATAAAGGGGGTCGCAAACCCAACAGCGTGAGAACTGCTGTCCTCGGAGTTCCAGGAACCAGCCTCTCAGGCAGGCCGGCTGGTTCTCCATTCCCAGTCCACCAAGAAATGCAGGTCCTGGAGACAGTCAGGGCAGCAGGAGAAATAAGAAAGATGAAGATGGGGGGGGGTGGTAGGCCCTTCACGTGGACCCTATTCCTTCCCACGGGGGGACAGGCTGGAGCTCTGACTGCCCAGCAGCCATTCCCCTGTCTCCGCTTCATCTTCAACGCTGTACCAGAACCACTTACTGCTGCTGCTGGGTGTGGTCTGGGGGCATTTCAATCAGGGGACTGTGTGACCGGGGCAAGGCCACTGGTGTCCCCACCAGACTCAGAACCTTGAGCAAGGGGCACGCGGTCAGAGAGCAGCTGGTACCACTGTATGCGGGCGCCTCCCTCCCCATGGCTGCTCCCCACTTTGGGGCTGCTCTGGTCCTACAACACACACGAGACTGGCGCCCATCTTCCTGCCCACTCTGGGGGGCCAGGTGGTCTTTCAGCATGCTCCTTGCTCGTGTCGGCCAGTCCCCCTCAGCTGTGCGACCACTACCCTGCCTACCCTGCTGTCCCCACTACCCTATTCTGTGCCCACCCCACGTTCGCCGCCTCAGCCACACCGCCTCATGCCTCCTTGCACCCGCATCCTCTGGGCCTGACATGCCGACTCCTCGGCCCCTTTCAAGCCAGCGCCAACACATGCCTCCAGATTAGGCACAGTGCCACCTTCTCTCCCAACCCCCACAGAGGAGGAGGGCCCTAGGCCTCCAACGTTCCCCTCCTAGGCTCCTGACAGCCTCCACCTCACCTCACATTACCCCCAAGACTTAGTGCTCCGGGCAGGAGCCCTGCTGGGGTCTTCTCAGTACCCCTCAGCATAGCATGGGTGTCCAATAAATGTTCGCTTCTAAGTGGCCCCACGCCCGAAGCACTGAATCTTCC
This sequence comes from Cryptoprocta ferox, assembly GCA_028646485.1. Lineage (NCBI taxonomy): Eukaryota > Metazoa > Chordata > Mammalia > Carnivora > Eupleridae > Cryptoprocta > Cryptoprocta ferox. The sequence goes on from CM053574.1 coordinate 54,544,227, forward strand.
AGACAAACGAGCTTAGATGCCGCCTCCTTGAGGGAAGGGTTCCGGACACCGCCTCCTCTGGGCTACCTCATGACTTCCTCCTGACCGTGGCCGTCCTCATCCCATGCTGCTGCGAGCATCTCTCTGCCCGCTCCCCACAGGCGGCGAACTGGAGGCCAGCGCTCAAGGGCTTGCTGATGGCTGCTCGTGCCCACCCTGGTCCCCAGCCCCGTGCCTGGTGGCACACAGGCTGCTGCACTCAGGTGATCAGCAGAGCAGTCCTGTCCCCCCGAGCCAGGGGCCGGGGGGTGTGGATGCTGCAGCTTCTGTTGTGCCGACAGGGTGGAACACCCTTCCTAACAGAGCCAGAAACTACACCCGATTGGAAGTGGGTAGGTGTGTGGGGAGGTAGAAGGTCCACACACACCCTTCCCGCCCCAAGGGACCGTGCTGCGCAGGAGCCAGTTACTAAGCCAAGGGTCACCCGGCCCTCCCTACTGCCCCATCCAACTACAGACCGGTTGACCGGTGATGATCCACACATGGACGAGCTGAGAACGCTCATTTCACTCCCAAAAAACTTTCTGAGTGTGGTTAAAAGGCTCTAGAAGAGGGGTGCCTGGGGGGGCTCGGGTGGCTAAGCATCCGACTTTGGCTCAGGTCACGATCTCAGGGTTCGTGAGTTCAAGCCCCACACCGGGCTCTGCACTGACAGTGCGTAGCCTGCTTGGGATTCTCTCTCTTTCTCTCTCTCTCTCTCTCAACAAATAAATAATCTTACAAAAAGGCTCTGGAAGAGAGAAGATATCTCAGAAGTCCCAAAGCATAGTACAGGAAGTCTACCAAACTGCACGGGGCAGGGCATGCTGCCTGATTTTGAACAAGAGCACAGAACCTCACGGACTTCTTCAAAAGACCGACCAGAAGTCTACTTGTCTGAACGTCACAAGCTGGCAGTGTGAGCGACCTTTTGTAGCCAAGGCAGAGCTGACATGTTTCCACTTGGGCATACAGCTTTGTTGATTTTTACAAAAGTCTGTTCGTATCGGAGATTCTATTTTCAAAACAGAATGAGCATCAGCAATGGTGTTTAAATTCGGGTGTTTTAATAAATATGTTTAAAAGGTACTCCTAGAGCAAGCTTTTAAAGAAATCAATACAATGGGCAGCTCTCCCGCCCTTAACTCTGATCGCTCGCATCCCGGCCCTGGCCTGATCGCTGCCATCGCACTTAGAGCGCTCCTCCCCACTCACCCTCATTTTCGATCAGAATGCAATCCCTCCTGGGCTTTCTGTCCCAGGACGGAACATCTGGGCAGCCCAGCCTTCAACTGCTTTCTTGCAATCCTCCCCTCCCCCATCCCCTGCTGACACCAGCCCTTCTATGTTCTGACTGGCTCCGAGGCCCCGTCTCCTCATCTGGGGTGGGTGGGGGGGCAGCCAGAGAGAAAAACATTGACAATGCAACAGAGGACAAGCACCACCCATTGTGTGTGCGCCATGAAGCAGCAACTCTCCCTGCCACCCAAAGAGAAAACCTGTTTCCCTTAGTGGCTGCTGACTACAAAGGAGGGGCTGCTGGGGTGGAAATCTTTAGATACATACCACGTTTCTGAAATTTCACAAATTTTTCTCTACATTGCTCTCCAAAACAGTTCACACCTTTTACTACAAACAATGACGCTTTGGATAAGCATTTTTACCCAAAGTATTTTTCAAATGGTGACTCAACTGGCTGTGCACTATCTATGTTTTAAAATTAATTTCCACCAAGTGCTGGGATCTTCAAAAGGAGTCCAAGACCGAAACGTGGAGAGCAGGGATCTTAGCAAAACGGGGCTCTCAGTTCTCTCTGCCAAGAAGTGGAGGCAGCTAAAGAACGAGGGAGCTGGGCTGGGCTGGGGTTCAAAGGAAGGAGAAGGAAATCTCAGGGCTCCCAGTACCTGGAGGTCACAACTCTGATCAAAGGACAGTTTCTCAAAGGAGCTGCGGGTTTGCCGCGCTGCCATGGAACAGAGCGTTCAAAACCCCCCGCCGCACGACAACCCCATGCTGGCTGGCATTATCACACGGGCTCTGTCTAATCTGGGGGCTCCTCTTTCCACAGGGGGCATGGCCCGGGGGTCGGGGCATGTCCCGGCTTGGCCTCCCGGTACCTGCCCCACAACAGTAGGCCCCTCATGGCCTCAGTCAGCAGGTGCTCACCAAACACTCTTCTAGCTCACATGCTGAAAGGAGGAAACAGGAAAGGCGGACGCGCAGGCTCTCCTGGGGACCGCCACAGGGGACACACGGGCAGCAGTGTGGCCGGACTCACACGCCCCAAAGCACACCGACCCTTCTATTCAAAATTTGGGACTACAGTGGGACACAGAAACATGGTGCTTTGTATTCAGCTTCCTAGCTGCTTGCTATGTTGTGGGTTGAGGCTTTTTTTTTTTTTTTAAAGAAAATCAAAGGAGGAAAAGAGGGCTGGAAAAAAGGTAAAGGGCTCAACCACACTTTCTAATCATCCCTTTCTGCACCCCCCTCTTTCATGGACCCTCTGCTACCCAAAATAATTTGAAACGAATCCAGTTCCTATTGTCAATTCTCAGTGAGAACCCACGGGGAGGCTGAGCCTACTTTACTTTCTCCTTTCCTTCACACAGATGAATTTTCTTCATGGTTTGTCAACTCCTATGGATGCCAATTTCTAATTTTAGAACAGTTTCCAAATGTTGGTGGCTCCGTGGGGATAAGACAGCTTAATGTATACATAGTATAAATTATTACCTACGTGAAAAATGATTCCCTCCTTTATGGCAAAAATTACTAATTGACTCAATTCAATATTAGGCACATAAAAGGTTCTTGCTAAGTGTTTACTCAAGGTTCCAAAAGACTCTTCCAGGAAAGGATTCCATTTTTGCAAGATGCCAACTCATCTGGAGGGGTCACCTGCTATGAGCAACCCCAAGGTGCCTTTACCTAGCTCATGCCATTTCACAGACAAAGAACGTGAGGCTTGCAGCTGGAATGTGGGCACGCTGGGACTCAAATCCAGGGGTGTCTTCCCCAGGGCATGTGCTCTCGTCCACCAGCGCGCCTTCTAAAAAAACTTGATACAAAGACAGGCAACAGATTCAAATAAATGTTTTGGTCCTTTTAAAAAAGCTATGCCCAGATGAGCTAAGACACAAACTCTACAAAAACAGAAGAGAAAATAAATCTGTAACCCATCAAAGGATATTTGCTCTCCAAGCTGTGCAAATGCAAACAGGAAATGTCACAAGTACTGAAGAAGTCTACACAGGTTTTAGCATAAGCCTAATGTCTGGGGGCTTCAGAAAGGTATTTCTTAAAAGGTTCTATTTTCATATCCACAAATACAGCCCGACATATGTAGAGACAGCTAATGAGTAATATCGCATAAATAAAACAGGCATGGAGTCAGAAAATTCCGGCCCACAGGTCATGCTTGGTGCCATTCTGCAATGTGGTCAAAGCAGGATAGACGGTGATGGCCGCAGCCAGCACACCGGTCAGGAACGTTCTGAGGGTGACTTGGAGGATGGAAGAAAACAAATAAATAACTAAAAATACACTGTGGAAGGTCACCCGTCCCCCATGAGCAGCACACCCTGATGCAGCACCCCGTGCCGGCCTTCAGGGAGGCAGGCGCCACCTGCGGGAATAGGACCGCCCCCAAGAGACAGGGGCCAGGATGACCAGGTCCAGTCCTCGTTCTTCCAGAAACCCTGGGCACATGATGTCGCCTCAGAAAGGTCCAAGGTGGTCTTGTAGAAAACGGAGGTGACGTCACTTCCTACCAGGTTGCTGTGAGGGAAAAGAAGACCATTTCTGGCGTGTGTCTACTTAGGGCCTGCCTGGCAATAGTAGGTGCTAAATGAATTGTAGTCCTCGTGGTAATTATTATTACCAACAACTGACTTGTTAAAGAAAGTAATACATAAGCATCCGAAACAATGAACTGAAGAGTCGAGGCAGGGTCAGGGTTCATGCGAGAGAGACCTCCGTGGCAGAGGGCCAAGGCCACTCACTCTGTCAGGGGACTGCCCACAGCGCTTTGCTCTCGATGAAGCGATAACAGCTGCGTGTGGCAGGCATCTCCGTGCACGAGCTCAGAACACAGGTGCACACTGCCACCCCCACCGCCAGCAGCAGCAGGAGACAGGGCTGAGGGAGGACCCAGGTTGAAATCTAGGAGCATGGCTCTTCCCGCTCACTAATCCACACTGTCTGGGTTGGGAGGGTGGCCATGTCACATCCCTTCCTACTGCCTGCAGGCACCATGGTGGGGAGCTCAGGGCTCTGGGGAGCACAGGGACAGAGTCCAAGGGAGGTGGTGCTGGCCCTCCTGCCCGGCCAGTACCTCCTTCCTCATGGGTGGGGCTGGTAGCCGATTGAAGGTAAGAGGGCCACCTGGGGTGGGAGAGGCCGGAGAAACACAGGGGTCTCGAATCCACCAGATGGCTCCCTAAACCATCCAGGATTAAAGCCCCAACTCCTAAGTCACATCCCGGGCCCTCCAGTCCAGTCTTACGTCGTCCACTGCTTTCCTCGGACATCCCACAGCCAGTTATAATGGAAGCTGTCCTTCCAGAAGATGCCACGTTGTCCATGCCTCTCGACCTCTGCATGGCCTGCTCCTCCTCCTCCCTGGAGCACCAGCCGCCAGGTCTTTGCAGCCCTCACAACCTACCCCACATGCAGATGACCGATACACTCAAGAACAGGCTCTCAAAGCCAGCATTACTTCCAAAAAGTGCAAATGAGACACATTTTGCCTATGAAACTGACAAAGATAGAAGCAATGCCACGCAGGCCCTTTCCCACACTGCTGGGGAGGGGGGGATCGATGGAGCCTTTCAGGATGGCAATCTGGCAACGTGCATCAGCATTTTTAACGAGCATCTCTTCTCATAAGGAAACAGATCCGTGTAGAGAGACACATATTAAAAGATTTTTTACTACAGCACTGTTTGTAAGAGTAAGAAACCAGTAACCATTAGGAGGGGAGTAGTTAAATAAATTATGGTGCCTCCAAAGAATAAAATACCATGCCGATTTTTTTAAAGTATGATAGAACATTATCTGCTGCCAAGGAAAGATGTCCATGATAAAATATCTGCCCCTCTCCGTGTAATAGTTGAATATACACTTATATATGCCTACTACCTACACACACACACACACACACTCACACTCACACACACGCACACACACGGAGGGGCAGGGGACAAAGGGCAGAAGGAGGGAGGGTGGGAGGAATGAAATACACAAAGCAGATTATATATAAACTGCCTCTCAAGTCAAGAGCCTCCTCCAGGAAACCTTCCTGGATTGCCCCAGGCTGTTTGTCCCTGGACGCCTCTCAGAGCACTTTCCAAACTCCCTGTGTCCCTGAGCGATACATCCAGGTCCCCATCAGACTGAGGGGCCAGTCTCAACAGGCCGGGTCTGAGTGTTATGTGTCTGAAGCTCCCAACAAACAGCCTGGCACATGATAAGAGGGAGAGTGGATGGGATGGCTAAAAGGAAAAGAATTTCCTAGTGCGTAGCTCTTCCCCGGGGTGAGCCCTGGCCAGGCCCTGCTACCTCTGGCGAGGCACTTTTGTCGGGAGCTGGGGCACTGGCTCTCTGCCTGGACGTAGAAATGTTCCTAACCCAAGCCAGAAACAGCCAGGCCTCCCTCACCTCTGAATCCCTAGGGGCCCAACAGTGTGGCCAATGGAGGCAGCGGATGTGAACATCTGGGTGCCCGGAGCCCAGGGCCTCAGCTAACGTGGCATCACTATGAGGCTCGCTCTCCAGCAAGCAGACCCGAGCCAGCCTGAGGCAGGCTGGCCGGGCGGTGCTGGGCGCAGGCTGTGCAGCGGGCCATCCAAGCGCCGCCTACACCCCCTGCGCCTGCCTGCTGGCCTCATGGCATTCCCAGTTCCCTTAGAGCATCTAAAGTTACCGCAGGTACAAAACTTCCACCTGACAGCAAGGTGGCCCCAGGAGGGAATTCAAAGGGATGGGATTGCCTTTTAAGGGGCAGGGAGGGCTCAGCACAGTGAGGCCCCCTCCGGCTGGGTGCGATAGGGCATGGCACTCCTGTGGGACAGGTCGAGGAGGGCTGCTGGGCGGGGCTCCAGCGCCTCCAAGCCCTCCCCTGGGTAGCAAAGGGAAAGAGCTCTCAAGGGGGCACCCTTCCCTTGGCACGGCCAGCCTGCCTGCTCTATCCTGATGGGATCACAGCATTTGGTGTCCAGCTCTCTGAGTGGTCAAGATGCCACTCCAGATCCGAGGTCTGACCAGGCTCCACCTCCTGGGGCAAGTATGGGTCAGGGAGGGGCTCGCTCCTGCAGGCAGCTCACGTGACAGAGTCACCTCCACACCTGCTGTGCCGCCCCATCTCTCTGGCCACTGTCCTCTCCGGTCTTTGTCACTACAAAACACATGGGATTATGCAACTTAGCAGCTGCCTTTCTAAGAATTCCTTCCTAGAAGGAGGGGGGGTGGTCTGTAGGCAGCCCACGGACTCTCTCTGGACTCCAGGTGCATCACACCTGGTACACTGTCACATGTGGGCAGTGTCCCCTTGACCAAAGGGCAGTGCTGACGGTGGCTTTTCTTCTTCCTCTTCTTTTTAACACCCTTCTGTTTCCTTTCATCTTCCTAGAAATCTTATTTCTAGCATGCAGGGAGAGAGTCTGGGTGCAGGCTTCCTTCTCCCCTGTGATTTCACAGCATACCTCAGAGATATTGGAGGTTCGGTTCCAGATTGATTATGGCAATAAAGTCAAATACATTTTCTGGTTTCCCAGTACATATGAAAGTTGTATTTATACTATACTGTAGTCTATTAAGTGAGCAATAACATGAGGTCTAAAAAAAAAAGAGCACATACCTTAACTTAAAAATACTTTATCTTTATTGCGGAAAAATACCAACCTTCTGAGCTTTCAGCAAGTCACCAGCACTGATCCCAGACCACCGTAACAAATATGATAATAAAAAAAGTTTGAAATACTGCAAGAAGTCCCAAAATGTGACACAGAGACACAAAATGAGCAAATGCTGGTGAGATAATGGTGCCAACGAACTTCCTCGATGCGGGGTCAGCACCAACTTTCAATCTGTAAAGAGCACAATTACCTGCAAAGCACAATAGGATGAGGTATTGTCTGCATTTTGAAAGTTTCCAAATCTGAACAACTTGGCAAGCCCACATACACTTCACCTAGACTCAACACTTGTCAGGGTTCTGCCACATCTACGCATCTACACATCGTCTCCAGCTCCATCCACACACTCACACACACACACACACTTTATGGCTGAAACTAACTGAGAGTTAGCTGCAGTCATCAACACTTCACCCCAAAATGCTTTAGCTGCATCTCCTAAGAACAGGGATATTGGTATTCTGTGTCTGTAAACACAAATAACGAGGGCACCTGGGACACTGCACATCAAAAGAATACTCTTCTAATATAAATGCCACATTTGGTTTTTTCCAACTGTTGTAAGAACGTCCCCACTCTCCCAACCCAGGATTCAATCAAGGATCACACACTGATCTGGATGACATGGTCCTTCACTCTCCTGTAATCTAAACTGGTCCCACCCTCTCGTTCGCCTTTCAGGATACTGACAGTTTTGGAGTCTAGGACAGCTATTTTGCAGAATGTCCTTCAGTTTGGAATTGAATGACCGTATCCTCATGGCTGGATTCAAGTTAACATTCTCAGGAGAGAAATGACGTAGGCAATGCAGTGCCCCTTCTTGGTGTGTCCCATTATCAGGGATAAGAAGTTATGGTGGTGAGCACCTAGTCTTCTCTGCTGTAACACAGGACATGTTTTCTAGAGATGGCCTCACCAGGGTCTCCTGTCCACATGCTCTGTTTATAAGGTGACGGGAAACTCTTCCCACACTGCAGTGAGATTGATATCCCTTCCCCAGACGATGGGTGGAGCTCTGGGCTTCAATCAATGGCTTATGGTGAAACAGACATGATGTGACCTTAGAAGCTAGATGGTAAAATGCCTTGCATTTGCCCTTCCTTTCTGGGACCCCACCTGCCGTGCTGCGAGGAAGCCTAAAATAGCCACGCTAAGAGACCACATGGAAATGTTCTGCCCAGCTGAGGTCCTAACAGTCAGCATCAACTGCCAAATGTAGCAGTGAAAGACAGTTCTAGATGATTCCAGCCCCCAGCCACAAAGACCTCCTTGGCCATCAAGTCACCCCCGGCCCTCACATCTTCCCAGATGAGGCCCAAGACATTGTGTAGCAGGGACGAGCTATTCCTGTGCCACCTCTGAATCTGATTCCCAGAATCCATGATCATGATAGAGTTCTTGTTTTATGCGACGAAGTTTTGAGGTGATTTTTTAATTTAGGAACATATAACCACAACCATATCCTTTTCTTTCTGTAAGTAATAAGTAATCCGAGAAGTGATTATCCAATTTCTCAACAAGCTTTCATCCAATAGTTTTAGATCAATCCATGAGTTTTGTCTGGATTATTATTACAAGAGTGGCAACACTGATTGTTTATCATTCTTTCTATATGTATTAGTTGTCATTCTTAAAGACAGTTTTCTGTTCCTTATCTTCCTTTCATTTCTATATATATTTATATCAATATGGACCTAGATTCTTTTTTTAAGATTTCAGTGTGTTATAACTCCATTTCTGTCATTACTCATTTTGTTGCTCAAACAAGATATTCCAAATGTGGCTAGTGGGACCTCTTTCAAGATGGCTCCTCTGTCCTAGGTAGATTGACATGCCCTCATCATTTTGTAAACACGTCCTTACTTTTTTACAAAATAAGATGTTCTAGGCTCAGCTTGTTGACACTGGTTCCTTTCAGTTACAAACGGTTATTTAGAAATCAGTATCTAGGAAAAAGGAGTGCTTACTGAGGTGTCCTTATTGTCAGGGTTCTCTCAGGGGGGAGAGCTAAGAAGAATGCATTTCTTTAAAATCATGAGTTTGTGCTGATTTCCTCTCATTCCCAAGCAATTCCACAGGGCTCTAGCTCTCCATCCCCCTCTCTGGCCCCACCAGTCCCGTGTTTGCATCTCCCTCTCCTCCAAGGAGAACCCCAGTTCCTCATAACATCAATGCTCACTCGTTCACTCCTGTGATGCAAATTAAACAGATTGAAACTGCCACACCCATTCTACTGCCGAAAACAAACCTACTATGTGAGGTTCAGATTTCTTCCTTAGAATACACTTCATTGAGGATGTACAGAGAACTCTATTTAAAAGTTACCCTGATTCATTCATAATTAAATGGTTTATTCTGAGATAATTATAGATGTATAGGAAGAGGTCGGAAATAATACAGAAAAATCCGTGTACTGTTCACCCAGTTTCTCCCAGTATGAACACCCTGTATCACTACAGGACAATGTCGCCACCAGGAAAGTGACACTGACACAATCCAGTCGTCTTACTCATATTTCACCAGTTTTATGTGCACTCCTGTATGCATGCAATTCTAGTTCTATGCAATTCTACCACCTATGTTCATGTAGTGCCACCACCCCCCGGGGCCATTGTGCTCCATTTTTATAACCATACTCACCTTCTTCTCTTCTACACCCACCTCCAATTTCCCTGACCTGTGGCGACCACTAACCTGTTCTCCATCTCTATAATTTTGCCATTTCAAAAATGTAAAAGAAATGGAATCACACAATATTTAACCATGTGAACTGGACTTTGCTCACTCAACATAATTCCCTGGAGATTCATCCAAGATTCATCTTTCTATCTTTTATTGCCAAGTAGTAGTCTATGTATGCACACACCACCTTTGTTTATGATTCACCTGTTGAAGAGCATTTGGGTTGACTCCCGCTTTCGGCTATCATGAAGAAAGCTTCTATTAACATTCACTTTGCATAAATGTTGTTTTTGTTTCTCTGGGATAAATGCCAAAGAGTGCCATCGCAGGGTTTTATGGTAACTGCGAGCTTAGTTTTAGAAGAAACTGCCAAACTATTTCCAGAGCAGTTGCACAATTTTACATTCCCACCAGCAATGCACGAGTGACCTAGTTTTTCCACATACTCATCAGCATTTGGTGTTGTCACTATTTTTAATTTTAGCTATCTTGATAGGTATATAGTGATATCAAATTGTGGGTTTAATTTGCATATCTCTAGTGGCTAATGATGCTGAATGTCTTTTCATGTGCTTATTTGCCATCTGTATATCCCCTTGGTTAATTTTCCTAATTGGATTGTTTTTAATTATTTATTTAGCTAGTGGAGTTTGAAAGTTCCTTATTTTTCTAGATATCAGTCCTGTCTTTCCTATAGGTTTGTAAATATCTTCTCCCAGTCTACAGTTTCTCTTTTCATCTTCTTTATAGACTCTTTCTCAGAATAAAAGTTTGATGAGGTCCACTATATCCATTTTTCCCTTTATGGATCACGCATTTGGTGGTTTTAATTTCAGTTTCCAGATGTTGCTAGCATACAGGAATCTGTAATGCAATTAATTTTTGTATGTTGTCTTGTGATCTTGAGAAACTCACTTATTGGTTCTAGGAGGTTTTCTTGTTTTTTTGTCTGTGTGTGTGTGTGTGTGTGTGTGTGTGTGTGTTTGTCCGTTTGTTTGTTTAGAGTTCCCTACGGTTTTCTATGTAGATGACCATGTCAGTATACACATAGGGACAGCTTATTTTTTCCTTTCTAATCCACATGCCTTAATTTCTTTTTCTTGTCTTACTGCAGTGGCCAGTGTCTCACCAGTGGCTTAACTCCAGGCTGTGTTTAAGTAAAAGTAGTGAAAGCACATATCCTTGGCTTGTTCCTGATCTTAGGGAGAAAGCATTCACTATTTCATCATTTCATAAGATGTTAGATATAGGGTTTTTCGGCATATGCTCTTTAACAAGTTAAGGTAGTTCCTTTCTATTCCTAATTTTCTGAGTTTTTATTATAAAGGGTATTGATTTTTGTCACATACCTTTATATATATATATATATATATTACGTATACAACATACCACAATATAACAGTGTTATGACAATGTTATATTGTTTAAACTATATATATATCATTTATATATATAATATATATTATATATTGTATATATAGTTATTATACATACACATAACATTTATATATATAAACTATATATATATTACATATTTGGTTTGCAAATATTTTGTTGAGGATTTTTGTGTCTATGTTCATGAGAGATACGGTTTCCTTTTGTATTTGGCTGGTTTGGTAATACTGTTTGTCAAGGTAATACTGGTCTCTTCTGTGGAAAAGATTATGTAAAATTGGTTTTAATTCTTCTTTAACTTTTTGGTAGAAATCTCCAGAGAAATCATTTGGGCATGGAGTTCTCTTTTTCTAAGGTTTCAAATTCATGAAGTCAATTCCTTGAGTGGCTATAGAACTGTTCAGGTTATTGATTTCAACCTGGTTGTTTTAGTAGTTTGTGGTTTTCCAGGAGTTGGTACATTTCTTCTGTGTTGTCAAATTTATGATCATAAAGTAGTCTGGAGTATTGCCTTATTCTCTCCTAATGGCTGTACTGGAGTCTGCAGGGGTGTAACCCATTTCTCTGATATTGATGATTCGCATCGTCTCTCTTTACGTTTGTCAGTCTTGCTAGAGGTTTATTAATTTTACTAATTGTTTTCCAAGAACCAGCTTTTTACTTCATTAATTCTCTCTACTGTTTTCCTGTTTCAGTTACATTGATTTCTGTTCTTATCTTTATTATTTCCTTCCTTCTGCTTGCTTGGGCTTTATTTTATTCTTCTTCTAGTTTCTTGAGATAAAAACTTTAATTTGAAGCTTTTCCTCTTTTCAAATGTAAGTATTTACTGCTATGAATTTCCTTTTTACCTACTTGAACTGAATTCAGAATATCCTGAATATTCTGATATGCTGATTTCAATTCTTTTAAATTTGTTAAGGTTTGTTTTATGGCCTCAGATATAGTCTTGGTTCCACAGGTACTTGAAAAAAAATGTATTCTGTGATTGTTGGGAGTATTCTTTATATGTCAATTAGATGCTATTGGTTGGTTATGTCATTTAGGAATTTTACATCCTTGATGATTTTCTTTTTAGTATTTCTATCATTTGCTGAGAAGGAGCTCTGCTGTTCTCCCAACTATTATCTTAGGCTTCTGTACTTCTCTTTCCAGCCCTACAGTTTTTGCTCCATGTATTTTAAGACTGTTCTTTGGTGCATATACATTTAGGATTGCTATGTCTTCCTGGCAAAGCGATCCTTTTATCTTCATATCACGTCTTTCCTCGCGTCCAGTAATGTTCTTTGCTCTTACGTACTTTATCTGATATTAATATAGCCACTCCAATGTTTTTTGGATCAATGTTTATATGATGTATCTTTTTTCCTACAGTTTTCCTTTCAACCTATGTCACTGCATTTCCACTATACAGCCGTGTGTGTGTGTGTGTGTGTGTGTGTGTGTGATCTATTCTGGCATCCCCTGCCTTTTGATTGGTATATTTAAACTATTTACCTTTACGGTTATTATTGCCACATGAAAGCTTAGGTCTACTGAAACCTTAAGTAGTACTACTATGACTACTTAAAGCTTAAGAAATTGGCATGTTAAAGCTTAAGTCACTTCATTATGTTTTCTAATTGTTCCCTGTTTCTCATTCTCCATTTCTTTTCTTGCCTTCCTGTGGGTTAAACATTTCATAGGACTCCATGTTGATTTACTAATAGTGCTTGTGAGTACATTGCTTCATAAAATTTCCTTAGTGGTTACACTGAGCATTATAATGTACATATGCAACTCACCATAATCTACTGGCATCAACGTTTCACAATTTACAATATAGTATGGAAGCCTTACTTCCATTTAGATTCTTTTATCCTCTGCACTTTTTAACACCTTAGCTCTAAGCATATTTATTCTAGACACATTTGCCTCACATCAGATGGTATTAATTTTTTGTTTCAACCTTCAAATGTGACTTTAAAAACTCACGAGAAGAAGGATAATCTATTGTATTTATCCATAGTTTTGCTTTTTCCGTTGTTGGTTCTTTCTTGTTCATGTTCTAAGATTATTTCTTTTATCATTTTATTTCTGTTTGAAGAACTTACTTTTTTTTTAAGATTTTATTTTTAAGCAATCTCTATACCCAACGTGGGGTTTGAACTACCAACCCTGAGACCAAGAGTTTCACGCTCCACCAACGGACCCAGCCAGGAGCCCAAATTTAGCCATTCTTTATGGGTAGATTGGCTAGCAACAAACTCTCTTGCGTTTCTGTAATCTGAGAATGCCTTTATTTTCTCTTCATTCTAAAGGATAGTTTTTCCAGGTATAGAAATCATGGTTATCAATTTTTTTGTTTTAGTACTTAAAAAATATGCTACTTCTTTCTGACCTCATAGTTTTAAATGAGACTCCACTGTGTTCCAAATTGTAAGGAATACGTTGGTTTTCTCTGATTGCTTTCAAGATTCTTTTGTCCTCAGTTTTCAAGTTTTGTCATTGTGGGTCCAGGTGTGTATTTCTTTGGATTCATCTTCTTCGGAATTGGCTCGGCTTCTTGAATCGGAGCCTAATTGTGCTGTTGCGGGCTGCCTGCTTCATCAGAGGCCACAGGGGGCTCGTGGATCCCTGCTGGGGTTGCCTGTGGGGCAGAGAGTGCGTCTCCAGGCTGTGGGGACAAAGAGTACTTCTTTGCCATCCAGGGGTCCCTCCTGCCGGCCTCAGGCCTCCCAGTGTCTCCAGGGAGTAAAGGAAGTCTCTGACCTACAGGACACAAAGACCACTGCTCTAGTAACCTGTGGCAGGACATCCCCTGCTAGTGCCAGCAGGCCACCAGTGACTCTAGGTGGGAGAAAGGATTCTCTGGTCTGTAGGACAAAGAATGCTTCCCAGACCAGGACCTCCTAGCAACCTGGGGTCTCCGGGTAGGGGAGAGGAGATTCTGACTGACTGGCTGGACCAAGAGTGCTCCCAGTCTGGGCCATTTGTGACACAATGCCCCTCTTGGTGCTGTTGAACCACTGGGGTCTCTGGATGGAAGAAGGGGGTCTCTGGACCACAGGGAAGGAGAGTGCTTCCTGGGGCCACTCATCAGTGGTACCCCTGCTTGGTCTCCCCCGCTGGTGCCGCTGGACCTCCCCAGTATAGCTGGCAGGACTCTCTCTCAATCTGGTGAAGCAATGAGCCTACCTGGGCAATTGTCTGCCACAGGTTGGGGGCTGAAGATACTGACCTTGGGTCGCTCCCTGTCACTGGTGGTATGATCAGGAGGCACCTAGGCTGCTGTGTTGTCCCCCCAGTCCAAGAGTCCCTAGCCAGTCTCCCTTCCTCTCCCTAGCTTTCAGACTTCTCCTGTGGTTGCCTCTCCATTTATTTAAGGGTGTGCATACTTGTACTCAGTGAGAAGGAGCAACAAGAAATAAGTCTAGCTATTTTGTCCACACTAGAAGTCCCCTCAAACTAACACTGTTCCTCTGTGTGGAGTAGCATCTATTTGATAGACAACCAGGTTCATTTATTTCTGTTTGTATTAATTTTTCACTCCATCTTTCTTCATGTGATTTTCCAAGAAGCAACTCATTACTATGGTTCACAAGTTGACTATACATAAAAGGCAAGTTCGGAGACGTCCCATTCCTTTCCCGGTCTTCCCGGCCCATTTCCATTCACCCACTGTGGGTAACAATCTCATTAGTTTCTGGTTTACCCTTCCTGAGTTTCTTTTTGAAAAGTAAGGAGTTTCAGGGGTACCTGGCTGGCTCAGTCAGTTAAGCGTCTGACTCTTGATTTCTGCTTAGGTCATGATCTCACAGTTCATGAGTTCTAGCCGCACATCAGGCTCTGCACTGATAGCACAGAGCCTGCTTGGGATTCTCTCTCTCTTCTCTCTCTCTGTTCCTCTCCCACTCATGCTTACACTCTCTCTTTCAAAACAAACTTTAAAAAGTTTTTTTTTTAAAAAGAAAACTAAGGAGATTCATACATTTCTGTCTCTTTTTCTTATTTCAGCAGAGGCCTGATCTTGGCCTCAGAATCTCTACCAGTCAATCTACCAGTTGACTAGTAGAGCCCAGCAACTTAAAATCATCATCATGTGGATGCTCTTCCTATCAGAAGCCCTTCGGATGTGTCCCTGACTCCATCTACCCCCCCCACTTCTGCTCACATTCTTCAAGTTGTTGAGGCATTCATCTGCTTTCCTTCTTTAAATTCTATTGATCCAGCTTTCCTCATAATTCTTCTCCCTTCAATCACTAACATATTGGAGTCAATCTAAAAGAAAACAGGGCTGTTTACCTTAATGGAATAAATGCATTCTGTCAGGGTCTGCTGTAACATGAATTCCTGTGAAGCAAATCGCACTTTCCGATGCAGTGTATTCCAGTACACCAGGGGAACGTGGTCACAGGGTATAATTAATACCACATTTAAGGGAGCTGCCTACATTTTTAAGATCACATATTCATAAGGGAAGCGCAATATTTTCAATAAAACACTGCTGACAAAACACAACATGTTAACAATTATACTTCGCCACACTTTTTTAAATGTCACAAAATACAAATACCAGAAATGACAACACAAAACTGTCACAGCTCCGGCAGACTCATCTGTTACCTCATACACAGTTCCCACGTACGGGCAAACATCCCGAGTCTTGGCAATTTAGCTCCGTTTCTTCTAACCAGACTCAGAAGCCTTCACACTGACTCTGCTCCCAGATACCTCAGCTGTGGCTCTAGTATCGTCTGAACCCACCAGGCCCCCTTTCCAAGCACTCCCCACTCACAATGCCAGTTCTGTGCGCTTCTGGATCCCGGGGTTGGTGAAAGCTTGATTAGAAAGCGGGTTTCCTGCTTTCAACTGCTGGGGAGGCGCGCCGCAAACATTTACTGAGCATCTACAAAGGATCCACAAAGGAGCGGGCCCTGAGCTAACCCTTACAAGTGCCCACACAGAGATGGGCACAGAGCGGGTATCCCACAAGCACCACCAGTCTGGGTTAGGCAACGGCACCAGCTAAGAACGAACAACCAGGAGTGACTGAGCCGGTTCTGTGGCATGTTCTATTTATTCTGCCCCGAGCTGGCACTCTCCTCAGATGCTACTAGCATATCCAAAGTATGTGCCAAGTCTGACCTAAAATTTTAACAGGAGACAATGAAACGACCTGTATCCCTCCTGGGAGAAGAGCGGAAGGCACAGGATCCTACAGGTTTGCCGGGTGATATTGTTATGGTGAGACCGTGCCTGAATTCTTTATATTCCAAAGCATTTCAAGTAAAAGACGAAACCCTGTTTTTAGAAGACCTTTCATGAGCTGTTTAAAATGGGTAAATAACGTAACCGCCCTGTGCTTGAGTTTAAAATCCAGGATTGTGGGCTTCTAAGAACAACTGAAACACCTCTAAACTGATTTTTGGCTTATTTAAAACTGCACAAAGCATGATGCCATCAAGAGCCCTCACCACAAGCCCTGGAGGTTTTAAATCCTACATGAACCGGAACTCTATCCCTGCATCATCACCAGTGTGATCAATGTCCAAGGGAAGGTTCTGATGTAGCTTTCAGATGCAGCGTGCGCCGTGTGCCTGTACCCTCCCCTGCCACGTCCGCACGTGTCTAGCGAAGGGCTGGGTTGCCCATGATGAGCAGGCCGGAACCTTCCCTCTGAAGGGCTGGCCCCTGTGGGGAAGGGCCATCAGGCCCCTCCAGGACCAATGCCGGGGTGGGAGGGACTGTTCTGCAGGGTCCCCTTCTCCTCCCCCTTTTTCCCTGCTCTGGATCCTGGATGTCGCTGTTGTTATGTGTGAACAAGAATCACTTCCTGCCCGGGAGCCATGCTGGGAGGTGATGGCCAACACAGGGACTAAGGAACACTGAGCTCTGCTGAGAGGGGAGGTTTCCTGGGGCAGGGAATGGTTTCCTGGAGCAGGGAATGGTTGAGCTGTCTCAAAGGGGATGGAAGAACTTCCCAGGTGAATAGAGGGCACAGTGGGGGAAGCACAGTGCAGACAAGGCCCAAGAAGGAGCACCGAGTGTCGCCCAAAGCTACTGCAGGCCCGTTCTGCGGGTGGGAGAGGAAGAGGGGGCTGTGGGGACTGTGAATGGAGGGCAGCCAGGGCCAAGTGCCCAGGACGGCGGCATGAAGTCTGTAAGGTCAGGTAGGGACCATCAATTTGAGCAGGGGACTGGCAGGGTCAGCTTGTGGCAGTAAGAAGTCTGGACTACAGGGACTGCCACCAAAGGCAAGGAGACCTTCCGAGGTGACTACTTTCACCCAGGTAACAGGTGACACAGTGGGGATGAAGAGGATAGGGAGCCTAGACATGGAAGTGTGGCCACAGGTGGCCTCGTGTGGCTCTCGGCACGCCTGCCTGGCCTGTCCTGTGCTCCGGGCCCCCTTCACGAGCTCTCTGACCTTTGGCTCCGTGATGTGTTCCCTCTGAATCCATGATCCACTTTGGTCCCTAAGGCCTGCCCCAGGTGCGGCACCACAACGGGCAGCTCGCTGATCCCGAGGATGGGAACAAAGCTGCAGGTAATCACTGCAGGTAATCAGCAAGCCAAAGAGCTGCCTTCCCCCAGCTGCCTTGCAAGGGACAGGCCAGAGCAGCTGCGAGCTCCGGGACAAGCCCTTCCCAAGCGCAGGACGCGGCGCCGCAGGGGGTAGAAAGGACTGTGTGCCGAACAGGCAGGGCGACCGGGCTGCTTCCGCTGGCCTTTTCCGTTTCTGAAACCACACCTTCCCGCCCTTCAAACTGTTAAACAGATCGTGGCTTGAATAGTGGAGGCCAGACTGAAGATTCTGGAATGAGCCAGCCCTCAGTGTATATCCCACCCACCCCACCCCCATTTATTTACAAGCCCTGTAAGTCAGCCTTGCACAGACTACTTATGGTCGCCGAGATCCTGAACCCTCACCTGTCCAATGGGAATGACCGCATCCACCTCATAAAGCCTCAGGTGAAGGGCCTGGTTCTCGGGCACTCAGCAAAGAGCTGCACACGGCACCGAAAAGCTGGTGTTGCCAGTGGCGAGGCCACAGCTCTCCGGGGAAGCCATCCCACCCTTTCGGCGGTGATGGCTGCCAGGGACCGCAGAGCCAACAAAGTGGCCCGGACAACAGAGGCCTTATCGCTGTGCCCCAGCCAGGCCCAACCCTGAGGATTAGGTGCCTCTGGCTGGCCAACCTGAACCGGCACACCATGGAGCTGGCATCTCACGCCCCGACTCAACAGCAATGGGCAGGATGGGAAATGAGTACTCGCGGGGTCTCTCCAACTTCAGACAATGAAGTCTTCCCTCCTCAGCACTCACCCTGACAACACCGCTGGGGACATCGGTGAGGCATGCAGTGAAAAATGGACTCGAAAGAAAGAACAGATGCAGCAAGACAGGGAGAGGAAGGAAAGAGACAACCTTGTACTTAACGCACTGGAGCAATCACCAGGGCTCGTTCAGGCAACACGGGCAGGGCAGGCAGCCCTGTGGCCTTGTTCTGGCTCCAGCTTGGTTTCTCATCCAGAGGCGATGAGGCCTTGGGTAGCTTCTGTGCATTCTCTGAAGGCTAAAAAGCTTTGCGACCCATGGCGTTCCACGTGCTGGGACACGGCCAGCGGAGGTACACACGAGGGCTCAGAGGGCGTGGCTGTCTATGAGCAGCTGTGTCCCAGGGAGCAATGAGAATGGCCCCAGGATTCCAGACCTCTGTCACTCCTGCCCGGAAGGGAGAGGGAGAGTGGTCCCCGTCCAAAAAGATACAACCTTAGAATGAAGGAGGGAAGGGCTGAGTTCGGGACTGAGTGGGAATCTGGCAGCACCCCTCCTCCAGCGGGCTGCCGCCCAGGGACAGGGCCGCTGGTGCTGGGGCAGCACCTGTGATTGTTATCTGCTTGAGGGGTGTTGCATTTGGCCCCTAGGTTTAAGACAGGGATGAAGACCTGCACTCCTCAAGGCAACAAGGTGCTGGACCTAAGTCTGGCCCTCAGAGAGAAGGCACTGTGTGATCTCAGGGTTCCTAACAGCTCCAAAAAGGGAGGGTCTAAACACGGGAGTGCCTGGGGCCCTCCCACCAGGAAGGAAGATTCTAAGGAATTCCAGGCTCTTACCCCAAACCCTGAAACAGGGCTTCTCAAATGGAGGTCTATGAAGCACCTACGTCAGAGGCACCCTGTGTGCTCCTTAACGTGCTGAAGCTGTGGGCCCCACCCGGACTAGGGCTCCCCAGGGGAAATCTGTATTTGTCACCTTGGGGGACAACGAGGCATACAAAGCTGCTCTACAACGGGGTAGCCCACCTCAGCACTGTTAGTATGTCTATAGCAGGCAATCCCTGGCTGGGGGGCCGTCCCAGGCGCTGCAGGATGGTTAGCGGTGTCCCGGCCATCCACCCACTAATGCCAACAGCACCCTCCCCCAGTCCTGACAGGCAACATGTCTAGACACCACCACATGTCCTCTGGAGGACAAAATCACCCCTGTCACAAGGCACTGGTCTATAAGGAGAGGAGGCTAAAGAGGGATAGGAGTCTTTAAAAACTAATTTCTGAGAAATACAATTACGAACGATCTCCATAAAGGGAAAAGGGATTGACAGCTGTCCTCAGGCCAAATGCACTTGAAGATCACAACGCGTCCCTTGCTCGCTACTCCCTCAGGGGACGGTGACTGGCGGGGTGCAGATGGGCTTTCTGCCAAGCACATCTCGGCACGGGCGCCTCGAGAGCCTATGACCTGTGGGGCCACTACATGCAGCAGGGCAGGGAGGGCGCAGGGCCCACTGGGAACACTGAGGAAGGGCCCAGCCTGTAAGAACAAGGTCAGGGAAGCTGAGGCCCAGGCAAGTTGAGCCGTTTGGCAAATGCTAAGGACAAAAAAAGGGCTTTTAAAATTGGATCAGGAGCGATAGGAACAAGAAGGGATAGGCCCATATTGGGGTGAAAGGTGTTCGGTTAACAGATGACGGAGAGAAAGAACTATAAACTCCCATTTTCTATCAAGGAGAACAATCTTCAGGCTGAAAAGGGTGAATCAAACACTGATATGAGGGAATTGAAACACAAGACGGGGAAGAGACTGTGAGAGAACATCCAGTCACACTAAATGAATTCAAATCTCCCGATCCAGATGAATCACATCTCGGCTCTGAATTAACTTACAGAAGAGACATGCTCATTGCTGGCAATCTCAAGAACTCAAGAGAAAATGAGAAGATGCCCAAGACGAGACAATGTCCAATTTAGCAAAGGGGAGAAAAGGTGGATTTTTGCAAACTACCGATAGGTGAGCCAGACACAGATCCCTGAGAGAATTCTCGGTCTAAGTACTCAGAGATGGAAATGGAAGCCACCAGAAAGAAGCCCAGGCTGGTGGCAAACAAGCCATCCTGTGGAAGACACACTTCCGTGCTCGTGTCATAAAGCCATGGGGGACACTGCCCAGAGTGAGGGGGACACTGCCCAGAGTGAGGGGGACACTGCCCAGAGCGACAGGGACACTGCCCAGAGTGATGGGGACATGGTCTACAGTGATGGGGACACTGCCCAGAGTGATGGGGACACTGCCCAGAGTGATGGGGACACCGCCCAGAGTGATGGGGACACCGCCCAGAGTGATGGGGACACCGCCCAGAGTGATGGAGACACCTCCTGGAGTGAAGGTGACACTGCATACAGTGATGAGGACACTGCCTACAGTGATGGGGACACCTCCCAGAGTGAAGGGGACACTGCCTACAGTGATGGGGACACTGCCTACAGTGATGAGGACACCACCCAGAGTGATGGGGACACCGCCTACAGTGACAGGGACACCGCCCAGAGTGATGGAGACACTGCCTACAGTGATGAGAACATCATCCAGAGTGATGGGGACACCACCCAGAGTGATGGGGACACTGCCTACAGTGACGGGGACACCTCCCAGAGTGAAGGGGACACCACCCAGAGTGATGGGGACACCGCCCAGGGTGATGGGGACCCCACCCAGTGTGATGGGGACACTGTCTACAGTGACGGGGACACCTCCCAGAGTGATGGGGACACTGCCTACAGTGATGAGGACACCACCCAGAGTGATGGGGACACCGCCTACAGTGACGGGGACACTGCCTACAGTGAGGGACACCACCCAGAGTGATGAGGACACTACCTACAGTGATGAGGACACCATCCAGAGTGATGGGGACACTGCCTACAGTGATGAGGACACCACCCAGAGTGATGGGGACACCTCCCAGAGTGAAGGGGACACTGCATACAGTGACGGGAACACCGCAGGGAGTGATGAAGACATTGTCTACAGTGACAGGGACACCGCCCAGAGTGACAGGAACACTGCCCAGAGGGATGGGGACACCGGCCAGAGTGATGGGGACACTGCCTACAGTGATGGGGACACCGCCGAGAGTGACGGGGACACTGCCTACAGTGACGGGGACACTGCCTACAGTGATGTGGACACTGCACAGTGAGATTCTGTCCCATGCTGCACCTGTGGGAGGACCCAAGAGCAGAAGGGACCTGGAGTAGCACTCCCATTTTGCAAAGTCTGGAGCGTGAGGACAGATGGCTGACCATAGAGTGTGGCATCTTCCTTCCAACTCAGCATCACTATCCGTGACTAAAGGCAGGAGTGGCAGTGTACTCATCAGATGTGCTGATGACATGAAGTTCAGAAGGTGACCCAGTCTGTTGTATGGGTAACAGGATACACACACATCTCCAAAGCTAAGAATGACCCTGTCCACTCCAATTAGATGAAAATTAACAGGGATAGGGTTGAGGTCTTGTCCCTGGGTCCAACACCACCAGCCACCTGCATGCAGAACAAGGTGGTGTGGCTTCCCAGACCCAAGGAGGACCACACAAACCCAAGGGTGCTGAGCCCAGGTGAGCTGGCCAAAGGCAGCGCAGGCAGTGTGCCAGGGGGAGTGTCCCCTCAGGGGGCTGTGGGGGCAATGGCACAGCCCCATCCCACCCTACCCCCATCCCCCTCGCACACCGGCTCCAGTTCCAGGGCCGGCAGGGACAGGCTGAAAGGAGAACCGCTAGACTGCCCCCTGGGAGGGAAGACTGAGAACTGCGGTGACAGTTCACTGGAGCAAGGAGGGGGGTTGGACCTCACCTCCCTGGCGCACCACGGCCAGCTCTATGACAGCTGTTCCTCCGGCTCGTGGTCTCAGCCCACCCGGGACACCTAACAAACTCCAGGGTAACGCACAACCACAGCTATCCATTAATGGCACGGACTATCTCAGGAGGAGTGAGCATGGCAAACACCCGCATGCGCCGTGACGGGCATGGTCACGTGTCGTCCCATTCAGTCCTTAGCCACAATCCAACAGGCTGTGGTTACTAGTCCCAGGAGGATGAGGAACCTGGGCTCACAAGAGGAAACCCATTTGCCTCTGGTCGCACAGTTAGCAAGAGTGGACGGACGTAAGGAGTCAGACCCGGGGGTGACCCCGATCCTACACTTTTCCAACCTGCGGTGTCCAGTCCAAGGTGAACTAATCGTCAGTTAAGGAGACAACGGGAAAACATCCCACATCAAGTAAGAGCCCTTCAGGCTGGGGAGTCGATGGCAATAACAGTGCAGAAACAGGCTTTCATACAGCAATGAACATCATCACTTAATTAGTAGTAAAAAAAGTACCCATTCAAAAGGCCAATTTTTTGCCCATCAAACTCACCAACTTAAAAACTACTGAAAATGGGGAAAGGAGAGCTTTTAAGTTTACCACCTAATAGGAAAATCAAAAAAAATCCTATGAAGAAGCAGTTCTCAAAAGGAGAAATATAAGAGGCCAACAAACTTATGAAAAGGTGTTTGGCCATATTAATAATTAAAGAAATACAAAAATTTAGACTGATAAAAGGCTGTGATGGTAGAGGTGTGTGGGAGGGGGGAGATTCTCAAACCATTTTGTGGGTATATATTTCTGAAGAGAAATTTGGATGTCTCCATTAAAATTAATTGTGAAAGGCTGAAAATAACCCTAAATGTCCACTTAACAGGAAAATGGTTAAATAAATAATGTCAATCCCCACCACATAGTCATTAAGGGAACAAAGCAGATCTGGTGGACAAAGAGGCTGTCTAACGCGTCCTGCGAGGTGCAAGAAGCAAGTTAGCAGAGAATAAACTAGGATGCCACCTGTAAAAACAAACCACGTCCATGTTCTTCACACACACAAGGCTGACAGTCGCCGGGGGGAAGGGGGCAGGTGGGCTGGAAGCACATTCACCAGTGTTCCTCCTGAGAGTCGGGGCCACCCTTTGCATGCTTTCATAGTGCTTGAACTTCTGGCAAACAAGCATTACGTTTGTAATTAATTTTAAAAAGAAAAAGGAAAACGGCCAACATTGCTGAAAGGCAGGGAGCCTGGTCCCATCACATGCTACCGACAGAAGTGTGAACTGTGACAACCTCTGTGGCGTGGCAATCGGGAGAGGTGTAACCCCAAGCCTGAGGGATGGACATAGTCTATGGCCCAGGACCTGCAATTCTAAATATAAATATTTTTCCCTAAGAAAATAACTGGCTTCGGGCAGCTATGAACATGGTCAGACAACACCGTCCCCCTTTTGTCAGCCTAAGGCGAAGTGACAACGCAGTGACAGGAAAGAGGAGATGACGGAAGAGTAGATTATGGTACATTCATAAGAAGTAATACACAACTAAGTGTAGAACTAGATTTGATGCTGAAAAACGGTTCCTAATAGATTGAGTTTTAAAATGGTTACCAATCAGCATTCTGGTTGTGTTCCCATTTTTGCAAATACAGTTGACCCCTGAACCACCCAGGGGTGAAGGGTAGTGATGCCCCCTCCTCCGCAGAGTTGAAAATCCACATATGATTTTTGACTACCCCAAAACTTAACTTCTAATAGCTTACTGTTGACCAGAAGCCTTACTGATAATACAGTTAACACATATTTTATATGTTCTAGGCATTATATATTGTATTCTTAAAATAAAGTAAGCTTCAGAAAATATTAAGAAAAGCATAAGGAAAATACATTTGCAGTACTCTACAGTAAAAAATCTATGTGCTAAGTGAACATGTGCAGTTCAAACCCATATTGCTCAAGGGTCAACTGACTATAACATGACCAATAATAGCACCACAAGAGAAACAGGTGTTGGCAGTGTCCACCAAGATGCTAACAATGGTTACCGCTCTGGGGGCAGGGGCTGATGTGGCGACTTTAGCTTTATTCTTTGGGCTTACCTGAAATTTTTGGTTTCTCTACCATGAGCATGTGCTACTTAAGAAATAAGCGTAAGCATTCTTGTAAAAGGCAAGGCAGCCCCACAGCTGGATAAGCTCCGAGCAGAAGACTGGGTCATTCCCATGATGCAACGCAGCAAGGCAGAGTTTTCCAGCTCCCCCCGCTGGCACCAAGCACCAAGCAGTTATACTCTGAGAACCACAGCCTCCTACTTCCATGCACCCAAGCCCAAAGCACTGCCGACTGCTCCAGGCTGTCACCTCTCCTGACTGCTGAGCTACCATGTCACGCACCTTATGTCCATCAGGCGCTGAGCTTGCTCTGGGGACAAAATGGTAAGTTAGCTTAGGTGGCAGCCCTGCACAGAAGGGCCAGCAGGCAGGGGTCAGAGAGGGCCCCCAGGGTGATCCTAGTGTCAGGAGAGAGGCCACATGGCTGGAGAGCATGCCAGGTGCCCACACAGCCAAGTCCCAGACCACAGAGCCCTGCAGGTCAGGCCGAGGAATCCCAGCCTTCTTCTGAATGCATCAGGGAGTCGTTGAAGACTTTAGAAACAGTCCTCCTGCAACAAGGAGCTACCAGATCACAGGTAAGGGTCTGGCAAAAAGGACACCAGTAGGGAGGTGATGGTTTCAGTTCAAGAGAGAGACTGGCCAGGGGCCGCCATTGTGGTGGGAGGACAAAAGACCAGGAGCTAAGAGTTCAGTACCCAGGACAGGGCTTGGTCACTGGGGCAGTGGGACAGCAGAGCACCAGCAGGGAGAGACCAAAGGACAATCTCACATCGTGTTTGCAGCATCCCACCACCACCGCGGCCAAGGGCTGAAGGAAAGGCCCAGAGAAACTCGCCCAGTCAGATAGGGCTGACCGAAGATGGTAAGGACAGAGCTGAGAAGGAAAGGAAAGGGAGAGGCCATGGAGTGCCTATCTAATTAAAATTATTTGTTTAACGGGTCTTTTCCAGCAGGGATAGGTGGTAACCTGCATACATGATGGACAGGCACACGTGGCTCTTCAAGCCGTAAGGACCTATTTAGGAGACGAAATGCACTGGGGGAAAACCAACAGACAATAACCACAGCGCAGGAGTGTGGCATGTTGATGCAGCTGCCACCAGGCAACAGTGCAGAAGCCACTTCAGGAGGAGATACGGACTGAACCCGAGCTTAAAAGGGCCCTAGCAATTGTGATGGAGGGAGTGACATAAACAGCCGCAAACAGCGACTTAACCACTGAGCAGAGCCCCTCGTCCCGCATGACCATTTCACCCCTCCTAACGAGGTATGCAGTTGGCTCTTCCCCTCTCTGGACCAGGTTCAACACCATGAAGGAGAAAGAGGGGAAGACGAACCTAAGGAGTTTTTGCAACAAGTCGCTGGCATAAAAAAGGGGGTAGTTGGGGCGCCTGGGTGGCTCAGTCGGTTAAGTGTCCGACTTCGGCTCAGGTTAAGATCTCATGGTTCATGGGTTCGACCCCCGCGTCAGGCTCTGTGCTGACAGCTCAGAGCCTGGAGCCTGCTTCGGATTCTGTGTCTCCCTCTCTCTCTCTGCCTCTCCCCCACTCATGCTCTGTTTCTGTCTCAATAATAAATAAAAACATTTAAAAAAAACTTTTTTTTAAAAAGGGGGTAGTGTCTGTTCTGGGTGATGAAAGACTTAGAAGCCTAAGAACCAATTGTGAGGTGAGAACTCTAGCCAATCCTGACTTATACTAGCAACAAACACAAACAAAAACACTGGGAAAGGGGATTTTTGAGGCAACCAGGGAAATCAATGTTAATTCTCTGAGGTGAAGTGACAATATTGTAGTTATGTTAAGGAAATGTCCCTATGTTTCAAAGACACGTATTGAAGTCTGTAGAGGGAAATATGGTCACTGGGATTTGCTTCAAAGCAAAGAAAAAAAGAAAAAAGGAATAAATAGGAGCAAATGTGGCAAAATTGTTAAGTTCGGGGGACAGGAACAGAGAGGTTCACTGTACTATTATTCACTGTTCTGCCTAGTGAAAATTGCATCATGGATCATTTTTATACAGATTCAAACAGTACTCTGAGCAGCTGACCAGTGCGTCTGATTGACGAACACTGATCCCTGCTTTGACCTGCCTGGGCCCACCGACTACGACCTGACTGCCATGACCCCAAAGCAGTCATGTGACAGCTGCAGCCAATTTCAAAGCCTATGTCTTTACCTATAAATGGGCATGCTAACAGTCCCTGCCTTGTGGGACTGTCTAGTAGGTGTGATGAATTAGAACGTGTGATGCGCCTGGGACACACCTGGCACTCTGACAGCAAGGATTCAAACAAGACCAGTTGTCATGTTATCGCTCAGCTTACTGGGTCATGTGCAGGTCAAAGGAGGCAATTCAGGTGACATGCTCGGCCACTGCTCTGCACATGGGGAACACGCAGCAAATGGTAGCTACGGAAAGCCAGCTTCAGGGACCGAAAGCCAGTTTCTTAGCAATACTGTGTCAACTCATGGGATTCTCAAAGCTACCCTGCAAGATAAGTACTATTCCCGTTTTATAAATGTGGACTCAGGAAGACCTGTCTAAAACTTGAACCCAGAGTTGAACGGCTGTGAAAGCCAGTGCCATCCCGCCAGCTCTCCGAGCTTCCTCGTTTTCGTCTGTGATAAACACTCCCCCAACCCCCACCAAACCCAAGTGACATCACTGAGATGCTGTACCGAGCAAAGGAGCTGAGAGCCCGCTCTGCAGGGCCCCCAGCACAGACATCTATCTCAGGGAAGGTGGCCACAAGGCCCATGAAAGCCACGGCCTCTTCACATGTGCAATGCGGGGGTAGTCTCTGCTCCCTCTTCACCTCACAGGTTACCGTGAGGTAAAAGAGACTGTCCACGAAGGCGAGAAAGTGAGGGAAGAAACAGACCTTCAGCAATACATGGAGTCGATGCAGGGAATGTGGGACGCTGCAACAGTGATATGGCAGCGGTGGGCAAGGCAGAGGACACGATGGCAGTGACAGGGGAGATGGTGTCAGTGACAATGGTGTGGGCAGAACCCAAAACTGAACAACATCTACCTCCCAGAGCCCGTGATCACCCCTACTCTCCCC
The DNA here is from genome assembly GCA_028646485.1 of Cryptoprocta ferox. Classification (NCBI taxonomy): domain Eukaryota; kingdom Metazoa; phylum Chordata; class Mammalia; order Carnivora; family Eupleridae; genus Cryptoprocta; species Cryptoprocta ferox. The sequence goes on from CM053574.1 coordinate 54,571,550, forward strand.
CAGTGGTGGAAAACTGAAGACTAACGGACAGTGTTGCAAGGAACCCGAGTGCTAGTTGTGCTACTAATTAGCTCTGTGACATCTGGGCAATGATGGGAGCAACAGAAGCTGTATTATCAGATCTGGCTGGTCAATAGTAATGGCAGGTACCATTTATAGCACGAGACACTACAATGGTCTAGGTTCTCTGTCACGTCCTTTATTAGCTTGAAAATGTAATTACTGTCCCCATTGTAAAGATGAAGACCCCCAAGGCTCAAGGGCTTATGTGACTTGATCATGCCTACAAAGCCAGTAGGTGGTGAAGTTGTAATTCAGACCCAGGTTCCTCTAGATCTAAAAACCCAGTGCTTACAGCCACACGAAGTGATTCTCAAACCACTTAGCTGCCTTGGGGACCTTTTCTTATCTGTGAAAATAATTGGATTGGATCAATGGTTCTCAATTTCTTTGTTTCCTCATCAAAGGACCTGGGTCCCACCAGCACAGGTATAAAAAGCCCATTCTTGCTAAGAAAGGCTGTCCTAAATCTCTAGGCAATATGTTCTTTCACTTATCACTTCCAGCACACTGTTGAAAACACACAAATGGCCATTTTTATGCTGGTTCCATTACCAAAAAGTGGCGCTAGCTGGGTAACTGGCGTGCGGGTATTTTTTAGCCACGTGGGGCAGAACTTCTGGACTCAACAATCTTTAAAAGTCCTCTGGGCCCAGAGAAGTCAGCTCAGCAGGTAAAGGGCTGCTCTCCACAATGATCAGGGGGGTGGGCTCCTTCCCCACATGGGCCAATTTCTTGCCGATTTGTTTCCAGGTCACTGTTACCTGTTGCCTCCTCCACATCCCCAATGTTCTGGCAGCTTCTCTCGTCGTGCATGTCACAAGGGGAACACTTGGCGGGCCACAGTCTTGCCTCTTAAGTGGTGAGCCCCTCTCTGACTCTCTGCTACTGAGGTAGAGCCTGACACAAAGCAAGCCTCCCCACATTCCATAGAAATGCCCGCTGGCCTCTCGGAGCACTCGGCAGTCAAGAGTTCTCCTGACAAGACGTACTGCTGGCAGTCCCTCCACCCCAGAGCCACAGGGCCACTCCTCTGAAGACATGGAGCAAAGGCAGCCCTTCCCACCGCAGTCCAACCACCTTTGGGACCAGGCTTCCGCCGCACCCCTCAGGGACTTGTTATGAATTCTCCTCCTCCCAGAAGTATGACAGAGTCATTCACTCTTAAACCACCCATGTTGTCTCTTTGAGGAAACTTCTTGGAAGAGCGGCCTACACCTGTTTCTTGCACTTTCCGCATCCACTGTGGCCCTACCCCACAGGTAATGTAGCTTCAGTTCCCACGGCAGCGCTGGAAATGTGCATTCACCATAACTCACACATCCTTCACTACACAATTCACAGGCCCCTCCTCCAGCCCTCGCTGGCCCGTGGCCTTTGGCACCATTGACTCTCTTGAACTTTTCTTCCGAGCTGATGTGAGAGGCTGCCTGGCATGGTGGGAAGAGCAGAGCCTTCAGAGCTGACTTCATCCATCAGCTACATGGCTCCTGACAGCTCATTTAACCTGATTCCCAGTTTCTTCATTTATAAAATGTATAATATAATCTACCTTGCAGGGTTGCTGCAAGGATTGGCGATAATTTATGTCAGAGAGCCTGGCACAGAGCAGATGCTCAAGACATCGCAATGGCCGTCATCTTGTGGGACACAGGACTCCATGTCTGACACCTTCAATCATCCACTGGCCATCTCCACTTCCCATGTGCAGGTCTAGAATTAAACTCACGGCCTTCCCCAATTGCCATGGCTCACCTGAGTTTTTTCTCTTTCTCTTAATCGCACCATTACTCTTGCGGACATTCAAGCTCAAGTCTTTCTCCAGCCGACAGCCCTTCGAGAACTCCCAGCGTTATCCTAACGGAAGGCCACACTGTGAGCTGGTCATCCAGGGTCCTTCATGATGTGACCCCAACCCCTTTTAACAGTTTCCCCACCCATTGCCCACAGTCACGTGGAGGCCTACGTCCAGAAGCCCCACCCTCTTCATGCCCTGCCCTGTGGGCTGCCCACTCCAGCTGGCTCATTCCACAAGCACAGCCTCCACCAAGAAGCCAGCCCGGACCCCCCACTGCATCCCCATTTTCCGCCTGCGCGTACACACTTTCCTTTCTTTATTCTTGCAAACATCCACTGGGCACCTCTTCTATGCCAAACGTTGCATCCCCAGCTCTTGGGGATGAATCACCTCTGATGAATCAGACCAGTGAGGACTTTCCAGACTTTCACAGTCTGGAAGTGGAAATAGCCACAGATGCCAACAGCCACAAGACAGCGTGGCAAGTGCTAAAACACACGTAGGGCGCAGGGCCTAGGAACGTGCAGGGGGCAGTGGCAGGTAATATTGCTGGTGCCTGCCAGTACGCCTGCCCTCCTCCGCTGCACTGACTCTGTATTAAGTAGAACATACTAATGGAAAGGTGCACAGCCTCCCAGCATAGCCTGATGAATTCGCAGTCGGACTCACCTGCAAACCAGCACCCACATCAAGAAAGGGAGCTTTACCCCACTCTACAAGCCCCCCACATATTTTCCTCCTCACCGCTCCTCCAAAGGGAACCGTGCGCCACTTCCGAACACCAGATGCGTCAGTTCCACAGTGTTCTAACTTCACCCAACGTGCTCATGTTCTTCGGGGTGGGCCCTCCTCTGAGACTCGCCAGCATCGCAGCCCGTGGCCACAGCTTGCTCATTTGCAGGCCCGCCCGGGCTCCCACTGCGACGACCACCGTGACTGACCCAGTCCCCGGTTGGCAGCCTGGGGTGGTCTCGGAGGGCTCTGCACTGACCCAGTCCCTGGTGGGCAGTCACAGGGGGCTCTGCACGGACCCGGTCCCCGGTGGGCAGCCTGGGGCAGTTGCGGGGGGCTCTGCACTAACCGTTCTGCAGTTTTTGTTTGGTTTTTCAGTGAACCTGTGGACATGCTTCCGTTGGGCACAGGACTGCCAGATCCCAGGGTATGCCTGTCTTCAGCTTTAACAGACAATGGATGACAGCTTTCCAAGGTGGCTTCACCGATTTACAGCGTTGCCAGCAGCACGAGGGCTTGGTTAACCACAGTCCGGCCAGCACACGCTGGTGGCCCTCACTCCCGTGTCAGCCGTTCTACTGAGTGTGCCATAGTGGTACCTCATGGCTGTAACTGTGTTTCCTCAACATGTGTGAGGCTGGGCCTTTTCCACATGTCCCCGCCCAGGGGCCCGCCTTCTCATGTAAAGCAGGATTCTCCGTACTTAACTCCTCTTCCTCTGTGCCCTAGAGCAGCTCCTGTTTTCCTGAACAGACTCTGACTGACGCCCCCAGGGACACCAGGCAGGGGGCTGTTTAGTGCTGTCACTGAGAGAAAGCCACAGGTTTGGCAGGACCACATGACAGTGTTCCTTAAAAAAAGAAAGCCGGAGTAGAAGCAAAGAGGGAAAAACAGGAGAAGGGTCGACTGTTCACATATCGATGCTGGGACGGTGTGTGTGCCCGACAGGAGCAGGAACAGAGACTTACGTTCTGGGGGAAAGAGCCTGAGATGCAGGAAGCATGCACACACTTCGCAGCTTCTCCCTTTCTCCTTACCTCCTGCTGCGAAGCTAGACCCACCCAGATCCCCTCCCCACCTTGCAGCTGCTGAGTTTGGAAGAAGTGAGACCATTTTTACAGGGCTGGCAGGTCTGGTCACGGGAGGCCGGCTCTCAGGCATCCTCCCGTGTGCGACCCTCGTCCTCCACATCTCCCTCCCTCCCTCCCAAACTGTGCCGCGAATTTCGTGAGGTAGGAATGACAACCTTCAGGACTGTCTCTGGGCATTTCACAGAATTAAACAAATGTGGAATTAACGAATGGCTACGGATTTATTAACGGAGGAGATAAGGGATGGAAACGACATGAAAGAGAATGGGACACTTCGACGTCAGATACCTGTACACAAATGACCATGAAGCCTCTGAACAACTGGCAGGTTGGTCTTAAAATTCCCGTTTCGAAGGTAAGAAAGCTGAGGCTGTAGACCTTGAATCACTTGCTCAGAGTCAGAAGGCTGGTAAGTTCCTGATGTGGAACTAGGACTCCGTCACCAGCTTGCTCCCCGCCCACCGGCGCTTGGCCCCGTGGCAGAGGGCAGAGGACGCACCCAGCCAGGGCAGTCAGCTCAGTGGCCGTCAGGTCTCATTCAGAGCCACCTGGCACCCAGGCTTCTTCCAGAAGACAGCGGACGGGCTGGTTCTGACGCGACACAAGTCACCCTTAGCCCCGAGGTAACTGAAACGAGGTGGAGCGCAGGTGAAGCCCACAACCAGCTCTGTTTCCGACTGGAAACCAGAACGGGCAGCTGAGCAAAGGTTCTGGGAGGCCGGCCAAGGTGGCAGCAGGTTCAGCACCGCAACTCGAGGTGGTGGACAGCTTCACCTTCCTGGGCCCTATGCCCAGCACATGGACATGGAAAATGGCCCTGCTAACACTGTTGGGCACGTGAGGAACACCCAGGTGTGAGCAGCACGTGGTCTCCATACCGCTTTGTACGGAGTCTCACCTACCCCTCCGCCCAGCGAAGGACAGACAGGTGCCATGGCAGGCACCGGAGACAAGCCCAGTGAAGCCCAGGGAGGAGACTTCTGCACCCCAGAGAGCAGCCCAGCGTTGATGATAAACTCCATCTGTGCATGCATACACATGTGCATTAAATCCAGACCCGCAGCATGAGGGCTCGGAAGAGAACCACCAACACCACGGCGCGCTAGAGGGAGGCACCTAGCATAAGCCAGCGCCTTTCAGACATTACCCCCTCTAAAGTCACCATCAACACCCAGAGGGAGGCATCAATGTCTCCATCTTACACATGAAGAGACTGGGATGCGAGGAGGCACAGCGGGGCTGCAGAGGGTAATGACACAGAGTCGCGTGGGAGCCCAGGCCCATCATGAGTGCGCGTGGCCCCTGCTTCATGGCTGTGTGTGAACACCACGGCCAGGGTTGGCCTCCAGGTGCCCCAAGACCCCCACCAGGCCCCTGCATCCCCAGCAGCTTACTGCTCTCCGTGATGAAAGGGAAAAACACTCCTCACTTCGATCTTGCAGTGTGGATGTGAGGAATAATTACTCAGAAAGATTAGAAAGCATAGGAGCCCTATAAAATATGATTTCCACACTCAAGAATAATCATCTCAGGAATAAATACTGCAGTACAAAGGGGTGAGGACATCTCTTCCCCCTTGAAAAGGAGTCTGGATTCAGTACAGGATTTCCCTACCTGCCAGTCACACGGGCCAGCACTAAGGAACGGTGTCCTAGAGCAGAAAAGGCAGCAGGCTCCCAGCTGAGAGGCTGGTGGAAACAGCTCGCCCCCACCCCCATGAGCCCAGGGCCTCTCTGTCCCCCATCCCAACCTCCTCTGGCCCCTGACCATGCTCCCAAATATTTTGGGTTGTTGAGGGTGATTCAGCAGCTGCTCCAAGTTTCCCCCCTGAACAGGTTTCCACCATCAATTTCTAAACTTAAGAGGAAATGGGAAAAGAAAAGAAAGGAGCCTGCTGATTGGAAGGCCCTTAAGCTGTGTGTACAGAAGCTGAAAATGTCAAGGTCTGAGAGTATTCGACAAATGAAAGCAGAATTATATAAAAGCAACAGCTAATAAAAAAGATTGTCGGATGCCAAGTCTTCATCTTCCCAGCCATTACAGGAATAAAATTATCCACGGAGAAGATGGGAAACCTTTCTCAAGACTGGTACAATTAAGCCTTAGGATCGTGCCTCTTTGCTCCCCCTTCTCCAGCGCCCCCCTTCCACCTCCAGCCAATCTCTAGTTCCCAGGACACAGGAGGTGCTTTCCTTTTGTATAGTACCACCAGCAAAATGCTAGTATTTAAGAGTCAGACAGGAGATCATGTTTTTGTACCTCCTTCTGGAAGCATCTGATAACTTCACAATCCTGTAGGAAAACCTCATTTTAGAAAAAGCCCACATCTGCATATGTAAAGAGTCTGGACTTCCCTGTAGGATGAGTGGAGAAGAACAAATGAGAAGGAAGGGCTCATCCAGGAGAATTTACTTCCCTTTCAGCAGAGCCTAGAACGGGGCTGAGGGAGGGGAACCCCAGTGGGGATGGGAAAGGAGAGTGACAAGAGGAAGACAGATCGGACACAAGGAGGGACGCTGCAAGGCGGCTGCCCTTCACCCCAGCAGACACGCACACACATATTTCCAGGAGCCAAACCCAGAGAGGGAAATGCGAGCGGAGCGCAGCAGGAGACCACGGAATCGCACACATAACAAGACACAAAAAAAATCTGCACTCACGAACATATGGGCAACTGTGATCATTAGAGCTGTGGCTGGTGGAATGTTTTCACCCTTTTCCAGGATCTCAAATCACAGTCCTTGTCATTACAGCTACAGTTCAACCTGGGCAGGAGGCTGTTCCAGGAAACCTCTGCTGGGTAAGGGGCCACTTTTGTAAGCGGCCAGACGGCCCTGCTGGCCCTCTGGACGCTGCTGGGTTCGCATCACAATTCTGGCCATCCCCTACACACCCTGCAGGGGGTAGACAGGGGCGTCCCCAGGCCAAGGAGGAGCATCCCTCCTGCCCCCACTGCCTGGAAACCCAGAAGGCCATGTTCTGCCAGTCTCCAGGGTGCCACGCCACAGGAGAAAAGCCCTATGGAAATCAAGCTCCTCAAGCAAACTGTCAATTTCAAAGCTCCAAACCATGACAAACAATTCTCGAAGATTTGCCTACAATAAGCTGATGGCTCAGGTCTCCCGGTGGGCTGTCTCCGGCAGGAGGAAGAACATTGTGTTTAAACCTCCCAACCATCTCCCTTCCATGATTTAAGCTGTTCAAAAAATCTGTCCTGATCAACAAATTAAGGCCCCCCCAAAAAAGTAAGCACATTACCAAATTAATTTTCAAGAGTCGTTGCAGGCTTTACCAACAAATAAAGGAATGATGAGGTCTTTGAATCTCGTTCATTTCAAAGGCTTATCCCCAGAAAAGTGGGGAGCGTGTAGCCATGGTGCACTTTGATCTCCCTGATTCCCAGAAGAAAATCAATAATACAACTTTAATATATTTGTACAGCACGACTTCACGTTATTATTATTTTTAACCAGTGTAGCTTAACTCGAGTGAGAAAGGTAGGCTGGGGCTCAGCACCGCCCTGTGGTGAGAGTGAGGTTTTTCTGGAGCTGAACACAGCATGGCCAGCCGCATTCACAAAACGCGGGCCAATTAAACACCGATCATCTCTGTAAATGCAGCTGCGGAAGGGCTGGGGGTGAGGGAGGGCATGTCGGCAGGAGCGCCAGTCTCAGGGCTAGTGCACCCTGGGCTTTTCAGGACCTGGCTCCCAAAGTCAGCGGCCGTGAGCCTTACCTTCCTCTCGATGCGTCCCAGCTGCTCCTTATAGAAGGTGTCACGACGGCTCAGCTCTGCCTCGCGGCTCTCCAGCTCCCTGGCCTAGTTGGAAGAGAACAAAGCCCACGTTAGCCGGCGGCAGCTGGGCTGAGCTGTGCGGAGAGACCAAGGGGGTTCTGTTCACAGAGACGCTGGCCAGGCGAGCAGCAGCAATGGGTAGTTGAAAGCTTGCACTATGCTGGACCGCTTACATACCTTGTGTTGGGTTTCCACCCAGGGCTTCAGGGTGGGCGCGGCTGCACACCTTTCAGAAGACAAGCACTGACATTTACTGAGTGCCTACGATGTGCCAGGTACCCGTCCGAGTGCTTCCCCCAGACTTTCCCCTTTGGCCCTCACAGCACCTCTAAATGTTGGCAGGGCTGCTATGATGTCCCTGGAGGTGAATAAATGGAGGGGCTAAGTGACTGTCCCAGCCCACAGCTATGAGGCAGGAACCGGGGTTTGAGCCCCAGCAGCTACAGGCCCTGACCACAGAGCTGCACTGCCTCAAGCCCACACAGTCTGGAAGGGCTGGAGCTGTTTCCCGGCCACGGAGTTCTCACCACTGGCACCAGACTGTGCCACCGACTCACACACGAGCTCTACGAGGCAGGGTGCCAGAACACCCTTCTTGTGCATAGGCCAACATCCTGCTTCAGGGCTCAGGGTCTGAAAGGTGAGCAATATTAGAAGCCCAGAACCCTAGAGCTGGAGAGGATGGCTTCTCCCTCACCCAGCTGAGGCGGAACAAATAGAATTGCTGGTGCACATGGCCGAGGACCCTCCCTCAAGGTCACAGCGCAGGAGCCAGCAACCCTGGGGTTGAACCTGCCCCACTCTTAGCCAGCTGAGTGGTCAAGTCCCAGCTCCCTCGGGTATAATATAGAAGCCTGCAACAGAAGTGCCTGTCCCGCAGGACCATGTGGAAGGAAGCCCTCAGAGACATGGGAAGGACCACAGCAGGCCTCCACCAGGGGACACCTGCATCACGGCCGTCTCCTCCTGCCTGGGACATCCAGGGCCCTGCAACCTCTCAGGACCTCTGTGGGATGAGGCCTCACGGCCTGCCCCCACCCGAGGTCCAAGAACCCCAGCACCATCTCAGGCTCCTGGGTCATTTAACCACCACGACCCCAAGAGCACACAGCTAGTCAATGACAGAGGAAACCATGGACCCGAGGCAGTGGCGACTTGGCATCCCGAGCTGCTTCCTCCAGACCACACTGTGGCATCAGCGCATGAGTGTGAACTGTGCGAAAACACCAACTAGGACCGTTTCCTTGGCAATGCTTCTCCCAGACGCGAGAACGTTCTAAAGCCCAGCAGGGGATCGGCAACGAGGAGCTGACCACAGGGCAGCGACAGCAGCTGAACAAAGGCCTGGGTTTGGAGGACCTGGCCGTGCCCAGGGAGCACCGGTGGGCTTGGCATGGAGATGGGCTGAGCCCTGAGAGTCGCACTCCATTGCGGGCTCACCACCGAGTGGCCCGCAAGCTGGAGCATTTGTGATCCTTTCCTTGGCTATGTCCCCCTCACCTAGAGGGTGGAGAAGAGAGCAGAAGCTTGGCTCCTAAGGCTGCTGTAGAACAGCTAAAAATGCAAAGAAGGCTTCTGGAATGCCTGTGGAATGCCAACACTTCAGAGAAGCTAAATAAAAACAGTGAAGACTGAATGCCGGGGATTTCTCGCAGGATTTCTCAAAGTGCGAGGCTGAGGCGGGGTCCCAGGAACAGGGGAGCACGGTGAAGCGGTCACCTGGGCCCGAAGCATTGGCTGGCCCCTGTACAATCAGAGAAGCTGGCATGACACAACGAAGCAGCCAGCATGGCAGTTTCTCCCAGGGCCCCGGACTTGCCATTCTCTGGCCATAGTCCCAGGCAGCCGGGAGGACGACACCCAAAAGCAAACTGCCACGAGGGACTTCTGTCCCATTCACTGACGGCCAGGGGGAGGGAGGCGGGGGGAGACGGATGGGGAGGCCCTTGCAGGCATCTGTCCACCCTCCCTCCCACCCACACCTCAGGACGCCTCCTCTGGGCAGAGGCTCTAGAACACCTGGCTTGTGGCTCCTGGGCCGGGGCCAGCATGGATGTCTAGGTCGGAAACAGGCTGCAGGGCTAAGGCTGCAGGCGAAGCTCCCCAACGATGGAGGCTTCCTCGGGCCACAGAGAGACGGGTCACACACGAGAAGAAACACTGAGGGCACAGAGGTCTCCTTTGAGAGGCATGTCAATCTGCAGCACCACGAAGCTGACCGAGGAAGGATGGGATTGACTGCTCAGAGAGCTGGGAGTCTGTCCCCCCGCCCACTGGAACGGAGGCTCAGTGAGAGGAAGGGCCTTCTGTCTTGGCCTGGCCTCCAACACCGGGAGCCAGCAAGGTGGCTAGCTCACTTCCTCCACCCCATCCTGAGATTTATAAGGACAACGGAAAATGCATGCAGTACAAATGCCGGGCCGTCAGTGCCTGGCCTCGAGCAGGGACCCACTTGGCTTTGATGAATGGAGGCGGGTGTCAGACAACACAGGTCACTCTCCATAGCGACTGCAGGCCAACATGTGCCTCCCAGCACTCATGCCAGGCCGTGCAGCAGGCCCCTCACAGCACGGCCATGGAATTAAGGAGGCATGGGAAGATTTCAGTGACTGATTCAGTAATTTATCAGGACAGTATTGAGTGCCTACCATGTGACAGACACTATCGCAAAGGGGTTGTGGATGCAAAAGGGAAATGAGAAAGAGTTTCTGTTCTCGTGGAGCTTAGATCCCAGTGGGAGAGACAGATGTGTGCGCAGAGAAATAAGATAATCTTTGAGAGGGATATATGCTGCGGAGGCCACAGGCAGAGTAACTGGTGGGGTGGCGGGTTGTTATTTTCTCTAAGGAGATTTCCAAGCCCATCTTTTCGGGAAAAATACTGAGTAAAGTACGCCGTCTCCAATACAAAGGCAAAATATCACCATTACGAAGATCGACTTGGTGGATTACAGTCTTTGAATGGGGAATTGAAAAGAATCTTCAGTGATTTAGTCAAGGACTTCCTCCAGTCAAGAGAGTACAGTGAGTTCACACTTTGATGCATCTTCCCTGCTCTAAACACAAGCAAGAACAGATCAAATATAAGAACAGGAGACCAAAAAGGCATGGCCAGTTCAAAAGCAAAATTAAAACGTCTAGCAGAACAGGAATGCAGAGCAGCAGGTGAGGCTAGAGCTGCAGGCCTGCTGGGCTCTGGGTCTGGAGTCGGCAGAGGCAGAGAACGAGGCCTGCTCCACACAGTGGGAGGCCCCGAGCCAGGCTTGCCACCTGCAACATAAGGCTCTCCCAGACCAAGAAGCTGATGCAAAAAAGGTCCTGAAGACCCCCATGCAGGGCTGAGGTTCAGCCCACAGGCCATAGCTCGGGTCCACTCACTCCTAGCCAGGTCACAGCTCTGAGCACCACTAGTACCACCACAAAGGCCATAATCACACCTGCCCCTGCACGGAGGTGCAGCTGTAGGCCACGAGAAACATACTAGGCAGGGAGAAACGAAAATGAGAGCCAAACAAAGCAAAGCAAAACAAGACAAAAAAAGCAAACTTTCTGCTCAAAATGAGCCTGCAGGGGCGCCCGGGTGGCTCAACTTTGGCTCAGGTCATGATCTCACAGTTCATGGGATTGAGCCCCATGTTGGGCTCTGCGCTGACAGCTCAGAGCCTGGAGGCTGCTTCGGATTCTGTGTCTCCCGCTCTCTCTGCCCCTCCCATTCTTGTGCTCGCTTGCTCGCTCTTGCTCTCTCAAAATAAATAAACATTAAAAAAATTTTTTTAATGAGTCTGCAAACCAAATCCTGAATACATGAAGAAATGTGATGCTTAGAAAGACTACCAATAAAATCAGCAATTGGAATATGAATTCACTCCAGAGGAAATGAATTTTATGGGATATTATGACAAAAGATTTTTTGGACCTTTTTATTATGCAAAAATTTAAACATGAGACAGAATGATTTAATAAAATCCCAGATAGCCATCACTAAGCTTCAAAATTTATAAAGGAAATCTTGTTTTACCTATAATCCCCACCCTCTCACTACTCCCAAATTTCTTACAGCAGATCATTTCATCTGCACATACCTCAATATACTCTAAAAGACAAGGAGTTTTATTTTTCCTAAACTAAACCATAATACCATTGCATACCCACACCAAACGAATTCCTTAATATCACCAAATATTCAGATAGTGCTCTAATCTTCAACTGATAAAGGATTTTAAAGGTGCAGGTTTAAGGTATTCCAAAGATAAATGAACTTCTTGGGGCTCCTGGGTGGCTCAGTCGGTTAAGCGGCCGACTTTGGCTCAAGTTGTGCTCTCACAGTTCGTGAGTTCGAGCCCCACGTTGGGCTCTGTGCTGACGGCTCAGAGCCTGGAGCCTGCCTCGGATTCTGTGTCTCCATCTCTCTCTGCCCCGCCTCCACTCACCTTCTGTCTCTCTCTCAAAAAGAAACATTTTAAAAAATGTTTTAAGATAAATGAACTTCTAATTGAAAAAGAAGAAATTATGAACCTGGAACAGGAAAACCCTCAAACAGGTAAATACTATAAACTTAAATTCCTTCAAAATAAAAAACAATATGGGTAAGACAAATCCTAAGCTGAGGGCAGTAAGGTGGAAATAAGCAAACTGGAATGTAGTACAGTGATGTGATCCAGAATTTTGTAACAGAAGACAAAGATAGAAAGTATGAAAGAGGAGCTGAAAAACTTGGAAGACAGACTGACAGACTCCAATGTTGTGTCCAAGAACAATTTCAGAAGAAGAGCCCGAAAGGGACAGCAGAGGAAGAGGGGTGAAGGAGGAAGAGAAGAAAGAGAAAGGAGAGGAAGGAGGAAGATTGATGTTAGAGCAGAGGCAAGAGAGGGTAGGGGAAGGGAGCAAGATGTGGCAATAAGGAGAAAATGGGGGGGGTGGCTGAAGGAAAACAATGGGAGGAGGAGAAGAGGATGTAAACAGAAAATCCCAAATTAAATTATAGAAATCAGTATGTCAGTGATCACAACAAATATGTGGTTGACAGCTTCTTAGATGGTCCCCAATGATCCCACGTCCTGACACTCATGTCTCTGTGTGATGCCCTCCCCTCGAGTGTGGGCTGCACCTAGTGACAAACTTTTTTAAATGAATAGAATATGGCAAAAGTGAGAGAATGTCAATTTCCGGCTGCAAAAGATAGTGATTTCTGTCTTGCTCGCCCTCTCCCCCTCACTCGTACTGAAGAAGCAAGCTTCCATACTGTGAGCTGTCCTATGGAGACACCCACACAGTGAGGAAGGAGGCCTTCGGCCAACAGCCAGTGAGGAACTAAATCCTGCTAACAGTTGTACACAGGAGCACAGACGCAGAGCCAACCTGAGCTGAGCCCTCTGATGAGGCTGCAGCCCTGAGACAGAGGCGCCCGGCTGAGCCCTCTGATGAGACTGCAGCCCTGAGACAGAGGCGCCCGGCTGAGCCCTCTGATGAGACTGCAGCCCTGAGACAGGGGCGCCCGGCTGAACCCTCTGATGAGACTGCAGCCCTGAGACAGAGGTGCCAGGCTGAACCCTCTGATGAGACTGCAGCCCTTAGACAGAGGCCCCTGGCTGAGTTGTGCCCAGGTCGCAGATCCACAGACTCTGTGAGACAGTAAATATTTCT
>CM053574.1:54584767-54718152 GCA_028646485.1 Cryptoprocta ferox
GGCCCCTGGCTGAGTTGTGCCCAGGTCGCAGATCCACAGACTCTGTGAGACAGTAAATATTTCTTGGTTTAAACCACTGAGGTTTATAATTTCTTAGTTAGGAATAGAGAACTAATACAAAACATGAACTGATCAACCTCACCCTTAAAAAGATTCTTACTTTGGATAAAAGAGAGAAGAAAATCTAACTATATGCCATTACAAGACACTTGAGCCCCCATATTAATGATCTTCTAGAACAAAAGAAAACCCTTCACTGGCATATATACCACAGTGTCTACTGTTTTATTTACACAAAAGGTTGAGCATTCACTCAAAAGTGTAAACACACACACACATGAAAATAATGATTTTATTAATGATAATATTGTTGAGGATTCCTTGCATGTGACAAATTGATTCTATCCTGCAACTTTTAAGATTCTCCCTTTCACTCTAGTGCTCAGCAGTTTATGATGTGCCCAGGTATGAATCTTTTTGAGATCTCCCATGCACAGCCCTACACATTCATCTGACCTTCTAGATTCCCAGGAATATGTTGAAGCTTTTCAAAGCCTTCTTTGAACATCTTGGTAGCTAGATTTAAAAAAAAAAATACTGGTGGCATTTTGACAGGGATTACATTAAATGTGTAGGTAGATTGCATTGGGTAGTATGGACATCTGAACAATGTCTGTTCTCCCAATCCATGATCGTGAAATATCTTTCCATTTCTTTGTGTCATCTTCAGTTTCTTTCATAAATGTTTTAGGTTTTCAGAGCACAGAGTTTCTACTTCTTTGGTTACGTTTATTCCTAGGTATTTTATTATTTTTGGTATAATTGCAAATGGGACTGTTTTCTTAATTTCTCTTTCTTCTGCTTCATTATTGGTTTATAGACACGCAACAGATTTCTGTATATTGATTTTGTATCCTGTGACCTTACTGATTTCATTTATCACTTCTAGTAGTTTTTGGTGGAGTCTTTAGGTTTTGTTTCTTTTGGTTTTGCTTTTTTTTTTTTTTTTTTTTTTTTTTTTAAGGAATCTCTACACCCAACATGGGGCTCGAACTTACAACCCAGAGATCAAGAGTCACAAGCTCTAATGACTGGGCCAACTATGCGCCCCTAGGGTTTTCTATATAGAGTATCATGTCATCTGCAAATAGTGAAAATTTTACTTCTTCTTTACCACTTTGGATGCCTTTTATTTCTTTTTCTTGTCTGATTACTGTAGCTAGGACTTTCAGTACTTGTCTTGTCCCTCATCTTAAAGGAAAAGTTCTCAGATCTTCACCACTGAGTATGATCCTACTGTGGGTAGTCTTTCTTTTATTAAGCTTTTGTGTTACCCTATTGTTTTCCCAAACTGTTATCCACCTCCTCAAGCAGTCATAATATTTAACAATGGCCTCTGATTGTTTTTGAAGAATGCCTTCCAGGAAAAGGCTGTTTCCACTGAGCAACCTTGGAGTCAGGTCAGTGAAGACAGCCTTGAAGGTCGGGTCTTCCAGGAACCACCAGGCAGGAAAAATAATGACAACTTCCTAGGCATGGGATTTTGAAGAACTCCAATCCTTCTCTGCCCTGTCCAGTGGTTGCCAGGCTGCTAGCTTTTACCATGATGGTGGCTATTGGTTTTCAAAGTTACTGCTTAGCTGGGGGAAAGTAGGATGGGAACGAAACCATTTAACATGCCATAAAACTCACTGTCCTTACTGTAAGTCACCATTTCCCTTGAACAAATGCTCCTGGATTCGTGCAAGTCTTTGGTTAATTTGCAAAGTTCTGAAAACAAACAGAGCATTTTCATTGCTTTTGGGAAAGGGAGAATTTTCAGAGGTCCTTATTCCACCATCTTCACTGACACTACCCAGTACTATAAAATAGAACCAAATGGAAATGCTAAAAATGGATTTTTAGCATGGTATGGCATAAAATCATAGGTTTATTAGAAGACTGGACAGAGCTTCGAAACAAGTCATTAGAAATTATCCAAACCGAAACACAAAGGGACAAAGCATGAAAGAAATAAAATTGAACAGAGTACTCAAGATCTGTAGGACAATATCAAATGATATACCATACATGTAATTGGAGTCCTAGAAAGAGAAGAGAAAAATGGTGCAAAAGCATGAAAAGATAAAGGCTAAGAACTTTCCAAAATTAATTAAAAACAACAAATAACAGATCCGAGAAGCTCAGAAAAACCCCAAGTAAAACGCTTTTATAAAGTTCTTAAATAATTCCTGAAGTAATGTAATATTTTTTGAACATAGACTGTCATAAGTTTAAAAAAACAAATAATTTCTAGAGCGACCTCTAAAAAGGTAACAAAAAAAGGTCACAAAAAGTCATTTGAGAGGATAAAATGGAATTCTTAAAATATACTGATTCATCTCCACCCTCTCCCTCAAAAAATCTATAAGAAACTAGCAACAGAGGGGAGCCTGGGTGGCTCAGTTGGTTAAGCATTCAACTCTTGATCTCAGTTCAGGTCTTGATCTCAGGGTCGTGAGTTCAAGCCCCACACTGGGCACCACACTGGGCATGGAGACTACTTAAAAAAAAAAAAAAAAGGTAGCAACAGAGGAACAAAGAACAGATAGAACAAACAGAAAGTATCAAGAGGTACATTTAAATCCAATCATATCAATAATCATGTTAAACAGATTTAACCTCCATGTTAATTTCCTGTTTGCTGGCATAAGAAATTAACAAAAGCTTAGTGGCTTAATATAAATCTATTCTCTTACATTTCTAAAGATCAGAAATATCACATGAGTCTTACTTGGCTAAAATCATGGTTTTGGCAGGGCTGTATCTTTCTGGATGCTCTAGAAAAGATTCTATTTCCTTGCCCTTTCTAGCTTCTAGAGGCTACCTGCATTTCTTGGCTCATGACCCCACCTCACCCTGACCTCTGCTACCATCATCTCACTTCCTTCTCTAACTTCCTCTCCTACTTCCCTCTTTCCTTGATAAAGACCCTCAAGAGTACATTGGATCCACTTGGATAATACTGGATAATGTCCCATCATCTATCCTTAACTTAGTCACATCTGCAAAGTCCCTTTTACCATGTAAAGGACCATATTCACAGGTCTGGAGACTAAGAAATAAACACCTTTGGGGAACCACTGTTCTACCTACCATACTCACCAGTGAAAGGCAAAATCCTAACTATATGTTATTGATTTTAAAAAATACATTTTAAATATAAAAACACAAACAGGTTTAAAAAAGATGGGAAAAAGACTACACAAACACTAAGTACAAGAAAGCTAGTGTAGCTATATTATAATATCATATAGAAGGTCCCAGATAGAGGAGAGTTCATAATCATAAAGGAGACAATTATTCAAGAAGAAATAACGATTATAAATGTGTACACACCTAGTAACAAAACTCTCAAATACATAAAAACTCTATAGACTAAAGAAGAATATAACCAAATCCACACAGTTGAAGATTTTAACATCCCTCTCTCAAAACATTGATAGAACTAGACCAAAAAAATCAACAAATATATGAAAGATATGAACACTATTATCACCCAACATGACCTAATTGACATTTATAGCATATTCCATGGAACAACTGCAGATACACATTATTCCTAAGTGAACATGGGACATCTATGAACACAGACCTTATCCTGGACTACAAGAAATTTAAACAGATGAAATCAAAGTATCGATTATGACCACAAAATTATTAAATCAGAAATTAAGAACAGTAAGATGCCTAGAAAACCCTCGAATGTTTAGAAACTAAACACAGTACTCAAGAAGAGACTTGGAAATGACAGAAATGATAGGATTAGCATATAAGGACTTCAAAATAGCTATGATAAATACTTTCAAGGATTTAAAGGAAATTATGAACATAATGAGATGAGGGGAAACTAATAAAAAGAACCAAAGAGAATTTTGAAAGCTGAAATGTAAAATTCTTGGAAGGAAAGGCTGAAAAAGTGAATGCTACCTCAGTGACCTATGGAACAATTTCAATATCAACTGGTATCACATATAATTGGATTCCTTGGGAAAGAAGAAGGGAAGAAGGTAGTAGGAAAATATCCAAATATTTGAAGAACAAGGAATGAAAATTTTCCAGAGGTGTTAAAAAGTATAAACCTACAGATCCAGTAAGTTTAACTAGCAAAGGAACCAATACAACGTAATGAATGCTTTAATAGAAATATACAAAGTGTGTATATATATACCTATGATAAGTTTTAAATGTGTAATTTTCCTTGATTTACAAAACAAAGCAAATTTTTAAAAATTTTTTAATGTTTTTTATTTTTGAGAGACAGAGAGAGAGAGCACGAGCGGGGGAGGGTCAGAGAGAGAGGGAGACACAGAATCTGAAGACAGGCTCCAGGCTCTGAGCTAGCTGTCAGCACAGAGCCTGACGCGGGGACCGAACCCACAAACCGCGAGATCATGACCTGAGCCAAAGTCAAGACACTTAACCGACTTAGCCACCCAGACACCCCAAAACAAAGCAATTTTTTTAAAAAACCTCAAAGAATTCTGCTGCCCAGACGACTTCACTAATTAATTCTATCAATTATTTAAGGAAGAAATCATACCATTTCTAAGCAGACTCTTTGAGCAAATAGAAGAGGGGAGAACACTGTGCAACTCATTTTATGAGACTATTATAATTATCAGAGCAAACCAAACAAGGCATTACAAGAAAAGAAAGTTACAGACCAGCATTACTTAAAAAAAGAGATGTAAAAATCCTTAACCAAAAAAAATTAGCGAATCAATTCCATCAACGTGTAAAAAAATAACATCCCATGATCAACTGGGATGCGTGCCAAGAGTCCAAGGTTGCTTTAACACATAAAAACCAATCAACATACTCACCACGTAAACAAATAAAAGGAGGAAGATCACGGGATCATATCAAAAAGATTCAGGAAAAATATGTGATAAAATACTCAGTTATTTTAAAGTAAACTTTCAGTAAACCAGGAATAGAATGAAATTCCCTTAACTCGAAGAGCATGTCCAGAAAACCTACGGATGATAATGCTTTTGGTGAAATACTGAATGCTTTTCCCCTAAGATTGCAAAGAACAAGTTAATAAGGATTTAGAAGATTTGAATAATAAAATTAACAAGACTGATCTAATGAACTTGATTATTTACATTCTTTTTAGAGTTGAGTGGAACATTTGCAAAAATCAATCACTCTTTTCAGACACACCCACAAAAATAAATTAACAAATTTCAATGTATCAATATCATACAGACCACTTCTCTGATGAAAATATAATTAAATTACAAATCAATAATAAAAAGACAGTTAAAATTGGGTTTGGTAATATGTCTTCCTAAATATAACTCACAGACTAAGCAAAAGTAACAATAGAAATTTCCAAATTAAAAGAATGAAAGTTCCACATTAAAAAAAAATGTGACATTGCTAACAAAGTATCTGAGAGGTAAGTTAATGGCCTTAAGTGCTTTCTCTTTAAAAAAAAAAAAAAAGAGAGAGAGAAACTGAGACCAAAAAAAAAAACACACCAAAACTCCTCATTTCGTGTACAAATAAAACGACTTGGATTAAGTGACTTGCTCCAGGCCATCCAGACGTAAGGCGACAGCACGAGTTTCCTGACTCCCAGTTCACCAACCTTACAACATTTTGTGACCATGTGACCACATCATCCCCTCCTGAACTGTGTACTCGGATAATGTCAAATCACTGGTCGATTATCAAACTGGATACCTCTAAGACCATGTATTATAACAGTGCTTCTCAAACATTTAAAGCAAATTTGAAATCACCTGGGATTTTGATAAATACAGATTGTGAATTATAGGTCTGAGATGAGCCCAAGATGACACATTTCTAACAAGCTCCCGAGTAACGTTACTTTGAGTAACAAGGCACTAGATCACACCTATTGAAAGATAAATGATGGTTATAATGACATCTCAAAGACGCTGCAAGATCCCTGATGGGTCTAAATTATGAATCACACAACCCTTCCTTTAAATTAATGATAATGTACTCCAGTTTTAAAAAGATAATACAGGGTAGCAGTTTAAGAGAGTAGACTTTGGAGGTAGACAAAACTAGATTTGAATATAGATCCACCACTTCCTACCTAGTGACCTTGGCCCAGTCAGAACTTGTCTAAAATGGAGTTTCCCAATCTGTACAATGGGGAGATTAATACCGCCTATATTCCATGAGGTTGCTGTGAAGTCAAATGAGATTACGCACATAAAGCATTAAATGGAGTACATGGCACGCAATAGTTAAAAAAAAAGTTTAACAACATTAAACATCCAACCAGAAAACACACCTATCCACAACCATAATGGATAACAGCGTTTTAATGTAAAAAGGTAAATCTCAAAGACAAATATAACTTTGAGATGATCTGAGATAATCCCTCTGCACCTGCACTGATACCAACATGCTCTAGGATGCTTGTGTCAATTTCCCTCACGCATGCCACATATCAGTATTCATTTCCCACATTAGACCTGTATGTCTTCCTTCTCAATATGTCTATCTACAGTGACCATCACAGATGTCTTCTTTTTTTAAAAATGTTTTTGGGTTTTTCTATTGATACATAGTTCA
Source organism: Cryptoprocta ferox (assembly GCA_028646485.1). Classification (NCBI taxonomy): domain Eukaryota; kingdom Metazoa; phylum Chordata; class Mammalia; order Carnivora; family Eupleridae; genus Cryptoprocta; species Cryptoprocta ferox. Next base: position 54,591,368 of record CM053574.1, read on the forward strand.
CACACCATAAAACTCACCCTTCTGAAATCTACAATTCCACGGTTTTTAGTATATTCACTAGGATGCAAACATCACTGCTATCTAATTCCAGAACATTTTCATCACCCCAGCAAGAAACTCTGTCCTGTTAGCAGAAATGTTCCATCTCCCCCTATACTCAGCCCCTAAATGTCCATCAATTGATGAATGGATTTTTACAATGTGGTATATCCATACAATAGAATATTAATCAGGCATAAAATTATCGAAGTGCTGAATACACACAATATGGATGAACCCTGAAAACATCAGGCCAAATGAAAGAAGCCAGATGGAAAAAGCCACACATTAAAGGAGTCTGTTTATGTGAAATGCCCAGAACAGGCACATCTGCAGATACAGAAACCAGACTAGTGGTTTCCAAGGGCTGGGTGGAGGGGAGAATGTGGACTGACTACTGAGGGGCCCAGGGTGGCCTTTAGGGGTGACAAAAACATTCCAAGCTTAGCTTGGGTGATAGCTGCACAGCTCGGTGAATATACTAAAAACCACTGAATTGTATACTTTAAACAACTGATCTTAGGGTATAGGAGTTATGCATCAATAAAATGATGTTAAAAACACATAGGATTACAAAAAAAAACCCAATTATACTGAAATACAGTTATCAGAATATTAAGGAAAAAACCCCGAGGTCAGGAGACCACTTTGAAGGCTGATGACATAATCAGGTGGTGAGGGCCTGGATAGGCAGGCCGGGGTGAGAAAGGAGACTGACACGACCAGGCCCCCAGGTTTCTGGCCTATATTGTTTGGATAGATGCAGGAGCGCTCTTATATTTGTGTGTGTCATCTACACACAGCTACGCACACTCACACAGCTAATATGGTATTTAGTACACAGATATGCTTACATAAACTGCCAAGTCTCACCAGCGGCCAACATGAGATGTGTACCTACGTGTGTGTATACAGAGCTACGTCCCAAGACGACAACTTAGGTGTTTGCCTGTCTGCTTACCAGCTGGTACCCCTCCTAGACTGTAAGCTCCTGGAGGTCAAGGGCTATGTTGCATTTACTGCTTTATCCCCAGGCCACGCAGTAAATATTTGCTCAAGGAATAAAATGAATGATATTGGGAAGTTGATTTTGGGAGGAGAGAGATGCTAATCTTTAAGAAGATAGTATACTGTGATGGTCAAGGGCACTAGGTTCAAATTTTAACTCCAACAATTATTTGCCAAGAGACACCGGCTGGGATGCTTGACCTCTCAGAACCCAGGTGGCCTCACAGGGTCACCATAAGAGCTTGCTGCAGTGCTGCCCGGACACAGAGGTCCCAAGACCGCCCAGACATGGGGGTCCCAGGAATGCCTGGGCGTGGGGTCCCAGGACCGTCCAGATACAGGGGTCCCAGGATCCGGATGCAGAGGTCCCAGGACCGCCTGTGTACGTCTGCCCGGGGTCTGAAGGACAAATTATCCCCAAAGAATCCAGCCATGCCTTCCTTCCGTAAGCCAGCATAGACCGTTCCGTGGAGGTGGGCTGTGGCTTGCATCCCAGTGAAGAACTGCAGGCACTCCTCCCTCAACTACCACATGGTTCCCGTCCTGGCCAGAGAGAGCGCTGGAGGACAGGGTCAGAGCTGCAGAGGCACTGTGGCCCCACAACCAAGTCCCAGCTCCCTAGAGCCCACGGAGAAATTGGGAGAGGCCACTTCTCTGGGTTGACCTTCCTTGCTTTCTAAAACCACCTACGATGCCAGAAAAGAGGGCAACTCACCAACGCGCCACGGAGAGGGAGTGCTCAAAGCCACATTTCTGTTCCTCATTACTCAATGCACATTTTCTAAGAGTCACTGATGCCTCGCAGAAAACTTTGAAAAAACATTCTATTACAAGACCATCTGCTGAAGTATCGTAGGCTTTCTCTGCAGCCCCCATTTCCTTTTATTACCAGGAAAAGCTGCATGAAAATGGTCTCATTCTGAAGGCTTGTGTCTGCTCATGGTGCTTCTCTCCCAGTCTCCACCCACAGGCTGCAGCGCTGAGACCCCCATCTGTAGCGTGGACACGGTGCCCACATCCGGAGGATGAGAGGACAGTGGCTTCAGGTGCGAGGGACCGCAGGACAGATGGCCTCCGAGGCAAAAGACGCCTGCTGTCCCCACGTAGCCCACGTAAGGAATGAGCAAGACCACAGGGAAGGGGACGATGGGAAATGCTCGATGCCAGTTAACTGTGTACGTATGACACGTCTGGTCCAGTAGGTTACCACGCACTCTGCAGTCTTATGTCATCCTGGTAACACGTAGGATGTTGCACAAAAGGTATAATCCTGGCTATAAGCAAAAGGGATCAGAGAAGTCTCATGAGACAAGCAGGGACAGTCAATAAAAGCAGCAGTGACCGTTTATTAATGGTTAATAAATAATTACTTAAGTGCCCCTTTAATTCACACAAGAGCCAGTAAGCCAGAGAACTATTATTAAACCCACCTACCCGGCAAGAAAAATGAGGCACAGAGTAATTAGGTCACCTGTCAGTACGTGAGAGAGCTAAAATTTTAAAGTAATGGGCCTCATCTCCCAAAGTAATAAAGTGCTACCTGATATAATCGAAGCAAGACTGTCTTAAGAAGTCACATATTACCTCTGCAGTTTCTAACAGAGTCCTAGGACACAGGAAGGATGAGGTTTGGAAATTGAACATACCGCTCTGGTATGTGAGGTATACCCACAATTCCCAGGGTTGCACTGAGGAACAATGAACCACACGGCCCCTCCTGCCTGGTGAACGCCCGGAGCGACTGCCCGGTCTCCTCTGGAATATCGGGCTGGCCTAGGGGCCCTCTTCTGTTAAGGTCTTATTACTCGGCAAAGCACTGGAGTACTTATCTGTCCCTCCCAGGGATCGTGAACCCCCTGAGGACAGGGAACTTTCATCTCCATATCTGAAGCTCTGAACTCAGCAAGGGTCACTAAGCATTTGCTGAACGGATAGAAGAAAGAGTCAAGAAGGAAGGAAAGTCAAGCTAGTGGCCCATGAGCTGCATGATCCTATTTTGTCTGGTCTGTTAGGTGGTTTGGGTTTGGTCTGATTTGTAACTAAATCCGTCACCGGCATTTACAAAACCGGACACTTTACATAAAAACCATTTTAGCTTCCATAGGAAAAATTGGGAAACGGGGTCTCGGCAGAACGTGTGGATGAAAATGTCTGCTGTGACAGGACCGCTGACCCCAGCGGCCATGGCTGTCACAGCCGCCCTCAGAGGGCAGAGCCTCGGAGCCCCGGTCTGAGCAGCGCGCCTGGCGCAGAGGACATCTCCCACCCGCAGATACCCTCTCCTGGCTCAGAAGCTCTGCACAATCCCTGCTACGTCTTTGCCTCTCCCTGAGAATGTCCCTTTTGTTTGTCCAGCCGGCCAGCCGCAAGAATATCTTGGCTGCTCATGTAGTCAGATGATCCTGGGAATGAGGGATACCGTCATGAGTGAGACAATGCAATGCTGGACAGATGAGCATGGACACGTGGACACGTGGACAAGACGCCAGGCGCTGATGAAGGGCTATCAGAACAGAGTAGCTGCCCAGAGGTGGGGTGAGGACCAAGTGACAGCGGGTGACCATACACAGCCCGTCTGAGGAGGTGACATCCTGAGATAAGAGCCAAATGACAGGAAAGGAGGCCCAGAAAGATCCTGGGGCAGTTCCCTCCCAAAAGAGAAACACACACGAGAAGGCTCTGGTGTAGGAATCAACGCGACACGTTCAAGGCATAGGGACAAGAGAACAGGCAGCAGGGCACACAGATGGGCGGAGCAGGAGGGCGGGGAGAAAGCCAGGCTGAGGCCACCAGTGCGGGCCTGGCAGGCCGCGCCGAGGAGTATACGCTGTCTTCTCGGCATAGTAGGGAGCCACTGGAGAGTTTTAAGCAGGAGAGTGATATAATCTGATTTATTTATTTTTTAAATCCAGTTCATAAAAGCCAAACTGGAAGGCTGCTGCCCAGGAGGATGGCCTGATTATCTCTCTTCCCATACCGCGCACTTGCAAGCACAGGCACACAAAATATCAACGGTGGTTATGACAGCTGTATGCCACACAAAGGCGGCAAGGAGAAACCTTCACAGAGGAAATAATATGCAATTTTCTAGCTGAACACCTTTTAAAAAGTAATGATGGAGAATAAAATGTGAGCGAGGCAGGGCTGTCTTCTGGTGCAGGGCACAACATGCCACCTGAAATAAGCAAGAGTCGGGCGAGGTGAGATTCCCCTTGTATCAGAATCCGGAATCCGCAGGCTGGAAAGACAGAGGCGGGGGAGGAAGAAAGGGAGCCTGGATTCAACCTCGCTGCTGCTGCCGCTCATCGCACTACAAATGCCAAGAGTTCGGAGATGCTACTTGAGCATGACATGCGGCTGGGCTACTTGCAGAGAACACGGGCTCATCCACAACCCCAGCTGCGGGTCAGAGGGAACAAACACACTGGGAAGCAGAGGCAGCTGACCACGGGTCCAGGGCTTCCCCATGGCCAAGGCTCCCCGAGCAGTCCCTCTTCGCCCTGATGTGGACCTCAGAGTGGAGCATCAGGAGTATTAACCGTTTAGCGAGCACTCTGCAGGTGCCATGGGGAGACGGGGTCAGAGAAGCAGCCCCTGACTAATGGGGAACAGGTGGCCTGCACTCAGCTCCTGCCCTGTACCTGCAACCATGTCAGCAGACACCGCAGGGATCATGGGCTCCATGCAGTGCCGTCGCCCTTCCACCTCCAGCACCTAGACCTGGGTTAAACGGACACCAGGAACACAGAAGAGTCACATGGAGCCAGTGGGGGCGTGCTGGGCCCTGGGTCTGCTCCCACGGCACTGCCTAGAGGCCAAGCCACTAAGGACAGGCGAGCTCACCCCGGTGACGTTACCGCCTTGGGGCCCTGGGAGCCATTCCGACATCTGCTCAAACTCTGCGGTCCATCTACAATCCCTGCCTGGGGGGGATATATCTGTCCTGAGAGGGATAACGATAGGAGAAACTGAGTCACACTCACCGCTCCTCAAGCTTGTCTGACCACCCTGGAAAACCTGTCCATTCCCACAGCTGCACTCATTCTTCCACAGACACGCCAGAGTTTCCCCACCATTTGCCCTTGGCTCCTACTGGTCTTTGCCTCTTTTTCTCCACCTGACCTGCCTGTCAGATTCCTCAAGGGTCTGCCTGCAGGTCCCGCTGTCCTTCAGCTGTCCAAGCCCCAAGGCTTCATCTTCGGCACCCTCTAAAATCCTGCCTTGGGATCTTGGGGGCAGGGGGAGATGCCGCCCTCTTTCTAAGTGGGGCCAGACGTCTGTACTCTCTTTCCCGGACTCATCGGGGCTGGAGGGGTGCACCTGGGGTGGGCACCTGGCTAGGGCTCCGACAGGCACCATCGCACGAATGTGGACACTGAGTAAATGACACAGACTGGAGGGGTTGATGGAGGGCAGAGTGACAGCGCCAGGGACAGCGCTACGCTGAGGATCTGACTGGAAGGGCTTCAGAACCTGGGCCTGCCTCGGAGCTCCCTGGCTTCCAGGCTGTTCCCTACGCCAGCCCCCTCCACCCACCATGCCCAACGGCAGGCCCCCAGCATCCCTCCCGTGAATCCCCCCTTTGTTTACAACAGCCAGAGATCGTTTCTATGGCTGCCATCAGCATCCTGGCTGACTCCTTCCTCTCAACCAAACAGAACTGTTTCTCCCACTGCCCTTAGATGCATGTTACAATTACTCTAATTATTGTTGTGCTAAGTGGTCTATAGCCATTGATCCCCCCGCAAATACAGGAGCTCAGTGAGCGAAGACTCGATTCATGTCTGCTTGTGTGACACGGTACCTGGCAGAGACACACGGAACGATCGTAAGCCGAACTGGATTTATACTTGCAGGTCAACAAAAGCATAACTGAGGCCACCTAAGACACTGCTGTGGCCTTCAGGGTCTTCTTGGGAAGGTACGTATTTACTCTCCAGCAAACACCTCACCAGGGGAGAGACTCACTTAGCTAGGAAAGGGCAGTGCTAGGTCTGAATTCAGGTTTGCACAGTTATGAAGCCCACGTTCTTTCCACTTCCCTGCACTGCTTCTCAGTGAGTCTTTTTTTTTTTTTTTTGAGAGAGAGAGAAAGAGAGAGAGCACAAGCAGGGGAGAGGAGCAGAGGGGTAGGGAGGGAAACAAGGGAGGGAAGGGGAGGGAGGAGGAGAGGGAGGGAGGGGGGAGAGGGAGGGGGGGAGAGGGGGAGAGGGGGAGAGAGAATCTTACGCAGGCTCCATACTCAGAGCAGAGCCTGATACAGGGCTTGGTCTTATGACCCTGGGATCATGACCTGAACTAAAATCAAGAGTTGGACACTCAACCAATTGAGCCACGCAGGCACCCATCAATAGGCCTTTTTTTAAATGTTTATTTATTTTTCAGAGAGAGAGAGACAGAGTATGAGCAGGGGAGGGGCGGAGAGAGAGGGAGACACAGAATCGGAAACAGGCTCCAGGCCCTGAGCTGTCAGCACAGAGCTAGACGCAGGGCTCAAACCCACAAACTGAGAGATCATGACCTGAGCCGAAGTTGAATATAGGTCTTTATTAATGACTACGACAGGCAATGTAAGTTCTTCGAACAAAACTGCTGCTATTCAAAATATTGCTTAGAAACTCTTTTCAGAATTAACACATTTATGCACATCCTTTATAGTGGCAAATCTTCTATCTTTAAAAGAGACAAGAGTTTCTGGAAGGAGCCAGAAGGTCTGTTCCTGGGCCAAAGAAGAAGGCAAGGTGTCCTGATGGGGGCACAGATCCAGCCACAGACATGCGCATCACACTCAACCTCACGCAGCTCCTTACCTAGCAAGTCCTAGGAGTGAGCACAGGGTTTTGACTCTGCCCGACACAGAGCCGGAAGGGCTGTGTGTGAATGCGTGCTCCCATGCATGCAAGTGCACACACACACACGTGCATGTGTGAATGTGTGCACCTGTGTGGGACTGACTGCTGATGACTTCCCGCTGCGCCCCTGGTCACACTCCTGTGGGGACTGTGTCCCTGTGAGCCTGGTCTGTCCCACTAGGCATTGAATTCACCGCAGGGGCACCCAGCACAGCAGGAGGGCTGATCTAACAATGGCCTGACCCAATGCTAACCTGAGGATTTTCCCCACCCTCCCCCAGATGGAGGACACCCTCCCTTTGCATGGTGCCTCTTCCCTCTGAGGAGCGCTGTGGTGGCCCCAACTCAGCAGACTGTGATCATTTCTAGTCCCACGTCAGCCTCTCACCCCCCCACCTCCCCATGGGCTCCGGCCACGAGAATGTCCTACGTGAGTCAGAAAGAGCAAGTAATGTGCGCTCAAGTATGAGGATGGCAGCAACTCCAAGAACCAAAGGACTCTCTGACCATCCTGTGTACTCCTCTTGGCAAAGGCAAGAAAGAGCATGGCCCTTCCTTTGTAAAGATGCCCTGAGCATGTCCCCGCCCAGAGTCCCAAATGTTCACGCAGCAAATGAGCAGCCCACGTCTGCAGGAGGGTCTGAGGGTCCTTCCGGCATTCATGCATGTCCCACAAGTACTCGGAGGCAGCTGCAGGATGACTGGCACTGAGCTCGGGGTGGGCACGCCAGAGACAGAGCCGAGGGCCTGCACGCAGGTGCTCTGCAGCTCCCGGGCCAAGGACACAATCCCCGCCTTCAAGTGCGGTCTCTCACAGTTGGCAGATGAGGCTCACATAGACTAATCGCATGCGTTTGGAGAACAGACAGGAGACGGTTGCCCGGTGCCTCCAACGAGCCATCAGACACACGAGATGCATCACTTGAGACTCTGAGCCAGACACCCATTTTGGAACCCCCCTGCTGAGCCTTACTGTGTGATAGGCCTTGAGAAAGCCACCTTGCCTCGCTGTGCCTCTGTTTCTCTATATGCACTGTGGGGAGGACTGACGAAGTCACATGTGAAAAGCTCCAGGCACATCTTAATCATCAACAATCCCAAGTCCCTTTGCTGTCTTCCTTAATTGACACCTGTTGGCTACACACCTTTGGAAAGCATTTATCCTACCTTTTATGCCTTTCTACAGGAAGGGCCCAAATAATGGCAGCTCCAACAGCCACAAAGTGAGTGCCGCACAGCCCACAGCAAGCCTGTCACATGCTTGGCGCTTAACAAACATCAACAGCATTTTCCCATCCAGGCATTAAACCAAACACAGTCTTCTCCTTTCAGATGGCAGGGGTGAGGCGGAACAGACATCGTAATTTTTCCTTCCTCGAGATTGGCAAGAGACTGTCACCTTCCTTAGGGAGATTCAGAATGAGTCGGAGGTCTACCTACTGAGCACAAATCAGCTTCTCAGCCCAGTGGCTGCAGGGCATACATGTACCAACCCAACCAGAAATGTGTGTGACTCCACAGGAGCTCGATACCAACCCAGGGCAGGCCGCCTCTGGCCCTAAGACAGTTCTCTGTCAACTGCGACGTGCCCTGCTGGGCCCTGCTCTGTCCGAGGTATCAGGGGCACAGAGATAAATCAGGAGAGGCCACTGCCCGCCACTTAAGTTGGGGAGACAGACACCGGACTAACTGCAGTACAACACTAAGTATTACCCAGAGGCATCCGAAGAGGAGAGATCACCCGAGTCTTCCTTAGAAGAGTCAAGGGGGTTCAGAGAGGAAGCCACAGTCTAGCTGAAGACTGAGAGCGTCCACTGAGCAGAGAAGCAGGCCAAGGACATGCCACACAGCAAGTGGGCAGGCACAGGCACGTGGAGGAACTGTCCTGTGAGCGGTGGCACCACTTGGCTGGAGCCCAGAGGGAGTAAGGAGGAGTGACCAGGAACAGAGCCAGTCAAGGCTGGCAAGGCCAGCGCCCACAGGGCCCCGGATGCTGTGGAAAGGGTCTAGGTAACGGAGAGGCGCCGAGGAGTTTTAATGAGGGGCATTCATAATCAAAATGGCCTCTTCCCAAGGTCAGGCTCGTGGCAGTGCTGGTCAATTGCAAACGGGAGGGAGACAAGGGTCAAAAGACCATGCGACCAATTTATGGTTTAGACAAGAGACGATAAGGCCAGAAACCAAAGCAGTGGCCATGACGAGGCTTTCCTTTGAAGAAAGATTACAGGACGAGGAAGAATGTGTCTACAATACAGGAAAGTGAGCGGGAACGCAGGAAGAGCAGTGGGTGAGGAAAATGGCAAATTCTAGCCCGAACACCCTGCGTGCACTGGTCTCCAGTGAGAGACATCCAGGGGACAGCTGGGTGTGTGGGCCGGCTAAGGCCTAAGCCAGCAGCAGGGCTGAGGGGGCCTTCAGCACATGGGCAGCAGCTGAAGCCACAGCCCGGAAAGCCCGGCTAGACGGGCACGCAGCCCTCGGCTGGTCAGAGGGACCAGGGGCTGTGAAAAGGTGCAACACCCACAGCCCTCCTCCCCCTCCTCCCCCTCAGGTTGTAACCGGCGTCCAGCGACCCGGGTGCTACGGTGCCAACCAGCACAATCAAGGAGATCCACTTCCCACACAGCACAAGCCATACGGAGTCCCCCTAGACAACCTGTCCTGGAGAAAGCAAATGGTAACTCCTGGACAAAATACAAAAAGTAGCCCTCTGAAGGCCCCGGAGGACAACCAGACGTGACCAAGAGTTCGAAGAGAGGCGATGCGCAGAAAGAGGAAATGGTACTGAGTACTGTTTTTAACAGGTTTTGCCTAAAAGCAGCCCCCATGTGGCCTAGAAACCAAAGAGAAAGGAGAGTTCCAGAGAGCGAAGGGGACACCCCAGAAAGGAGAGCCCCAATACAACCTGCATATAAACGCTGCCCAATTCTCTGGGTAACCCCTGAATGACACACATGTAGGGCAAAATGTGCGGAATGCAGGGACAAGGGGCAGCAAAAGACATCTGACAGCCTTAAACACGTGCATTAGAACAGAAGTATGTCAATGAACTATAGTTCCACTTTAAGAAACCGAAAAAATAAGCAACAACAAAAACCCTGCTACTGAAACCCAAAGTAGGCAGAAGAAAGGAAATAATAAAAATCAATGAAACAGGAAGCAAAATACAGAAGAAAATCGACAAAGTCAAAAATGGGTTTTTTCAAAAGATCAACAAAATTGGTAAATCGCTAAGCTAGACTGAGCAAGAAACACAGGAGGACACAGAGGAGGGATGTCTGGGACAACAGAGGGGCTACCACTCACGGGGACCAAGTGCACACGTGGGAGCTCAGAGGACCCAAAGGGTGACATCACCAGGGAAGGTTCTAGGGGGAGCCTCTACTGCAGGTGGGCGGGGCCTGGACCGGAGGGGCTGGAACCGACACCTGCATAGTTCTGACTGCCCCCCTCTCCTTCCAGACAGAATTCCCCCTCTTCTTGCCAGAGATCACCGGTGGCTCTGGTGAGAACAATCCCGGACAGGGGCAGCCACTGAGTAGAGTTTAAAATGGCTGGTGTCCTGTCCCATCCAGGAGGATAGGCCTGTTACCCAGGAGTCCCTGCTTCCCAGACCCCCAGAGGCCTTCGTGCGGGCCTAATGCCCCAGCTGCCCCCCAGCACCTTCTATCACACCCGATTTCCCTGAAGTTAGGCGGGGCCAGTTTCTGTGGCTTCCAAACAAAGAATTCCAGTTGCTACCAGGGCTCGGGCGTTCCAAGTTAGGACGAACGACAGGGACATGGAGGAGGGCCCTGCAGCCAGTGGAGAGGGACGACTTCTACAGGAGGAAGGACACCAGAGGCTGGCACCACAGTCAGAGGCTGTGCCAGTGTCGTGAGAACCTGTACCCAACCTTCAGACAGTCTCCTGCCGCCGCCCATGGGGAGCAGGCCGCGGCCCCGAGTTCACATGCCACTGTGCCGAGTGTTCGGGAAGCTTTGCCAATTTACCTAATTAACTCGCCTCCTATCTATGAGGGGCTGGAGGCAAAAGGTGTTCTCCCTCTTTAGCAGACTTGAGAACGGAGGAAAAGAGGCAGTGTCTTAATGAGTGACTTACCAGGGCACAGGAAGGGGGGTGGCAGACCCAGTTCCTAGCTCAGCATTCTCCTCACCTTTTCCAACCATTCGTTCCATCGCCATTTCTTAAGCATGTACTCTGTGCCAGACCCTAAAGCATAAAACACACTCTCTGCTCTCAAGCTCACAGTTTAGCTAATAAGAACGGTAGATAAATAGCTAATTGCTTATTCATTCAGTCTCATTCATCAGATAGGCAGAGTGTAATGAGAAGTTCAAATCCAGCCTCGGGTCTTGGCTGTATAATCTCAGGCAAGTTATATTACCTATCAGAGCTTCGCTCTTCCTGGGGGAACACGGATGGGGCGTGGGGCATGGGGGTGGGGACTGCTACGTCGTGATACCGCAGCCTGGGTTCAAGGAGACGGTGACGATGGACGCCTGGCACACAGCACATGCTTGATGTCTGTTCCCTTCCTCTACTCCCTTCTCCGTCACAGCCTTAAACACACCTTGCAGAGGCTCCATTTTCTTTCCTCCATCTTTGAGCCCAGGGACGCCAAGTACGGTCAGCAGTACACAGAGGCCCTTCGGTAGGCAAACGCGTTACTACCATCAACATTTCCTGAGTGCACCAGAAGTGTCAGGCACTGGGCTGCTCCTGGGAGTCACGGGCCAGTCATTCAACAAATGTTTATTGGGCCAGGCAGTGCTGTTGGCACAATGTTAGGGAACAAGCGGCTTTGAGCAGGAACATAAATATACGAATGGTGATGCAGCTAACGAAGCCCAGACAGTAAGGGAATAAGAAGTTTTCGTTCCAGCAAGGCCACAGGGTAGGGCGTGGGGAAGGGGGTCACAGAATAAGCCAACCTCTGAATTTTAGGGACCCATGAGCATCTCAAAGGAGACACAAGTAGAGCAGCCTGTTATGCAGGCTGGAGCTGAAGGGACTTCTCAGCTTACGGGGGACAAATGAGACCCATGAATGAGAAGAGTTTCCAGGGAAACCACAAAGGCTGAAAAGAGACCGAGGGTGTAAGGCCGGGGCCCCAACCTTTAAGGTGGGGAGGAGAGGAGGACTGCAGCAGAGGACACAGAAGGACAAGCAGCAAAGAGTGGCGGGGATCCTGGATGAGAGTGACATCTTAGAAGCCAAGAGAAGGGGAGGGGTCCTCAGTGTTCATGCCCAAGGAAAAGGTCAGGAGGATGCAGCCTCCCTCCCAAGGCACTGATTTAGGGTGGTGTTTTTCCAGCCATGTCCCGGAGAGGGCCCCCAGGAGCTGGGCAGTCAGGTGGACCCCCTGACTCCTCATCTCAACCAGAGCAACTCCAATGGCATTTGATGTTCTTGTCGTTACCCTCCACTCCCCTCCTGAGCATTCACCAAGTGCTATTGATTTTTCCCAGTAAATATTTCCTGAGCCATTCCTTATCTATTTCCCATCCATCGTCCTGGGTCAGGCCACACGGACGGTCTCCTGGATTACCACAGCAGCCCGGAGCTGCTCTCCATCCCCCAGCCTGGTTTCACTCCAGATCATTCCTCACACTGCAGCAAGAATCGTCTCAAATCACAAATCTGATCATGTGTGTTCCCTGCATAAAAGCCTTCAACTGAGTCACAATGTCCATAAAATAAAGACCAAATCTCCTTATAGAGCTTTCAGCACTTGAATGATGGGGTCCTGCCCCCTGACTCTCATCGGGTGCCTCTAAGTCTCTCCCATCTCCTGGCACATGGTCTCCTCTTCCCGGTTGGTTCCTCCCTCCCAATCCCCTTTACCTGTTAACCCCTACTTATTCTCCAAGTCTCAAGTCTCACCGTCTCTGGGAAGCTTTCCCTCATCCCTCGAGTCCAGGAGTCCTTCCCATGGACCACTGAGAACCTCAGCTCCCCCCACCATTCCAGTCACTGGCTGCATCCTGTCCTACCTCTTCTACCCAGAACTGGCCCTGGGAAGAGAGTGGAAGCTGTAGCTATCCCTGGAAGGGGCTTTACTAGCAGACTGCCATTGTCAGGACAGCATGGTGACAAACGTCTGTTTAGGAGTCAGAAGACACAGCTCTGAGTCCCTACTTTTTCTTTACTAGATATAAGACCCTGGATAAATGACAAGCTCTCTCTCTGGGTCTCAGTTTCTTTACCTAACTCAAGTTATACGCATGCCTTCTTCTTACCACCATTTTGAAGACACAATTTATAACCCACAGAGAACCTAATGTAATGATATACATTGGCCAAACCTCACAGAATTATATACAATAAGGATAAATTTACTGTATGTAAATTACGCCTCAATAATCCTTTAAAAAAATTTTTAACATTTATTTTTAAGAGACAGAGACAGAGAGAGAGAGGGAGGGAGGGAGGGAGGGACACAGAGGGAGACACAGAATCCGAAGCAGCTCTGAGCTGTAGGCACAGAGCCCGATGCAGGGCTCCAACTCACAAACCGTGAGATCATGACCTGAGCCGAAGTTCAACGCTTAACTGACTGAGCCACCCAGATGCCATCCTCAATATCTTAACTTAAAAAAATTCATTAAAGTTCACCGCATTAAGGAATAAAGGAACACAAAAGACTCAGAAAAGTAACATAAAAAATTGAACACTCATGATAAAAGCTCAGAAACTGAGGCAAAAAAAAATCTGACAAAGACTATCTATAAAAACCTATAGTTAACATCATACTTAATAGCTAGATATTGATTACCTGTTCCCTAAGTGCACAATTAAGAGAATATCCACTATAATAATTTCTATCCCTAATTATACTGGAGGTCCAGCCCGTGCAACAAGGCAAGAAAATAATGAAATTTGTAAAAATTCCAGCCTGTGGGCTGTGTAGGAAAAAGTGAAATCGCCATGACAGTCAGACAAGACTGCATAAGGAAAATACACAATGTGAGCTAATAAGTGAATTTATCAAAGTTGCAGGATACAAAGTGTTTAAGTTATATAAAAATTAATTGTATTTCCATGTAATAACAACAAATTTAAAAATAAATAAGATGAAATGAAAAGCAATACCATGTCCATTAGCACTCAAAAATATAAAACATCTGGAAATAAATCTGACAAAACTGATCAAAGATCACCACAAAACAAAGAAATCTCTAAAACATTGCTGAGGCAGCCTGAACACATAGATATATATGGGAAGGACAGTGGGAAGTAGGGGGAAGGGGGATAGGAAGGTAAAGAGAGTGTAAGACTCAAGAACGTTAAGATGTCAATTCTCTCAAAATTAATCTGTAGACGTTAATGTGACAAACTGATTCTAAACTTGATACAGAAATGCAAAGGACCTAGAAAAGCCAAGGCAATCTTGAAAACAACAAAATTGGAGGACTAAGACATGAGGTAATCAGACATACTATGAAGCTACAATAATTAACAATGAGTATTATTGGCATGGGAAAAGAAACACAGACCAATAGAACTGAATGGATCCAGAAACAGCCCTTGCATATACAGTCAACTGATTAATGACAAAGGTCCTCCTGAAATCAATCCAATGAGGAAAGAGTGATCTTTTTAATAAATGGATATCCCTACCTGATACCTCATACAAAATTTAATTCACATTGGATCGGAGACCTAAATGAGAAAGATTTTGTTTAAAAATTGAAATATAGTACTAGTGCAATCCCTAGCAAAATTTCAGCTGCCTTTTTCCTTTTGCAGAAATAGAAAAATACATCCTAAATTCATATAGGATCTCAAGGGACCCCAAAGAGTCAAAATTGTCAGGAAAAAGAACAAAACTAGAGGATTCATATCTCTTGATGTCAAAACCTGCTACAAAGCTCAGTAATCAAGACAGTGTGATACTGACATAAAGACAGTCCTATAAATTAATGGAATAGAATTCAGAGTCCAGAAATAAACCCTATTATTTGTAGTCAATTGATAATAACAAGGAGGTGAAGTCCACACAATGGGGAAGGAAACTGATGATGCTAGTACAACTGGATGCAAAATGCAAAAGAAGTTGGACGCCTACCTCACATCACATACAAAAAGTAACTCAAGAGGGGCCAAGGACCTAAATTTAAGAGATAAAACTATCAAACTCTTAGAAGAAAACACCAGGATAAATCTTCATGACTTTGAACTTGGCAATGAGTTTGTTGTTGTGACACCAAAAGCACAAGTAACCAAAGAAAAAAATGGATACACTGAACCTCATCAAAATTTAAAACTTTTGTATTTCTCATCAAGAAGGAGGAAAGACACCCATAGAATGGGTAAAAATATTTGCAAATTATTTCTCTCACAAGGGATTATATTGAAAATATATAAAGAACTCTTACAACCCCAAAATTAAGAAGGCCAATAACCTAACTTAAAAAGAACAAAGGATTCAAACAGACATTTCTTCAAAGAACATATACAAATGGCCAATGACCACATAGAAAGATGTTCAATATCACTAATCATTAGAGAAATGCAAATCAAAACCACAGAGGTACCACTTCACACCCAGCTGAAGAGCTATAATCAAAAGGACAGACAATAACAAGTACTGACAAGAATGTAGAGACACTGGAACCCTTATACATTGCTGGTGGGACCATACAATGGGGCAGCCACTGTGGAGAACCATCTGGAAAAACCGTTCCTCAAAGGGTTAAAGTTAAGAGTTACCATATAAGTGAGCTGAACAATAGCTAACGAGAGAATTGAAAACATATGTCCAATAAAAACTTAATTAACAAATTTTTATAAGCATTATTATTCATAATAACCAGATAGTGGAAACAGCCCAAATGCCATCACCTGATAAATGGATAAATACAATGTGGTATATCTGTACACGGAATATTACTCAGCCACAAAAAGAAATGAAGCCCTGATACATGCTACAGTATAGATGAACCTTAAAATACTATGTTCAGAAGAAGTCAGACACAAAGACCGTGTATTTTATAATTCTATTTGCATGAAATGTCCAGATTAGGCAAATCTATAGATATAGAAAATAGACATATGGTTTCCGGGGGCTGGAGGTTGGGAGGGAAGTGGGTATGGGTATGGGGTATCTGGGGATGGTGTGAAAATGTTCTGGAATTAGACAGTGGTGATTATTGCAGAATTCTATGATTATACTAAAAACACTGAATTGTACACCTTAAAAGGGTGAATTCCATGGTATATGAATTCTATCTACATAAAGCTGTTATTTTCTAAAGTGCATCTAGAAGAAAACAGCAGACAGTGGAATCTAGCTTCATGACCACTGTATAGGCAAAGATGTTGTTCTAAACATCTGAAGAAAAGGCTGACAAGTGGGACTTAAGAAAAGAGATTATTAAGGAAGTAAAGAGGCAGGCCCAGAATGGGAGAAGGTATTTGGATTATACAGTTTCAACAAAGGACCCAATTCAAAAGATATAAAGCACTCCTACAACTTTATAAAAAAATAAATAAAAGGCAATCTAAAACTTTTCTAATGAGCCAAAAAGATTTGAACTGACATTTCACAAAAGAGGATCTCTCAATGGCCAACAAACATTTGAAAAGTATCTGGAAAACAATGAACTCAACCTCAACAATCATCAGGAAATGCAAATTAAAACTACTGTATCCCTACCAGAATAGTTCAAATTCCAACAAATGACAAGAGGAAATAATGGCAAAGATGTGGAGTAACCGGAAGCTTCATACATTACTGGAGGGAATATAAATGGATACAACCACTTGGGGAAAATGTTTGCCAATTCCATTTCCAGGTAAATGCTCAACAAACACAATGGTTATGTCCACCAAACCGCATGGACAAAAATCCCACCACAGCATTATTCTACCAGTCCCAAACTGGAAACAATCTAAATGTCCATCATGTAGGCTGGCTCGATACATTGTGGCATGTTCAGAGAATGAAACGCTATACAGAGATGGGAAAGGTAAAACTATTGCTAAATAGAACAAAAAGGAACGTCACAGACATAATGTGCAGCCAAAGAAGCCACAAAGGAAAGAAGGCCGTGCTGCACACCTCCGTGAGTACACAGTGCTAGCACAGGCCAGCCAATCCGTGGTGGCAGGAGTCGAAACAGAGGTTATGTCTGGGGAGTACTGATTAGGAGAGGGCCCAAGGGACCTTTCTGTGATACTAGAAATTGTCTACATCTCAATCCAAGTAGTGCTTACACCTACATAAAAATGGGTGGAACTGTTAAGACCTGTGCATTCATTTTTATACCTCGATAAAATACCTCAATAAATTTTATTAAAAATACCATGGCTAGCCACTGCGGCCAAGGAGGCCAAAGTAAGAAGCTAGAGTGTCCATTAGAAATGTGTCTCTGGGGGGGTACCTGGGTGGCTCAGTCGGTTTAGCGTCTGACTTCGGCTCAGATCATGATCTCATGGTTCGTGGGTTCGAGCCCGCGTCAGGCTCTGTGCTGACAGCTCAGAGCCTGGAGCCTGCTTTGGATTCTGGGTCTCCCTCTCTCTCTGACCCTCCCCTGCTCATGTTGTCTCTCTCTCTCTCTCTCTCTCTCTCTCAAAAATAAAATAAAAAACATTAAAAAGGAAAAAAAGAAAGAAATGTGTCTCTGGGGCGCCTGGGTGGCTCAGTTGGTTAAGTGTCTGACTTCGGCTCAGGTCATGATCTCACGGTTTGTGGGTTTGAGCCCCGTGTAGGGCTCTGTGCTGACAGCTCGGAGCCTGGAGCCTGCTTCCAATTCTGTGTCTCCCTCTCTCTGCCCCTCCCCTGCTCACTCTCTGTCTCTCTGTCTCTCTCTCTCTGTCTCTCTCTCCCTAAAATAAATAAACATTTAAAAAATAAAAAAAAAAAAGAAGAAATGTGCCTCTAACAGAGAGGATGTGCAGATCCGTGCAGAAGGGGGCATTGGGGTGGGGACAGTGCAGTTGTGGCCTCTGGGGGCATCTCAGTGAGCTGGACAGCTCCCTCGAGGTGTGCTCATTCCATCAAGAACGCACAGCTGACAAGTGGCAGAGCCAGCACTGGAACCCAGGTCCGTCTCCAAAGCTGGCTCTTTCCGCTAAGCTACGCTATCTCTTGTGACAAAAGGCGGCCCAGGCAGCTGTCCAAAGAAAAGGCTCCTTCAGTTGGCTTTTCCTCAAATTTCCTCATGAGTGGAGAATTCTCCTTCAGAGCAAGGCTCAGCAATGTCCTGCGTAAGTCCCAAGTGGCAGAGCCAGAATTTCAAGCAGAGGACGCTGTACTTTGGTGTTCTCTAGGCCAAAATGACTCCAGGGCCAGGAAGCCCCATCTTCTCTATGTACACATTTTCAGAAGCCAAATGTTCCCTGACACACACACAGGTGTCCGTGTAGACACCTGACTGCCACAAGAGGCCTCAATTAGGTGTGGCCACTCATGACCTCAGTCAACTCACAGATGCCAGGGCCTCAGGAGAGCAGTTCTCGGCAGGCTGGGAAGGTGGGGCCAGCTGATGACAGCCAGTGCCTGGCTACGGGCCGCGGCCTGACACAGGGGATAGGAGCAGTTGAGCCTACGATAATGCTGCCTCTATGTGAGAGGGACCCAAGGGGTAAACATGTCTTTTCTTTCTCTTGCCGACTCCCACCAAAGCTGGAACTGCCTTCCTATAACGTCCGGACACCTGGCCGCGAGGCATGGCTCACTCTATCAGATGCTGGGCTATTGAGCCGCTCAGGAGCGGGTCCTAGCTGTCCACCACTGTGAGGCCAACAGGCTCTGAGAACGAGACCACGTCCTCCTGGGCGACTGTCAGAATTCCTGCCTATTGTACCTGCCCCTGGGCTGGATGTATCCTTTTATAGGAAAGAAATGTTGTTTTTTAAAAAAGCCTGAACTCAGGAGCCTGTAACCCCACCTTTCCATCGTGACGCAGTGTGGCAGGGGCTCAGAGGACAGACTGGCTTTTCCAAAGGGAGGCAGGAGTCTACCACCCATAGACTGCACCAGGTGGGGGGCTGCCAGTGGACATGGAGACATGGAGGCTGCGGAGAGGCACAAGAGAGCTGTCCACATCCCGCTAGAAGTTTCCAGCTGATCTGCTAACCTGATCTTCAAACTCCATCCTCGCACCTCCGGGCCTCCCTGTGGGTCTGGGAGCAGACACGGTAGGTGTGTGGGGCCAGCCCCACAGGCCAATATCTGTGTCAGCAGCTCACCTCAGGCCGTCTTAGACCCACTGGCAATGCCATGAGGACAGTGGCAGGAGAGACTGGGTTGCCACCGAGAATGGAACCAGACAAGCGGGATACACGAGGGACACAAGGGGCCACAGCCGAAGTCGGCTGACCCCCCACCGAGAAAAGGTTTCCGGTAATGAGGTCTGCTGCCTTTCAGGAAGAGACCTCGGCACGGAGCATTGGGTGGCGGTGGCCAATCCGCTCAGCATCTGTGGGCAGGAGAGTTCATCTTCCTAACTGGTGAAATGTGAAGGCCACCATGTTGCCATGGTGATTTGTATTAGAGAACACTGTGGCCCACACGGATGGGCCATTGCTTCATAGGCCTTCATTTATTTCCTCTTAAAAAATACATGTTAAGACAGAGTCAAAACCAGTGCACATAATAAACATAAAGAAAGGCAGGCCGGCTGTCCCTGAGGGGACCCGGCTACCTCCAAGAGACGGATTTAGAACTTGCGAGCAGCATGCTCACACACTCCACACAGCATTTGTGGAGCACAGGGCCCTGGCAAGGGGCTGGGCCAGGCTTTGTGGGAGACAAGAGTCAAATGCCGCAAAGCACCTGCTTACGGGGAAAGAAGAGAAGCTCATCTGTAATCAAGGTGTAACAGAGGTGGGAAGGTGGGAGGGACCGAGTTCTCCCATTAGGGCCACCAAAGGCACACGAGCACAGAGGAGGGAAAGATTTCTTACAGTACGAAGATCACGACGAGCTACATAACAGAAGGGAAGGAGGAAAGCACACATCAACACCTCCCACTGCCAGGCTCTGCTTCGAGGGTCCAGCTCACCCTAACGAGGGACCAGGCACCAGGCCAAGCAGGCCACGCTCTACCGGGGGCGGAGAGGGGCAACTGAGGGAGGAGGTGAACTGTCCAAAGACAGAGCTGGACGGCAGCCAAGTCAGGATTGCAGCCCAGGCTTGACTGACTCTCCTCACCCCCTCTGAGGGCCTCCCGGTGGTGTTTAACCTCGACCCGGAGAAGACCAACAGCATTTCAGCTAGGAAGCAGGGTGCGGGAAGTCCAGGCTGACAGCAGGGGCCAGCCTGCCAGGGGCAGCACAGCCCAGGGTACAGAGCAAGGGGGACCAGCGGCAGAGGCAGGGAGTTCCAGAAGGTTCCGACACAGCCAGATGGCAGGGCCTCCCATGCCACCTAGGGAGCTGGGAAGGGTAATGGGGTCAGCAGAGAGGAAGATGCAGGGCTGAGAACAGTGAGGCTGGACAGCAGCTGACTGGGCCCGCATGCCGTGTGCCCTGCAGGGCGCATCATGTGCCAGGAGCCTCACTGAAATGGGCACTTGTAGGCGCTCGGCCGTCTCTGGATGACGGCACAGATGTGAAAGCGCACAGTCAGCTGATGGGTAGAGGAAGCCAGGGCCTTTTTTTGGTAACTATCAATACCCTAGAAGTGGCTTTCCGACATCTGCCAGGAAAGCTTTTCATTTAAAAAAAAAAAAAAAAAAGGAGGAAAATCTATCTGGCAAAACCCCAAGGTACTCGATTGTAAAGAGAACAAAACAAGGCTGCATTCCTTTCTATAGGGCTCTGCTGCCTTCTGGCTTTCCGTCATTAAAACAGACAGGCAGGAACGTTTAGCAGTGGTCCTGAGCCCTGAGCTCCCACACCATATCCTGCCCAGGGAGAGCGGAAGGGGACTGTGAGCGGGAGAAGCTCCTCACCCTTACAAAGGGATCCACAGCAGGGCTCCTTGAAGTAACAAGTTCCCGGTACATTTAAAGCAAGATTCCATTCATGCCATCACAGAGCTCAAGAACAAGATGCTGGGAAACTGCTCTGTCCCAATCCCTCAGACCCACACCCAGCATCTTCAGGAGCCCCAAGATCCTAGAAGCCCAATCCTTCCTGAAGGGAGACAAGCTTCCCTTACCAATGATAGCTGGCTGGCTGGAAAGGGCCATCAATGACCACATCTGCTGTAAGGAAGATGTGAGCTTTGAGCAATCGAGGTAGTCACACCAACAGAGCCAAGCAACGGCTCCCAGGTCGGTACAACCACCTGGATGTTGGCTGTGCTTAGTCACGTCCCACATGACAAAGCCTCCACGTGCCTGGCCCTGTACTGGGCTCTCATCATTCTCCTGGCAAATCTGCGTTGAGCACACAGTTTACAGTGCTGCCAGGAGAAATCAGATGAATTGCAACAGTCCTCGGGTACCTCGAGGAACATCTGGCCTGCAGGTGGACGTGGGCACACAGTGCTCCCAGGGAGGAGGGTATATGCGGGGGAAGGAACCAGAGGAGCCTATGGAGAGAAGAGGACACTTGGGCTCAACATCAACAGACATCTTCTACCTGGGCAGGGGACCAGGGGAAGCACCTGCAAAGCGCAAGTTACATTCTGAGCAAAGTACAGAGGGATGGAGCTGCAGAGTGTCCTGCAAATGGTGAAGAGTTCTGTGCGCCCAGCAGGGTACAGGCCTCCAGCCTGGGGGAAAGCTGGGAGGAGGTGACCAGAGGCACAGTTAAGCACCTTGCCTGCAAGGCTATCGGGCTAGGACCTGATCACAGAAATGAAGGAGAGCCTTGCGACGCTGTGGTCAAAGCAGCACCAGCAGCATCAGAATTCCACAGCAGGGCAGAGGATGAAACCCAAGGAGCAAGGACACCTGACAGATCAGCTAGGGGTCGAGGGCCCACAGAGCAGCACCAAGAGTCAAGAGCACAGAGTGGTCATGCGGAGACAAGAGGATTGATCGAAGAGGCAAACTTCAAGGTTAATTGAACAGGACCAGTAACTGGAATGAGGCGAGGGAATGCAAGGGGCCAGGGACACTGAGCGGGTTTCCAGCCTGCTGCTGGCCCACCTAAAAACACCAGGAGAAGAGCAGGCAAGGGAGATGAGACGGAGAGATGTGACCTGGATGTGTGGGAAAATTCAGAGCTGCCAGCATACACATGACAGCTGAAACTGTGGGAAGACAGGCCTCCCCTGGTTTGGGTGGGGCTTATAAACGCCTTCCCATCTGCACGTCAGCAAAGAAACAAATCCCCTTAAGGAGGCAGAGAGGTGGTGACCAAAGAGCTGTTAAAACAAACTGTCTTTCCTTCCTCTGTTCTCTCAGTACAGAGATCATTCCGATCTATATTTCTTTCTTACCACCTATGATTTCAGGCCAATAACCCCACCCTTGAGAAATGTACCTCGATCCAGAAATACAAAATCAGGAAAAGCCACACATCAATATTCTTGATGCAATAAGCCTAGGAAAGTTAGCTACGTCTAACGCTGGATTCAGAACAACCCCTTTGGGGAACTCCATCCTCTATCAAGCAAATGCAGAGCTGGATACGGACTCTTCTCCACTTCTCCTGTCTGGACGAGAACTGACTAAGAATCTAGAACTAACAGCTTCCTGGCAGTTCTCGTAACTAACAGACATTTTGAGGTTCAGTCTGGGTAGACAGCTGCCTGGCCCAAACGGAACGGGCTCCAAGCCTCCAAGGCTGGCTCAAGGAAGGGCCCAGAACCACGACTATTAAGGAGGCAAGCAGATGAGAGCGGGCCCTCGGTCCAGGACATGTCAGGCCCGGCAGAGGGCCTCCAGGCTTCCCTGTCCAGGTCGGGAGAGTGGCCTCTCCAGCCAGGCAGCCCTGCCAATATGCTCCCCGCCTCCCCCATTCTCATTTGCAGGAATAAAGCTAAGGCCTTTCTCAAGGGCCATTTGTGATGATTCAAGGAGCGAACGCGGCTAGTGGCCAGTCCTTACTTGTCTTTTGGTCCTTCCTCTCACTGGGGATTACGGTGTAGAGGTAACTATGACTTAAAGAAAACTCACTGAAAAGGTGGCCATCCATATCCTTATGTTTTCTTCAAACACCAGACTCCTCTAGCACATTTTAAAATAACAGCATGTGACAGCATGTGTGTGATAGATTATTGACGTTAATTCTGAAATGCCTTTCTTTCCCATGACCTCATTTGATCCTTAATAATAATCCTGTATAGTCAACAAGTAGGGACAGCACCCTTATCAAAAGGATAACAAAGCCAAGGCTCAGAAGTGGCCCAACTTGTCCAAGGTCACATAGCCAGAAAAGGAAAAATGGGGAATCTGAATTCAAAACTTATTTTTTTTTTAATTTTAGGATGTATAGATCTACTGCTTGCTATAGGTAAGAAATTTCACATAAAATATCTGATCTAATTTCTGATACTAAGTCCCATATCCTTCTATAACACCATGCGAATCCCTACAAAGGGGATCATACTTAAAAACTTCCATTTTCACAAACTCAACCAGATTATAGTGCCAAAGGCAAGCATTACATACAGACAATCACGGAAGGTTCCAAAATGGTCTAGAATTCCTAGGGGAAGGTAAGCCACAAACACCAGCACCCCCTCCCCGGGATGAGAAGACAAAATATACTGAGACATTCAGAGGTACATATAAACATCCCACGGTGCCAATCAACAGGCCAAAAAAGAAACAGTCCTCCACAAAATGTAACCTCATCAAGTTAAGGCAAGAAATGAAACACAACTCGAAAGGCACAAAATAAACAGGAAAACATTCTTCAGCTATACTAGCAGCCAGAACAAGATGATCTTGCCAATTTTTAATATGAGGTTAATAAGTGATCATGTGAAAAATATGCGAAATGTTCTTTTCCTCCAAATTCAAAGTCACATGTGGACTACAGACTTCAATCAGGCCACACAGAAAAGGGGAGGGAGGGAAACGAGATCTGTGTCTCTAAAATTTGCATTTGGGAGCCTCAGGAAAGTCGCCAAATCCATTCCAGGAAATCTGGTATTTCTAAGATTTCATGGAGGACTGAGAATGTGCCTGAACAGTCTGGAAAAGAGCCACTGTGATGTCTGTACGTACAAAGAACTTCAAGGAGACAAGACTGGAAAACTGCAGATCCACAAACTTCATTAGACGGTTTGCGGTTTTCCCCTGTAATACTAAAAGCAACACTTCCCCCCAGATGCCACCAGCGGGATGGGGCTAGAAACAAACACACAAACCCCACTTGCAAATACTCTAAGCGGGGAATGTTCCGGCATGGCTGCATGAAGAGCCAGTCTGCCAGGTTAGGTGAATCTTCTAGGCTAGAAAAATAGGCTCCTGGGTCACAGGGCCACATTGTCTCACTTTGGCAGGAAATTAGACCCTGTTCTCTCTGACATGGTCATCCATGACAAGGGTCAGCCAGGAGATAAAGCCCTTTAAGCAAGAGGCTAAACGTCTGCATTCAGACTGCATTCAGTTCATGTCAGTAAGTCCTGTGGGTCACAGGGATTTCATAAACAGCACTGTGTCGCCCCAAATTTGTCAAGTAGCCTTATCCAACACCTCGTTGCCAGTCCACTGGAGTACTGTAGATTAAATGCATAGATAAAGTTTGGGCCAGGGGACAGAATGGGAAAGTTGCCACATGTAGAGGAAAAACACTGAAGAGCAGTCTCAAACAAGTAGCCCACAAAGCCACTTTTTGTCAACAGCCACATTCTATTTGGTTAGCAAAAATGTAAACTGTTTGCCAGCACTTCAAAACTGAGAGGGTTCATGTCAAACTGTAGAAAAATCAGAGAATATGTCAAGAGCGAACCTGCATACCTAACTGGCAACAAGCAGCTAGAGCCGGAGACCCCCTCCTCTGGGCAGACACTTCAGTTGGTCACAGTCTGCACCATTCCCTATTATTCATGTACAAGGTCGAATCCACCCAATTAATCCTGCATGGCTTCTGCACGCTTTGGAGACTGCTAGTTCTTGATCTGAATTATAATATTAGGTAGAAATCCGATCGCTGGTCACACAAAAACAAGTGAATCAATACAAAGAACAACAAGTAGGAGTGAAAATCAAACTACAAAAATAGCCCTTTTTTCCCCCAATGTTTTTGATTCACATTAGAGCTTGGCACGGAGTCCTTTTCTCTTCTCTCTCACTCAGCCCATAGACACATACATCCCCGTCAATTACTGTGGGCTGCTGGCTGATGCTCTGGGATTCTAACCTGGAGGTCCTGCCCACCGGACATCTGATGCTCCTGGACACACGGGCTTCTCTCAAGTGTCGACAGGAGCCTGGCCCCGCCCCTGCCCTGCCCCACCCCCACAACCTGCTCTTCTTGTGTTTGCAGCTCAGGAAGTACCCACTATCCCTCAGAAGCTCGAGAGCATCACCACTGAGCCGCCTTCTTGCTTTCTCTCTTTTTTAAAAAATAAACTTTTTAACTTGGAATAACTATAGATTTACCCAAAAAAAGCTGCAAGTTTTTTTTTTTTTTTTTTTTTGGCGAAGGAGCGATGAGAGCTTTGTTAGCACCCAGCAGACAGGCCAATGGGTGGGTTGACAGGCCAATGGTCGGGTGTTTGGACAGGCAGCAAGGGGACATGTGGGCAGGCGAGCGTGAGTCAGGCAGGTAGGCAGGCAGCAAGCAAAGAGGACACAGTTGGGGGCTGCCCCGTGAGAGTGAGTGGCATCCCTCCAGCTGCTGCCTGCTGGGACCTCGGTCTGTGGCTTAGAACTCAGCTTAGAACTCAGTGTCCACCACGCGGAAAGCTGGCCTGCCTGAGTCAGGTATTGATGAAGACCGAAGGCCGGCCTCCTTTTGTAGCTGGATCTCCTTTAGTGCAAATATGGAAGTAGTGTCAGGAAGTTTGTGAATCCACTCCCCCAGACTGAGGAAGAATGGATATTTCATGGCGTCCTCTGCGGAGATCCGATTGCGACCTTCAAACTGTAGCAGCTTGGTGAGGAGGTCAGCCCCGTCGCTGTCAAGTTGTATTGAGTTCCTGTATTCTCCTTGCCCAGTCTCCCTTAATGTTAACAATTATCATGGATCCTTTTTCCCAACTAAGAAGCTAACTTTATTACTATTAATTAAACTCAAGACTATTTGAATTTAACACTTTCCCACTATTGTCCTTTTTTTTTGTTCCAGAATCCAACCCAGAATATTTACACTGCATTTAGATCCCCTCCCTTTTTAAATTTTGTTTCTGCTGACATCAAATGGTACATAAAGTCTATCAATGTTTGGCTCATCTCTCCCCATGTCCCCAGAGACAGCCTAGATGAGTTTATCAGCTTCAAGTATTTGCTTCGATGTTTCTAATTCTGCCATCTACTGACATCGTATAAAAGAGGGGAATTTAGCTCCCTGACGCACACCTCTGTAGGTATCTCCCTTCGCCCCATCATCCCAATGAGTGTGATTGTAACATTTGTATAGCTGAGTGTTTACTGCTTACAACATGACTGTGTAAACATTATCCCTCACTGAGCAGTTATGTGTCCTTTCTAGTATAACATTGTTCTCTCTGGAATTAAATGTTTATTCCTTTATGGAACTGTAAAGACACTGCGCCGTTGTCTTGTAGTTTCCAGCGTTGCTGCTCTCTGGACACTTAGATTCTTAACTCTTTGTACACAACCTCTTCTCTTTTCGTCTTGAGGTATTATGTAGGCTTTTAAGATGGCCCCTGTGGTACTTGGCCAGTTGGCTTAGTACATTAGAGCATGGTGCTAATAATATGATGGCCCCAGTGACCTCCATCTCCCAGTGTTCACACCCTCGTGATGGCGATTCCCTCCCCTTGAACGTAAGCTGGACCTAGTGACTTGCATCTAACAAAGAGAATGCAGTGAAAGTGATGCGGTGTTGCTTCCAAGCTTGGGTTACAGAAGACTGTGACTTCTGTCTTGCTCATGCTCTCCCTTGCTCACTCAATGAATCAGGCTGCCATGCTGTGAGCTGCCAGCCAGCCAGACCCAAGTGGCAAGAAACAGGCCCTTGCTCAAATGGCCCACAAGGAACTGAGCCCTGCCAAAAGCCATGTGAATCAGTCCAAGAGCGGATCCACCCTCAATCGAATCTGCTTGGACTGGAGCTCTAACAGAGACCTCGGTCACAGCCTTGTGAGATACCCAGCGCCAAATGACCCACCTAAGCCCACAGAGACCATGAGATACAGTGTTGCTATTCTAAGCCAGGGTCACCAAACTAGAGCCCTGAAGTGATGGCATGCTTTTGCAAATAAAGTTTTATGGGAATACAGTCATAACTACTCATTCAGGTACAATCAATGGCTGATTTCACACTGCAATAACAGAGCTGAGAGACTGCCACAGAGACCATCTGGCCCGCCAGCCTAAAATATTTAAGAAAAAGCTTGCCACTCCCTGCTCTAAGCCACAAAGTTTTGGAGTAATTTGTTATGCAGCAATAGAAAGTATGTCCTCCTCCCTGGAAACTTTTAGGATCTGCGTTGGTCCTTTATGGTCTAAAATTTCATGACAATGTGCCCTGATATAGATCTATTTTCAAAAGCTAATGGGCTGAGAACTAATGGTCCTCTCTGGAATCTGGAAGCCCTTGTTCCTCAGTTCTGGGAAACTTTCTGAAATCAATTCATTAATAATTTCTTCCACTTTCTCTTTCTGGTACTGCTGTTATTTGGATGTTTGAACTCCAGAACGAAGCCTCCACTTTTCCTAATGTCTCTCTCATATTTTCCATCTCTGTCTTGTTTTTTAACAGCTCCTGTTGTTATTTCAGGAATATAGTATTTCCTCTTGTCTGACAGGATTGTTTTAAGCTGCAAAAAAGTTTTCCTCTACTCTCCTCCACTGTTTGCTTCCTGTGTTCATCTTATCTTGTTGTTTGAGACTACAGAGACGGAGTGTTTCCGACGGATATGTTTATTGGTTTATATTCTGGTCACGTTAGAGGAGGTCATCAAATGTCTGAGGATCTCTTGACAGGATCAGCCCCTCAGATTGAAGAATGAAGAAATAACAAAGGGCTACAAGGTCTGTCTCTGTGGGAGCGGTCTGCCAGCCAGTTAGGTGATCTGGTCACAACATTTTACTAAAGAACTTCCAACTCCTAGGGTTTGTGGGGCTTTTCATTGGGCTCTTCAACTTCTCATAATGGAATCTCCTTTTTTTTTTTTTTTTAATGTTTATTTATTTTGAGAGTCAGAGAGAGAGCAGGGGAGGGGCAGAGAGAGAGGCAGACAGAGGATGCAAAGGGGCTCTGCACTGACAGCAGAGAGCCTGATGTGGGGTTCGAACTCATGATCCGCGAGATCATGACCTGAGCCGAAATCAGACGCTTAACCGACTGAGCCACCCAGGTGCCCCTCATAATAGGATCTTTTAATCTCCTGTCTGGGAGATTTGTGCCAACGGTCCTGGAGTCAAATAAGGAAAGAACCCTCGGGCAGGGACAGAAGGTCTCACCTTGCCTTGCGTGTGATGCCCCATTCTCAGTGGCATTCACTGTCTCTGCACCCAGAGACCTTGAATGTTAATCTCACCAGGTGATACCCTGAAGATAAACCTGCAGGCGCGTTTATCTTCTGCAGGCGCGAAGGGGGTGTAAATGCCACACTACACAGGTCGGGAGGGGATCTGACCACCTCCTGCATGGACTCTGACCCATTCTTCCTTTCTCCACCCCAGCGGTGGCTCACCTGCAGAGATGCCTGGTGCCCAGGTTCCCCCGATTTCAGAGATCCCCGGGGCTCCATGTTGGGGCCCGGCCGCCTCTGTGTTTCAGGCCTGGGCTCCAGCCATTTCTAGTCTGCTCAGTCAACTACCCACTGATCACCTACCCTTCCCAGCTATCACAATTTTGTTACCACCATCCTCCTCTCCTGGTGTGTTTATCCTCATTTTAACCGGGTTTGGGGAAGGCACAAATGTAGAGGGTTGCATTTGATATGCCATTTATAACAGGCAGCCCAGATGCGCTCCATCCCCACAGCCCTGTTTGTAAACACCAGGTTCTCCAATTCTGGTTCCTTGCCGTCTCTTTCATCATTGGTTCTTGTGAAAGCCCAAGGTCATTTCTCTAGGCCAGACCCTCAGTTCTCTGATGTACAGCAAGTTTCCTCACTTCCTTGCCCTCTCCTCTCTCCATCTAAGCCACCCTCCAATGGTTGTTTAAAGTGCAAGTCAGATCATGTCACGCCCCAACTGTCATGGGCTGAATTCTGTCCCCCCCCCAAAATTCATACATGGGAGTCCTAACCCCCAGTACCTCAGAACGTGACCTTATTTAGGAACAGGGTCTTTACAGAGGTAATTAAGTTAAAATGAGGTCATGAGGGTGCGCCCCAATCCAAAATGACTCGTATCCTTATAAAAAGGGGAAATCTGAGATAGGAGACAGAAACGCACCCGAGGAGAACGCCATGTGAACAGGCACAGAGGAGAGCCAGGTGTAAGCCAAGAAATGGCCTAGGCTACGAGGAGAAAGGCGTGGAACTGACCCTTTCCTAGCACTTCCCCACGCCAACCCATGATTTCACACCACTGGCCTTAAGAACTATGGCACAATACATTTCTGCTGCTCTAAGTCACCCAGGTTGTGATACTTCGTTATAGAAGCCCCAGAAAACCAACATGCTGGCTAAAAGAGTTCCGTGATTTACCACTGGCCCTGAAAAAGGCTCTCCCTCTGGCCTGAACTTCTCTCTCTGCCCCCACTTTTTTTTTTTTTCAGTGTTTATTATTTTGAGAGAGAGAGAGACAGCGTGCATGAGGGAGGAGCAGAGAAAGAGGGAGATACAGAATCTGAAGCAGGTTTCAGGCTCTGAGCTGTCAGCACAGAGCCCGACGCGGGGCTCAAACCCACAAACTGTGAGATCACGACCTGAGCCGAAGTCAGACACTTCACCGACTGAGCCCCCCAGGCACCCCTGCCCCCACTGTTCCATCCCCACCAGGTTAACTGCTTCTCAAACTTAAGGTCTCTGTTCAAACATCAATGAATTATGATCTTTCCTGACAATGCCCCATCTCTCTCCCCAGTCCAACCCCAAGAAAAGCCTGTGTCTGGGCTCTGTGTTTCTCCAGTGTATACTGTGTGCTCTATTTAGTCACAGCATAGACAACACATTGCAATTCCCTGATTCTTTCTTCTACTCTTCCCCCATGTGAAAGCCTCATGAAGGCAAAGCCACGTCTGTCCTGCGACAGCTTAACCCCAGCACACAGGCAGCACAGGAGGCATTCGGTCAGTGACTGGACGAACAAATCAATAAGAGAAAGAGGTCTCCGTGTAATCAGCTCTGCAAAAAAATAACAGATCCAAAGATGTCAATCTTCCCCCAAATTAAATTGTAATTAAACAGGCCCTTTTTCTTTCAACTTGAAAAACGAATTCCAAAATCTAGCATAACAAATAAATGTGTAAGAATGGTGATGAAAATTTGGAAAAGAATGGTGCAAGCTTTGTCTTGCCAGATTTAAAACATATTATAAAACCATGGTAATTAAAAGAGTGCTAACTTAAAAAAAAAAAAAAGAACAGGGGCGCCTGGGTGGCTCAGTCAGTTAAGCGTCCGACTTCAGCTCAGGTCATGATCTCACCGCTCGTGGGTTCGAGCCCTGTGTCAGGCTCTGTACTGACAGCTCAGAGCCTGGAGCCTGCTTCAGATTATGTGTCTCCCTCTCTCTCTGCGCCCCCCACTTACGCTCTGTCTCTCTCTCTCTCTCTCTCTCTCTCTCTCAAAAATGAATGTTAAAAAAAATTTTTTTTAAAAAGAACAGAATAGTGTGTACAGTATTCCGACACATGTATACAAAAGGTGAAAATAATTTTTTGAATGTTTATTTTTGAGAGAGAGAGAGCATGCACACGAGTGGGGAAGTGGCAGTGAGGGAGGGAGGGAGACAGAAGCTGGCCCTGTGCTGACAGTAGACAGCCTGATGTAGGGCGCGAGATCATAACCTGAACCAAAGTTGTACACTTAACCAACTGAGCCACCCAGGCGCCCCAATAAATTTGAATTCTTGATTGAATGTGCATTTAAAAAAGTCTCCGGAAGAATACACAGAAAACTAGTAATAGCGGCTACCTATAGAGGAGGGCAAGCATTGAACAGGTGGGTAAAAGGGTGGGAATGGACTTTTCGCTGTCTTTTTATGTTTTGAATTTACAGCCATGTGACTGCTGAACTTACTTAGAAAATAAGTTAAGGTTTTAAAAAAGAAGCATCTTACGAATACATCAAAGGTACATGATCAGTCGTGTGGATAAAAAGGCCAAGAAACAGGCCCTCA
The DNA here is from genome assembly GCA_028646485.1 of Cryptoprocta ferox. Classification (NCBI taxonomy): domain Eukaryota; kingdom Metazoa; phylum Chordata; class Mammalia; order Carnivora; family Eupleridae; genus Cryptoprocta; species Cryptoprocta ferox. The sequence continues at coordinate 54,622,545 of CM053574.1, forward strand.
ACCACATGTGGGAGTTCAATTTATGAAAAGAAAGTTATCTCAAATCAATGGACCAATGGATCAGGAATGCCGAAATCAGCAAAAAATGTTGAGACAACGCTAATCCACGGGGCGGGGGGAGGGGGCGCAGTTAGCCACCTAGTTTACCCCATACGCTAAACTAAACTTCAAATAAACAGTTACAGGTGAAGAATAAAACCACAAAATTATGAGAAAATTATAGACACACACAGTAAATATTTTTCTAGAGAGGTTTCTTAGAGAGTAATCTGAAAATATATCACAACATTAACTGTGCATATGACTTTGACTAAGCAATGCTATTTTTGAGAATTTAACCTAAAGGAAACATTAGTCAAAAGGAGCAAAGAATATGGATATGTATTTTACACAGTGTGGCTTTACCACTGAAAAATGAGAAATAAGTTAAATCCATTATACTACTAGGAAATTGGTTTAAACACATCATGTATATCCAATTATGAAATAGTATGGAGCCTTTTAAAAAACAGGGTAGAAGTATATTTATTGACATCATATATTTATTGAATTATACTTATTTATTTATTGCCACAATATTTTGCTAAGCGAAAAAGACAGTTTACAAAAGGGCATATAAAGTATGACTTAACACTTTGGTGCTAGTTTACCAAGATGGGTACCAGGATGTTACTAGTGTTCTTTCTCTTGATAGTGGAATTCTGGGTATTTACTTCCACCTTTTTGCTGTCCTATTGTCTGCCTTTCTCTCCCTAATCCCCACTCCAAGAAAGGAAAAGGTCACAAGGCACCAGACGGGGCACCCATCACTGGACCATAGCTGTCGGTGGGGTGCACAAGAGGCCCCCGGGAATACGGGGTGATGCCAGCTGCGTGAATCTCCAATCCAGGAGTCAGGGAGCTGCCTCATCTCCCGGCCCGGCCAGCAAGGCCACTTTGGACAGTCACTTCTTCACACTTTGTTTCTGCTTCCTAAAGCAGCACAGATTCACATTTTATCACGGGAGTACTATGAAAATGAATAGGACCAGACCACCTAGAAATGAATAGGTTTTCGGACACAGACACTGAATAATAAATACACCATGCAGTCTGTCCAGGCATCCCCAGACCCCATCGTGTCAGTCTAGATCGAGTAACCTTCCCCCGTGCAAACACAGTTTACTGCTCCTAGTACTCAGACCTATCTGCTGAGCGCAGTCAGAGACAAGATTCCTCCAGTCATTCAATACCGCGTTTGTTTCGTTTGTTTTTCCGAGTCCGCACCCAGTCCCTGGCTATAAAAGAGATCCTGAGATTGACTCAAGCACAGGCTCCACCTTCAAGGACTCTGTGTCTTAGGGAACAGGAGGGAAGCCACAGTAGAGACGAGGGGGCAGCACGGTGCAGCATAGCCAGCCCTAGGAGTCTGGGATTTTTCCTAATGGAGTGTACATCTAGGCCCACTCTGGAACCTTCTGTATCCTGGAGAGGGCCAAAACTGGAACATTCCAGGATACGGGAGCAACCACTTAAGGCATAAAGTCACTTGGAATGTTCAGAAATGCCACATCTTTGAATCTGGATCAGTCAGGCACTGAGGTCCCTACTCAGTGCAGCCCAGCTTGAATTCCTGCAAAATTCAGCAAACACTTTGCAGAGACTGAGCAGCTTTCATCTGCCAATGTCATAGGGCCTCTCTGACCACGAGAGTCCAGGAGACCATGTGCTGGACATGGAAGGACAGAAGGGTGATGCAGGCCCAGCCTCCGCCCCCAGAGCACAGAGAACTCTCTCTGACCACAACCTGATCCAAGGAAGAACCCGTTGGGAAAGACAAGAGAGGGGCAGCCATTAGAAAGGGCAAATTTGGTTTCCAGATCCGACTGTGACTGATCCTTGAAATCAAGTGAAGGGACTGACAACACAGGCCCCGTAGGCCTCCAGCTCTTTACTGGAACCATTTTTTGTTGTTTTAAGAAGAGCAAGGTTTTGGGGCGCCTGGGTGGCCCAGCCAGTTAGGCATCCGACTCCTGAATTCGGCGCAGGTCCTAATTTCAAGCCCCTCATCAGGCTCTGAGATGATCACACGGCGCCTGCTTGGGGCTCTCTGCATGCCCCTCTCTGCCCTTCCCCCACTCACGTGTGCATGCTCTCTCTCTCTCTCCCCCTCAAAAATAAATAAACATTAAAACAAATAATAGCAAGGTTTTACAGGCTCCTTCCTTTCCCCCTTTATCTCTAAATCAATGGTCAAAGAAGAAAAGCTACCCAAGAACCAACACTCTGAAGTTCCATTTGTCATGGAGTGTCGGGGCCTCTTAGGCTTGGAGACCTTAACAACTCACCCTTGGGGACAAAGCTTGGGCCTCACCATTCAGTGTCCTCTCACACGGGAGGCCAGGTCAACCCCCTGCACCTCGTCATGCCGCCGAGCTGCTCTCCTTGAAGAACTCCCAGCAGGCCATTCGGTTTCCCCTCCTCCTGGCCCTCCATTATAATTCTGTGCTTCAAACTGTGAAGCAAAAGTTACATACATTTTTTTAAAAGAAAGAGAAACCTTATTAAATACACATTGCGTGTGTGCGGCACACAGCACAAGGCTTGGGAAGGAAAAAAAGTATGGCTGGGTAAAGATTATTCCACTCTTCCCAATGTCCTCATCGACAAGGATGACAAGGTTCAAAGTCGCCCTGTGGTCCATCTCCCTCTTCCTTCCCAAGGCAGCGACACCACCCCAGAGAGCCCTTCCCACGCCCAGTACCAGAGCTGGCTAAGCCGGCCGCCCTGAAACAGGCCAAGAATCGGGTGGGGCACAGGTGTTCAAGAAAAATCCAGAATGACCCCCCATCCTTCCCATACCCGTAGCCATCTAGTGTCACGGTGGGGGGAGGGGCCTTCAGTCTTTATCCTCAACACTTCTGGGCCTTCTTAGGACTTTTTCATCCACATGTATTACCTTTTCAAAGCATGTATCCCTTCTGTATTAAAAAAAAAAATACACTTACATGCTCACTTTGGCAGTACATACACTAAGAAAACACACTTATCAAAAAAGGTCCTAAGGTGGCCATCGAAAGCCCCTGAATGTCCCACAGCACACCACATCTTCTAGCCACAAATAAGTGAGAACAATAAACTAGAAAAACACAAATTGGAGAGATTCCCTACCTCGAACCAGAGACTCAAAGTTTTTTCAGTATCTTATGGAAACATCAGCTTCCTGGGAAATCCAATGTCACATCCAGGAGAGCCATTTATTCTCGTGTCTGTCAATAATCCTTCCCTCCCACACCAACCCCCACTCCTTCTCTTCCCCTCCCCCGCCCCGAGCGTCATCAGCAATGCGAAGGAGAGCAGTAAGGAATATGAGGCCTTCCCCACTGAAACAACACAGACCCCTTCCGCATGCCCAGGTGGATGGCCATTGCTCTGTCTGTCTGGCTCATCGGTCCCAAGGCCTCCTTCCCCCTCCTCCTCCTCCTCCCTCCAGAGGTGCCCTGTGGAGACTCGAGGCATAAGCCAAGACGCGGACAACACCACTCCTTGCTGTCCCACCTCCAAGTATAAGGGACCAGATGCAGCTCATCTGCCCAAGTCTCAGCCTCGGGGACACACGAAGACTTGGGCAAGGAACAGGAAAGAGCCAGGGCCAGAAGTCTTCTAGAGGGAGCTTTCCCAGAGCTTCTCCGGGGCTCTTGGCACTCAGGCCGTGGCCACCTTCCCCTGACAGCTCAGGACTGCTAGGAGGGCCGCAGCGTGTCAGACACTTATGATCTTCGTAAGAGGAAGACATCTCTGAGAAATCACATAAGTCACCACAACAAAGGTTCCCCAAGATGACAGGGCACCATTAGAAACATGTAGGCGACTGGGTAGGGGAGCCATGAGCAGGTGACGGGGCGGGAGAAAGGGCATTCCCTTCAGGGATAAGTGGGGGCACCACCTGCAGACCCACCTCCATCACTCACCTCTACTGTGAGGCCTTACCTCGGCTCTCCCCTCACCTTTGCCTCACACACTTTCTCCTACCTCCACACGCGCACGCACACACACGTTCTCTTAGCAGGAAAGCCTTTCTTGACACGAAACAGAAAAGTAATTAAACTATCTTGACTTCCCTAAAGAAAGTTCTCTCTGGACAGAGAAAAGGGACCCGCAGGTGAGGAGAGGACCAGTTAGGCCTAATGAACACCTGGTCTGATTGTCAAATGCTTACAACCCCTTATACTGGTTCTGCTACTTAGCATGTAAGGCAGAGAACCATTATTTAACCTTCAAAGGACTCAAGTCATCTCACCTATATGATAGCATGACACCAAGCCAAACACACACACACACACACACACACACAAACTAGAGCCTCTGCTTGAAAAAAACCTCTCCTTTCCAAAAAGCCAAACCAAAAATAACTTCTTAAAACACTGGACTCCCAGAATTGAGTGGGATCTTTAAGGATTAATCATTATCCTCTGTCTCTGTGTTATTTTACTCCAGAAAGCATTCTGAGGAGATGGGCAAATTTGATATGCCCAATACTTAAATTAGCCAGAAAGGAAACTTCTCCAGCTTCCTAAAATTCCAGCTAAAAAGGAAAACGAATGAAGAGTCACCGAATGCCCAGTACCTGTCAAGTGCTTCCTTATTTAATGCTTTCACTACCAGTGAGATGGGAATTGCTAACCTCATTTTCTGCAGCAGAAAACAGTGGTTAAAAACCACATACCCTGTTGTAGAGAACACATAATATGAAAGGCAGAAGTGGGATTTACACCCAGGTCCTCCTGTGCTTTAGTAATTCATGTCTCCACCATGAGCCCCTGGCAGCCAGGAAACACGGCAGAGACTCGCTGTGGTGGTCAGCCCTGGCAACAAGCTCACACATGCTCACACAGTCAGTCTACACCCCCACTTTTGCAGTCCTGCAGCCCTCAGCCTCTCAGGATGGGGACCCCTCTCTACAGCTAAAAAGGACAAGATAAAGTTTTAGTAGAAAAATAGTATCAATGATAAGCAAAACAAGAGGGCCAAATGTATCAGCTGATGTGCTTCTGATACATGTTTTCCACATTTCTATTTAATGTAACAAATACTTGCTGATGTCCAATTTATAGACCTGGTGGTATGGACTAGATTTACAATGTTCAATAGGACAATGCCCCTGCCTTTAAGACAAAGTAGTGGGGAGACCAAAGGTGAACACAACTAATCTAATATAGGGTTTGTTGAGGAAAGTACAATAGTAAAAGGAATAAAGAACTGTAAGTTCTCACTGATAATACTAGAAAACAGTGGAGAAATAGTTTCAAAATACTCAGTGAAAATTACTTTTCCCTAGAAGCCGTAGGAGTTTTATAAACTAGCTGAGCAGTGAAAAGACACAAAAGGAAAAAGTTTACAATGTCCAAACCTTTTCTGCAAGAATTATTTGAGGAAGTGCTCCAGCAAAATTAGTAATAAACCCAATAAAAAATAAGAAACAAAGATTAAAACTATAGTAATTCTTTAATATAAATTTATATAAATGAGTTTATCTATATACATTATTTTTTGTAAATATGGTTTAGAACAAAAAAATTGGGAGGAAAAACACACAAAACACAAAAACCATCAGAATCCCAAAGAGAAAGAAAAGTGTGATTCCAAAAAATATTTGCAGAAAAAATGATTTAAATTTTCCCAAAGTTGGTGAAAGAAAATCCTATAGATTCAAGAAGTGGAGTGAATACTAAGCAAGATAAACCCAAAGAAAAATCAGTCTCAGATAAATCATCATCAAATCTTGTTAAGACTAAAAACAAAGAAAAATATCCTGAAAGTAGCCAAACAGAACTGTTGTATTACCTACAGGAGAAAGATTCAAATAACAGTGGAATTCTCAACAAAAATCATGGAGGCCAGAAGGAAGTGGCACAATATTTATCAAGTGAGAAAAAAATTGTTAACCCAGAAGTCTATATCCAGTGAAAATATCTCTCAGGAATGAAGAACTAAAGACTTAATCAGCGAGGGAAAATGAAAAGAATATATCCCCAGCAGACCTGCTCTAATTGTTAAAGAAAGTTCTTCATACAGAAAGCAAATAATTATACAAAAAAGAAAAAGCATAAAACAGGGAGGGAAGGAGGAAGTTGGAACATCAGAAAGGAAGACAAAGTAATGAAAAGGGTAGTGTAATAGAAAATGCTTCCTGTCTAGAGCTTTATAAATTATGTTTGACATTTGAAAGCAAAAAAAAAAAAATTATAATGCTGTTCTGATATGGTTCTCAATATACACATAGGTAATATATAAGACAACCATATCATTAAAGGGGGACATAAATGCTGGTAAGGTTTCTATATTCCAATGAGTTGAAAATGTTGATATTAGGAAATAGTGGTAAGTTAAGTAGGTATATTATAATCCATAAAGCAACCACTAAAAATAAGACAGATTTAAATATTCTTTAGTCAACTATACTTCAATTAAAAACTAAATAAAATTTCAAAAGTTTAAAAAATTCTTTAGACAAATTAAAATGAAATTTTAAAAACTGTTCAACTGAGACACCTGGGTGACTCAGTTGGTTGAGGATCTAACTCTTGATCTCGGCTCAGGTCATGATCTCACAATTTGTGAGATTGAGCCCCAAGTTGGGCTCTGACCTGACAGTATGGAGCTTGGAATTCTCTCTCTCTCTCTCTCTCTCTCTGCCCCTCCCCTGCTCACGCATGTACATGCTCTCTCTCTCTCTCTCTCTCTCTCAAAACAAACAAACAAAACAAAATGGTTCAAGTAACCTACAGGATGCCAGGAAAGGAGAAACATAAAAACAAAAATGTAGACACAAACAGAAAGCGAACAATAAAATGGTTAAATTTTAATTACATTAAATATAAGTGATCTAAACACACCAATTAAAAGACTGTCAGAATGGATTAAAAATGATCCAACTATATGCGTGCCAAAAAAGTTATGTAGGTAGATTAAAAGTTAAAGCACAAGGAAAGATATACCATGCAAATACTAATAAAAATAAAACTGGTCGATACTACCCCAAGTGATCTACATATTCAATGCAATCCCCACCAAAATAACATCAGCATTCTTCACACAGCTAGAACAAACAATCCTAAAATTTGTATGGAACCAGAAAAGACCCTGAATAGCCAAAGCAATCTTAAAAAAGAAAACCAAGGTTGGAGTACCCAGAAGATGTAAAATCAGAGACAGAAAGCAGAACAGTGGTTCCCAGGGGTTGAAGGAGAAGGAAATAGATAGTGTCTCATGGGGACAGAGTTTCTGTTTGGGATGTGGAGATGGACAGTGGTGATGGTTTACAATAAAATAAATGTACTTACTGCACTGAATTGATTTTAAAATAGTTTAAATGGTCAATACAAATTGTCATGTATATTTTACTATAATTTATACAAAATATGTGGGCTGCAGCTAAAGTAGAGATCAGAGGGAAATTTATACCCTTTGTGACGCAGCACCCAGTGATTCTGGCATGCATGTCAGTGTACAAGGCCATTCCCTTGCTAGACTGTGGACTGGACGACTTGCTTCTAATGAAGAGTGAACAAAAAAGGTGATGAAATGTTACTTTCTTGATTAAGGCATAACAGATGGTGACTTGCATCTTGCTAGTATTCACACTCTCTGACTCTTCTCTCTTGCATGCTCTACTGAAGCAGCTGCCACGCTGGGAACTGCCCTAGTGGAAAAACCAACATGCCAAGAGACTGAGGGCAGATTCTGGCTAACAGCCACCAGGAACTGAACCCTACATGAGTGACTTGGAAGTAGAGCCCCTCCAGTCCGGCCCTGAGGTAGCCCTAGCCAACAGTGTGATTGCAGCCTTGTGAGAGCCCTGAGGCACAGAGTCAGAAACCCAGCTAAGTTGCACCAGGATTTCTGACGCACAGAAACTGTAAGATAATATTGTTTTAACCCATTAAATTTGGGAATAATTTATAACTAACACAGCACTAAATGCTTATGTTAAAATAAAAGAATGATCTCAAATTACTAATCTAGGCTCGGATTTCAAGAAACTAGAAAAAGAAGACAAAATAAGGTAAGCAGGAGGAAAGACACAGATAAAAGCAAAAATCATGAAATCTGAAATAGAAAAACTATCAAGCCAAAAGCCAACTGTTTGAAGAGATTGATAAACCTCTAATAAAACTGGCAAAGGAAAAAGAGAAGAACAAATTGCCAATATAAGAAGGAAAGATTGGATATCACTACAGACCCCACAGACATTAAGAGAATACAGGCATACCTGGGAGATATTGTGGGGTCAGTTCCAGATCACCACAATAAAGTGAACATCACGACAATTAGTCAAATGATTTTTTTTCTCTCGGTGCATATAAAAATTATTTTTACACTATATTGTAGTCTATTAAGTGTATAATACCACTATGTCTTTTAAAAATGTAAAAAATACTTATTACCCAAAAAATGCTAACCATCATCTGAGCTTTCAGTGAGTTGTAATCTTTTAGATGGTGGAGGGTCTTGATGACCACTGACTGACCATGGTGAAGGTTGCTAAAGAAGGGGGTGGCTGTGGCAATTTCTTAAAATAAGACAATGAAGTTTGCTATATCAATGGATTCTTCCCTTTTCAAACAATTTCTCTGTAGCATGTGATGCTGTTTGATAGCATTTTACCCACAGAACTTCTCTCAAAATTGGAGTCAATCTTCTCACATCCCACCACTGTTTTATCAACTAAGTTCATGTAATATTCTAAATCCTTTGCCGTCATTCCAACAATCTTCACAGCATCTCCACCAAGAGTAGATTCCATCTCAAAAACCACTTTACTCATCCATAAGAAGCAATTCCTCACCCATTCAGGTTTTATCACGAGGTTGCAGCAGTTCAGTCCCATCTTCAGGCTCCACTTCTATTTCTGGTTCTCTTACTATTTCCACCACATCTGCAGTAACTTCCTCCCCTGAAGTCCTGAACCGCTCAAAGTCCTCCATGAGGGCTGGACTCAGCTTTTTCCAAATTCCTGTTCATACTGACATTCTGACCTCTTGCTATAAATCACGAATGTTCTTCATGGCATCCTAAATGGTGAATCCTTTCCAGTAAGTTCTCTATTCACTTTGCCCAGATCCACCCAAGGAATCATTATCAATGGGAGCTATAGCCTTACAAAATATAGTTCTTAAAAAATAAGACTTGAAAGTCAAAATTACTCTTGATTCATGGGCTGTAGAATGGATAACATTGTGTTGTGTTTTGTTGTGTTGTGTTGTATCAGCAGCGCAAAAACATTCATCTCATACATCTCCATCAGAGCTCTTGGGTGACCAGCTTCACTATCAACGATAGTAATATTCTGTAATATTCTGAAAGGAATCTTTTCTTCTGAGCAGTAGGTCTCAACAGTGGGCTTAAATTAAAATATTCAGTAAACCATGTTGTAAACATATGTGCTCCCATCTAGGCTTTGTCATTCCACTTGAGCTGTCATTCCAGCTCAAACAGAGTACACTTAGCATAATTTTGAAGGGTCCTGGGATTTTGAGAATGGTAAATGAGCCCTGACTTCACATTAAAGCCAAGAGCTGCATTAGCCCCAAACCTGACAGTCAGCCTGTCCTTTGAAGCTCTGGAGCCAAGCATGGACTTCTCCTCTTTAGCTATGAAAGTGCTGGATGGCACCTTCTTCCAACAGAAGGCTGTTTTGTCTATGTTGAAACCCTGTTGTTTAGTGAATCCATCTTCGTTAATGAGCTCAGCTAGACCTTCTGGGTAACATGCTGCAGCTTCCAAATCAGCACTTGGTGCTTCACCTTGCACTTTTACGTTAGGGAGACGGCTTCTTTCCTTAAACCTCATGAACCAACCTCTGCTGGCTTCAGACTTTTCTTCTGCAGCTTGCTCACCTCACCCAGCCTTCACAGAATTGAAGAGAGTTCCTAACAGGCTTTGGCTTACGGGAATGTTGTGGTTGGTTTGATCTTCTATCCAGATCACTCACACCTTCTCCATATCAATGCTGAGGGTGATGTGCTTTCTTATCATTTGCGGTCACTGGAGTAGCACTTCTAATTTCCTTCAAGAACTTCTCCTTTGCATTGACAACTTGGCTGACTCTGGTTCATGAGGCCTAATTCTGGTGTATCTTGGCTTTCAACATGCTTTCCTCAGTGAGCTTTAGCTCATTTATGATTCCTAGCTTTAAATCACTTTATGATTTAAAGTAAAAAATGTGCAACTCCCCCTTTTACTCTGAGGCCACTCAGAATTCAATATTTTGAATTGAATAAAAATTATTCAATATTTTAATATTGTTATGTCTCAGGGAATAGGGAAGTCCAAGGAGTGGAAACAAGAAGGGGGACTGGCTTGTCAGTGAAGCAGTCAGATCATGCACAACACTTACCAATTAAATTCACTGGCCTCTATGTGCATGGTCTGTGATACCCCAATACAGTTACAATAGTAACATCAAAAATCACTGATCACAGGGGCGCCTGGGGGACTCAGTCAGTTAAGCGTCCAACTTCAGCCCAGGTCATGATCTCACAGTTCGTGAGTTTCAAGCCCTGCATCGGGCTCTGTGCTGATGGTTCAGAGCCTGGAACCTGCTTCCGATTCTGTGTCTCCTTCTTTTTCTCTGCTCCTCCCCCCCTCAAAAGTATATAAACATTAAAATCACAGATCACCATAACAAATATGATAACAATGAAAAAGGCCTGAAATACTGTGATAATTACCAAAATGAGACACAGAGACAAGAAGTAAACAGACGCTATTAAAATATAGCACAGACAGACTTGCTTGACGGAGAGTTGCCACAAACCTTCAATGTGTAAAAAATGCAGTATCCATGAAGGGCACTAAAGTAAAGGACAACAACTCTACACACAAATTCAACAACTTAGATGACATGGAACAATTCCTCAAACACTAGAAACAACCAAAAGTTACCCAAGATGAGATAGATAATCTGAAGAGTTCAGTAAGTATTAAAGAACTGAATTTATAGTTAACCTTTTGAAAAAGAAATCTCCAGGTCTCAATGGCTTCACTAGCAAATTCTGCCAAGCATTGAAAAAAAAAAAAAAAAAGAAATATCACCAAAACTATAAATGCTCTTCCAGAAAACAGAAGCTACATTTCCTAACTCATTTTATGAGGTCAGCATTACCCTGATACTTAAAACCATATATAGACCCCCTCCCAAAAAAAAGAGAGAAAGAGAAAGAAAACAACAGATGAATAATAACTTAATGAAAATAGATATAAAAATGCTCAACAAAATATTAGCATACTGAATTCAGCATATATGTGTAAATATACATGTGTGTATATACACATACATATATGTACACACACATATATACATATCATGACCAAGTGGGGTTTATTCTAGAATTGCAATGCTGGTTCAATAGTCACAAAAATCAGTGTCAACCACCATATTAAGTCTAAAGATGAAAAACCATCAATTGATGAAGAAAAAGCATTTGACAAAATTCAACACCCCTTAAAACTAAAAACTCTTACTAAACTAAGAATATAAGGGAACTTCCTCAACCTAATAAAAAGCATTCGCACCTATTTTTAACTAGCATAATAATAAGTGGTAAGAGGTTAAATGCTCCCCCACAAAGATCAGGAACAAGGCAAAGATGTCCATCACTCTCCCCACCCCTATTCATTGTAGTATGGGAAGCCTTAACCAATGCAATAAGGCAAGAGAAAGAAAAATAGATGTAAAAAGGGAGAAATAAAAAACTGTCCCTATCTGCAGATGACATGACTATCTAAGCAGAAAAATCTAAGAAATCTAGAGGCACTTGGGTGGCTCAGTCAGCTAAGTGTCCGACTTCAGCTCAGGTCATGATCTCATGGTCCGTGAGTTTGAGCCCCACATTAGGCTCCGTGCTGGCAGCTGAGAGTCTGGAGTCTGCTTTAGATTCTGTGTCTCCCTCTCTCTCTGCCCCTCTCCAGCTCACACTTTGTCTCTCTCTCTCTCTCAAAAATAAATAAACATTTTAAAAAAACTTAATAGAAAAATCTAAGGAGTCTACAAAACAACTCATAGGTTAGCAAGGTCACAGGTACAATGCCATTACATAAAAATCAATCTTGTTTTTATATATTAACAATGAACAACTGGAGACCACAATTTAAAACACAATGCCATTTACAATAGCCCCCTACACAAACATATACACCTGAAGTACTTAACAGAATTCTAACAACCATGCATAGGATGTGTATGCTGAAAACTTCAAAACATTGATAAAATACATCAAAGAAGATTCATAGAGACGTAACCATGTTCATGAGTTGGAAGACCTAATACTGTAAAGATCTAAAACTCTCCTCAAAACGATCTATAAGCCTAATGCAATTCCTATCAAAATCTCAGTAGAATTTTTTGCAGACATAGACAAAGTAATTCTAAAATGTCTATGGAGGGGCGCCTGGGTAGCCCAGTCGGTTAAGCGTCCGACTTCAGCTCAGGTCATGGTCTCGTGGTTCGTGGGTTCAAGCCCTGCATCGGGCTCTGTGCTGACAGCTCAGAGCCTGGAGCCTGCTTCAGATTCTGTGTGTGTGTGTGTGTGTGTGTGTGTGTGTCTCTCTCTCTCTCTCTCTCTCTCTGCCCCTCCCCCGCTCATGCCCTGTCTGTCTGTCTGTCTCTCTCTTTCTCTCAAAAATAAACAACCATTAAAAAAGAGTTTTAAAATGTCTGTGGAAAGGCAAAAAAAATAGAAGGGCTAAAACAATTTTGAAAAAAAAAAGTAAAGTTGAGGGAATCACCGTATCCAATTTTAAGACTCATTATATAGCTAATGTAATCAAGACAGTGTAGTATTGGCAGATAAATAAACACATAGATTAACAGAATAGAGTCCAGAAACAGATCCACACAAACCCAGTCAACTTGACTTCTGATTAAGGCTCCAAAGCAATTCAATGGAGCAAAGATAGTCTTTTCACCGTTAGAACAAAGGAAAACGCAAACTCAACCTCACGGCTTATAAAAAAAAATAAACTCAAAAGAGATTATAGATCTAAATGTAAAACATAAAATGATAAAACTTATAAAAGAAAACACAGGAGAAAAATCTTCATGACTCAGGGTTAGGCAAACGAGTTCTTAAAGATGATGTCAAAAGCATGATCCATAAAGGCAAACTGACAAACTGGACTTCATCGGAATTAAAAATGTTCTACAAAGACACTGGTGAAAGAATGAAGAGATGCACAAACCGTAGGGAAATATTTGCAAACACATACCTGATAAAGGAGTTGTATTCAGTTGTATATAAAGAACTCTGTAAACTGAGCAGGAAAAAAACAAACAATCCAATCCAAAAATGGGCAAAAGACTTGAACAGACACTTCACCGAAAAGGATATATGGATGCTAAATAAGCACATGAAAATATACGCAACATCATTAGCTGTTAGGGAAGTGCCCATCAAAGCCACAATAAGATACAACCATGCTTCTTCTAGCATGGCTAATTATTTTATACGCTGACATTCTTTTATTTCAAATGCTTAAATTATCTTAAACACTGACAGCACCCAGAGTGGCAAGGACACCAAGAAGCTGGATCATTCACACACTGCTAGCAGAAACGGAATGGCCCCATCACTCTGGAAGGTGCTTCAGCAGCATCTCAGAAACACACACCAACCAACCCAGCAAGCCCACTCCTGCAGCATGTACGGGAGAGAAACGAAAGCCAGGTTTAAACGGAAAACTGTGTCTGTGCATACATCGGTAGCAGCTTTATTTGTTACAGCCAAAAACTTCAGAAACAATTCAAATGACTTTCAAACAAACAGGTATACCTATACTAGGGAATACTACTAGGCACTAAAAAGGACCAAGTTATTAGGCAGAGTAACTTGTATGGAGTTCAAGGGCATTATACTGAGTAAAATAAAAATTTATTTATTTATTTATTTATTTATTTATTTATTTATTTCTGTAATCTCTGTGCCCAACCCAGGGCTTGAGCTCACAACCTGGGGATCAAGAGTCACATGTCCCTGCAACTGAGCCAGCCAGGCACCCCCTATATTGAGTAAAATAAAAGCCAATCTCAAAAGTGACATAGCACATGATTCCACATACACAGCACTCTTAAAATGACAAAATTATGCTCACAGAGACAAAAGGTTGCTAGGTTAGGGTTGCAGGGAGTTTCTCTGGGGTTGGTGAGACATTTCTATGTTCTAATGGTGATCATTACATGAAAACACAGATACATATGCATACGTGTATATGATATATGTATGTATGACAACATCTGACAGAAATACATGCCAAACAAATATCACTAGTAAAAAAAAAAATGAGTGCATGTGAAAACTGATGAAATCTGAATTAATGTTTGAGGTTTAATTAATGCACAGTACAATGTCAATTTCCCGGCTGTGATGACAATGCTACAGCAGTGTGTGGCTGGCAGAATATGTCACACCCTCATCTCCGGAAACTATGAATGAGGTGAGATTATCCTGGATTATCCAGTGGGCCCAGTGTCACCACATGAGTCTCTAAAAACAGAGAACTTTTTTCAGCTGGTGATAGAAAAAGGAATCCGAGATTCAAAGCACAAGAAGGACTGGACACCTGCTGCTGGCCTCAAGAAGGAAAGGCCACGTGGAAGGCATGGGGAGGAGCTGAATCCTGCCAACAACCAGAATCAGCTTGGAACAGATTCTTTCCCCAAATCTCCAGTGAGAACTGTAGCCCCAGCTGACACTTTGATTTTAGCCCAGTGAGACTCTGAACAGAGAATCGAGCCACTCTAACATCAGACACTTGACCCACAGAGCTGTAAGCAGGTAAATTCATGTTGTTTTAAGCCAGGAAGTGAGTGGTAATTTGTTACAGCGGTAAAAGGGAACTAATACAGAGTAGTTTTCAACCAGGGTGAATAGGGGACACTGGGTAACATCTGGAGACAATTTTGTCACATCTAGAGGAGTGCTACCAACATCTAATAAGTAGAGGCCAGGGATGCTGCTAAATATCATATAATGCACAAGACAGCCCCTCCTCCCAACACAAGGAAGTATCCAGTCCCAAATTTCAGTAATGCTGAGGCTAAGAAACTCCATACTATAGTTATAAAAGATGCCATCACTGGGGGAAGGGCACATGGGAATCTCTGCACTATCTTTGCAACTTCTATGTAAGCCTGAAATTGTTTCAAATTTAAAAACCTTTGAAATAGAAGCATAATCACAAGGACAACAGAAGGATACACGGCTTCTAACACCACTAGAAGTACTTAAAATAAATAAATCGTGCTCTGGGAATGTCAGACAAATACATAAGCCAAGGGGAAGGAGTCAAAAGGGAGGAAAAACCAAAAAGCTTAAGCCAGAAGGACAACGGCAGGTGAAAGGGCCAGAAAAGACCTTTTCTCAGAATGCAGTCAAGATCCCAGGTCTGAGCCCGGGGGAGGTTCAGATTAGATGGCCCCCCTTCTTCAGTGAGCTGCATACAAAGGTATTTGCTGAACAGGAGGGATGCCTGGGTGGGGAAAGGCTGCGAAAGAGCCTCTGTGGGCAAATACAACAGGCGTCCGTGCAAATCGGGCGGTGGGTGTGCACCCACGTTGTGCACGGCCACTCCTCGGCATTCTCCAGCAGTGCTATACATTTCGGGGGCAGAAAGCACCTGCAAGGCACTGGGCCAGAGGGAGATCTCTCATTTGTGCTAGAGAGAGGAGAGCTGAAGCATGACAAGGGTCTGCCCTGGGTAGCCAAATGAAATCAGAAGAGGACTGGGAGAACAAGGACGTTTCCAGAATGCGATGTAAGCAAAGAGAAAGTGCCAGAGGAAAGAGAAGGCAAGAAGAGCAAACCAGATGGTGAGTGTGCGGTCAGAGAAAACTCTGTTCAAGGCCTTGAAGAGAGAATAACTCCAGGAGATGAGGTCCCGACTGCGCCAGCAGCTTTCTTATATCACGTGAAGACGGGTACCGCTAATGAGAAGAAAGCTGTGAGGCCAGGGGATGCGCCGTGGAGTCTCACCCATCCTATTTGGGGCTGGCACATCCACCGGCGATCACAGAACCTGCGGCCAGCTTTCAAGATTTCTTTCTGTACGAGGCACATCGTCTCCCAAGGAGAGCAAGAAAAGTGAGTCTATCAGGAATCCGAAAGTCCAGTTAGACTCTCCCTTGTCTTAGTCCTTTCGGGCCGCTACAACAAAAATAACATAGATGGAGTGGCTTATAAACAACAGAAATTTATTTCTGGAATAAATATCAAAGCCTCAGATCAAATAAATCCGGAGGCTTGGACGTCCAATGTCAAAGTGCCGGCAGATTCCGTGTCTGACAAGGACCTGCTTCCCGGTTTAGACAGCGGTCTTCGTACTGAGTCCTCGGGGGCAAGGGAGCTCTCTGGGGTCCCTTGTATCAGGGCACCAATACCGCTTATAAGGTATTATAATCACCTCCTAAAGCTCTACCTCCAAATATCATCACATTGGGGGTAAATTTTGAGGGACACACACATTCAGTCTACAGCACTCCCCTACCCATAGGAGTGAGTGTTACCCTGTCTGAAAAGTACTCGGTCCTTTATCTCCTTGTGATTCAATGCTTTGACGGTGAGGCAGAGGCTGCAGATCTGATCCCGTGTGCACCCGATGGCACCCCCACCCAAACGGGCAGCCAGCATGAATGGGTGGGACCCCAGCCCGCACCCCTCACACAGCCCGCTCATATAGACCCGTGACCCCCGGCACTATGGTCCTTCTCCTCTGTAGACTCTCCCCAGGGGGACACTCTCCCTTCTGTGACAGCAGGAGAGACAGATATGCAGAGGTTGAGGACAGGGCTTTGGGAAGGTCTCTGCATTTCTCTTCGGGTAAGAGCAGGATGACTGGGGCTGGGGAGCACTATCCCCCTCCCAAAGCAGGCACTCTCGGCCAGACAGTCAATCTAAGTGGCCCACCCTCTGCCGCCAAGTGCGGGACTCGCTCAGGAAGTGAAATGACAGACCACAAAGGCTGGAGTAAGGTCCTTCCTGAAGTCTCCCAGGGACCAACTACCTAAAAGCGCCCCTACCCAGGGTCTGGCTGTCTTCTTCCAAGGCCTGCTTCTTCCTCAGCTTTCTCTTCGCCCCTGTGAGCTTCCTGACATCCTTCCAACATCCTTCCAATAAAGCCATGTTCTTTTGCTCGAGTTAGCCAGCTTTTGTTGCTGGAAGAGAACTTAGTCAAAAGCAGCAGCAGACTGGAATCAGATGGCTGGCCTCCCTTTCTCTCCAGCATGTGACATCAGCCAGGCCTCACCCACCATCAATGCAAAGTGATGCCAGACGGCCCGCAGTCAGAAGGCCAGAACGGGCAGTAACATCACCGAGGAAGTGGGCACCATCCAAAGACTGGGAGAAACATAAGGGCCTGGCATTGTGGAAATGCAAGGGCAAGAACAGAGCGCAACAAGCAGGCAGCCCCTTCATTATTCAATTACTCACTCTGTAAATCGAGAATTAATGTTCACGGGTTCTGGTGAGTGACATAATTACAATTTAAAAAGGGCAATTAATCATCGGCTTGTTGTTCACTGCCTTGCTGCGAGCTGCCTGCTTCACGAACACCAGTGAAGCCACAAAAGGATTAAACACACAAATGATTATGACCACCAAATTCCAGCCTCCTCTGGCCCCCTCTCCTTGCAACTCCCCCAACTTGGCTCAGCCACCCGGGATCTCTACATCTGGTTCTCATTTCTCCGGTGACAGTCCTCCACCCTGCCTGAGTCTCCACCTTCTAAACAGTGCCCCCCCCCCCGGCCCAAACTTTGCTGCTGGCGAGAACAACAGGGCTTCTGACGCTGTGTGCTGCAAGGGAAGGAAGAGACCTGGGGCCTCCAGCTCTCAGCATTCAGGGGCAAGAAACGAGAGAGCAGGGATTATGGGTTGGGAGAGAGAAGGCAGAAGGAAAGGGCAAGAGAAAGGCAGGAGGAGGAAAGCAGGTGGGACGCAGCCTGGGCCCTAGGGCACGGACATCCCTAGGGCCAGGGATGAAAGCAGGCTGAAAGCAGGACAGGCCAGCATCTTCTCAGGACCACATCTTCTGTTGACTCAAGTCACCCCCTCGCCATGGCTGATGCCCAGCCGCTCACTTGGACTCCAGGAATCCAGGACTGAGCCAGAGGAATTTCTGGTTTCTTCGAACAGTTTGATTAGAACAAAGAGTTTTCCCAAAAGATACACTTCCAGGGGAAGGACCTTTAAAGGAAAACACCAGGGATCTATTTCCACTGCAGGGAACTTGGGGCAAGAGTGAGTATTTGCATCTCAATGCTACCAATGAGTCAGGCCAAAGCAGAATGTTACTACTGCTCGTAGTTCTCGAGCTCAGAAATGGCTGTGCTAACCTTGGACATCTCAGAGTACAGGTATCTGCCTTGGCCTCGTCCGCGGGCCCCCCTGTAAAAATCCTGCAGGAGACACTGCATGGCCATCCCGTGGCCACTCCCACAAGGCTGCTACCTTCCCATGTTTTGTGGGAGGTGAAAGCCTCTGATCTCAGGAAAAGCAGCCCCTCTGCCAGCCTCAGGGGAAAGCTGCGACCAACCTAAACCAACCATAGTAATCCCGTTCTATCTTGCCAGTGATTGGTCCCAGTTCCCACCGAGGAGACATGCGTGTAAGCCATTGGGCAACTGTCCTGCCTGAAAGAAGACAGACCCATGCCCCTGCCCCTCCCTGCTTGAGACACTGGTGTGATAAGCACAGGGGACACCAGTGTGAGGATGCAATGTCCAGGTCAAGAACGACCCTCCACAGTGAGGGAGAACCAAGCAAAGCGTAAGGAATCAAGTGTGTTAAGCAGATGGAAAAGATTATATGGGGCCATTGTCTTTTTTTCTTTTTAACGTTTATTTATTTTTGAGAGACACAGAGACAGAGGATGAGCAGGGGAGGGGCAAAGAGAGAGGGAGACACAGAATCCAAAGCAGGTTCCAGGCTCCGAGAGGTCAGCCCAGAGCCCGACGCGGGGCTCGAACTCACAGAGTGTGAGATCATGACCTGAGCCAAAGTCGGACGTTCAACCAACTGAGACACCCAGGCACCCCAGGGCCATTGTCTTGTGTATGCATCGGAAACCTCTGGACAAATATATTTTAAAAAATCACTAAGTCTTAGCCCAAGGCAGGGAGCCACGTGGCCAGAGTAAAAAGGACTTTTTACTGCATGTCTTTTGTACATTTTTCCCTTTGAGTCATATCAAGGTATTACCTATTCAAAAATAAAATGGAAAGTAAAAAAAGGAGGAGCCTTCCCTTAGGTGTATTCCTAACTTTATTATTTGAGTGCCCCTGGTGATTTTTGCAACATCTGTGCCTCACCTTATTTAATATTTTTCTAGCTCACTTTTCTGTCTTTTTTTTTTAAAGTAGGCTCCACAACCAGCATGGAGCCCCACACAGGGCTTGAACCCACGACCCTGAGATCAAGACCTGAGCTGAGATCAAGAGTTGGACGCTCAACCAGACTGAGCCACCCAGGCGCCCCAGCTCACTTTTTCACTTGCATTGGTTTTAAAACTTTACATAACTAGCAAAACTGGAAAATCATTATCACTGGCCATTAACAGAAACTACACATAAAAATGGATACAATGGAAAGAAGACATTCTTAGATTCTAGATGGGTAAATCTCCAAGCCTGACAATGTGCACGCCATTAAAAAAAAATGATTAGTGTTACAAACATAAGCATCATATTGAGCCTTTGTTTTTTAAATAATAAGAAGTTAAAAGAAAAATTGGGAAAAAAATCCTAATACCTGTATGATTCACTTATTACAGAATTAGTGATGTGAGCTCACTGGCAAGATCTAGGAGACACTGGAGACTCAATCAGGAGGAAGATTTTCTCATACTCCCATCGATCAGGTCTCTGTTACACACTCTGATTCACTCAGAAATCCAGTGTATATTAGGCACTGAGCTGGATGCTGAAGGGAATTAAAGATACGTAAGACATGACTTTCCCTTGCCCTAAGAAGTTTGTAGCCTAGTGGGGCAGATAAGATAAATAAGATAGATCAACTATCTAACCCAGCAAAAAACTAAATATTACCTTTCTTTTCAACAAGATGCTAGAACATGGTGGTGGGACAACTGGACCCCCAGACTTGTGTCTGACAAGAACAGAGATAGATTAACTCCAAGCACATCACAGACGTAAATGTAAGAGCAAAAACTATAAAACTCTTAGATGAAACAGAAGTGTCAATATTCGGTGCTTTGGGTTAAGCAAAGCCTTCTAAGATATGACAGCAAAAGCAACAAAGAAAGATAAACTGAACTTTATCAAAATTTAAAACTTTCGTGCTTCAAAAGGCACCATCAAGTGAAAAGATGCCCACAACGGGAGAATAAATTTTGCAAGTCATCTATCACATAAGGCATTGCCATCCAGAATATACAAAGAACTCCTATAATTGAACAATAAAGAACAAATAACTAAAAATGGGCAAGGGATCTGAATAGACATCTCCAAAGAAGATATATAAATGGCCAATTAGCACATAAAAAGATACTCAACATCATTAGCCATTAAGAAAATGCAAATCAGAGGGCGCCTGGGTGGCTCAGTGGGTTAAGCGTCCAATTCTTGATTTCAGTTCAGGTCATGATCTCAGGTTGGTGGGATCAAGCCCCATGTCAGGCTCCATGTTGACAGTGTGGAACCTGCTTGCAATTCTCTCTCCCTCTCTCTCTGCCTCTCCCCCACTAGCACTCCCGCTCTCTCTCAAAATAAACATTTAAAAAAAAGAAAGAAAGAAAATGCAAACCAGGGGGCATCTGGGTGGCTCAGTCGGTTGAGTGTCCAACTCTTGGATTCAGCTCAGGTCATGATCTCACAGTTCATATGATTGCGCTCACACTGGGTTCCACCTACTTGGAGTTCTCTGTCTCCCTCTCTCTCTGCCCCTCCCCTGCCTCTCCCCTGCCTCTCCCCTGCCTCCCTCTCTCTCTGCCTCGTTCCCTCTCAAAATAAATAAAAAAGAAAGAAAAAAGAAAATGCAAATCAGAACCACCATGAGATACCACTTCACACCCACTGGATGGCCACACTCAAGATGATATAGTAACAAGTACTGGTGAAGATATGGAGAAACGGGAACCCGCGCACGGCTGGTGTAACGTAAAATGGTCCAGGCTGCTTCTGTGGATGATAATCTGGCCATCCCTCAAAAGGCTAAACACAGAATTAGCATAGGACCCATCAATTCCTAAGTCCTAAGTATACACCCATAGGAAATGAACTTATGTCCACAGAAGAACTTGTACACAAATGTTCATAGTACCATTACTCATAAGAGCTGAAAGCAGAAAGAGCCCAAACGCCCATGAACTGATTGAGAGACACATAGAATGTGGTATAACCATGCAATACTGTGCAGCAATAAGGATGAAGGAAGTACCAATACATGCCACAGCCCAGATAAACCTCGAAAACATTACGCTCAAGGAGAAGCCAGTCACTAAGACCACGTACTGTATGAGTCCCCTTACGTGACACATCTGGAACAAACCCATAGAGACAGAAAGTAGGCCGGTGGCCGCCAGGGGCTAGGAGGTCGTGGGAAATGAGAGCAGCGGGTACCAGGCAGAGAGTGTGATGAAAATGTTCTATGCCTAGACTGTGGAATGGTCGCACAACTCTAAAACCACTCTAAAAATCATTGAGTTGGACACTTTAAAAGAAAGGAATGTATGGTAGGGGAATTACATCTCAGTGAAAATATTAAAATGAAGCCCAAAAAAGTTTGAATTTAAATTTGAAAATGGAGGGGCATCTGGGTGGCTCAAGTCGGTTAAGCGTCGGACTTCGGCTCAGGTCATGATCTTGCGGTTCATGAGTTTGAGCCCCGCGTCGGGCTCTATGCTGACAGCTCAGAGCCTGGAGCCTGCTTCAGATTTTGTGTCTCCCTCTCTCTCTGCCCCCCGCCCACCCTCTGTCTCTGTCTCTCTCAAAAATAAATAAAAAATTAAAAAAATGTTTTTAATTTAAATTTGAAAATGGAGAGAGTGCCATTCTTCTCAATGGACAAATGCCTTAGTCAGGAGCTCAGCGTGCCTGCTGCAGGGTCGCTACACGTGGCCTTGCGAGCCGAGCCCCACCACGGAAAGTGGGCTGCGGGTGTCCCTGTGTAGGGAGAAGCCAGGCCTCTCACAGTCCGTTCCGGTGTGTCTCCCAGAGCATGAACACCTCACCACACTCAAAAGTGAGTCTGGTGTCCAAGACCAGAATTTTCCCTACAACGCGGTCCCAAAACACAAGGCAACTACTTCATCTGGTGCTGAGCTATAAAGAAACAGTGATTTGCTGAACATGGTAGGGAAAAAACTGAGTGCCCCGGACTCCAATATGTGACCCAGCCTCCCTCCCAAAGGGTGTACGTGGGTAAGAGTGACCGTGTGTGGTTTTTACCTTACTAGCTGACCTGGAGTCTGGACACCCTGGAAAATGAAACCCCACGAAACAGAATCCACAGATGACCCGCCGATGTAGGTATTGTAGGGAAACACCATGGGGTTCCAAGGAGAATGAAGGTAATGATAGCTTGCCAGAGGGGGAACATGGGGAAAGAAAAGCTGGCATGGCAGGGGGAGCCTAAGCTACCCTGGGAGGGTGGATGGAGCCCAGACAGGTTGGATGGCATAGGGACTGTTTTCTGCAGAGGCTCAGAGAGGAAGGGAAAGGGGGAGAGGGAGCAGGGCCCCAAGAAGGGAGGCCAGGCTCCCCAGCCCAGGTCTGCTGCCTTCTAGTGGGGCGGCCAAGGGCAGGATACTTAACTTCTTTGTGCCCCAGTCTCCTGATCTATAAAATGGAACTAACACTAAATTTAATTGAATCTAAAAGACCACAGACTCTAAGATGAACCATTATTCCATTACCACCAAAGGAAAAAAAATGGGCTGTAAGACGTCACTGAATATGAAATGCATCCCTAATTCGGAGACGGTAAAGTGTGAAAAAACGTCCACCTTGGAACTGATGAAATACGTAATGGTAACCACTCACAAGGCTGATGTGAGAAGTGAATGAGTAATCATATGTGGAAGAAATATTCTTGCTGCCGCTGCTGCTGCTGTCATCAATATTAATCCAACAAAAATGTATTCCACAAGTACCCTCAGGCCCTGTGCGTAAGACAATTATATTGTCCAGTCCTTAGAAACGTTAAATCTGTCCCAATGGGCAGAGTAACAGGGATGGGGGGAGATGAGAGAAGTTCCAGCCACGGGGCGTCTCTGCTTCGACTGCAAGATAAACAGAAGCCTCATCTCACTGGACCAAACGGCAAAGGGGAGACAAGTTCTAAAGTAAAGGGAGAAGCCAATGTAATTAAAATGACCCTTGAAAAATGCTTCCATCCCCCGGAGGTCCAGCCACGTTTTACACCCCATTCTGCGTCACACAGAATGCGCACACGTGTAGCACACAGTACCGTGTCCATATGCAAAATAGATGCAAAATATGCAAAATACAGTTGGGGGCCGTGCGCAGCCCTAAAATCATCCTCAGGGCAGTGAGATGTTCCAACTATGAAAGGAACAGAAGAACCAGGACGAGGGGGGCACAGTGGGCCCGGGCCTCCCACCCCATACTCGGCACAAGCCACATCCCCAACAGTAGCCACACTGACCACCGAGTCCCGATACCTCAGGTCCCACTGGTCTCTGTGATGACGAGTGGGGGAGCTTGCAAATTCCATGTGGGCTTGGCCAGCTGGTTCTAGAAGAGTCTCTCCCACAGGAGGCACCAGAAGGAACCTGCAAGGATGGGGGAGAAGGACTTGCTCCTTCTTCCTGTGTGCCTCTGCACGCCTTCTGGCTTGGAGCAACCACCCCAGCAATGCTCCCTCTCTGGCACAGCAGTGCCTCTCGGCAGCAACAGTTGATGCCAGCTGCCAGGTTTTCCCAAACCCGCAGCAGAGACTGCACACATCCTAGCACTGGAGACAAAAGCCCCAACTGAGC
Organism: Cryptoprocta ferox; assembly: GCA_028646485.1. NCBI lineage: Eukaryota > Metazoa > Chordata > Mammalia > Carnivora > Eupleridae > Cryptoprocta > Cryptoprocta ferox. The sequence continues at coordinate 54,646,539 of CM053574.1, forward strand.
GGTACCTTCGAAACTCCGAGTTTCCGTGGGGCCCTTCCCTTCACTGAGTTTCAGTAACTGCGACCTCCTCCCTTTGGTCCCCCAGTCCTAGAGAGGGGGGTCCTACCTCCATCCTACCTCGGTGCTCGCATCTTACCCTTCAATAACCGAGCTCATGTTTTACGTCATTACTGATTCTTGGTAACAAGTTCTCTCTGTTCAAATGACTGCTGTGGTTTCCGTCTCCTGGCTGGACCATAACTACTAGAGCAGCAGATTATCCCTCTCTTTCCATCTTCGATTCTCTCTCTTTCAGAGAAAAAGAGGTAATTCAAGTGAAAAAAAAAAAAAAACTTAGGCCAATAAACATGAAACATATTCAACCTCTGCTTGAAACCAAAAACGAAAATTAATACTAGGAGACATCAATTTCTGTCTATCAGATCAACAAAGATTTAAAAAGCTGATAATCCCTAGCGCTCCCCACATACACTCTCATATGCTGTTGGTAGGAATGTAACAACTGGTATTATCATTTTATGGAGAGAAGTCCAACAGGATGTGTCAAAAATCTTCAAAATCTAGGTCTTAAAAAAATAAGACGCCTGCAGAAGCAGATACCCTTTTATCTATTCCCTTCTGGTAATACACCTAAAAACTCTGGACATTACACATACAAAACAAATGTAAGAAAATCTTGAGAGAGAGAGAGGGGTCTGGCTAGGGTCCCTGGAACCCGAAGAATGACATGACAGAAGTTTCCTAAGGTTTCTTTTTGTCTCCTATATCCTGGACTCAGGGCTCAAGGAGATGCTAAGGGGAGCCCGAAGCCACCAGAAAAGCCTGCTTTTTCTAGCCCAAGGACCAGGGAAGACAGAAACTTCTGGATGATAACAAGCCTATCCAGCCTACCACCACAGAAAAAACTGCAGCCCCACCCCCACTGGAGGGCTTGGACAGCGACCCTCATGTATCTGTACCAGGTGCCCTGAGCTGTCCCTCCTGGGGTGGGTGTCAGAGAAGAACCCCATCCAGCAACAGCGAGGTCTCCCCTCCTTAACTCCTGCAGTGTCCGTGGACACCGCTTCACAGAGCACCCTCGCCACAGCGGAATCACCAGAGGCCCCGCAGGAAGCCTGACCTCCCTGTTCCAGGAATCCCTGTTCCAAGACACAGAACTGTACCTACACGCAGTACTATCCTACCTTTCTGCAAGGTTCTACCTTTATATTTTGATATTACAACCTTTCTATGCAAGATGTAACCTTTGGGGGAAACTCCATGAAGGGTAGTCTTTGTGACTTCCTGTGAATCTAGAATCATTCCTAAATAAAACGTAAGAACAAAACAGCCGTTGCAAAGGAGCATGGGAAAACTTTCTGGGGAGGACATGTTCTATAACTTGATCGAGGTGACTGCTACAGGTCGTCACCTGTTGCATTTGCCAAGATCATCGACCTGAAAACTTCAAGTGTGTACACTCTACTGTATTTAAATTATACCTCACTAAAATTATTTAAAGTAATAAGCCGTTCAAACATCTAAATCGGTATCAATACCAATTAAACAGAAAAGAGAGAAAATAAAGTTCTTGTTTTAAGCGGAGAATACCAACTAGTAAATGGAGAAGGAATCACAGAAATACAAAATGATCATGTTGCAACCACCAGCATATGGATGCAGAGAAGAATCATCAGCGGAAAGGAAAATGGTACAGTACCTTCCAACGCTCATCTTCCCACAGAAACACTGAAAAGCAAGCAGCAACGATCAGAACCAACTATGTCAGAACTCTGAAAAATGGCTAAAAGTTCACAGCAACTGAGAGAACACTGAATCAAGAAAAGGGCAATTTGAAAACAGTAGAAAAGCTCGGTGGCATTCTTACTTGACCCACCCCTCCCATGTTTCCAGCGTGGGACCCTGGTCTCTGGCTGCAGGGAGAGCAGATCTTACTTGGGAATCACTGTGTAAGATTTTCCTCACCTGTCTGGGGGCTGCCGCATGGACTGATGCGAGGCACGTTGTTCCCATTTCACCTGACGCAGAACTCAGGCTGAAAAGGTGCTTCTGGGGAAAATGATAACAGTTCAGACAGACAACAGACCACCTGGGAAGAAAAGCTGGGGAAGATTCTTTGAAACATTAAGACATTTTTAGGGGCGCCTGGGTGGCTCAGTCAGTTAAGCGTCCGACTTTGGCTCAGATCATGATCTCACAGTCTGTGAGTTCGAGCCCCAAGTCAGGCTCTGTGCTGATAGATCAGAGCCTGGAGCCTGCTTCGGAGTCTGTGTCTCTCTCTGCTCTTCCCCCACTCATTCCCTGTCTCTCTATCTCAAAATAAAATAAAGACATAAAAAAATTTTTTAAAGACATTTTTAAAAATCCGTATACACAGGGACACCTAGCTGGCTCAGTCACTGGACCGTGTGACTCTTGATCTCAGGACTGTAGGTGTGCACCCCGTGCTGGGTGTAGAGATTACTTTTTTAAAAATCTTTAAAACAATTCATATATACAGAAAAATTCAGAAAGCTACACATAGGCCTAGGGCAAGACACGTGCTCAGAAAAGACTGGAGAAGACCCTACCTCGCCTTTCATCTTGGGCTGACCTCTAGGCTCCACATAGCCTAACTGTTGAAAGGGTGCCCCAGCACAAGCCAATCTCTCAAGACTGGGAAAGTGTCTGGATTTTTGTTCTGCTTTTATTTTCTGGTGGGTTGTCGTTGTTGTTATTTTAGCCCTTGGCATTAAAAGAAGTTTCTGTCAAAACAATAGCTGACACAAACTCGGGGAATAGAAATTTCAATCACTATACACAACAAGAAATATAGTCTTTGCAAAAATAGTTTGGAAGGTCATTGAACAAGTGGATTGCTATGGCCTTTAAAAAAATTTTTTGGGGGCGCCTGGGTGGCTCAGTCAGTTGAGTGTCTGACTTTGACTCAGGGCATGATCTCATGGCTCACGAGTTCAAGCCCCACATCGGGCACTGTGCTGATAGCTCAGAGCCTGGAGCTTGCTTTGGTATCTGTGTGTGTGTGTGTGTGTGTGTGTGTGTCTCTCTCTCTCTCTCTCTCTCTCTCTCTCTTTCTCTGCCCATCTCCCACTCGTGCTCGCTCTCTCTCTCCCTCTCTCTGTCTCAAAAATAAATATTAAAAAAATTATAAGAAAAAAAATTTTGTGTTTCAGGCCACCTGGGTGACTCAAACAGTTAAGTGTCCGACTTCAGCTCAGGTCATGATCTTGCAGCCTGTGAGTTCGAGCCCAGTGTCAGGCTCTGTGTTGACAGTTCAGAGCCTGGAGCCTGCTTTCGATTCTGTGTAACCTTCTCTCTCTGCCCCTCCCCTACTCATGCTCTGTCTCTCTCTCTCTCTGTCTCTCAAAAATGAGTAAATGCTAAAAAAAAAAAAAATTCAAAACTGCAAACCATGGGATAAACGAAGAATCTGATTTCCAGAGTTATAACAGAGTTATAACCCCAATGTCCAGTGTTCAGCAGCAACAACAATAAATCAAAATACATACAAAGACACAGGAAATTATAGCCCATTCAAAGGAGCAAAATTAATTGATAGAAATGATCCCCAAAAAAGCCCATACATCAAACTTCCTACATAAAAATCATTTAAGCATATTCAAAGAGATCAAAGAAAACATGGACATATAACAAAGGAAATCAGAAAATGATACATAAACAAAATTCAAATGCCATTATAGAGATAGAAACCATAAAGAACCAACCAAAAATCCTATAGCTCCAATGAAAATTCATAGAGGTCTGAGCATGCAGAAAGAATAATCAGCAAACGTTAAAATAGGGCAACAGAAAGTACTGAGTCTGAGGAGCAGAAAGAAAAAAGAAAGAAGGAAATAGAAACAGGTTTCAGGTGCTTGTGGGGCACTGACATGTGCATGATGGGAGTTTCCATGGGAGAAGAAAGAGGGAAACGGGCAGAAAGAATATCCGAAAAAATAATGGCTAAAACTCCCCAAATTTAATGTCAGACATAAATGTACACATCCAAAAACCTCAACAAATTTCAAGAGGAACGAATTCAAAAACACCCACATTGAGACATATAATATCAAACTAGTACAGAAAGAGATGTTTAAAGCAGCAAAAGAGAAGAGACTTGTTTATATATATTATATATAATATATGTATATATAATATAATCAAAACATTAACAGCTGATTTCTTACCAGAAACCGTGGAGGCTATAAGAAAACAGGAAGACACATTTAAAGTACTGAAAGAAAAAAAACCTTCAACCAAGAATTCCATATCCAGCAAAACTGTCCTTCAAAAACGAAGGAGAAATTTAGACATCCTTAGACAAAATCTAAACCAGTTCATTATCACTAGACTTGCACCAAAAGAAATGCTACAGGGAGTGATTCAGGCTGAAATGGAAAGACACCTAGAGAATAAGTTGAAGCTATATTAAGAAAGAAAGATTTCCAGTAAAAGTAAATACACAGGCAAATATAAAAGCCAGTATTATTGCATTCTTAGTCTGTAATTCCATTTTTTATTCCCTACATGATTTAAAAGACAAATGCATAAAAATAATTATAAGTCTGTTACTGGGCACACGATACATAAAAATATAATTTGGGAAAATAAGAACATAAGAAGGGAGACAAAGTTGTACAGAAGCAGTGTTTTTAATATTTTTTCTATGGCGATAAAACATACATACCATAAAATTTACCACTTTACTAGTTTTAAGTGTACAGTTTCATTAGCAATAAGTACCTTTAAAATATTATGTGACAATCACCCTATCCATCTCCAGAACTTTTTCATCGTTCCAAAGAAAAGTTCTGTATGGATTAAACAGTAATTCCTCCTCTTCCTGTCCCCCAGGCCTTGGTAACCCTCTCTTCTACTTTCTGTCTCTATAAATTAAGAGCAGAGGTTTTTTTTTTGTTTTGTTTTGTTTTGTTTTGTTTTTGCTACTGAAGTTAAGTTGGTATCAATTCAATTCGATTGTTATAAATTTAGGATGTTAAATGTAATCTCCATGGTAACCACAAAGAAAAAAATCTAAAGAATATACACAAAAAGAAATGAGAAGGGAATCAAATTGGTTCACCACATAAAAACTCAAGTAAACACAAAAGAAGGCATTAGTGGGAAAAATGGGGGTCAACAACACCATGAAGCATATGGAAGACAAACAGCAAAGTGGCAGGATTACGTTCTTCCTCATCAGTAACTGCGTTCCATGTAAATGTAGACTCCAGTCAAAAGGCAGAGACTGGCAGAAGAGATGGAAACCATGATCCAACTACATACTGTCTACAAGAGAACTACTTTATATCTAAGACACTTAGGTTGAAACTGAAAGAACAAAAAAAAAGGCATTACATGAAAAACAGCTAGATGGCTGTAATAACGTCAAGAAGAAAGACTTTAAGTCAAAAATAGCCACAAAAAGCAAAGAAGGACATATTGATGAAATGGTCAATTCATCAGGAAGAAATTGCAATTATAAACATATATACATCACACAGAGCCTCAAAGTATATAAAGCAGACACTGACAGAATAAAAGAGAGAAATATACCATACTACAATAAAAGTCAGAGACTTCAATGCCTCACTTTCAATAATGAATAAAACATTTAGACAGCAGATTAATAAGAAAACAGAAGGCTTCAACAACACTATAAACCAATTAGACCTAACAGACGTACATAGAACACTCCACCATAGAGCTATGTTAAGGCCACAAAATAAGCCTCAACAAATTTAAAAACACTGAAACCAGAGAAAGAATCTTCTCTGACCACAATGCAATGAAGCCAGAAGTCACTATGAAAAGGAAAAACTTAAAAATGTACAAATATGTGAAAAATAAACAATATACTCCACCAATGGGTCAAAGTAGAAAACAGAAGTTACGAAACGCCTTGATAAGGATGAAAATGAAAACAATATACCAAAATGTATGGAATGCAGTGAGGTAGTGCTTAGAGAGAAACTTACAACATAAATGCTTACATTAAAAAAAGAAGAGATATCACACATCAGTAACCTAAGAGTATACCTTGAGGAATGAGAAACAGAAGAGCAAGCTAAGCCCAAAGCTAGCAGAAGGAAGGAGATGGTGAAGATTCAAAGTGGAGGTAAGCAAAATAGAGAATAGAAAATTAACAAATCATCATTTAAACCAAAAGTTGGTTCTTTGAAAAGATTTTTTTTAAATTGACAAACCCTTAGCTAGACTGACAAAGACAAAAAAAGGAGATACAAATAACTAAAAATGAGAAATGAAACTGGGGGATGACTAGACAAAAATAAACAGGACTGCAAGGAAGTACGATAAACAATTGTATGCCCCCAAATTGGATAACCCAGAGGAAATGTACACATTTCTAGAAACACAGAAATTGCTTAAACTTACTCTAGAATAAACAGAAAAATCAAAAGAACTGTCATAAGTAGAGATTGACTCAGTAATCAAAAACCTCCCAACAAAGAAAAGCTCAGGGCCAGATGGCTTCACTGGTGAATTCAACCAAACATTTAAAGAAGAGTTAATACCAATCCTTTTCAAACTCTCCCAAAAATTGCATAGGAAGAAACAGTTCTTAACCCATACTACATGGGCAGCATAACCCTGACACCAAAGCCAGATAATGACATCACAAGGGGGGAAAAAATGACTGGCTACAATCCCTTATTAATATAGAGGCAAAATCCTTAACAAAATAATAGCAAACGAAACCCATCATAGTGTAAGGATTTTAACACGATGATCTACTGGATTTATACCAGGAATGAAAGACGAGTTCAACATGAGAAAACCAATCGGTATAACACATCACATCAATAGAATGAAGAGAGAAAAAAAAAAACACACACACAATCATCTCAATTAATGCAGAAAAGGCATCTGACGAAATCCAACACCTTTTCATAATAAAAACTCTCAGAAAAATAAAAATAAAATGAGACTTCCTCATCGGGATTAAGGCCATGTGTGAAACACCCACAGTCAACATCACAATCAGCAAAAGACTGAAAGTCTTTCTCCTACGATTAGAAACAAAATAAGAGTGCCCACTTTCACCACTGCTATTCAAAACAGAACTGGAAGTTCCAGCCAGATCAAATAGGTAAGAAATAGAAATGGGAGGAACCTAGACTGGAACGGAAGAAAACTATCTCTATTTGCGGATGACTTAACTGTTGAGGTAGAAAGTCCCAAAGAATCCACAGGAGAGGTATTAGAACGAATAACTGAGGTCAGCCACGTTGCAGGGCACAACACCAACACTCCAACATCAGTTGCGTGTCTAGACACCAGCAATGAGCACTCCAAAAGAAAATTAAGGAAGCAATTTCATTTACAAGAGCATATGAAAGACTAAAATGCCTAGGTATTAATTTAAGGATATGAAAGACTTGCACATTGAAAACTATGAAACACTGCTGAGAGAAATTAACAACACCTCCAAAAATGGAAAAGCACCTCATGTTCGCGGACTGGAAGAATATTCTTGTCGGTACTAACAGCACTGAGTGTAATGGCATCCTTCTAAAATTCATGTCCACCAAAACTTCGGAACTTGGGACTTCCTGGGAAATGGGACAGAGTTGTAATTAGTTAAGACAAAGTCGTACTGGATAAGGGTGGGTCCTAGTCCAATCTGGCATCCTTATAAGACAAGGGAAATAAGGACACAGAGACAGACACAGAGGGAAAAACGCCATGTGAGGACGAAGGCGGAGGTTGAAGCTACAGAGCCGCAAATGGAGGAGCACCAAGGATCTCCAGCAAACACCAGAAAGTAAGAGAAAGGCATAGAACGGCTTCTTCCCTGGAGCCTTCAGACCAAGCACGGCCCTGACACACCTTGATTTCTGTTTCTTTTAAGTCATCCCAGTATGGGGTAATTTGTTACAGCACCCTTAGGAAACAAACCACTCAAAGCAAGCCACAGATTCAACACCACCCTATCAAAACTCCAACATCTTTTTTTCCTGCTAATGGAAAAACCAATCCTCAAATTCATATGGAATTGCAGAGGGTGAGGCAAATAGCCAAAACAACCTGCAAAAGAAGAACACCGTTGGAAGATTCATACATATGTCATGATTCGTAACCACTGAGCTACAGTCATCAAAACAGTGTGGTATTGGCATAAGGATAGATACAGACTGACAGAATAAAACCGCAAGTCCAGAAATAAACCTGTACCTGCATGGCCAACTGATTTTGGACAAAGGTATTAAGACCATTCAATAGGGAAAGAACAGTCTATTCAACAGATGGTGCTGGTGCAGCACCTAACTCCCACTTAGGCCACATAAAAAAATTAACTCAAAATTAACCAAGGATCTAAATATAAGAGCTAAAACCATAAAATTCTTAGAAAACAGAGAGGTAAATCTTCACGACCTTTTCATTGGAAACAGATTTTTAGGTACAACACTAAAAGCACATGCAACAAAAGAAAAAATAGGTAAGCTGGGCTTTGCTGAAATTAACTTCTTGCATCGAAGAACATTGTCAAGGAGGTGGATAGATGACCTACAGAATGGAAGAAAACATCCGCAAATCATACATCTGATAAGGAACTTGTGTGCCTAACATAGAAAGAATGCCTATAGCCAGTAGTAAAAAGACAATCCAGTTGAAAAATGGGCAAGGAATCTAAAATAGGTATTTCTCCAAGGAGAAACAGAAAGTGCCCAAGAAGAAATGAAGAGATATGCAACATCACTAGTTACTGGGGAGATGCAAATCAAAACAACAGGGAGTCACCACTTCACACCTACTGGGATGGTTATGATAACAACAACAACAACAAAAAAGATGAAAAAGACTAAATGTTGGCAAAGACGTGGCGACACTGGGGCCCTCAGACACTGCCAGTAAAAATGGAAGACGGTGCAGCTGCTTGGAAAACAGTATGGTGGTTCCTCAAAATGCTAAAAATAGAATTACCACATGATTCAGCAATTCCACTTCTGAGCACACACCCAAAAGAACTGAAAGCAGAACTTGAACCAGTATTTGCACACCCATGCCCCTAGCGACATTATTCATAACAGCTAAGAGAAGCAACCCAAATGTCCATCGACAGATAGATGGGTAAACACAACATCGCCTATCCCTACGGTGGAACATTATTTCACCTTAAAAATAATGAAATTCCAACACATGCTACAACAAGACTGAACCCTGAAGACATCGTGCTGAGATAAGTTGGTCACAGAAAGACAAACACCGTGTAATTCCATGTATGTGTCGTCCCCAGAGGAGCCAAATTCATGGAGATGGAAAGCACGGTGGTAGTTAGTGTTTAGGGGGCATAGAGCTTCTGCCTGGAAGGATACAAATATATAGCTGTGAGGGTCACACAACATGGTGAATAATCTTAATGCCAGTAAACTGTCCACTTAAAAATGGCTAAAATGGTAAATTTTACGCTATATATATTTTACCACAATAAAACGATGAAAAACCATAAAGATTGAAAAACCATAAAGATTGTTAAGGACAGAATGAGTAGGAAATTACTAGATGATCAGGGCACCTGGGTGGCTCAGTCGGTTGCGTATCCGACGTCGGCTCAGGTCATAATCTCGCCGTTCATGGGTTTGAGCCCCGCATCGCATCAGGCTGTGTGCTGATGGTGTGGAGACTGCCTGGGATTCTCTCTTTCTGCACCTCCCCCACTCCCGCCTTGCCTCTCTCTCAGAATAAAGAAACTTAAAAAAAAAAAAAAGAATCTGTTTAAAAAAAATAAGAAAATTACTGGATGAAAGACTGTTTGGAAACAGGATATTCCATTCCATCCGAAAGCATTATCTCACGGATTGATTAATCATTTCCAAGGGGGAAAGGTACTTTAAAACAGAGAAATCTGGCATACACAACCTTAAACAAGCAAACAAATCCAATGTTACCAGTGAGACAAGGTGACATCCTGTGTCTCCCGATGTGAAACACTGAGAACACAAGCACTTATGTAATCATCTTGACCGAGACATTGAACCCACATCCCATCAAGGGGAAATGATCAGATGCATACAAGCTGAAGGGCATTTTACAAAACCCCTGGCTTAGACCCTTCCCCAATGGCAATGTCACAGAAGACTATAATGCTGGGGTGACTGTTCCCCAAGCTCATGGGAGGAACACACGGTCCTTGATTAAACCCTGGGTTTTCCAAAGACAGCTCTCCAGGACAGAAGTGAGCCCCAGGAAAGTGAATATGGCCCATACACGGGACTTAGACTCTGACTGCTCTACTGCAGTTAAGGAGGAGACGCTCTCTTGCGTAGATGAGACCCATGCTAAAGTGCGGGGATGAGATGACATCACCTGCGGGTAACTCAAGAGACTCACTAGCAGTGATACTGGCCAGGTGAGATCCCGAGAACGCTTGGGTTTAGGGGGAATTCTTTGGCACCCAAGAGAGTCACTGGGGGAGAGTAGTAAGGCTGACCACCAGCTCCAAAAGCCCCACAAACGAGCAACAGGCAGAGCTGGGAGCCCCTGGTAGAAGCGGGTTGAGAGAAGGAGATGGGGACACTGGAGGGCTAGCAGGGCTGCCCCGGACTGGTTGGGAAGGTCTGGCCACACTGGCGAGCTGTGAGAAAGAAACAGCGGAGAATGAACATTTCAGCAGAGCATGGAGGAAGAAGGGGGGGTCCAAGAGCACGTCAGTGAAGACTGACTCAGGATGGGTGCCCACCACTCATCCTTTGCTGGTGATCAACCAAAAGGGAAGGAGCTCAACTAACAACATGAGTACACAGGTTAGATGGATGGAAGGACTTTCTGGAAGAACACATTCAGTCCCCTGATGGAGGGGAGGGCTTACAGGGCAGTCTCAAAGAAGTCCTTCCTACAGGGCACCTGCTAGAGGACAGTCCTGCCGGCCCCCCTCGTCCCCGTCCCACACTTCAAGGCCAGCGCATACCTCCCTGCTCAAATACAAACATGAGCATTCGCTTGAGAATTAAAGCCAGGTATTTAAAATGAGTCAGCAATGAACCAGCTCAACAGACACACAAATCCACATTTCGAGTTAAAAGAAAAAATGTCAAATCCCACATCCATCCCGTGAGATCCCTTTTACAGAGACCTCCATTCTCCCAAGTCCTCCCCTCACAGGACGCAAGCGATCACCCTCTGTGCCTACCCTCTGTGCCTACTTTCAGACTGCAGAGATGGCCAACAAGACACAGTGTAACATGCTCTGATGTGCTCTGAGAAATGAGATGTAGTTCAACACCACTGTGATTTGTAATGCCATTTACATAATTAAACATACAGACGAGTGGCACGAGGAGGTGGATATGGTTAATGGAGTTACAGAAGAGCTAAAAATAGCAGACAGCTACAGGCTGGAGGGGACACTGGGGGCGGCACCTGCTGATGGGCACTGATGGCCACGGAAAGACTGTCAATTCACCAAGGGTGTCTTTTCTATTTAGCTGGGGCCTTTTAATCAAGATTTTAAAGCTCCCCATGGACACGGAGCAGCTGGTAGTGGCCTGTTTTACAGACGACAAACTTAAGGTGATCAACAGGGCCACAGCGGGCTTGCAGAATTCCAGCTCAAACACTTACAGGTGACCCGTATTCCCCTCCAAAGACCCAAGGGTAGGTTTATCCAAACCGGAGTTTGCCAACCCCATGGGCCTTTGTTTGGACTCTCTCGAGCCTTTGGACTTGTTTTGCTTATACCACACAGTTTCTTCTTTCTCCTCCACCACCTGCCTCCTCTTTGTAAAAATGTGAACAGTCGCTGGCTTTAAAAAATTCTCATAAAAGCCCCACATCTGCAGCTAAGCACCCCTGGGCCTACACACCCAGACCACAGCAGGCTGCCCCAGGGAGGGGCCGTACAAGCCCCACGGTGCCCTAGTCCTCACCACTCCCTGCTGTGTTCCGTTGCCAATTCCCACTTGCATCTGGGGCCTGCTTGGCTGTGGAAGGCATCTGCCCGTGTAACTTTTGGTTACTTTTGGTCTACACCTTTCTTAAGACTGGCTCCAGTTTCTAGGCTGTTCCACTTGAGGTGTTTATCCCAAGATACCTGTGTGCTGTGCGAGAGCAGCGTTTCCTATTCGACCTCCAAGAAATACCTCCTGGCTCCAGTTTGAGTTCGGTGAAGGGACCTGTGTTTGCTCTCTCCACTTTCCCAATGATCCACACATCATCCACAACGCAGCCCGGGCCTTCCAACGTGCAGAAGCCTTTCATGTTTGAGACTGTCCTCTCAGAGAAATATTCTCCTACTTCCTCTTCATCCCCCTCCTCTCCCCACTACCACCTCATCCCTGTTTCACTAATTTTAAAGATCTTTCCCTGGGCCTTCTCCAGATGGGTTACATCTTTTTTTCCTGAGGCGATGTACTTGGGGAAGTACAACTCGGATTTTGTGAAGGAAAACATAAATATTTGTTTGATTTTCTAAGGATGTTTTTCCCTGTGGAAGCACCCAGCAAGAGCAGACATGGGGAAAGCCACTGGTCAGCGTACAGGCATACAGGGATACAAAGCAAACACACACACGTCACACGATCCTCGCCTTCCTTAACAAGATAACATGTAGATAACCAGACAAAGACCAAACCAAGAAGTTATGATCTGCAGAGAACCAGGGAGGCCCACGGGAAGGACCCACACACGTAGTGAGCACCTACTATATGCCCCACCCCCTCAGATGCTCCCCTTGGTCTACTGCCTCCTCATTACTCCTCAAATCCGCCCAAGAGGCCCTGCCTCCCAGTCTCCTCACTTCCTGTAACCCCACTGGGAAACTCCCGCCCTAGATGTTCTCATGGGTCACTTCCTTACTTCTCTGCTCAAATAGCAACTCCCTAGATGAAAAAAGGATGCCCGAGGGGGCCCCTATGGGGCTGATGAAAACATTCTGGAACTAGGTAGAGGTGATGGTTGCGTGGTAATGTGAATGTACAAACTGCCAGCGGTTTTAACACTTTAAAACGTCATGTTCTGTGAAGTTCACCTCAGCTGGAATGAAAAAGGCACAGCTACCCTTCGCGCTCTGCCCCTCCGAAAACGTGCCTTGTTTTTTTTTCTTCGTGACACTTACCATTTGACTTCTTATCTATTTGTTTACTGTGCATCTCTCTGTTGTGCGTCTGCACAACTAACGTTCTGCCCACGCCGTAGTCCAGGCCTAGAACAGAGCACTGGGTACAGATCTTGGCTGAGGAGTGATCTCTCATCCAGTCCGCACCCCTGCGAGGCTGCCAGGTACCACAGATGAGGAAGCCGAGGCCCTCCAGGCTCTCCAGTCCACAGGGCGGGTGGCACGGAGGGGAGGGAGATGGGTTTTCAGAAGGGATGCAATCCTGAAAAGAACTGCTAGGACACAACCCCATCTCCCCACTGACCCACGGCCCGCAAGTCGGGGAGAAGCCTCTGAGGCCCAGGGGTAGCGAGGAAGAGGTTAAAGCTGATGCCAGGTGCTCCAGACAGCCCAAGTCTCCCCCTCACCACAGTCCTCCAGGAGACCAAGGAGAGGTGCTTTAATAGTGTTCATCTTTCTCCTTTTACAAAAACTATCGATTCTCAATAGTGGGCGTATTTAACAGAATCAACCAAGAGGTTCCTGCAATCTCTATTTCCTCCCTCCACCTCCCTCCGTCCCAGATTCTAATGCACGGTGAGGGTGGGGGTACGGCAGAGGGCGGCAGAGAACCCCGGCCACAGAGGAAAGCCGCGCCCTGCAGCACAAGCCTGGTGGTCGCCCCACGAGAAATTATCCGCAAAGCACCCAGCCCAGGACCGGGTCTGAGGAGGGACTGTATCTACACACACAGGCGTGGGTGTGCACACATGCACAGACATACTAGCACCTTGAACACCTGAGCATTTTCTGATCCTAAGATACAAGTAAGACTTGTTCCCATTTCATAAATTTAATCACAACAAATTTTAATACATTGAGTTTCGGAATAAAAGGAATGACTTTTTTAGTCTTTTTTTTTTTTTTTAGACTAATGGAATGTTCCATTTTTTTTCAAGCCACACAAATATATCTGCATTTAATGAGACAGTGTGCCTACCTGTCAGGCCTAAATAATCGGGCTGCCAAAAAAAAAGAGCTACAGTGACTCAAATACAGATATATTGCAGAATCCCTGAGCAGCTCAGTGAAACCACCAGATTTCAAGGAACGGTGTGAAAGACACTTCCTGATGCCACGCTGTGCCTCAGAGCCTCAGAGACGACCCTCCAGCCAGCACCACGAACCCAGAGCCCAAGACAGATGCCCGAGGACTTTCAGGCACGGGTACTGGCCCTGGTCCTCAGACAGGCCAGCTAGGCTCATCCGAGCCCCAGGTCCCCTGTGCAGGGACAGGACCGAGCGCGACAGACTTTGAACCTGCTCTGTTCCCAGCTCCGATGAGCTATAATTGGGTACCTCCTTCCCTCCTGAAGACAGAGCTGCCACATGCTAGCCAGGACAGAGCCTGCGGAGGGCTGTAAGAAGCATTTTTACTCAGTTCTAGCTTCTTTTAACCCTCTCCCTCCTCACACTCTCTCCTGGTGCCTCAGCGCTCCCTGGAACCAGGGCAGCTGGCTTGCTCTTCCCCAGGCCTTCACTCTCCGTCTACCTGAGGAGCCCCGACTCTCTCCACAGCCTCCCCTACCCCAGGATGTTAGAATGCGACTATGCATTGTCTCGAGGGGAAGGAGCCAGACCCAGGAAGACTGACAGCAGCCTCATCTTCTGGTCAGCCATCCATCAGCTTCTTCACCTGGGGACTCTTTCCAGGGACAGCCTCCAGCGCCAAAAGGCTGAAGGCGCCTACCTCCATCTCCAGGACACCTAACTGCATCCTTACAGACAAGGTGGAGGGCAGACTCTGTGGCAGCTAAAACCAAAATTCATCTGGAGGTACGCGATCCCCAAGGAGAGAGACATCGGTGCTCCTAGCAGCAGTTACACGGGCAAAAATCAATCTCTCCTGAAAACCAATTAGGGGGAGCGCGCAGGATTTTCACTTTGGCAGCCAAGCGGCCTGCTTTGGAGAGGAGACGGCAGGAGAGCTGTCCCTGGACAGGCCGGCCTCCCTCCCCAGCTCCCTCCTCCTTGAATCCAGCACCTTACCAGCAGCTCCACGGAGAGGGGCACTGCTGGGCGTCCTGGGAGACTGGGACGCTGGCCGCAGGCTGAGTCCTGGCCTGGGAGCTGGCGGAGAGGCCGTGCTGACCACAAGCCAGTGCACTGAGGACCCTCTGTTTACTTACACCCTACCCTTGCAACAGGCAACACAGGCAACAACCCTGTGAAATAGGTGTTACTGTCTTCATTTCACAGATGGAGAAACCAGTGCCCAGAGGCACTTCACGTAACAAAAATGAGGTCTTTTTTATGTTTCTACTACTCACTACCTCCCTCTTGGAGCACCTCGGACTCCAAAGAATTGGTGCTGTATCTACTGCGACTGTTTCAGGGGTTAACACGGAATAGACTGCTTTCTTTATCCACCTGTAGAGCCAGACCAGGCTCACAGGGCCTCCTAGGCTGCTGTGAACTCTTCAAAGAGGCACACAGACAATGCCAGTAAGAACCCACACACACACCAACTCCTCCTGGAATGTGTACACCACCCTCGAAGCCATACTTTCCCAATAAAGACTTAAGACTGTGTTCCTCGCCCCCTTAGGGCAAGCAGCCCATCTGAGCTTCTCCAGGTCGCTCCCCTCCCCACCCCTCAGGTGACACACACTTCCAGTATGGCTCGGCATGCAGTGTCACAGCACCCAGTGCCCGCTGCTGCCCAGAGAATCACGCTGGAGAGCTGCGGCCCACAGCCCCTCTCTTGCCCCGCCACTGCAGAGAAGCCGCCCGTGAGGGTTCAGGACGGGGTGCCTGTGTGCCAGAGTGAAGCTGGGTGGGGTTGGGGGGTGGGGGGAGTAAAAAGATCTGAAGGTGGAAAAGAGCAGCAGAGGACTTGCAGGTCTGGGAGGAAAATGCCAAGCGCCGGGTAAGGCTGGGGCAACTCAGCAAGCTCTCCTAGACGCAGTTTCCACCCAGGCCCGGGCCAGCGTCCATGCAGGCTCCACCCTGGTGTCAGAGCCAGGCCAGGGTGGGCATGTGGGCAGGCTGTGGCGCGCTCCCTGGAGCAGCACCGGGATGCCCTGCACCAGGCCAGGACTCCCTGCCTGCCCTCCTCCACCGCGAAAGGACAGCCCAGCTCCTGCTGTCAGGACCTTGGCTTCTCAGAAAAAACGAGTAAGAGAGTCTGTCTAGATGCCAAGTGGGGGTTCCTCAAACCCAACAAGCTGTTCGCCATGGGAAGTTCCAGTCACCACTAGGTTAGCTCATTTCTCTGTGTCCCTTCCGCTCCGGGCCTTGAAAAATCTCCCCAGCTTCCAAACCCAGGCCGTCCACCCACCCACAGCAAAGTCAGAATCTGCTTGTTTTTGCAAAAGGGAGCCAAGGAGAAGGCGCATGGGTGCCACCAGCTCCCGAGGAAGGAGTCCTACTGTCTCCCCGCCCACCTCCCCGCCAGGCAGGAAGACCACAGACGCAACTCTTAAGTTGGCCTTGACCTTGGGTATTTGGCAAGGAAGTCAACAGGGCTTACCAGCTCTGGGAACAAAGGAACTGCTGGTTGAGGAGTGAATGCCCAGGCCCAGCGCAGCCCAGCAGAAAACCCCAACATTTCTCCTTCCTCCTCTAAACCCAACTGTGCTTCCCCTACACTTTTCTGGACCCAAGCCAAGTCATCACCTTCTGGAAGAGGAGCGGAACACTGCAGGAGGGTAGGGTAGTCGCTCCCCCCTCCCATCCAGTGATGCGCACCCGCCCCCAGGGCAGCCACAACAAAAGGGAGCCTCAGGGGACCACAGACGCAAACACCTGGGGCTCCCAACAAAAGGTTAAGGGGGCAGTGGGAGATCAATCCCAAAATAAGGGGCCTTTCCAGCCCTCTGGGGAAGGGGCCTGCCCTCCCTGCCTGGGAGGCCGGCTCTCAGCCCTGGGTCCTCCAGGCAGACGCATGGCCCAGGACTGCCACCTAGTGGCCCCCACACACAGGACAGGAAGGGGTTCCAGGACCAGCCAGCCTCCACTTCATTCACAAAGCACAGTGGGATTCTGGCTGTGGTAACAACCAATACCATTCCCTGGGGACCTAGGACAGGATCTACAGTGAGAGGGAGTCGGCTGGGCTCCTCTCAGAGCCTGGCCTCCTTCCCATCCCTTCCTAAACCCCAGAGCCTACCCCCAGTGAGTGCAGAAAATGAGACACGCAGGGACACAGCAGGAGCCCGGCCCCCGCCCCCAAACACTAGGGCTCTGAGCTCTGGCCTTTACCCTAAGACCCTGGTCCAAAACCTGATGTGAACTCCTTAGAACAGAAAGTCCTTTATGTGGCCACCAAATGAGTGTCACTGCACATCAGCAAGTGTCCCTGAGTGGGGCGGGCTGGGGGCCTTGAGAGGCGGGCCTGCTACCCCGTGTGGGGCTGCGAATGGTCCAGGGGACAACCGCGCTGGGCTGACGGTACTGAGTCCTGCTGTGTGCCAAGCCCACTGTCCATTATCTCAAGAAGCCTCCAGGACAGTCTGGCAACCAGGCACAGCCATCATCCCCACTCACAGAAGGGACAGCACAGAGATGGAATGACATTACCAAGGTGCACAGCTGGGACGTGGGAGTTGATCCCAGGTCACCCGGCTCCTCAACCTGGACTATGCCACTGCCACCCACCCGGCTGCCAGACACAACCAAAACCTGAAACATTCTCAGCCTAAATTCCTAAAGCCCCGGGTCTAATCAGCCAGAGCCCAGCAAGGAGTAAACTCCTGCCCCTCCAGGGGAGCGGAGGCAAGGATTAAGTTAGTGCAACACAGGCAAATTCTTCTTATGGAGAAAAAGCAAGTGTGTTCAGAGAAGCCTCTCAGAGGCCAGGAGGAAAACACCAGCCCCCAAGAGGCCCTGCAAGGCCAGACAAAAGATAAAACACACATTCCCTTCCTCCAGTGCTGGTGGCGACTCCAGGGAGAACCAGAGGGCAAGAAAGACGAGAAGGCCCTCCGCTGTGATCGCCTTCTCCCAGCCTTCCAGAGCCTCTGGAGGTCAAGAGGGTCGCACTGGGGTCAGCACAGAGCGCCAACCACCCTTGGTCAGCTGCGTCTTTCCGAGGAGGAGGGCAAGAGCTGGGTCTGTGATGGTGCCACGATGGAGTCCCTGGAGGAATTTCATAGATTCCTCATTAGCAGGGAGAGCTGCGGGCCTACCTGTTAGAAGAACTTTCCCTTTACGGTGACAGATGGGGCAGTGCTAATGGCCTGGCTTTAACTGGGATGTAGTGAAGTTCATGCTCATTGCGGAGGGAATTAGCATGACGGTGGGTGGGTCTGCTCACTCAGGAGGGTTTGGTGAGAAGGTGGGGGAACTTACCCAGGGGCCTCCCGTTCCGGAGAGGGCCACGCTCAAACAGGGCCAGATCCTCCAGGGAGCCTCTGGCACCAGCGGCCAGGCTCGTTCGGACTCGACCTCAATCCTCCTCCCCATCTCAATCCAACTTCCAGAAGGGAGTCCCCAGCCCTGAAGGACTTGTCTCTGACTCTATCTGATCTGCTGGAAAACACCGGCCCTCTGTGAGGTCTGGCCAGGGCCCAGCTGTGGATAGATGGCCGGGAGGAGCTGCGTGCCCTGCCGCATGCAGCTCCTGATGGACCAGCTTCAAAACAACAGAGTCGCACGTCTAAGTCCTCAGCGGAAGCCCCTCAGGCCAGCTGCCTGCAGGCCAGCTGACCATGGGGAAGGAAAAGGCAGAGATAACTCTGACGTGGAATCTCCCCTTGCTCCTCGGATATACGTCCCTCGAGTTTCTAGGCAGAGCTGACAGCACTGTACCTTCTCTACGGCCTTTTACTGCTACGCGTGGACCACTGAGCAGTTATCGCAAGTACAAAATATTTTACAAATGACTGATGAAGCACAGGTTTGGGAAACAGACACTTTCTGTTCTGGACATTCTCAGTTGGAGGTACCTGAAGGCACCGAGAGAGAGGTCAAACCAGCACCTAGAAATGCAAAGCCCTCAATGGAGATCAGGCTCAAGGTGGATACGGAGGTGGGGGTGGGGGGTCTCTGAGGAAGAATGAGGAGGCAACAGACAACCATGGCAGATCTCCAAATGCCCCCCAACATCCGTTCTTCCCTCCCCCCAGGGAGCAGCATTTGGGCAGGGCTCCCAGCTAGACTACGTTTCCCAGGCAACTGGTAGCCAAGTGCGGCCATGGGACTGCTTTCTGGCAGGTATGTCCACAAACAGCATCAAGGTCTAGCCCTTAAATGACAGAGGGGGTGTGTGCCCTCATGACCCCTGCACTTTCCCATGGGCTGGGACCCACAAAAACCAGAGCAACCATCTTGAACTTGAACCCACAGGTGCTGAAGCTGGCAGAGCCCCCACCAGCCCTGGGCTCCCCACACACCTCTAGACTATCACAGGAGAGGAATACAAGTATTGGGGAGCCTCAGTGTTACAGCAGCTCAGTCTCTGCCCTGACACCAGGACCGTCTGTGACAGCACATCCATTTGGGAAGGGGCAGACGCTGGGGGTCCAGAGAGGACTCGTCCCCCGAGGCACCCCCAAGTCAGCAAAAGGCACTTCGAGCCAGAATTCCAAGAAATCGTGCCTGCCACTTCCTTCTCCCTCCGCCCACATACCCCAAACTGCCAATTCTTTCTCTGTGCAATTCTTCCCACCCACTGGGACACTGTCCTTTGCCTGGGTCACTATGACCTCTCACAGGATTCCTGAGCAGCTTCCCGTGGATCTCCCACCACTCTGGGCCACACTGCACAGAACATTTGTGAGAACCTTCCACAGGCTCCCTCCTGCCTCTTACCCAAGCCTCCTACTGTGCCTACAAGACCCTGTCCCACCCGCCCCCACCTCCGTGGTCCTCTGCCTCACTAAGCTCCCTCTCATCCTAAGACCCTTGGCCACGCACCCCCCCTCTGACCAGTGTCCTCCTCCCTGTTCTTATTTTAATTCCTATCATTCTTCTAGACCTTGGCACAAATGTCTATTCCTCCGAGAAGCCTTTGCAGACCTCCATGTAAATGAGGTCCCTCCTGCTTCTCTCTCTCCACACACCTTGTTCTTTAAAGGCATCGCACTTCTCTCTGTTTGTAATTCAATGAGTATTTCCTTCTTTTTAATGTCTTTCTATCCAACTGGACTGCAGGCTCCAGCAGGGCTCAGACGCTGTCACGTCTGGGTCCTCCACCCAGTACTGACAACAGCGCCCTTCGGTGAACATGTGCTGCATGGATGGATGGAGCATGCACAAAGGGAGGCACAAAGGGTACCAGAAGTCAGAGTTTAAAGGCAGGGGTGGGGGGGGAGTTCTTTTGTGTCCAAAGTCCCGTGGAGCAAACATGAACAAAGTCATCAGATTTCTTGGAAAAAAAGACATAGTAATTTCTGAGAACAAAGTGTTAAGGAAAGTGAAGACCAAATTGTAATGAGTTGGAGAAGTGAGATTACGATTCTACTGCTGATTTCAAAATAAGATGCTGAAGGAAAGGGAAAGCAAGCCTGCACCCAGAGTTGCTATTGGAGGAAGGGGGCTGGTTTCAGATAGGGAGGAGCTGAGCACAGGGAGCAGGAGCAGGAGGAGCGGAGCACGAAGAGCAGGAGCGGGAGGAGGGGAGCACGGAGAGCAGGAGCGGGAAGGCGCCAGAACACACTCCATGGGGACAAGAGGGCCAAGCCCAGGCTGCAACAGGTAAGGCCCCTTGTAAGAGAACAGGGAAGAGAGGTTGGCAAGGTGGGGACAGAAAAAGCAAGGCTGGGCTGAACACGTGAGTATGGACGGAGCACAGGGCGGGTGCGGTACAGAGTGCCACAGCAGCCACCTGGAAAAGGCGAAGGGGTTAAGCCAGCAGCAGCGATGCCCCTCGGGTAGGTGTGTGACTTTCTGGGGTGGCCCTCCGGAGCCCAGGCTCAGAGAAGCAGGTGGACAGGCAGACCCACCACTGGAGGCTGGCAAAGAGGGCGTGAAGACGGACACAAGGACGAAGGCAAGAAGGGCTGGCTGTGAGCATCTGTGAGTTCCAGTCTCGAAGGGCAGGGAGATGCCTGGGGCGGAGAATAGGGGTGCAGACAAGGGCTGGGGAAAGCCAAGAATGGGTTCGGGGGAACGTGGGAGGGGACGGTTAAGAAGTCGGCGTCTGGCGTAGGACATGCCGAGAGAACCACAGCCATTGCGGAAGGAAGACTGAGACACATGAGACGCAAGGAACACTTTCCAGCCCTCAGCCGTAAGCAAACACTGAGGTCTGTTTCGTTGTGGACCTACCACGGCACAGACATTTTCCTCAACGCCAAAACATTATCTCTTCTAAACCCCACACCAAGCCTCTGGGTTGCCACGTTGTTCCCCTCACTTTATAGCCAGGGAAAGTGAAGGTGTACAAAGTTCTCCCACGTGGTACGCAGTCCAGAGTCTCGCTTACAGTACCTACAGGACCACCACGATGACAGGCCAGCCCTGGCCAGCCCTGGCCGCATTGAGACCCGGGCTTCTGAGTGAGTCTTCTTCTCCTGGACTTCAGATGCCAATCAGGAAAACTGTGGCATCGCAGCATCTCTTGAGAAAAAATAAGGAGAAGAGATAGAGGTGGGGGGGAAATGACTATCAAGTGCTTATAGCAAGCATCTCAGAAGAGAGGTCAGTAGCCCCGATGGTCCCTTGCAGTCATAAAGGGGCATCCCCTTGAACTCGGACACAACAACCAAGACTACAGTGAAGCTTCCCCCACCACCACCCTACACACCGCCCCGCCGCCCCCCGCACCACCAAGGCCGCCCCGTCAGTGCCGGAAGAGCCCTGATCAAGCAGCAGTGGATTAAATAAGAAATCCTGAGGTGGCAAAGCCCACTCCTCTGGAGCTAAGATTAAGGAAGCTCTGCAGAGAATCAAGAAGGGGAGACGGGGGAAAAAAGAAGAAAGAAAACCTGCCACACACCCAGCTGCTGAGAGTTAACAGTCTTACTCATTTCTCATCAAAAACCTCTTCGGAAGAGGTTAAGCACACAATAGACTCTCGAAGGCGCCAGCCCGGGCGGCTGCTTGAAATTCCACACGTGTGCCGTGGCGATGTATTTCTATTAATGTCCAGTGTGTGTCAGCGTGAAGATAAGGTGCCGACATCGTGTCCGACCAGTCAACTAGAGAATGGGCCCCGTGTTCAGCATTGTCTGCCACTCGGGAGCCCCATGAGTAGAGAGGCTCTGGGCTGATGCTGCCCCGCTCCCTCTAGCTCGCCTCCTGCGGCAGCCTACAGGGTGCAGGCACAGTGGCAGCAGCGGGGCATCCAGGTGGGCAAGAGCGCTGGGGCAGAGGGAGCACCAGCCACCGCACATGCAAACAGGCAACCACGGAGGACCGTGTGGGCTGGGAAGGGCGCGAGAGTGGCCAGAGCCAGCAGGACTAACGGGAATGGGTGCTGAGGAGGGTGGCTTCCCAGGGCCCTCGGCCGGTGGCACTGGAGCTGCACGGCTGGGCACACAAGGCACCAAGGCGTCACATGCAGAACTGCTGTGCCCCGCACTGCCCCTCAGCTGTCCCTGGCCACCCCAGCCCTAGCGGAGAGCAGGACGCCAGAACTCCTCAGAGACAGCCCTCGGGGACTCGGGAAGAGGAGGTCGTGCTGCCAAGAACATGGGTGTCTGCGAGCGAGCAGGCTCCTCCCCTCGGCCGCACGCGAGCCCGGGGCACACAAAAACACTCCAGTCCGGACATCGGCGAGAACCAGCCGGGAGACCACGGGAGCCGGGCACCAGAGGCTCCGGCTGAGCTCGGAGGTCCGGAGAGAAGGCCCGGCGGGATCTGGAAGGGCTGCTTTTGAAGAAAGGCGCGCAGGGAGGGAGGCGTGCTGTGGGGGCCTCAGTTAAGTGACGCCCAGTTTGGGGAGGGAGAGCGGGAACGTCAGCGCTGCCCACAACAGCCGTCCCCCTGCCCTCAGGATCACCCCGTCTCTGCCACGGGGCCGGTTCCCAACTCTACCCTTAACATGCACATTGGTCCTGGCTAGACTTCTCTTCTCCTACACCCGGGGAGCTGGGCACAATGCAAAGATGAGAATGCAGAGACTGCCCACCTGCCAGCCAGCAAGCAGAGCACCGGATCCCACTGCCACACTGACGTGCCCGTACAGCTCTGGCTCTCTGCCATCTGACACATGGGGAAACCGAGGCTGGTGCAGGTTGTGGAAGGGGCCCAAGATCACAGAGAGAGTACCTGGAGAATCTGCGTCCAGGTCTAAATGGTCCAGAAGTAGGGCTCCTTCTACACTGCCACGAGACAGGAGGTGCCACTTGCCCCTGACCAGCATTTGGCCCCTTCTTAAAAAAGGAACCTGATTTTTCAGGGCAGTCAGGTGCCCAGCTAAAATTACTATCTCAGCTTCTCTTTGAGCCAGAGGTGGCCCTGTGACACAGTTGTGCTGGTGAGAGTCCTTGGAGAGGGTATCCCTCCCATAGAAAAGAAAACTTAACTAGGAAAAGGCTTTTGGGGACTTCCCTCTTTCTGTCTGGAGAACTAATGTGATGTCTGGAGGCAAAGGAGCCATCCTGAGGCCATGAGGAGAGCTGCAGTGAGAATGGTGGATCAAAAAGGAAAGGAGGTCGGGGCGCCTAGGTGTTAAGCGGCAGACTTCGACTCAGGTCATGATCTCACAGTTCATGGGTTCGAGCCCTGCGTCAGGCTCTGTGCTGACTGCTCAGAGCCTGGAGCATGTTTTGGATTCTGTTTCCCTCTTTCTCTGCTCCTGCCCTGCTCATGCTCTCTCTCACTCTCTCTCACTCAGTCTCTCTCTCTCTCTCTCCTCCCCCTTCAAAAATAAATAAACATTTAAAAAAAAAAAAGGAAAGGAGGTCAACGGATCCCTCCCAATGCACTGAGCTGCGACACCTGCCTGGGCTATCGGCCCCCAGACTTCTTAATCACGAAGTCAACACCCTCCACTGTTGAAGCTGCTGCTCCCTGGGCTTCTGTCATAACCCAAACTGCTCCCGACCACCACACCTGCTGCTCCAGCCAAGAGCACACATCCTATAGCCCAGACACAGGAGCCGGGGCCCTCGCTCAGCCACTGGCTGGACACAGAGGTAAGGGGCAAAAGTCTGAGACTTTTCTCCTGTCCTATTTGTTGACATCTGTCAGCCAAATAACCCTTGTGCCATTCTGTGCCTTGCCAGTGGCCAGCAGTGGCGTCTCCCCAAGGGGGCAAACAAAACCTGCTTAACGGACAAAGCGGTAACATTTCTTCAGAGAAAGGCAAAGGCAGAATGGTGGCTCCCCAAAGACTATGTGAATCAGCCACATAAACAGACTTGAAACAAACCATGCCCCTGCCCTCTCCACAGCCCTGCTGGCGTCCTAGAGGCATGTACAGAAGCGGGCAGGCGCCAGCCAGGTTTCACTTGAGCAGGACAGAAAAGGAAAACACACAGCTGCCAAGATCGGTTAGCGCTGTGGGGCCAGCCCCACTCCATCCACAGGGCAGAGCGAGTGGTAGGGGTGGCGGCACTGCTTCGAGAAGCGGAGGGACAGCGTGGGTACAGAGAGGCACAAACAGCAGGTGCCGCACCTGAGCACCCCTGCCCTGGCGGCCTGTGCCCTCGAGAGCCCGGCACCGCCAGCACACGCCACCCACCTCCAGCCCGCGCTCTCCAGGCCTCCCCACAAGTTCAGGCTTGTCCACGGCGCCCAAGGCCTGCTCAACACACCACACTCTCAGCCAGGCCCTGGGCTTCTCACAAGACACAGAGCGGTAGGTCAGTAAGGTGTCACCTGCTGCCGCGACGCCTGTCGGTGGCTCGGGTCACCCCCCCTCCCCGCCCACCCACTGCTGGGTTTTTCCAGGGAAGTCCTCAGCTCAGATCCCTCGGGACCCACTGGGCGCACAGAGGCCAAGGAGCCTGTCTGAGGTCGGCGGCAGAGTTCCTCAAGAGGCTTACGGGAAGAAGCTTCTCTCACCGTTCTCTCCAGATCCCAGCCCCAGCTGTCAGCCTCTTTAGCTCATCCCTGGTGCTAAGAGACATTTTCGGAGACATGCGATCTGCTAATTAGAAGCAATGACACCAGGAAGGGAACTGGAATCAGCCATTTGCCTAACAAAGTTAGCAGCTAATGAGGAGCCCGGCTTCTGTCAGCACACAGCCGAGGTCACCTGAGCTGCGCACCGGAGCCGGGAAGGGACAACTGGAGGCATCTGCAGACCCGTGAGGCACCGAGAGGGAGGAAGCTGCACAAAATCCTAATCAGCCCAGGCCGTGAAACCCACTTGGAATCCCAACTTCTTAAATAAGAGGGCTAAATGCACATCTTTCACCACCCCGATGTGTTGGGGTCTCCTTCCCACAGGAGGGCCATTGTGGAACAGATCCTGAAATCCCTGCGTTGTCATTGGAGAAGACCACAGAGCAATAGTGTTCTTCAGGGAGGAGGAGTCCACACGTCTCCCACTTTCTTCAAACAGCTAGAGATGCTATTTACTCATCGTCTCCGTGCTCATCTGGCATCACCCTGGTAGCCTCGTCCAGACAAGCCCCACCCTGGCCCCTTTGGCACCCTCAACCCCACCTCATCACAGGTGCCCTCACCCTAGTCCCCCTCCTCCTCCTCCTTGCTGCCAGGACAACCACCACCTTCCTGGCGGTTAGAAATGTGTGGAAGAGCAGAGAGAAAACAGGACTGTCCCGCCCCAAAGACACCAGCACAATCCACCTAACGAGGTGTACAGGAAACAGGAGCCTAATGAGCTTCTCAGGGGCAATGCCAGGAGCTCAACCCTCAGGTCTACTGGGTTCATGGGTGGCCGTGTCCCAGTGACCTGAGAAGCAACTGGACTGTAGCAGCCCTCCTATGTGCAGCCCAGCTAGTGGGTCTAAGGTGGGCTGAGGTGGTTTCTTTCTGTCCCTGTCACGTGCCTCAAATATCACACAGGAACTAAGGAAGGTTCTGCAATGATCTAGGAGTGGAGCGCTCACCCCTAGTCCACATGATTGCCGGGAGTCTGACATCACTCACGTCCAAAGCCACCACTGCCTGCTCTGGCAACACCTTCTTATCACCTGTCCCCCAAAATACCAAGCCCAGGTCAGCTGCCCCTTCCCCAGGCACAGTACCAGCAGAGTCAACTCTCCTTCCTAGCCATCCTCAGCAAAGAGCTCCTGCTCTCCTCGAGGCCAAGAAGTCTGATAAAGGCATCCGTGTAGGCAGCGAGCTGCATTGGGGAGGGGGGCCATCAGTCACCTGCCGCACATTTCACAGAGCACAGCCCTGCCCTCGAGTACCGCAGGGGGCCACGTCACCCATGGGAACACTGCACGTCACTCAGGGGCCCCAACGGCCAAAGGGGCAGAACGGCCGTGGGGTACCTGGCTCCCAACCTCAGGACAGGAGCCAGCTCTGGGCCTACTGCACCGGCGTCAGGCGGAGGCTGTTAAAAATACAGATTCCAGGGTCAGAGAAACAAAGAGTGATCCTGTCGTTTCTGGCCCATGTATTTCTGCCAGCTTCCCAGATGATCCCGACACATGGTAGGACAGACAAAGAGCAAAGTGGTGCAGGCATAGGGCGGCCAGGAGCAACGCGGAGCCAGAGGGCCCACGTTCCGCGCCGCACGAGTGGAAAGCCCCCAGGCATCTGCCCATAAACAAGGGGCTCCTGTGAGCCCCCCCGCTGACTCCAGCATGTCTCTCCAGAGGACTGGTCAGAAGCCTGTGTGACGTATCTGCCCCAGGAATCAGTTCACATCAACCCCAGGTCGCGAGTCCATGGATGGAAAAGAAGAGAAGGCCGAAGTTCGCCAGCAATGCACAACCATGTCTGCCCCTCTTCCACTGCAGGAAGGAAGCAGCACAGACGAGTGACGGAACTCCAGTGACGGGCTCATCTGGGCACAGCTCTGTCCCCTTCACTAGCCTAGAATGACACTAGCTCCTTCCTGGAGCTCCCGGGTGCCACGCATTTCCCATTGGCGCTCCACGAGTCGATGCTCACAACCCCCCACAAGCATGGTGACCCAGTCCTGATGCCCTGGGGGCCAGCCCTGAACTTCCGGGCCAGGCTCTTAGTCCCCAACTGGTTTTTAGGCCCTCCCCCGCCCCACTTTCTTCAAAATATATGAGAAATACACCAAAGTTCCTTTTTTGGTGTGTAACCAGCCAAAAATATGGCTGAACCAGTTTTCATACAAGCCTATCTGTAGTCTTCCTGTCTCTATAAATCATCCTACCATATGGCCTTGTAGTTTTAGCTTTGACCTTAATAAGAAAAGTAGGACCCCAAGAAGCCTCAGTACCCCTTCCAAACAATTATTCCAATTCTCTAGGATACGTAATGCCCGCCGTTGCTCTCTGAGTAAATGTGGCTGCAAAGGGGACATGGTGGTGGTCAGCTGCGTGAATGTCCCTCATACCCTGGGGACAGCCCGCCTGCCCCGTGGAAGGACACATAGAGCAGTAGCCATATGGACCCGGATATCGAGAGAGGGAGCAAAATCAGTCATATTACTCTGCCCTTTTCATTTTCCTTGGGATGTGAAAGGTGCTTCAAAGGGATGACAACCATGGCGCCTGGGTGGCTCAGTCAGTCAAGCGTCTGACTCTTGATTTCAGCTCAGGTCATGATCTCACAGTCAAGAGATGGAGCCCTGTGTTTGGCTGCGTATGGAGCCTACTTAGGATTCTCTCTCTCCTTCTCCCTCTCTGCTCCTCCCTGGCTCATGCTCTCTCTCTCTCTCAAAAATAAACTTTGGAAAAATAAAAGTATAAAGTGATGACAACCAAAGGGAAGAGTGAAATAATGTGTCCTGAGTTATGAGTCTCTTCCTCCTCATGTATATTGTTTGAAAGTCCCCGGGACAAGGCGGGAAAAGTGATTGAAATACCCTCCATGGACCGCCGAGGCATGGGTGCACCAAGCCATTAGACACCTGAACACCCAGCAGGAGATGGAGAGAAGCCCACGGTGCTCCAGGCCCTACACCAAGCACCGCCCGGCAGCAGCCTGCCACTGGAGAAGGCACAAGCAGGGCCTCTCGAAAGTCTGATGGGAGAACAGGACAGCACAGACAAACCCTGTGTCACCCAGATCCCAAGCCCTCCTAAACAGCTTTGGGTCTTACCCTCGCAGAGTCTGAAAGCAAAGCAACAAGAGAGTCCACAGCCTGCTTAAATACAGACTAGATTTACCCAGCCGCCCACGCCAATGGCCTGTCAAAAAAAGAAGAGTAGCCAGTTCTGGGATAAACCCTATTTTCCTCAGGTTCTACTATTCTTCTGTTCATGATGTCCAGCACCAATAAAAAAATTACAGGGCACATAAAGCTGTAGGAAAAGGGGACTCGTTATCAAGAGAGGAAATAATCCACTGAACCAAACCCAGAGATAACCCAGTTGTCAGAATTACCACAAACTTTAGACAAATTATGATAAACGTGTAGAGGACCCGCAGGAAAAGGTTGACAACTGTGTTGTGGGGAGTTTCAGCAGGGAAATGGAAACTCTAAAACCTGCCAAACATAAAAAGAATCAGAAGGGAAAGTAAAAGTTCATGGCTCTTCCCACAGAGCCCACTGCACTGTTTCCAGAAGAGTCGTCACTTTACCAATCAGAAGACTGAAGCCATCAGGTACCACTGTGCTGTGAAACTTCTCACAGGAACAGTAACCTCTGAGGAACGAGGGTCACCACCAGCACCCCTGCCCCCCAGCGGCCTGCAGCACCTCATGACTCAGAGAGACTCAAAATATTACAGTCTCTAAAGCTGCACTGTCGAGGCCGGGGGTCAGCCAACAACAGCTCGCCAGACAAATCCAACCTACCACCACTCTTGGCATGGCCTCTGAGCTCAGAATGGTTGTTTTTTGTTTTTTTTTACATTTTTTAGAGCCATAAAAACAACAACAAAGAATATGTGACCGAGACCACACACGGCCTGCAAAATCTATTACTGTTCGGCTCTTTACGGAGAAAGTTTGTCAGCCCCTGATCTAATCTAGAAAAGAAAAAAAACAACAACCAGCAAGCTTTAGGGAAGCAAAGAAAGGGGCTTTGGATGACCGGACATGCTCATTTTTTTTCCTTTTCAGATGATGCCTTTTATCCACCATCTAGGTGCTAACAGACAGATCTCCATAGGAATTCAAGATCTCTATCTGTAGCTCAAATGAGAGGGAGCATAAGGACAAGGCCACCAGAGTCCCTGGGCCACAAAGTTCTAAAACAAACAGGCCTGCCAAACAGCTGTCCCTCCGAAGCTGCATTATCAGGGAGAGCGCTGCCTGACCCCGGGCCTGAGTCACCAGTCCGCCCGCTGCCTTTCCCCACGCAGGTCAAACCCAAACTCTGTAAGTCTCTGATTAGGAGTCACGTAAACTAGTTGACTCCAAGATTATCATGATATTGAAAGACTGTTTTGTTTGTGAGACTTTGTTTTATTGTTTGAAAAGGTCAGATCTGCGAGCTGCTATGCAGAGAAGGCCGACGTGGGGACCTGCTTCCACCAATCTGCGGGGGGCGCTACAAGGAGGCCTCCCGGAGCCGAGCAAGGACGCTGTACAGAGGTCTCTGAACCAGGCAGCACTGCCCCGCACCCCTCGTTCACTGGAGATGAAGAGGTAGGAGGGGAGAACTAGGAAGAAAGGGTGTAGCTGTAACGAAACCAAAATAAACCTTCCAGCTCCCTCAGGAGTTCAGAAACCTGCAACCCAAAACTTCCAAATCCGACATCTTCCTCAAATCCTGATTACAGATTGCAGAGACCAAAGGTGGCAGCTTCTTAGAGCATCTGAACACTGAAAAGATCAAACCACCCCTGCAAACTGGAAATCAGAGCAGGAGAGCCATTCCTGGGCGAGTCCTTAAGTCAGGTGGGCACACTGGGTGGAGAAGCACTCGCTTACAGCATCTGTCCAGCAGAGGAAGGATTTGGTCCCATCTTCTTCATCTGCCATTTCAGACCTTTCCCCATGTGCACCGTCCAGTGGAAGAAAAGCTCTCTCCTTGTGCGTCTCTTTGGACGAGTAAGAAAACCCTCTCCAGAAGGTCACCATCAGACTTGCAGAATTTCACTCCAGGCCCAAACTTGCCTGCCACACTCCACTCACCAAGAATGCGGCCAGGCGCCGTGTCCCCACCTACCCCCGACTTCCGCAGTAGCTACGTCCTTCATGAGCAAGTCCTCAAGATCCAGCCGTGGGTGGCCTCCCATCAGAAGACTTTCTCGACCCCCTAGGAAGAGAAGCCGCTGTCCCCACCTCTTTTCTCCTCTCCGCCTTCCTGTCCCTTTGGTCGGATACTGTTATGCTGTCCAGTCACTTCTGATAATACTCACCTCTGCTAATGAACAGAGCTTCTCAAGATCGGAAGCTGTTTCTCATTTTTTTCCATTTATCAAGAAATGAACCCAGCGCCTCATATAACAGGCACATAGAGAATATAGATAGAAAATAATGAGAGAATCGCTCACCAAAGGAGAAATGAAATGAAATGAAAGTTTTTGCTTCCTGTCAGATATACTGCAATCCCATACCTAACAATGTGTCAGGAATCCAACAGGCAAGGTCATAAATCTCATTCACCTCTACAGTAGATCTCTGCCCATCAGAAGACTCAGCCCAAGAAACTGCTCTGTTCTTTCTGATTTCCCTCTAGAATGGCTGGGATCCAAATGCCCTCCCCCAAGTCAAAAGAAAGCATACCTCACGCACACAGGTTCCAATGACCCCCAGGGCCTTCACCCCAATTATATCTGGAACTCTACCAGTCTTCAAGTGACAGAAAACATGCATAAATATATTCTAAAACAGGCCAGTACTGCACTAGATAGGAAATGGGAACCTTTTTGTCATCAGACGTAAGTTATAAAAATTATTAACTTTCCTCATCATTAGTTTTATGAACTTTTCCCAATAATGAGCTGAATTATTCCCTCATGCAGAAGATTAAAAAATCAATATTGTAAAAGTCAGAGGCAAAAGAGAGGGCAGGAGAGCACATTAAATGTCAGACTAAACTCGGCACACTTGGAATAAAGTCCTCCAGACAAGGCTACAAGTTCAAGGGCGCAGGGCTTGAGGACACTGGCCAGAGAGAGAAGGCACCAAGGAGAAGTAGGAGGCCAGCTCATACCGCCAGAGGCCAAACCACCCATGCCTCGGGGTCCAACCTGGGCCAGAGGCTAGAAGGATGCACAGTGGGTGATCCAAACTCGAGGGCCTTAAATGCTCTGACCAGCAGGCCCCTTCAATCTGCACACGTGGAAGACTTGGATGAGGAAAAGAAAATTCTCTATGCTTCTGTTCAGGTTCTTCTTTCTCTTTTTACTAAATATTCTAAAGTACAAGTACAGTTTTGAAATTATCTCCACTAGAGGCGCCTGGGGAGCTCAGTCAGTTAAGCGTCCAACTCTTGATTTCAGCTCAGGTCATGATCTTGGGGTTTGTGAGATCGAGCCCCACATCAGGCTCCGCGGTGCCAGTGTGGAGCCTGCCTGGGATTCTCTCTCTGCCTCTCTCTCTCTCTCTGCCCCTCCCCCTACCCCGCTCACACATGTGCTCACTCTCTCTGAAAATAAACTTTTTTTAAAAAAAGAAATCATCCACTAAAAGTCCCTGCCAACCACAACCACCCAAATGGACGTGATGGCTGTGGCATTGCTCGGCATTGAGGCGAGTGCCTCCCACCCCCGAGGATGTACAGAACAGGGCCTGATACCAGCTTCCCTTCGCCTCTGCTCACATTGAGTACTGACTGGTTGAAGCCTTCAAAATCACATTCGTGTGTCTCTTTCCATCTGCTACAGCACCAAGCAACACAAACCAACTCCGGCTAACTCAAGTAAAGGGGAGCTGACCGCAGGTAATCGGCAGATGATTCAATCCTAAAGAAGACAAGAGAGCCAGACAGAAACCAGCGGGCATGGTGGAGGTCCAGGAGACAGCCAGACAGCCCCTATAGATGAAGGTCATCACGAGCACCCCTCAGCTCCAGTGAGTAAACCTACCCTGGCCTCCTCAACTCAAAGTCCCCAGAAAGAGGGTCTGACTGGCTGCCCTTGGGCCCTGGCTATCCCAAGGCAAGGGGAGAAAAGAGATCCGGCTTCTGTAAAGGAAGCTGGGGCCTGGAATTGCAATCCCACCAACATAACACACAACAGGAGACCGGTAAATTCCCAAAAGTAACTGCAGAGAGATGGAGGCTGACAGTCAAAAAACGGGAACACCCGCAAAAGTAGTTAATCAACATCTGCAAAACGAAGGAAGTCGCTTGCTTCACTATTCCCTAAGAACTCAGGTTCAGAAGAGCATTTTCCATCCAGAAATGGGGGAGGGGGGGAATCAAATAAAGACACATCTTCTTTATGCTAAAGTTACCCTTTATTAAAAAAGAAAACCCACACACCTGTGGTGATGGTCATTTAACCCTCTTCCTGCTTGCAAAGGTTCTCGGCCAAGGCCAGTGTTGAGGACGCAGGACCTAGCCTTCTCCTTTACAGGGGAAAGAGGGAAGTTGTGAATTCCCTCTCATTGTCATTAACACATTCAAAGCGACACCACATGTGCGGGGTGCAATTTCCCATGCTAGGTGACTGTCCCACATGGCCAACTTTGTTTGCTCGTGCTGTACTGATTAATCCTTCGTGTCCAGAGCCAAGGCCTTTCAGCTTGGCTGCGAGCTCCCTGCAGAGGGGTGACAACCTGCCTGCCCCTCACAGACTCACTGCGAGATCCTCTAACACCACGTCCTCACCCCCGTTTGTCTCTGTGTCACCTGATTCTTCAACAGGATGCCCCAGGGTTCGAAACACACAAGTCAGATCGCATCACTGCCATCCTTATGAACTGCGGGGACTCCTCCACGGTTTCCGAGTCATGGCGAGCTCTTTTGTGGGTCAAGTTTGCAAGGTGTCTGAGGCCTTCTGTATGGCGGCTTCACGCCTCCCTCCCCTCTCTCATGTGTCCCATCACCTCCTCCACGCCCACCTGTCTCCCCCCAGATGCTCCCTCAGCCTGGGGGCCCCATGTCACTCAAGGCTGACTCAAAGTCGTGCCTTCCACCAGCAGATGACACCACTGCCTTTGCATTCCCAAGCACATAATTGTTGAAATTGAAACTTTCTCAAGGGCAAGGACCCTACATTGTTCCTATTTCCCGGAGGGCCTAGCACGACCAGCATTTCTTCTGTACCTGCCACCGCTTTCCAAGTCTGTGCAGAGGCCTTCCTCCCTGCACGACCCAGGGCACAGTCCCGAGTGGTCTCACTACGTCCCCAACTCCCGTCTGTGGAGCATGGGGGACACCAGGCCACCCACCTTTGGCTGATGCTTGCCTCCCGGCCCCTGGCCTCTGGGTCAGAAGATCCTAGATGCTGCTACAGCCATTCCTCCATCCCGCCTCCTCACCCTCCTTGCTGTATATCCTGATTTAGAATAAGAACTAAATATTTCATCTTTACTATTACTGGCACAGAGCTCCTAAAACCCTTGGAATTTCTAAAGTGATGAGAGAGATAAAGGTGTCTTTTTCACATTAATGAGATGACTTTTAGACGGCACCTAAGGATGGAGACTGGTTACCAATGGAGCAAACCAAACGCCCAGCGGGCTGGAACTTTCAGCCGTAGCCCTGAGCTCCGGGGAGGGAGAAGGAGCTGGAGGTTGAGTTCCGTCACCAATGGCCAACCATGTAGTCAATCACACCTAGGTAATGAAGCCTCACCCCAGTTTCACCGCGAAACAACTGGGTTTAAAGCGCTTCCAGGTTGGTGAACAGGGAGCCATTCTGGGGAGTGGTGCTCGGGCACAGGACACGGAAGGAAGCTCAACGTC
This sequence comes from Cryptoprocta ferox, assembly GCA_028646485.1. Lineage (NCBI taxonomy): Eukaryota > Metazoa > Chordata > Mammalia > Carnivora > Eupleridae > Cryptoprocta > Cryptoprocta ferox. Next base: position 54,680,408 of record CM053574.1, read on the forward strand.
CTTTCCCTACACACCTCGTCCTGTGTTTCCCTCCCACGCAGCTGTTCCTGAGTTAAATCCTTTTAGAATCCTTTCAGGAAGTTAGATGTTTCCCTGAGTTCTGTGAGCCACTCTGGCAAATCAGTCAAACGAGGGGCTCAGGGGACCCTCTAACAACCAGTCAGCCGGAAGCACAGGTGGTGACCTGGACGTAGACTGGTGTCTGACCGGGGTAAGGGGACAGTCTTGTGCACTGAGCCCTTACCCTTTGGAGTCTGAGGACGGAGTTAATGTAGGACACCCAGCTGGTGTCAGAGAGCTTCTTGGACGTGTGGGGGTTTTCCCACATGGAAATGGGATTGAGGATTATTACCATCAGTCCCAATTCTATCTGGAAACCCACCCACTGCCCAGCGTGACTAGAGCCCTCGCTTCAGTCAGTGGAGCCGTCCCTGTCCCTCCTTGGAGGACTGGCTTAGCCACGAGCACGTGGTGCCATTCCGGCCAGTGTGACGTCAGAGGCCTCCTGCTGGGAGCTTCTGGGAAAGCCTCCTCCTCTTCTGAGTGTGGCCCCATCCACATAAGACCTGCTGGGGAGGAGAGCCACTATCTCTGAACTGTGGGACCGTCTGGCCCGAGGACACAATGGCACGCTGACGATGGCAGAGCAGAAGGAAAGCAGGGCTCCAGACGATGCCAATGAGCCTGAGTTAGTCAACCTGGAGCATTTCTTTTCTTTTCTTTTTTTTAACATTTATTTATTTTTGAGAGACAGAGAGACAGAGAATGAGCAGGGGAGGGGCAGAGATACAGGGAGACACAGAATCTGAAGCAGGCTCCAGGCTCTGAGCTGTCAGCACAGAGCCCGACGCGGGGCTCAAACTCACGAACCGTGAGATCATGACCTGAGCCGAAGTCAGATGCTCAACTGACTGAGCCACCCAGGCGCCCCTACCCTGGGGCATTTCAAGACTTCTCATACTGTGAGATAAAGCCCTCGCTCACCGCAGAAAGAACCCTCACGAATGGTCTCCAATCAATTAAATGCATTAATAACAGTAACAGCAATAATGGTGCGCTTTCATAATCTGCCAGGCACATGCGAAGTCCTGGACAGTAATTATCTCCCCTAATCCCTTGGGCAATCCTGGGAGCAAACACCACGATCCTCGCGAAGGCTCAGAGACACTGGAGGATGGGCCCCAGCCAGTACACGGGGAGCTAGGATTGGTACCCAGGCTGCCTACCTTTAAAACTGCGTTCTCTACCTCATCACTGCATGCTCCCAAGCCCCTCGTCCTCTCCCTCCTGGCACACATACCCATCATGACCATGACATTTCAGAGTGGGACAAGACTGCCGAACGATCCAGCCCTCACCATGTAAACCCCAGCATCCCAAAGACTGAAAATACAGGCCAGAGGCAGCAAAGCAAGTCAGTGGCAGAGCCAGGGCTAGAAAAACTCAAGCCCCGGGTCCCCGAAAAGATACCCTTTCTACAGAGCTGAAGCCAGGCTCCCAGGCTTCACACAGAGCCGGCTCCAGGGCCTCAGCTCTGCCTCCCAGTGCTGCTGGGGCACAAAGGGCCAGCTCGGGGAGGCCTGCACTCACCAGCTGGGTGGACTTCTGCTTCTCCTGGTCACTGCTGCCCTCCCCACGCTGCATGGACGGGCTCCTGTGCTTTGTGTCCGCCTCTCTTTCCCTCGTCACCACCTGGAACAACTCGTCCTGGACCTTAGCCTGCTCCTGTTTATACCTGTGCCAGAAGAGAGATGCAGATGGCATGGCTGGCAGAAGGCGGCCAAGAGAAGGCTCACGAGCTTACTTGAGCTGGCAGGGGGCAGGGCTCTGTGGGCCAGGGGGTCTCCGAGGCCAGCAGGGGAACACCAGGCATCTGTGACAGTCCCCAGGGCAAGGGAACGCAGTGACACTTTCTCAGCCAGGACAGTAGAGATTAAGAAAAGGAGACAGGGCCACCAGATGAGGAATCGAGTAAGAGACTCTTGGGGCCCGGGTTCAGGTCCCTGTGCCGGCCACCCCCCGCACAGTGGGGAGGCGGAGCAGAAAGCCCCACCTTCTTCTGCCTCCACTTGAAAACTTCAACAGTTTAGAGGACAGATGTTTTGTTTGGAACATTTAACTCTCCATCCTGAATGTAAGCCTGCCCTTTGACCTATTTCTGGGCATTCTGCCTAGTAAAATAATCCTAAAGACAGAAAATAGGTAGTGGTAGCAAGAGGCTCTTACAGGAATTATTTATTATAGTTTAGAAATTATTTATTATAATGTATACTGTGTATTTATTATAGAGTAGTGTAGTGTATATATTAAACGTCCAACATCAAGGTCTAAAGAATATATGGTATACAATGATATATTATATTATCGTTAGACCAATATACACTTAGATTTGTCAATAGGCTAAATCTAAAAATTGAGAAACAATAAACAACACTTTTAGAAATAAAATTGCTGGGGGTGCCTGGGTGGCTCAGTCGGTTAAGCGTCCAACTCTTGGTTTCAGCTAAAGTCAGGAGCACACGGTTCCTGGGATTCAGCCCCACATTGAGTTCTGTGCTGATGGCGAGGAGCCTGCTGGGGAAATTCTCTCTCCCTCTCTCTCTGCCCCTCCCCTGCCGCATGGGTGTGCACGCTCTTCTCTTTCTCTCTCTCAAAAACAGATACATAAACTTAAAAAAAAAGAAATCAAATTGTTTACAAATGGAAAAGTTATAAAACTATGTGAAAAAAACAAGATACAAAATTATATATAACTTTGAAAAAATAATCCTAAATTAGGGGAAAGAAGACATTTGAAAGAAATACTTCAAATATTAAGAGGGGTTATTCTGAGATGATGAATCTACAGGTGATTTTTTTCATTTTATATATTTCCCGAGTCTTTCATTAGCATGTGTTAGCTGAACATTTTTAAAATATTTATAAGTACCAAAAAAAAAAAAAGGTTCAGGTGAGTTATTCTTGGAGAGGCCTCTTAGGATCAGAGAGGGGAAATTCTTAGAATGTGGGTTTCAATCCATGACTATGGAACAGACCCAGCTCAGCTGACCTCATTGAGAGCGCCACCCAACTGTGGCTGACACTGGGTCCCCTGCGAGCTACCTCACTGGGTTCTCTGTTACAAAGGCCAATGTCCTAAAGGGTGCAGAGGAAGTCAATGAATAACAACCAGTCAACAGTCACTGAGAACTCCCAGGTGTTGGGCCTTAGTCCTTTAGACATTAACATATTTAATCGTGACACTGGGGTGCCTGGGTGGCTCAGTCGGTTAAGCGTCTGACTTCAGCTCAGGTCATGATCTCACAGTTAGTGGGTTTGAGCCCCGTGTCAGGCTCTGTGCTGACAGCTAGCTCAGAGCCTGGAGCCTGCCTTAGGATTCTGTGACTCCCTCTCTCTCTGACCGCCCCCCCCCCCCCGCTCACTCTCTCAAAAATAAATAAAAAACATAAAAAATATATTTAAAAAAATCGTGACACTACCCCAACCAAAGATATAGTCCAGTTACGCCTCCTCCAGGGCCTGGAGAAATGCAGTGATTTTCCCAGGTCACTAGTGCAGCACACACTCAGGACGCAGACCTGCACCCTGAGGGCCCCTGTGCCTTAGCCGCTGTCTTAGCCTCAGGGGAGGGGACGAAGGTCCCAGTTCAGAGGTGTAGCCAGCTCTCCGTGGTCATGGTCGTGGTCGTGGCCTGTGTGGACGAGAAGTCACCAACAGCCTGCAGCAGTCCATCTAGGCAACTACTAAGAATTGTAAGGCTCTTTTTCTTTCTTCTTCTTATCTCCAAAAATATGCCAGCAGCAGACACAGGCACAGAGGGTCCAGCCACCCAGCTACTTAGTCCTAGTAACCCCTCCCCCCGACTATACTTCAAGTTGTCACGGTGGGGTATTGGGAAAAGTTTCAATTAGCACCTCAGATAAACCTCCTTGGCTACGATACTGACACTGCGTAAAGCTGGTCCTATCTTTTTATTTTATTTTTTTGAAAGAGAGAGAGAGAATGTACGTGCACATGAGCAGGGGAGGGGCAGAGAGAGGGAAGGACAGAGGATCCAAAGTGGGCTCTGTGCTAAGAGCAGAGAGCCTCATGTGGGACTCGAACCCACGAACCATGAGATCATGACCTGAGCTGAAGTCGGACGCTTGCCAACTGAGCCATCCAGGCACCCCCGCTAGCCCTAGCTTTGTAAAGTGAATTGTTAAGAACATCAGCAATCAACACTCCCAGGCTATTTTTGTTGTTTCTTCATCTTAAACCAGGACCAGTGCCCCCGTCCTATAGGGTCTTTGTGTAAGACAAACGCTTGGACCTTCAGGCAAGGGGAAGGTACCTCGTGAGGAGAGAACGCGCAGTCAGAGCTCAGGGCCAGGGGTGAGGGGACGCTCGGGCTTACCTCTTGAGGAAATCCTCCTCCACCCCTGAGGGCTGCCGGCCACCACCATACTCGGACCTGGGCAGTTTGGAGTCTGCAGAGGGACGAGAAGAAAAGGCCAGTCAGCAGCACCCCAGGATCAACAAAGGGATGGCAGTCACCTGGGAAAGGGCTCAGGAGTGCCCCGCCCTGGATATGTGTGCCTCACAGACACAGAACATGTCCCTGATCCAGCCGGTCTGGAGAGACGCGGCCCGCCTGCCACGCCTGCCCCCTCGTCCTGTACCAGGATGGCCTGCCGTGTGGGGCAAGCGGCAGGCGCAGCCACTTGAGTGCAGTGTTCCCGACCCATCACCCCTCACTGTGCAATTACTTGGAATCTAGGTTGTCCCCCGAATGCCAACCCGGAAAGGCTGAGGGAACCGTCTCCTCTGCTTCATGCAGACGGGCCGGCCACCTCGGTCCTTTTGACGTGGGGGAAGGCAAAGGTGGGGAGGCTCCTTCAGTGTTTCCCTTAGTAACCCATTCTACAGATTTCTACTCCTAAAGGTGGCAAACACCTCCATGTTCATAACATTTTATCTATCACTCGACTTGCATCACCTCTAATATTGTTAGAGAGAAACTACCGCTCAACAGCCATGAACTTGGCAGTTTCCGACAAACCCAATCCAATCCACTGTCTCCACCTCTGGGTGACACTGAAGGTGCCGTTACCCCTCCATTTCCCCACAGTCTTCACCCTTCCCAAACCATCTTTCAGCCACAGCTCAACACTTTTGTGGCCTTGGCCACATGTCCCGCCCCTCCAACACGGATCTCTAGAGCAGCAGCAGTAGGACTGCACCCCGACACTGCAGAAGAACCAGGTTTTGGAAGAGAACATATGAGGATTTGCGATCCCACTGCCAAGACCTCTTAAAGCCTGCTGAACACTGAGGCTCCAGCTCTCAACCCTTCGGGGAGGCACGTCCAAAAGTAATCATCCACTGCTTGCCGCTTGCGGACCGCCGCTTGCGGACCGCCGCTTGCAGACCACAGCTCGCGGAAGGATGGGCACAGCAGCGCTCGGGCCGGGGAGGAGGGCACACCCAAGTGCCCCTGGGTGACATGCCGGGTTCTCAAATGGGAATAAAAATCAGTAAACTATGGGGCGCCTGGGTGGCTCAGTCGGTTAAGCGTCCAACTTCGGCTCAGGTCATGATCTCACCGTTTGTGGGTTCAAGCTCCACGTTGGGCTCTGTGCCGACAGCTCAGAGCCTGGAGCCTGCTTCTGATTCTGTGTTTCCCTCTCTCTCTCTGCCCCTCCCCCTCTCATGCTGTCTCTCAAAAATAAACATTAAAAAAATTTAAAAATCAGTAAAGTGTTACCGGTTTTGCCTTTGACGTAATGATCCCTGTTGTTATTTGTTTACTTACAGCAGCTTTTATTCAGGTGTAATTGATCATATTTACTTTTGCTTTTCATACACTTTTCTCTTGTCTTAACTACGGAAAGAATAGATCTACCTATGGCAGAGAATGCGGCACTAGTCCACGCTCCCAACCTTGCACGTAGGAGCCCGCCCACTTCCCCTGCCCCCTTAGTGGCCCTCACTGTTTCACGTGACTCTTTAACTATTAGCAAAGTGGAGAATCTCATCACATGTTTACGACAACCCATGCACATCTTCTATTGAGTCGTCAAAGATCTTCAAGAACTCTCTATATTAGGACTATTAATATGCTGTCATGTCATATTTCCCTAGTTTATCATTCATTCTTCACTTATTTTTTCTAAATTGCCGAATTTCTTATAGTTACACTTCCCACTTTGCGTCTTAATTTAGGGTTTCTTCACTTGATGAAGTGCTGAGAGAGTCTACTTATTGTCCTTGTACGTACTATTATTGTACTCTTATGGCTTCAACTCATACATTTAAATCTTTTATTTCCTCTGACATTTATTCTGAGGTATGGTGTGACATAAGGATTTAATTTTAACTTCCTTCTCTAATCTTGTTCCATCGCTAAAATAAAAGCAAACACTGATTTTAAAAGTAAAAATATCTTAAAATTAGTCAACTTCAAGACAGCCCATTTATGCAGACTATTCTCTAGCATTCAGAAACTCAAACAACCATCTAAACAGCAGTATGCTTTGCTTCGACTAAAACCAAAGGGCAAATGAGTCAACACTCTTGCTCCCTGAACTGCTAAAACTAACCCAAGACTGAAACCAATGCCTCTTTTATCTTCTGAAGCTGAAACGGACAGACGTGTGCATGATACGTTTTGGCATGCTTGGCTCTTATCACTCCTCCCCTCTCGCCAGTTAACTCAGTTTACTAAGTTAAAGCGTGCTGGGGGAAGTCAGAGCCCTCTGCGACCCCCCTCTCGTCAGCTGCTGGAGGTCTCAGTGGGGAACCACCTTTTTTTTAAAGGACAAGAGCATCCTTGAGGGTTTCGGGAAATCTCACTCACCCCTTCACTAATAGATATCCAAAAAGATCTCAGGGCACGTCCGGGAAGCCCTGAGGCAGACAGTACAGGGAAGTGCTGGTGGAAGGCCAGGCTGGAGCCCCAGGCAGGTCTGTGACCCCGCCCCTGAGCCCCACCCTGATGGCTCCCCTTTGCTTGCACTTTTGTACTCCAGAGACAGCACATGGCTCAGAGGGCCCCACACAGGCCAGGTGGTGCCACACCTCTGGGCCTCTGCTTCTGTGGAGGCTAATTCCTGAACTACTGCTCCATCTTTCAAAATCCAGTTGAAACATCATCTTCCCTTGAGGCCCCTCCCTAAAATAAGGAGTACCCACTCCTCTGTGCTACCCAGGCCACAGGCATGCTTCTAGGATGATACATGCACCCTACAGGGTTACACATGCACCCCCTTCACTAGGGCTGTGTATGTCCTAAGGGGGGCACCCCTGTGTACCCATCGCCATGCACCTGCACGAGCACACGCGCCCTGACCCCCAGCCAGCAGCCCGTAAATGCTGAGTAGACAGGGTACAGCTCCTGCCTTCTATACTGCTGCAACCCAATACGGAAGACTGGCAGAAAAGACGAGTTGCAGGCAATACAGAAGACCCAGAGTCTCATAAACAAGCGCTTACTGAGTAGAACAGCAGCTGCCCCAAGGATGTCCTTGGGTATAATATCTTCTATATTCCTGTCCCTTATATGCTTTCTTAAATTCTTTCATTCCTTTGTTCGCTGAGAGTCATTCAGAGAAAAGTACAAGGTTCTCCATCTGTTGGACACCCCAGAAGAGGGGACAAATGAGCTCCAGCCAGCGTGGGCGTGGTAAGAGGGACTCCCAAAACATGCGGGCTGCCAGGCCCCACCAGGAGCCCACAGTGAGCTGTCCCAGCAGCGGGGCCAGGGCCACCTGACAGGAGGCGTGGCTTCGCGATGCTGAGGCCAAGGCCCAAGTCACAGGCTCCATTCCCTGACGCTGCCCCGAGTTGCACCAGTCCCTATCGCTCTTTGACCCCCACCGAACGGTAATCGCAAAGCTTCTCCTGGGGATCCTCAACAGCGACTGCTTACCTGAGCTGTCAAACCCAGCCCTTTGGCCTCATTTGTTACTTATCGAGAGACTGAAACAGTGGGGGAAGCCAGTGTGGCCCCTGTCACAGGCATCTGAGGGCCTGTCATGCACGGAAAGCCACACTCTCCTGAAAAGTGGTTATCAGAGAGGACTTGTTTACAACACTCAGAAACAAACAAGAGCCACATTAGCTGTCAAATCTGCCGTGACAGGAAGGCTATCCGTCACCGCCCCCCCCCCCAGAATCCCAGCCACCCACCGTACCTTTCTGCAGACCTTCAGAGGTGCCACGTGTGGACGGTGGAGGGGCAGGAGGCGGAGCCGGCCCCCCAGCTTTGCAAGGCTGGCTGGGGTCCTTCATGCGGTTAACCACGTTTTCGGAAAGCTAGGGGAAGAGTTGAGGACGGGAAGAGAGGAACAGGGAAAAAGTTGTATCAGAGAAGCCTCTGGAAATGCAGACTCCCCTTTCTCCATGCCCCTGAGCACACACTTCCTCCAGACCAACCTTGATAGCGGAATTCTACGCAAAACCTCCCAAGGTGGCCCGACACCTAGCAGATTGGCCCCAAAGCCCTGTGTGGGCCCCGACCGACCAGCACACGCCCCCTGCCGGCTTTCCAGCTGCTTCCGACTGCTCCCTGTGCATGCCTGCACCCCTCGGGGCCACCTTTCTCACCTCCTCCGCCTTCATTATGTGGCCCCTCTGCTGAGAAGCACCAGCAGCTGTCCACCCCGAGGATGTCTTCACCTGTCCAGAGCCTCCCTTTCCCTCAAGGGCATCTCAGTGTCCCTCCTCCATGGGGCCTTCCCTGACAGCACCCAAGGGACACATCCGCTGTACCCTTCCTTTTCACTCCCATCACAACACATGTGCCCTTATCTGTCTCATCCTAAACATGTGCAAATGCCTGGAGGGCCGGGGTGACCTCCCCCACTCCTCCGTGTACCCCCAGCAACACACACAGAGCACACATCACAACCCGGCCGGGCTCATTCCACCACGGCTCCCCCTAAATGAAGACTGGATAACTGACACTTTCATTCATTTCAGAGGAAGTGAAATAGGCATGAGGGTGTCATAAAACAGTTTACTGAAATGAAACAGCAAGCTAGGGATAAATCTAGAATAAAAACCCTTAAGAGTTCACTTCAGTAAATATTTATTAAGTACCTAATATGTGCAAGGCATCATAAAGCACAGTTGAGGGAAGAACGTTAAACGTGACTTTAAGACAAAAGCCATCATCAGCAACTCGACTTCCAGGTATCCCACCGAGAAAACTGCTCCCACATGTACACAGCAGAAATGGAATAGCAACAAACAAAAAACAAAACAAAACAAAAACACATAAATATGCAACAGTAAGGAACTAGTTAAGGAAATGATGGTGTGCACCTTCTATGAAATAATATGGAGTCATTAAGAAAGAAAGACGTAGGGGCACCTGGGTGGCTCAGTTGGTTCAGCTCAGGTCATGATCTCATGTCTCATGGGTTCAAACCCTGCATTGGGCTCTGTGCTGACAGCTCAGAGCCCAGAGCCTGGTTCAGATTCTATGTCTCCCTCTCTGTGTCCCTCCCTTGAACTCTCTCTCAAAAATAAATAAACATTAAAAAAAAGAAAAAGAAAAAGAAAAAATGAGGTAGGGGCACCTGGGTGGCTCGGTCAGTTAAGCGTCTGACTCTTGATCTCGGCTCCAGTCATGATCTCATAGTTCATGAGATCGAGCCCCACATCGGGCTCTGCACTGTGACAGTGCAGAGCCTGCTTGGGATTCTCTCTCTGCCCCTCCCCTGCTCACTCTCTCTCTCTCTCAAAATAAATCAACTTTAAAAAAAAAAAAGAAGAAAGAATGAGGTAAAACATGTACAGCTGACATGGAAGGGTACATGGGATATGCTCCTGATTTTTTAAAGTCATAGAACCCTTTGTATAGCTCAATTTTTTTTTTATTATTTTAGAGACAGAGAGAGAGAGAGAGAGAGAGAGAATACGTATACACAAATACATGCATCCAGTGAGGGGTGAACATCTGTGAGGCCACATAGGAGACACATGGGTACATCGTGCAAGTGGGGTCGGGAGCAGCTGGGGCAGGACAGTCACTTTGGGCACTGCTGTGTTTTCACTGTTTACCATGGACACTTTTTAGCAACAAAAGATAATAATAATAATAACTGAGTCCCTCTAGTATTTCAAATAAATACAAATTACATAACTAATTAACGATATAGGACAAGAGAGGACCAAGCTCATACAGCAGTGGAAGAGAACGGAGAATCCAGAAATAAACCTACAGACCTAAGTTCAATTGATTGACAAGGTGCCACAGCAATCTAATGGGGAAAGACCCCCCATTTCTCTCTTCAACAAATGGTGTAGGTAGAGCTGGATTTCAATATGCAAAAGAAGGAAGCTGAACACCTACCTCACACCGTACACAAAAATTAACTCAAAATGGATCGGAGACCTAAATGTAGGAGCTAAAACAATATACAGGTAAATAAAAGAAACTATAAGGGAAGACTTTATGATCTTGGCTTTGGCAGTGGATTTGTAGATATGACACCAAAAGCACATACAACCAAAGAAAATGAGATCATTTTAGACTTCCATCAAACTTTAAAAGTTTTAGGTACCTAAGACCCAATAAAGCAAGTGACAAGGCAACCTACAAAATGGGAGAAAATATTTGCAACCATGTGCGTGACAAAGTCTATGTGTCTAGAATAAGTGAAGAACACCCACAACTCAATAATACAAAGAAAAATAACCCAATTTTTTAAATGAGCAAAAAGATATCCGAATAGATTATTTCTCAAAGAAGGATATATGAATGGCCAATAAGGAAATGAAAAGATGCTCAATTTCATTAGTCATTAGAAACATGCAAATTCAAACCACAATGAGATACTAACTTCATACCCACTAGGAAGCCTATAATCAAAAAGCTGGCTCAGTCGGTTAAACACCCAACTTTGGCTCAGGTCATGATCTTGCAGTTTGTGGGTTCGAGCCCCGGGCTCTGTGCTGACAGCTCAGAGCCTGGAGCCAGCTTCGGATTCTGTGTCTCCCTGTCTCTCTGCCTCTCCCCACTCTCACTCTGTCTCTCTCAAAAATAAACATTAAAAAATTTTTTAAGTCCAATAATAACAAGTATCAGAAAAGATATGGAGAAATCAGAACGCCCGTACACTGCTGATGGCAATATAAAGTTCCACAGCTGCTGTGGAAAAGTCTGGAAGTTCCCCAAGGTTAAACAGAGAGTTACCATTTGATCCAGCAATTCTATTCCTAGGCATCTACTCAAGAAAAATGAAAATATAGATCCCCACAAAAATGTGTACATGAACTTTCTTACTGACATTATCCATAAGAGCCAAAAAGTGGAAAGAACCCAATGTTCTTCACCTGACAAATGGAAAAGTAAAATGTGGTCTGTCCATCAAGGGAACATTATTTGGCTGTAAAAAGGAATGAAATACTGACACTCACTACAAAATGCACGAAACCTGAAACCATACGCTACGGGAAATAAGCCAGACTCAAAAGGCAACATAGTGCATCATTCCACTGATTTGAAATGTCCAGAATAGGCAAATTTCTAGAGATAAAAAGTAGATTAGTGGTTGCCTTCAGCTTGGGGACCAGGACAAGTGACGACTGATAGCTACGAGGTAAGAGATTGGGAAGGGGCTGATTAAAAATGTTCTAAAAACTATTATAATGATAGTTACACATACTTATGAAAATTCCAGAAACAACTGAAGTGTGTGTTTTAAACGGGTGAGTTGTTGGGGTACCTGGGTGGCACAGCCAGTTAAGCATCCGACTTGGGCTCAGGTCATGATCTCACAGTTCATGAGTTGGAGCCCCGCGTCATGCTCTGTGTTAATAGCTCGGAGCCTGGAGCCTGCTTCGAAGTCTGTGTCTCCCTCTCTCTCTGCCCTCCCCTGCTCACTCTCTCTTTCTCTCTCTCCCTCCCTCTCAAAAATAAATAAACATTAAAAAAATTTTTTTCCAAAATGGGTGAAATCTCATTAAGACTTGTACAAATAAAAAGAGAGAACCAAAGACAAAAATGAGCAGTCTGAACAGGATGTCACTCAGCGAAGGCAAGCTATCCCAGGGAAGGTGCACCTGCGTCGGCTCCTGAGGGTGGGAGCAGGACTGGACAGAACAGAAGCTACAGTGTGTTGGGGGGCAGGGCGTGGAGAAAAGAGGCACAGACAGAGACCAGTGTGCCTGTAGCAGGAAGCTCACTGTGGAAGGTGTGGGCTGTAAGTTGTGGACTTGGATGAAGCTGGTACTGAGAGAAGCTTCGAAGTCAGACAGAAGGGCTCCAACAATTGCACGGCATGGCTGACAGTTTGCAGCCCAAAAAGGAACACGGGCTGTGTTTTTAGAGAATGAATTGGCAGTTCTATAGGGAGCACTGGAGGGCGTGGAGCAGGCCCTCGGTCATGAAGTGACAAGGGCCTGCAGCACCAGCAGCAGCGGTGGCATGGACTGAAAGGCTGTGTCTGGTGCTGCCTTGGTAAGAACAAAGGAGAGCGCAGAGTCAGGAAAAAGGAGTTCTGATCTGTAGTTAGGGGGGAAAGTTGAGAACGCCAGAAAAAAGGACATCAGGACAAGAGTTATTTTGAAAGAGCGGCAAATGAGCTGGGATGTGGATACAAAATCCCAGATGAGAAAATGGAAATAGCCCTTAGGATCTTTGGGCTCAGTCCCTTGTTACGGGTGCAGCAACGAAGACCTGCAATGAGTCAACGCGCTGATAAGTGAATTCTCCGGCGGAGCATCCACTCCCTGCTCAAAGCAGCTGCACGCAGGGCCAGGTGGGGCACCAGGCAGGGTGTGAGGTGACACCACAGCTGAGGCGCAGCATTCTTCCGGGAGGTGGGGACTCGGAGCTGCAGGGAAAGATATGGGTATCCCATGGTGCACTGGAACAAGCTCACAAGAGCTGACGGTTATATTTCCAGGAATTTTGCAAGCTGGTTGACTTCACGATGGGAGCTTGAAAGTGGCCATGGGGGCGCCTGGGTGGCTCAATCGGTTAAGCGTCTGGCTTCGGCTCAGGTCATGATCTCACAGTTCGTGGGTTCGAGCCCCGCGTCAGGCTCTGTGCTGACAGCTAGCTCAGAGCCTGGAACCTGCTTCGGATTCTGTATCTCCCTCTCTCTCTGACCCTCCCCTGCTGGCACTGCGTCTGTCTCTCAAAAATAAATAAAAACATAAAAAAAAATTTAAAAAAAGACAGTGGCCATGACTGGGGAGTCTTTCCACCACAGAGATTGGCCAATACTACGTATCAGGGCCCTTTTTTGGGCAGAGATCTGATCGTTAAACTTTTACCAGCACACCACGGGGCATCGCGCCCCGCAGCACACCATCTGCAAGCGCACTCTGTGAGAGGCCCCAGTCCTCAGAGGGCCAGAAGTAGGGGTAAGAGAGCACTGAGTGCTCCTAGAACCCACGTGGGTGTAGGGGAGGCAATGACATGTGTGATGGGCACGGAAGAGGCAGCCGCAGCTGGTGAGGCCCCGGTCCCTGGTCCTCGCTGAGGAAAAGGGTCATACGACCACGGAGAGCACGCACTGCACACAGAAAGAAGACCACAGTCGTGCAGCCATATGGGGACAACGGAAGCAGCCTGGCCAGGGGCACCATAACCACATCCGGTTTCCTCCATCAGGTGTCCGCTTATGAACCACCCACTGCGTGGCAGCAGTGTTCTGAAAACCATGGTGAAAAGAACAGCAACAAAACGGAGGTCAAAGAGACGTGACCCCTGTTTCGTGGAGCCTACATTCTCCTGGGAAGTGAGAGACAACAAATAAGTAAACAATTTCACATATCCTATTTCGTCCGACTGAAGACACCATCAATTGTACCTAACACTGCTATTTTCAGATAACCCGCAGAAAGACAAAAAATACTAATGAAATTAACATTCCACCTACTGTATGACATCCCATCCCAGAGATGTTAAAACCTGTGTCTTAAAGATCGGCGTAGCACGTTAGGTGACAAGCATTAGGAAAGAATGAAATACAGAACTGCAGTGATGGGGGGCGGGGCAGGAAGCCCCAGGGATGGCCACTCGGACCCTCAGCCCCTCAGAGGCAAGGATGCGAATGCTAAGACTCCCGCCCCAAATGCGGAGACCCTGACCATACGTCCGCGTTGAGATCCTGAAGAAAATGATCTAGCGCCGAGCAGCGATGCGAGGAAGTGCACAGCCTGTGCGAAGAACAGTCTGGCATGTCCGAGCATCTAACAGAAGGCCAGTGTGCGAGAAGAACGGGACCAGATGACCAGGCTAAGGAGACAGGCAAAGGCAAGACCACGGGTGCCAGCAGACCGATGTGAGAAGTCCAAATTTGAGTCAAGGACCAAGGGAGCTCCGGTGGGGTTTGACACAGGTGACTCACGGGCTGCGATGTCCTCATCCCAGCATGGGGAGAACCGACTGAACCACACTACTTGGCGAGTAAGGGGTTAAGGAAAACATTGGCAGGCTTCTTGTTGGCAGTAGGAGATTTGTAATATTTTTTAATGTTGCTACAAAATACAGCAAGTAATATTTTAATCAACAAATATACATATACACACAGTAGTCATGCGAGAATAAACACCATCTGGGCAAGGCTCCCTGTACCAGCAGACCCAGAACGAGGGCCTCTGGAGCCAGACGGGTCTGGGAGCGCAGTGCCAGAGGCCCACTGGTCACTGTGCCATCCGAGGGGCCCAAACAGGGCCCCATGGGGCCAGGAGACAGACGGCCACATCCAGCACAGCGCAGGGGAAGAGGAGAGCTACCCACACCCCGCTATGTGGCCTGTGCCCACCCGGCTCTTTGGTTCCTCTGAGCATCATGTCTCTCACCTACAAAACAGAGGCCCCTTGAGGCTGGACTGACTGTGACACAGCCCAGGAGTTAAGTGCTTTGCAGGCGGGCAGGCCTGCGTTTGAATCCCGGCTAAGCCGCTCACTCGCTGCATGACCTTGGGCAGGGGACTTCTCATCTCTAAATCAGTTTCTTCATCTGTGAGATGGAAATAATTAACAGCACAGACCGTGGGGCTGTTGTGCGGATTAAATGAAGCAATCCACGCTAAGCAGTTGGCACAAAGTAAACACACAACATTAGCTGTTACAGGAAACTGCAAAGCAGTACACAAATATTAATTACCACCCATACGGGGCACTTACTGAGTGTGCAAAAATGCATGAGCTAATCAATAACAGCAACAATAGTTAACATCTGCCACACATGATACACCGAGTGTTCCAAGCGCTCCCCGTGCAGCCTTGTGACCTTGAGCAGGTTTCTTCCCTCCTCTTCCATCCTATGAACAAAATTAAGTCGGGCAGACTCTTTTTAAAGCACCCTCCAGCTCACAACTGGTGGCTCAAATCTGGACCTGCCCTCAGCCTAGAGTGACGCAGGAGGGGCCTTGTCCTGCCTCCAAAGGGGCACACTTGTCTGATGCCTCCCTGAGTCTCCAGTGACAACCTGGGCCTCTCTCCTCTCCTCTCCAGAGCTGTGGCCATGGTTGCCAACCAACAGCCAAAGTCGGGCCCCAACCGAAGGCAGGTGCGCACAAAGAACACACCACTTCTGCCCTAGTGCACAGGACCAGGTCCCAGACCCCACTTCCTAACCATTGCCACCCCATGAGGGCAACCAGACACTCCCCTCACCCAGAAGTGCTGAATTTCTAGGCCAGCTCCCAAAGAGGGGCTTGAGGCTTTGTTCTCAGACCATACAGCTCTGTGAGGAGTCAGGGGCCCCTCACAGCCAAAAGGCCAGGGAGAAGGGTGCTGCTTTACCAAACACAGGTATTGCCCATCTCTGATGGAAGAGCCAAGGCACAGAATGGGCACTGCCCTCACCCCCAGCCGGGAAGCTCCTGGGCTGCCCGCCTCCCTTGCCAGCGTGCCCGTGTGCTGGGCGGGCAGAGGGAGGCTGACCCGGCAAGGGTAGGCAGAGACTCACTGGCCAAGCTGCACTCGTGGCCAGGACGGCTCCCCGCCCCCGGGAAGGGACAGCTACACAACAGCGAGGAAAGACAGAGGGACCAGGATGACTAGGAGAAGCCAGGGGCCATGGTCAGTCACAAGCAGGCTCAGCCCCATTTCCCTGACAACCCTGGCTGACATCACGCC
Organism: Cryptoprocta ferox; assembly: GCA_028646485.1. Lineage (NCBI taxonomy): Eukaryota > Metazoa > Chordata > Mammalia > Carnivora > Eupleridae > Cryptoprocta > Cryptoprocta ferox. The sequence continues at coordinate 54,696,494 of CM053574.1, forward strand.
CCTGCCACCAGTCCTCTCCCCGCCCCTGCTTCATCTTCCCTCTCAGCACCTGTTACCCACGCAACCAGACACCCGTGGGACCACCTGCTTGCCATCACTCCCACCAGGAGACACGCTCCGTGGGAGCAGGGAGCCTGCCGCACAGTCCCTGCTGCCGCTCCAGCGCCCGGCCCACTGCAGATGCTCAACTCTGTGTTAAACATGTGAACTAAGGAAATACTCATTAAATACCCAGGTCCACAACACTGAGCTACTTACTACCATGGAGTGTGTCAGGAGATAACAGCCGAGACGTTTGTGCTCAAAGAGCTTGGGGTGAGACGGGTGGGCAAGGCGAGCTGGCACAGAGCGCACCAAGTGCTGGGCTATCCCGAGAGGGACCAGAGCAAGCAGGCCCAGGGGCTCTCCCAAAGGAGCCTAAGTGTCAGAAGGGAGTGCCCGAGACGGGCCTGGAAAGAAAAAAAATGACGTGGAGAAGGCTGGGGGTCAGGAGGTGCTCCAGAGAGGAAGGGTACAAGGAAGGCCTGTGGGAGGCCTGTGGAAGGGAGAAGTCAAAGGTTCGGCTTTGACTAAGCGCAGGTCCGTGAAGAAAGTAAGACGACGCGGGCTGGTGGGCTTCCCCACCCCGAACCCCCAGTGATGGCCTTGAACGATAAGATAAGGAAAATGGGATTTACATTGTAGTCAACTTGGAGCTGCTGACACCTTCCAAGCAGGGCCTCAGTCACGATCTTCTCTTCACCCAGAATACCCTGGCAGAACCGCGAGGGGGTGGAAGTCAGAGGGCCCAAGGAAGGGTCACTGCCACAAGGGCACACACCAGGAATAGGAGGGCTAGGAAGTGCAGCATCTGCTGGAGCTGGGGGGGGGGGGGTGCGGCAAAGGACTCCTCGCAAGTGACATAGCTGGAGACCCAGCATCTGAACGCATGCACGGGGCAAGTGAGAAAAGCGATTTACAAAGTGGTACAGGCAGTATGTTCTCATTTGTGCTATAAAAAGGGAAAGAGTGTGCTTGTCTATGGAGGCTTGGGAAAAGCCTGAAAGGATTCATGAGAAATTATGAACAGTTGGCATTTAAAAATAAGAGACATCTTGCAAGAAGTCTTAAAGGAAAAACGAGGGAAAGATGACAGCAAGGCCCAGGCCTGGCTCACTGGAGAGGAGGCACAATCGCTGAGCTGAGATCTGCTCTGTGAGTGAGTGAGTGAGTGAGTGTGTGTGTGTGTGTGTGTGTGTGGTGCTCCCATTTCCATTCAGGCAGCTCTGACCCCCAGGCAAGTAAACAGATGACACAGGACGCTGCAAGAGGTTGCAGGTAGAGAAAGAAATGAGGGAATGCCCTGCATCAGAGGGCCGCAGGGCTGACCAGAGAGCAGGCGTCGTCCCTCCACACTCCAGAAGGGGGCAACAAAGCTCACGGCTGGGGCAGAGGAACTGCCCACCTTGGAGGACTGGGGGGGGGGGGGGGGCTCCTGTTCAAAGATAATGAGGAAAACAGCCTACCTAATATTCATTGAGTGAGCTGCACATGCCAGGCCCCAGGCTAACTGCATTTCCACTTTACAGGGGAAGACACTGGAGTCGCAGAGGTGAAACGACTTGCCCAAGGTCACAGGAAGTCTGAAGCGCAAAGAGCTCGGGCCAGGACTCGGATCCTCACCCTGGGCACCCGCACAAGTGAAGGCAGTCACTCAGAGCCCCCCAGAGGTGGTGAGGAACCGTGTTCACAGGATGGCCAATTCAAGAAAAATAAAAACATCTGCAGGTCACGTTTCCCCCACTGACGATGCGTTATGGAGCCTCTGGAGAGGAGGTGGGAGGGAGAGCTCATATGTACTCATAAAACACACAGCCTACTTAAATTAGGAGGATGTCAATATGAAAAATTAGCACTTTGTTAGGCTTAACGTGTTACTCATCCAGACACATCTAGAAGTAGCAATGCGGAGGCAGCTTCCTAAGCATTATTCTTTGCATTAGCAAATGCTCTGATGTTCAAATGCGCTCGCGGCACCCGCTCATTCATGGGCAGGAGAGGCGACATCTCCTCACATAAGGATGGGAAGGTGTGGTGCAGGGAACACCCTGCCCCAAGTTCTCTGCTGAGTCGGCCAACACTGGGCCTGAACGGCCTCAGCCCAGGCCGCTCACTGCAACGTTTTCTGAGGACGCGCCAGGAGATAAACTGGGGCTCCCTGCTCTCTCCAAGCTAGGCCTAGGGCTTCTCCAGTCAGGCTAGGCACCTGGGGAAGTTTCCAGAAGAATAAGCTTGCGGGTAGTTGGGTCTGTCTGTGGCTCCTAATGCCCAGACTCCCCAATACCCCGTAAAGGCGCTGCCCGATCCTGTGGTTCTAAAAAGATCTGTCTCCTTGCATTAGGCTGTTGCCTTGGAGATTTGGTTCGCTAGTCTTTCAGTTTTCCATGAGCTGAAATTAGATCCACCGGCTGCTCACCACAGATTTAAGTCCCAGAATGTCAGACAAGAAGAGCCCTTGGAGACCTCCTCTGCTGAGCGTGGCACACACAAATGCCCACAGGTGTCAGGCAAGCGACAAAATTAATGGAATGGGCCTGGTAGGGAAAGAACACAGTGCAAGGACAACATGGTGGGGACAGCGGTGAGAGCATATGCCCCCCAGAGAGGGCAGCCCCCTTGTAACTCCGGGAAAGTATCACCATATGGGAATGTGGACCAGACTTTCCATTTTTCCCCCAGAGAGCTAAAAATTGAATTTATGTTAAGCCTCCAAGCTTTAAATGTTGGCAATCAATTAGAATCAATTAATACCACAAAGTTTCTGGACTCGTGGTTTGGGGCAAGAAAAGCTGGCTCTGGGCTAGATACTGAGGACAGACAGACAGACAGATGTGGCTCCTGCTCACGGGGCAGGAAGGGAGAAAGCAAGGAAGAGATCATCTCTGCCCAAGCAGCAAGCACTAGGAGGTGGGCACAAAATCCGCAAGACGCAGGACAGGGACAACCCAGGGTGAGGGCGTGACAGAAGAGGATGCCTTTCAGAAGGGGACACTTGAATAGGTCCTGAAGATGACAAGGAGTTTAGCCAGTCACAGGGAAAGAAAATACTGCAGACAGAGGGGAAAAGAATCACAGGCAGCTCAGAGTACAACAGGAGCAAAAGGCACCAGGCCCGGAATCTGCCTTTAACCTAAGGGAATGACATAATTAGCTTTAACCCCTGTACAGTCACCGACACACCCAGCTGGTAAGGGACACTGCCCCAGAGTGCAGGCTGGATGAAACAAGTAGGAAGGGAGATGAACTTTCCCCAATGTGTCTCCTTTGGAACTGCCTGAATTTTATCACCATTTGCCTGAAGCCTGTTCAAAAGTAAAGTGTGTGTATGTGTGTGTGTGTGTGTGTGTGTTTTGATTACCCTGCTAGCACCAGGAGATAGAGATTTGTGGGAGACAAGTCTATGGGGAGAAAGAACAATTTATCAGATGGTCAAGGGAAGACAGAAGGGACCTGAAAAAGAGGAAGAGTTGGCAAGGACAAAGACAGGCAAAAACAGAGAAATGGTTAGAAGGGAAAACACAGACCTGTCATTAAATGTAGAGAACAAAGGAATGTGGGGCCCAGCTTTCTGGCCGAGGAGCTGGCCGGCGGGAGCCGGCAGAAGCCTAAGAAACAAGAGTGACTCGGAAGGAAGCAGAGGAGGGGACGCAGGGGAATCCCAGTGGACATAGTAAATGACAATCGCCCACAGGACACGCAACAGGGCCACTCTGGGTTAGGTGTTTAGAACTCACAAGTCAACAGCTCATGAATGGGGCTGAAAGAGAAGGGCCAGGGCGCAGAAGGGAAGAGAGAGCTGAACTAGAACATTCTGAAGGCTCCATGGGCCACAGAGAAACAGCCGAGGCGGCAGGTTTGATCTGGAAACCAGAGTTGCTGCAGCAGAGCGAGCCAGAGACCCCCCACCAAGAGGTGGAGAAGGTAGACCGGAAGCCGGAAGGATCAAAGATGTTTCTAGTGCAGTGTCTTTACCTCCCAAATGAGAGAAGTGACCCAAGATGAACTTGGGAAGAGTTAGAGTTAACAACTACCCTTGTATTTACATGACTTTATAGATTTTACTTTCACAGAGAAAGATCTTCCACACCATACTGTGACACAGTTAGGGAGAATTGGGAGGGAACTTCATCTCATACAAGGGTCATATTCAAAAGTCAGACAAGGTAAAACAGAAATCACCTTACATCTTACGCTATGTAAATTTCATTGCTGGTTACACCACGGTACTATTAAAAGAACATATAAAAAATGTTCAAAGAACCCTTGAAAGTTGCTACATCAGCCCCTAAAGTACAGCGTGGTTGTGTGCCCGGCCCTCGACTGTCCTAGATGGCGATGAGTTCAGGAACCCCTGAGCCAGGTGAACAGAGGCCACTAAGGGAACATGTACACAGAGGTGCCTGATTCTTCGGTCCTTCAGAAGGTCGTCTGCTTCTCAGCAGCTGATGGGGAGAAACACAGAGAAGCTCTGCTTCCCTGCAGAGTGGCTCCACCTCACCACATGTCAGCTGGGATGTTCTGGAAGCATCAAAAAGAATAACTCCTGGAAAAGCACCCAGCTCAGGGACGGGCACACAACATGCGCATGACGCCCGGATCCATGTATGGCTCACAGGAGCGGGCAGAGAACTCGGCCGTCCGTTTCCTGACTTACCAAGCTGGCATCTTCTGTTGTGGCCCCATCAACTGCAATCCCCCAAACGGCCAGCCAGACAGAGTAGAGAGGCTGGGAAAGACCGCAGAGGATCTGTGATCCAACCCCTTCAAGGCACCTATGCTAAACTGGTCCATCTTGCATATATGGAGAGAGACTTGCTGCTTGGAGTGTCAGAGCTCCAGGCCACGGCCTCCTGAGACACTCTGTCCATGATGCTGCCTCTAAGCAGCCAACTAAGAGGAAGGAGCATCAATATTCGTGCTGAGACTCAAGAAACCTATCACTGGGCAAGCCCAAGGTGGGAAGGAAGTCTGCTGCATACAAATGGAACAAGTCCGTATTAAGTCTGGAACCATAAGCAGAAGAGTAAAATGCTCAAGTGCGGCTGCCCAAGATGGCCAGCTTGGCGAAAGAGACCAACAGTTCATTAATCCATGCATGCAATCCGGCACGCATGGACAAATGAGCCAGACGCCGAAATAAATAAAACAGTCTTTGCACTCCAAGAGCCTACGAACAACAAACAGGATATAATGAGAGAGAGGAAGAGGCGACCAAGATTACAAAAAAAATCATCAATCTTATAAAAGACAACAATGAAAAACCTAGAGCTAACATACTTCATGGTGGAAGACTGAGTGTTTTCTACCTAAGTTCAGGAGCAGGGAGCAGGGCAAGGGCATTCATGGTCATCACTTCTATTCAATACTGTATTGGAGGTTCTAGCCAATGCAGTAAGGCAAGAAAATAAAAGAAAGGGCATCCAACTAGAAAGGAAGAAGGAAAATTTTCCTTATTTACAGTCAGCATCATCCTACCAACATAAAATCATAAGGAATCCACAGGAAAAAAAAAAAACTACTTGGACAAATAAGTTCAGCAAGAATCAATATACAAAAAAGAATTGTATTTCTACATACTAGCAATGAAAAAATTAAATTAAGAAAACAATTACATTCGGGCATCTGGGTGGCTCACTCGTTAAGTATCTGACTTCGGCTCAGGTCATGATCTCACAGTTCATGAGTTCAAGCCCCACTTCAGGTGAGCACAAGCCCCACTTCGGGTAAAACATGAGCCCTGGGAGAGCCCCGCTTCTCTCCCTCTCTCCCTGTCTCTCTCTCCGCCCCTCATGGGGTTCTCTGTCTCTCTCTCTCTCTCTCTGTGCCTTGCTCACTTGCCCCCTCTCTCTCAAAAGAAAGAAAGAGAGAGAGGGAGAGTGAGAGAGAAAGAAAGAAAACAAAAGAAAACAAAAAGGTTAAGAAAAAACAAAACAATTACATTCATTATAGTATCAAAAAGAAAAAAATACTTGGGAATAAATTTAAGAAAAGAAACGTAAGATTTGTTCACTAAAAGTATAAAACATCGCTGAAAAAAATGTTTAAATCTAAATAAATAGAGACTTCATATTCATATATCGGAGGACTCCATGTTGTTAAAATGACAATTCTTGGGGCACCTGGGTGGCTCAGTTGGTTGGGCGTCCAACTTTGACTTCACATCGTGATCTCATGGCTCATGGGTTCAGCCCCATGTCAGGCTCTGTGCTGACAGCTCAGAGCCTGAAGCCTGTTTCAATTCTGTGTCTCCCTCTTTCTCTGCCTCTTCCTGGCTTGCACTCTGCCTCATTCTCATTCTCTCTCTTTCTCTCATAAGTAAACATTAAAATAAAATGGCAATTCTCCCCGAAAGTAACCTATAGATTCAACACAATCTCCATCAAAATCCTAATAGGGTTTTTTTTTTTTTTTACAGAAGTTACCAACTGATCCTAAAATGTATATGGAAATGTAATGGACTCAGAACAGCCAAAACAATCTCAAAAAAAATTTTATATTTCCTAATTTTGAAACTTATTACAAAGCTACAATAATCACGACAATGTTGTACTTGCATAAAGATAGACATATAGCATATAGATCAATGGAACTCTCAACAGAATTGAGAATCCAGAAGTAAATCCTTATGTTTATGGTCAATTGATATTCATGAAGGTCCCAAGGTAATTCAAGGAAGAAAGATCTTTTCAACAAACATTGTTTGGAAAAATTAGATATTTTATGCAAAAAAAGATAGATTTAGATCAGGGTTCAATGAACTCTAGTGCTTGAGCCAAATCTAACCCAACACTTGATTTTATAAGTAAAGTTTTATTAGAACATAGCCACACCCACTTGTTTATATATTGAGGGTCTACAATGGCAAGGTTGAGTAATAGTGATAAAGACCTCCTGGTCAGCAAAGCAGAAAGTATTTGCTAACTGGTCATTTACCGAAAAACTCTGCCAACCCCTGATTTAAAGCCTTACCTCATAACATAAAAAAATTAACTCAAAATGGATCATAGAACTAAATACAAAAGCCAAAACTGTAAAAGTCTCAGAAAAAATATATAGGGGAAAATATCCATAACCTTGAGATAGGCAAAGATTTCTAAGATATGATATCAAAAGCAAAATCAACAAAAGAAAAAATTGATAAATTAAACTTCATCAAAATTACAAATGTTGGCACTTCAAAAATGACATCAATAAAAAAATGAAAAGACAATAGGCGCCTGGGTAGCACAGTCGGGTAAGCATCCGACTCGATCTCAGCTCGGGTCACGATCTCACAGTTTGTTGAGTTCAAGCCCCGCATGGGGCTCTGCTCTGATGATGTGGAGCCCGCTTGGGATTCTGTCTCTCCTTCTCTCTGCCCCTTCCCGCTTGTGCGCTTGCTCTCTCTTGCTCTCTCTCTCAATAAAATAAATAAATAAATAATTTTTAAAAATGGGGAAAAAAATGAAAATGAGAAGCCACACACTGGGAGAAAATATTTGCAATTTGTAAGAAGACTTGTATCCAGCATCAAAAAATCTTGTAACTCAATAATAAAAAGACAAACAGCCCTAGTAAAAGTGGGCAAAAGGTCTGAATACATATTTCACCAAAGAAAACATATGGATGGGGGCGCCTGGGTGGCTCAGTCGGTTAAGCATCCGACTTTGGCTCAGGTCATGATCTCATGGTTCATGAGTTCAAGCCCCACATTGGGCTCTGTGCTGACAGCTCAGAGCCCGGAGCCTGCTTCAGATCTGTGTCTCCCTCTCTCTGCCCCTCCCCTGCTCATGCTGTCTCTCTCTCTCTCTCTCTCTCTCTCTCTCAAAAATAAATAAAACATTAAAAAAAATTTTTTTAAAAGAAAGAAAACAGTTTGACCGTTTCTTAAAAAGTTAAACGTAACAACTTACCAAATTTATCAACACAATGACCCAGCAATTCCACTCTTAAGTATGTATCTAAGAAAAATGAAAATAGAGGCCCACCAAAAAAAAAAACAAAAACAAAAAACTTGTATGCAAATGCTCAACCGCAACATTATTCATAATAGTGAAGAACTGGAAACAATTCAAATGTCTAACTAGTGACTGGATAGACAAAATGCAGCAGAGCCAAACGATGAGATACTACTGGGGAATAAGAAAGGATAAACTGCTGATACATCAACAAACCAACACCAAAAACATTATGCTAAGTGAAAGAAGCCAGACATAAACGATCTGAGTGCACTTACATGAACGTCCAGAAAAAGGAAATTCAAACAGAAGGATTAACGGTTACCTGGGGTGGGGCGTGGGAGTGGGGAGGGACTGCAAATAGGCACAAAGGATCTTTTTAGGTCTTGAGAACAAATGTTCTAAAATCTGATTGTGGCGACAGTTGCTCGACTCCACAAGTTTGCTAAAAATCGTTTAAATGGGTGAATTTTACATGTAAAAGAGGTCTCAAAAATATCACTTTAAAAAAAGAAAGGAAAAATCACCATCATCAGATAACAGCTTTCCAAAGCGCCCCTCTTGGCTATAGACCTGCAGTGTTGCCTCCAAGGTAACACATGGACAGCCCTCCCTGGCAATTCGGGGCCCATCACCTGTCCAGCCTCAACGCCCGGCCACCTTTCTTCAACATCCCAGCCCCTCTATTGCTGGCCAAGCACATGGCCTTGGAGTTGGAATGAGCATCCAGCTCCACCACTAACGAGCCGCGACCTTGGGATACTTTGCCTCTTTGAACCTGGGTCATGTCTGAGATGGGGATGACAGCTCACAAGGTCGGCAACGGGGGTGTATCTGAGCTAGTGCTCGGAAAACACAGCACAGAGTGCAGGCTTCTCATGGCTGGCTTAGGCACATCTTCAGTGTCCCCCTCGCGTGGCAATGTCTGTCACCCAACCACTAGCAGGAATCCCCATTACTCTCTGCACACGTTTGTTTCCTTCATAGTACTTGCAGTTCTTTATTCCTTTGCCTATTTTATTCTTTCTTTTGGTCTGTTCTGCCATTGGGCTGAGGTCTCCATGAGGGTAAGGACCTGGTCCTTTGTCCCTTATTGTCTCTGCGAGGCCAGGCCGAGTGCTTGGCGATTACTCTGTGTACAGTGAACATTTGCTGGGGTGGTGGATAAATGGTGGCTACAGGTTCCGGGCTCGGGCATGTGGCTTCTCCGGCAGGGACATGCTTGGGGACTGTTTCCTGTGCGTCCTACTACATCCTCGATCCTCCCCTCAGCAGTGGTTGGGACTTGGCTCGCAGAAGTAATGAATGACGGCAAAAGTGATGTAGCCCTGGCGGTTTAATGAGCCTGGGGGCGCAGCCAAGCCGTTGGAAGGGGAAAGGGCTGGAGAACAGTGGGGTCTAGATGTTAGTTGGATGGTGGGGTTGAAGTTGGTTGGAAAGCAACCAACTTCAGCCAAGTTACCAAATATGGCCACCTCTCCGGGGCAGAGCAGTGAGCACACACAGGACATTACTGTCATGTGTGAACCTTCTCTCACTGGAGGATGAGGTTAAATACACTGGCTAAAAGGAGATCCTTATGTATTGCACACATGCCTGCTCTGAAAACTGGAGTTGAATATAATTGCAGCGTTTTGCATTAATTACATTTCTTTTACCTTTCATGGAATTAGGGCTTGAACTCAGTATGTAAATTTATGCAAATACATGTGCAAAGGAGCAAGGCCCTAGCATTGAATCTTAAGGGAACTAAAGTACTTTCCAGGATCAGGGCCTGGGGATTAAGTACGAGTGGTCCTTAAGAATATTTAACTTTCTCTGAAGGACCTGGAGCAGATAGTTTTCTTTGGCATCTACCTTGTACTAAACTAACTTCTCATTTGGTTCATCCAATGATCGATACTGATCTTTTACTTGCCTGCTTAAGGACAAAGTGGGCTCCCCACCCCTCAAGTAACTCTGCTAGTAGGAAAAGCCCCTACAACAAAACACTTCATTGCCTTCACCTCCTTCTCAAATCTCCCTCTCCCAAACCAGGCCCACAAGAGGAAGGAGGGAAGGAAGGAAGGAAGGAAGGAAGGAAGGCAGGCACTCACAGTATGGAGCCATACTTCCCACTGTGTGCCTCTGGGCAAGTCATTTATTCTGATGAGTTTGCCCAGCAGTCAGAGTCACCAAAGCTCCCTCTAGTTTTAACAATCTCTGGGAAACTGTCAGAACAGGTAGAGGCTTGGTCACACAATTTTCAGGCTGCCTTGCATATCACTGGGGGAGGGTGCTTGGAGTGGTGAGAAAAGGCTGTTTCTTGCACCCAAAAGATCCAGACTAAAGTTCCATCAGTCACTCAGGTAATACCTTGGACAAATTTTTAACAGCCCTAAGCCTGATTCTCCATCTTTAGAGAGAACTTACACTTTGTTAAGGGAACTAGAAATAAAATGTACTAGTCTGATAGAATACCCCACAAAAATGACCCTCTGTCAACTTAGAGGAACTCAACTTCCAAGGACTCCCTTGAATCTCAGAAGATCTTAGACTGACCTCACTTTCCAACACTCCCCAACTCTGGATACCAGGTGACAAAGGAGAGAGAGTACCCACACAGACAAGAGTCTTTTTCTAAATTCCAATTCAGGCTCCTGCCTCTCACCCTTCAAACAGGAGCCAACTCCTCCCCATTTTGTCCTCAACAAGAGACAGGTCAAGACTAGATAAGACCTAGCAAGCCCCAAATGTGCTAAGTCCTACATTAGCCTAAGACTGGAGAGCCCACAAAACACTACTGTTTCTAAACACTTACACACACATCTTCGTCTTAGATGGTACCTGGGATGACACACCCTCCACTGATTTTTTTTTTTAAAAAGTGATCGAAATGCAAAAGAGAAGTGGTTCGCCCAAGGGCACACCACTAGTGAGCATCTACCTACCCAGAAATTAGACTTCCTGATGTCTTTTTCTGAGCCACTCCGTAATTCAACTAATTCACCTACATCCCGCTCTGGGCATTCTATTTCAACCTGGTGGCTGCTTTGCTGGTTTTATCCACTGAGCCACTCAACAGTGGTGCACAAACCACCCACTGGGTGCCAGACACAGGTGTAGGAACGGCAGCATTCGGTGAACAGGGCCTGGAGTTGGCCTACCTATCCCAGCTCTCCCTCTTGGTATCTAGGTGACCTTGGATGAGTTCCGTCACCTCTCAGTGCCTAGCCTGTCCTTACTCTACCAAGTTGGTAGACAGAATTCTACCTCTCCAACGGGGCTGTTGAAAATTAAATGAGAGGCTGGCTGTAAAGCATTCCCACTAAGGAACTCAGATGTGAGCTGCTTTTATTATTCCTCTAGGTTCTGGGGACAGAGTCTTGAAACAGACAAGCGCCTTAGTCTCAAGGAGCTTACGCTGTAGAGGGAAACACAACAAGCAAGTGAAGTATTGACATAAGTTCCCCATGGCGATGGTACTGTGAAAACAACGTGGGGTACTGCAGGTGGGAGGTCCGGTAGATTGACTGGTCACCTAAGGATACTCAGATGACACTGAACTGTGACAAGCATGAGAAGAGCCTCCTCTAGGAAAAGACAGAGGGCAGAAAACAGCAAACGCAGAGGTCCCGCGCTTGGAGCAAGCCAACATCTTGCGGCCGGTAAACAGATGGGACGTGGGAGGGAGGGAACTGGCGTGAGATGCGCTCACACGGGTCAGCAGAACAGCTTTGTTAAGACAAGGTAAGGCGGTTCCTCTTCATCTTAAACGCACTAGACGCCCACTGGGGAGTATTAAGCAAGGGGAAGGTATATGATCTGATTCGCGACTTTTAAACTGCTCCTGTGGCTGCGGTGTTGGGACTCGAAGAGCCTCCGGTAAGAGGCGGTGGCGTTGTCCTGGACTGGAAGCATCCCACGTATATGGAACACGACGTGTGCCCTGGGGTGCAGGGGTCAAGCTCCGGCCTGCGACAGCTCAACCGGGGCTGGAATGTGGCCTCCCCACCTCTCCCATTCTCCGCTTTCTCCCCCGACGCCAGGGCGGTGAAGCCTGGAGGCGGCCACTTCCCGGAGGGCGGCCCCCAGGCATCCCCCGGGCCTCGGGTCCCTCACGTCCACCGCCGAGGGAGAGATGCTCGCTACCAGGGCGTCGGGAGGGCTCAGCAAGCGAGGCGCGCCCGGCCGCTCTCGGGCCCGAACCTCCCCTCAGGCTGGCCCGCGCCCTCCACGCCCACCCGGCCCAGGCCGCGCTCGCTCTTCGCGCCCGCCGGCGGCCCGCTCACCCGGATGCCCTGCAGCACCCGGACCCGCTCCTCTTCGTCCATTCCGAAGGACACCCTGCGGGCCTCGCTGCTCTCAGTGCTCCCCATGGCAGGAGACGAGCCTGCTGACGGCCACGCGACCGGGCTCCAGAGCAACCAGGCGGACGCCGGGCTCTGGCTCCCTACGCGCACCGCGCTTCCCGGCTGAGGCACAAGCCAACAAAGCCACGTCCCATTGGCCGCAGCCGGAGGCTCAGCCAATCATTTTGGCGCGGGCCCGCGGGGCGTTGTGGGGGTTGTAGTCTCGCGAGGGCGGAACCGCCCTTCTGTAACTAGCTATCGCGCGGAGGCGTGGCGTGTGAGCTGTGGAAAGCGCATTGGAGTGAAGCAGCGAGTGGAAAGATCACCCTTGAAGTAGAGTAAAGGGTGATGCTCTAAGGCCAGGAGACCACCGGGAAGGCTGAGGCAGGCGTGTCGGGGCGACCTTCGCATGGTTTGCTGCTTGGCGCCTTCAGCAAACTCGTGTTGAGCAGCGCTCAACTGAACACTGGGCAAACATTGAACTAGCCCCAGAGACCGCCAACAAGACACTCCCAGCAATCATGAGGTTTAAATGAACAAATGAAAAGACAAACAAGCAAGCCCATAAATAAACTTACTAATCACTGTGATAAGTGCCAAAAACAGAAAACTACATCACAATGCCATGGGAGAAATTAATAGGAGGAGGGCCTCCTTTAATTTGAGAGACCAAAGCTACCTCTCTGAGAAAGAAGCTTTTGAATTGAGAGCTAAGGATGAGTAGGAGTTAGCCAGGAGAAGATAGGGAAAGAACTTGGCTGGGAACCAACCAGTGCAAAGGTCCTGAGGCAAGGAAGACCTTGCCACATTTCAAGAAATAGAGAGCCCAGCCAAGTGACTGGAAAGTGAGAAGGAAGCAAAATAGAGCCAGAGGCAAGAAGGTCAGAGGATCAGGAAGGGCCCAGATCATGTAGGGCCTTATAAGCCAGGGTCAGAGTTTTATTGTAAATGTGCTGGAATGCAGTGAATGATCATAGGTATTTAGGAAACATTGCCAATGAGCATACATGCCATGCACTGAGTGCAGTATACCAAGCATTGTGTTTATGCTTCTTATACAGGATCATGTGTGTAATGGAGGAACATAAATGATTGCAATTTACAGCCACAGTGACCTTGAATAAAATCCCCAACCCCCACCCCACCCTTTTGGTCAACTGTGTTGCTGAATGGCTTTGATTTCCCAAAGTGGGCCTGGAGGTGACTTTGGAATCGAACTGAGGCACACTGAATTGTTACATGAAATAGCAAGAATCATTTGGAGCTGCTTTGAGGAACCTGGAAAAGGAGTAAGGAGAGAGACCAATGAGAACAGCTTGGGTGAAAAAGCCAGTAAACATTCCAGAGGTGGGGCCAAAGGATTTTTATGAACAAAGGTATCTGCTACTCTCATTGAAAATACTTTGATTTGGGACACCTGGGTGGCTCAGGCGGTTAAGCATCCAGCTCAGATCAAGATCTCATGGTGCGTGGGTTGGAGCCCTGCATCAGGCTCTGTGCTGACAGCTCAGAGCCTGTAGCCTGTGTCAGATTCTGTGTTTCCCTCTCTCTCTGCTCCTCCCCCACTCACACTCTGTCTGTCTGTCTCTCTCAAAAATAAATAAACATTAAAAAAAATTTTTTTTAAAAGAAAATACTTTGATTTGTAAATCCCTCTCCTCCATTTCTCCTCTATAAGCAGAGCCTGAGAAGGTGATTCCGATTCAAGTGGTTTTTTGGGGGAGTGCCTCCGGAGAAATGAAGTAAGGGAACAGGATGAGGTGGGAGAAAGCTAAGTAAAGATTGGTCAAAACTGGAGACTGGCTGCGCCTAATCCTGGGCGGGGTTGTGGTGGGGGCAGTGGTCTGGAAAACAAATTATATCCAAAATTAGTCTCATCGTTTGACAAGAGGACAGGCCTTCTGTCCCCACGTCAGTCAGTTATTGGCCGCCCAGGACAGTTCCCCAGTGAAAGGGGCCTCTGTGAGCTGCCAGCAGCCTGTGGGCTGGGGGATGGCCGCACCGGCTGGTAAAAAATCTGGGTGGGATACTATCAGCATCCACTACATGCTCCCCATGTTTTCCAAGGTCTCCCTAACACCCAAACATCTATGGCTCTGGACAGGGGTTGTAAATATTGAGGGAAGGGATGGCTTTTCTTCTGGGTCAGATGACGAAATAACACCCTGAACTGGTTCCACAAAACACAAGTCTGAACCACAGATCTGAGCATGAGAGAGTGTGTGGTCCACTGTGTGCAAAATCCTGAGAGAGAATCAGAATTCCACAAGACTTGGAGTGGGGGTTACAGTGCCAGCAGCCTCGCTGAGTCTCAGAACAACCAACCCAACAAGGTCTATACCCATTTCACAGATGAGAAAACCAAGGTGCACTGGGGAAGATAATATGACATTATACATCCAAAGTATGATGAGGGCTTGAATAATGGCAGTGGCATAGGAATGCAGAGGAAAAGGAAGGAAGGGAGATTTATGTATTTCGAAGACCTTTGTGCCAGATTCTATGACACAGACATAATTTGTGTGCAGTTAATCCATGACCAACTCATTTAGTCCTGGACACCATCCAGAGAGAGTTATTTCTCCATTCTAAGGCCTAGGAAACTGAGGCTTTGGGGAGGTAAGGTGTTGTAACAGGCCTACTAGTTGCTGCCCAATGCCCATTCTCTTCTTCTTTACAATAGAACCCCAAAGTCCAACAATGTACCTGGTTAGAAAAACTGCCCCCAACTGGCCAAATTTGGAACAATTTGACAATTTGAGCTTATAACATATTAATTTTTTTATTTTTTATTTTTTTAATGTTTATTTACTTCTGAGACAGAGAGAGACAGAGTGCGAGCAGCAGAGGGGCAGAGAGAGAGGGAGGCACAGAATTCAAAACAGGCTCCAGGCTCTGAGCTGTCAGCACAGAGCCCGAAGCAAGGCTTGAACCCGCGAACCATGAGATCATGACCTGAGCCGAAGTCGGATGCCTAACCGACTGAGCCACCCAGGTGCCCCCATATTAATTTTTTTTAAATCCAATAGTCATGTGTTGAAAGAGAGAGAAGGTAGGGGAAAAAATGGAAAACTTTACAAAAGAATGCCAGCAAATCAATGTGAGATTGAAAAATCACCATTTTGCAAACCTCAGTGAATTAAGTGAACGAGGCAAAAATCATCAACGGATACTAAAACCATTGAGTGAAAGGTGGTTGGAGAACAGGGTATTCAGGTAACCTGCAAGTTTCACTGTAGATTTCTGAATTATTACAAAGGGAAAACTGGATTATAGTGACAAGATTTGGGTGTCTCTGCCATAACCAAATGGCCAGATCTAGCATACCAAGAGTAGGACCGTCCGACTTAATGTCCCTCCTGATGGAATTCAATAAAGAGCACACACAGCTCCTGTGGAGGGGTATCAAAAATGTGTGACCTGAATCTAATCGCAAGGAAACTAACAGGCAGATACACCACGTTTTGTAGAAGATTCTACAAAGCGACTGTCCTGGACTCTTCCAAAAGGTCAATGTCGTGAAAAACAAAACAAAGCAAAAGAAAAGTAGTCTAAAAGAGATGAAAGAGGCAGAAGCAGACAATGCAATGCAACCGAGAATCTAGATTAGATCCCAGATTAAAATGACAACAATAAAAACAACAACAATGACGCTACAAAGAGGTACTGGGATGGCTGGGAAAGTTTTGAATATGGAACAACGTCCTAGGTGATATTATTGAATTAATATTTATTTTCTTGTTCTTGGGAGATGCATGCTAAAGTACTTGAGGGTGGAGTATCCTCGTATCTGCAACGTGCACTCAAATGGTTCAGAAAAAAAATGTTAACGATAGGTGAATCCAGGGGAAATAAACATTAGAGTCCAGTATATTATTCGTTCACCGTAACTATAGTTTGGAAAAGTTTTGAAATAATAAGTAGGAGGGAGATAAAATAAAATTCTGCATTTTGCAGGGCGCCTGGGTGTCTAACCGGCTCAGGTCAGGAGCCAATGGTTCGTCGGGCTCACTGCTGTCAGCACAGAACCCGCTTCGGATCCGCTCTCCCCCTCTTTCTCTGCCCTCCCCTGCTTGTGCTGTCTCTAAAAAAAAAAAAAAGAAAAAATTGCACTTAGCAAAAAAAAGGCTTCCTGTTCCCAGGCTTTCTTGACCGTGCCATCACCTGAAAGGACCATGTGACCTAGGTCTAGCCAAGGAGGCTCTTGAGCAGTGTGGTACCTGGGGAACAGTACAGGGCCTGAAGAGAGCAGTGAGACGTGAGCATGTGAGATGGGTGCAGGGCTGAGCCCTGCCTCTATCTAGACCTTTGCCCCCAGGGCATATTATTGAATATCTTTGCACCTCAGTTTTCTGATGGATATAAGAATCGTGTTGATACTACACTGTGAGAGCTCAGCACTTAGTGAACTAAGTTGAATTATTATTATTATTATCGAAAGATTTTGTTTTTGGAGATCAGACTTTGGCAGCTGGTATAGAGGGTGTGTTGGAGAGGGCCTCTTGTGGAGGGGCTTCTCTTAGATTGGGTTCTCCAGAAGCAAATGAGGAAGAGAAGGGCTGGTAGAGTAGAAGAGTAAGAAAAGTAATGTGCTTTATCTGTGTTATAGCCCAAAGGAGAGCTTCTCCATAAGATCAGGAAAAGACAAGGATATCTTCTTTCATCATTTCTATCCAGTATTGTACTAGAGGCTCCAACCAGGGCAAAAAAAGACAAGAAAATGAAATAAAAGTCATCCAGATTGAAAAAGAAGAAGTAAAACAATCTGTTTGCAGATGAAGTGGTCTTGTATATAGAAAATCTAAGGAATACATACACACACACACACACACACACACACACACCAGGGACAATAAGTAAGTTCAGCAAGGGTTCAAGGTCAATATACAAAAATCAGTTCTATTTCTATACATTCACAATGAACAATCCAAAAATGATATTCAGAAGATTCCAGGGGCACCCAGATGGCTCAGTCAGTTAAGTGTCCAACTCTTGATTTCAGCTCAGGTCATGATTTCACGGTTCGTGAGTTCAAGCCCCACATCCAGCTCTGCACTGACAGCACGGAGCCCACTTGAGATTCTCCCTCTCTCTCTCTCTCTCTCTCTCACTCAAAATAAATAAATATTAAAAAAAGAAGAAGATTCCCCTCACAATAGGATCAAAAAGAATAAAATGCTTAAGAATAAATTTAACCAAAGAAGTGCAGGACTTGTACCCTGAATATTATAAAACATTGTTGCTTGGAAAGAGGGATGGAAATTAACAGGAAAATAAAACTTAAGGCATTGGCTACATGACATATACATTTATCAATATTCAATCAAGCTATACGCTTAACATCTAGGCATTTTATGATATGTAAATTATACCTCAATAAACGTTTAAAATTTGGGGGAGGGGGTTAACACCATAATGTTTCATTTCTCACTTGGGCAAAATGTAAGTGGGCAGGACTTGGCAACCCTGACCACCAGAGGCTCCACCAAGCTTTAACCACATCATCTGGAACACTGTGGCTTCGTTGGTCAGCTCAGCAGGGCAAGAATGGGCCTCATTTACAACTCAATAGCAAAGAAACCAAATAACTCAATTCAAAAGTGGGCAAGGCTGGGCGCCTGGGTGGCTCAGTCTGTCAGACTCTTGATTTCCACTTGGGTCATGATCTTGTGGTTTGTAAGTTTGAGCCCTCCATCAGGCTCTGGGAGCCTGCTAGGAATTCTCAGGCTGTCCCTCTCTCTCTGCCTCTCCCCTACTTGTGCTGTCTCAGTCTTTCTGAAAATAAATAAATAAACTAAAAAAAAAGGGGGGGGGGCAAGGGACCTGAATAGACATTTCTCCAAAGAAGATTTATAAAAAGCCAACAGGCACATGAAAAGATGTGTCAACATGACTAGTCATTAGGGAAATGCACATCTGAACCACAATGAGATATCACCTCCTGCCTGTTAGAATGGCCATCCCTGAAAAGACAAGGGGTTAACAAATGATGGTGTGGGTGTGGAGAAAGCGGAACCCTTGTACGCTGCCAGTGGGAGTGCAAACTGGTGCAGCCACTCTGGAAAACAGTATGGAGGTTCCTCAAAAAATTAAAAATAGAATCACCACATGACCCAGCATGTCCACTTCTGGGAATATATCCAAAGATAATGAAAACGCTAACTCAAAAAGACATCTGCAGCAGTATCTGCAATAGCCAAGACACAGAAACAACCTAAGTCTCCATCAATAGAGGAATGGGTAAAGAAGTTGTAGTACATGTATACTATGGAATATTATTCACCCGTTTAAAAAAAATGAGAAAATCCTACCATTTACAACCACATGGATGGAACTTGAGGGTATCATGCTAAGTGAACTAAGTCAGACAGAGACAGACATGTTCTCACTTATATGGGGAATCTTAAAAAAAAAAAACTTGAGGCGCCTGGGAGGCTCAGTTGGTTAAGCATCCGACTTCAATCAGGTCATGATCTCAGGGTTCATGAGTTCAAGCCCCACGTTGGGCTCTGTGCTAACAGCTGAGAGCCTGGAGCCTGCTTTGGATCTATGTCTCCCTCTCTCTCTGCCCCTCCCCCGCTAGTGCTCTATCTCCCTCTCTCTGTCTCAAAAATAAATAAAAACATTTAAAAAAATTTTTTTAAAAACTCATAGAAGAGAAGATTGGAGTTGTGGTCACCAGGGGCAGAGGGTGGGGGTGGGGTGGGGAGGGAATTGCAGAAGGTGGTCAAAAGGTACAAACTTGCGGCTAAGTCCTAGGGATGTCACGTACAGTGTGACGACTATGGCCAACATTCCATGGTAGCATCTCCTATACACTTCCAGCATAGGAAAGTCATTAGGAGAGTAAATCCTGAGAACTCTCATCACAAGGAGAAATTTCTTCCTATGTTCTTTTTTCTTTCCTTGTTCTTGTATCTATATAAGAAGATGGATGTTAGCCGAGCCTTTTATGGTAATACATGTAAGTCAAACCATCATGCCTTAAACTTATACATACTTGTACGTCAATTATTTCTCAATAAAACTGGGAGCGGGGAGTAGGCCTCGGAGACTAGAGAAGTAAACCTCTGCTTTTCTCGGCCTCAGTGACCCCTCACTTCCCTTCATGTTCCACTGGCCATTGGGTCACATGGCTTCACCCAAACCATAAGGGCTGAGGAGTGCCATCTCCTCTGAACAGAAGGAGAGAGGGGAGTGCTCTCTGAGCACCAGAAACATCAAGTCCAACTGATGAATGAACAACACTTTGCTCCCTGACTGTTTTCTGGGAAGGTATAAGAAAAAGGGACCGATAATAACTAAGAAACGTCAGATGCTGAAGTACCATCCAGAGACAAAATCACAATCCATTTTGTGAATAGGTGTATCATGATAAAAGCATATCCGTCTTCTGCCATACAATAATCGTATTCCATAGATCTGCCTGAAGAAGACTTTTCCTGGGTGCTAAAACTGTTGCTCCGTGATGCTGACACGTCTATACCTTTGAAGGCAAGTTGTCTTTGCTGCTTTTTAATTTTGCTGCCTTTACTTTTTTCATCTCACACAGGGCATGGGGCTGAAGTTTGGAAACCACTGGTGAGGAATGGAGCCCCGGGGAGAAGGGATGTGAAGCTAAGGATGCTCGTACATGGGCCTGAGGGAGGCGTTCCCTGGAGGAGTGGGCAGGTCCCCTGGTCCGGGAGCCACCAGGAAGAGTCATTGTAGGAGCAGGGTCCCAGGGTGGGAGGGAGCATCTTCCAGATTTCTGTGACTGCTTTTCTGAGCCTCAGGCTCATTATGTGGAGGGTGGGCATGACTTGAGCTCCCCATACCCAACCCTGATAGGCCTGAAGAATGAGAATCAGCTGGATTTGGGGGCAAGAGTACCATGGGGCCTGTTCAGGCTTGCTGTTGAGGACTTTGTTGAGAAGATTGCGAGCTGGGTAGGTTTGGAGAGGTGGAGGAGGGGTAGGGGCAGGGCCAGCCGGGTTGAAGGAGAGTAGGGTTTGGCATGAAGGAAGGGAAAAGGATGGACACTCCACAGGAAGAGGAAATCTGGGGAAAGGGGTCATGGTTAACAGCGGTAGATGAATAGATTTAGTTCTGTGGTATGTGATAGGACCCTCCCCTCCAACTCCGTGTCATCTTCAGTAAGAGGTTTGCCTCAGGCATCAGTGCTTTTCAGCTAGATTAGATGGTTTTATGCAACAATGTTTGGATCTGGCTCCTAGCAGACTAGATGGACCTCCCTCAGATTCACCCTTGCCATTGTTAAGAACCCTTCTCTTAGAGAGTGGTTGGCCAATGGTAGACCTAAGGAAGGAGACAGGACCCAGACTACTAGAGAATTGGATATGGTGGGGGAAACTCTGGAAAGTTTGGCTGAATCATGAGGATGGAAGGCTTGAGTGCCAAGTACGTAGTTCAGACCTTGAGGCAGTGGACAGTAGAGAACTCTTGATTTTTGGAGCTGGGGAGGGATCTGATCCAAGCTGTGCTTTGGGAAGCTGTCTTCAACCTCAGATTGGAGGATGTCTTTGGAGTAGCCCTGGAGGTGGTTGATGATAAAGCCCGTCCCTGAAACACAACCAGGGCCAAATACAGAGATCACTACTTGATCTCCACCACCATCTGAAATCTTGGGAAATCTGGACTACCCTCCTCCCTGCCTGGCCCTGTGACATTGAGGTTAGGAGAACCTCCTTTTCCCAGCCCTGTGTTTCCATAGGAACAACACCCCTTAACACAACACTCTTGGTCCCTGTGTGATGGATTGAATCTCGAGGAGGGATTTGGCATGTGACACTTGTTGGTTTCATCCCCTCATATCGCTGAGGTCTGCCTTGTATGGAGCGTGCGTCTCTCCACGTGGGGGACTTAGTAAGAGTCTGGATCCACATGACCAAGGCTCTTCCCATCTACCTCCTCGACACGTTGATGATGTCTGTCCTCACAGCATCAGGATGTCAGCCTCGGCACTGGGCATCTGCCCACCAAGGCTGGCTGGAAGGAAGGCTCCCTCCCACTCTGCACAAAGGAAATCTTTCTCAGAAGCCACCAGCAATCTTCTGGAGTTGTATTGGCCACTCATGGGTCACACGCTACCCTAAACCAGGGCCATGGCAAAGGGGACAGGAGGGCCACAACTGCTTTAGAGCAGCAGGATCATATCCTGGGTTGGACGCACCACCTGAGGAAAACAGCCCCACCCATACCTTCCTAAATAGTCCCTTTATTATTCAAGTGACCCATTTGAGCAGCCAGGACTGGATTCTTGCGGGGCTGCTGGTGCGCCCTGCAGTGTGTGCTGTGTGGCACTCCGCTGAGAATGAGTGTGTGTATGTGTGTTTGTGTGTGTGTGTGTGTG
>CM053574.1:54718652-54751853 GCA_028646485.1 Cryptoprocta ferox
CTGGTGTCTGGGGCACCCCTAGAGCAGGTTGGGACATAGGCAACCGCAGGCAGACAAAAGCGTACAAAGTCAGGGCTCCAGAGTGGCCCAGTGCATGTCATGGCTCACGGACACTGGGCAAGTGGCAGGTCCCAAACCAGCGGTGCAAGGGGGGAAAGAATTCACCCAAACAGAACAGAAGAGAGAAGTTTGCTGAATACAAGGGAACAGCAGACAGGAAGCAAAGGAGAGACCCCTGGCCAGGAGGCAGAGGTGGGGCTGTAGTTATGGGGGGAGTGAGGAGGTATGGGAACAGATGGAATTTTCCTTTTTTGGTACTTGTGCCTGATTGTAAGTAGCCCCTGGGTCAGCTAGGGCCTTTGGCTATTAGGAGGCCTGATGAGCCTGTTTGCCTTCAGCCCGGAGGTCACTGTGGGGCCCCCCCCCTTTTTTTAATGTTTTTTTACTTTGAGAGAGAGAGACAGAAGCAAGCGGGAGAGGGAGACACAGAATCCAAAGCAGCTCCAGGCTCCAAGCTGTCAGCACAGAACCTGATGCGGGGCTCAAACTCACGGACCACGAGATCATGACCTGAGCCAAAGTTGGACGTTCAACCGACTGACCCACCCAGGTGCCCCCACTGTGGGCACTTTTACCTTAGTCAGTTTCCCATTATTCAAGCCTGTTGCCAAAAAGTGGCCCCTTCAGATGTCCCCTCCCGAGCCAGGCCACCTCTCCCCCCATCACACTCCTGAAAAAGTGTGTTACTTTATATCCTGAAAAAAAAAATCACTCTCTGGACCTTTGTTGCTTATTTATTTGTTTATGGTTGGTCTCCAACCAATACCACCACAACACGCACACACACAGAGCTCCTCAGATAGAAGCTTCAGAGAAGAGGGCCTGCATCTGCTACATCCATCCCTGAATCCCTAGCACCTCCCACAGGGCCTGGCCTGGGTGGGTGCTCAAGAAATCCTTGAGTCAATGAATGAATGAATATGAACTCCCCACTGTGTATGAGTTTCTCCACCATTAGAGAGATATGGAAGTGAATGATTAAGAGTAAAGATTTGCTTTTCAATCCCAGCTGTGCTAACTGTGGGATCAATAAGTTACTTGACCCCTCTGTGCCACAGTTTCCCCATCTGTAAAGCAGGGATAAGCACCAGAACATACCTATGGGGTTGAGGCTGGATTGCGCGAGTTCATACACATAATGGACCTAGCAGACACGTGGCGAGGAGGAAACACTCAATTATCTGTAGTTATTATTATGCTATCCATCATCCCGAGAAATCTGCCAAACGAGGCTCAGGTAAGAGATGTGACTTGCCGAGGTCACACAGCTAGAAGGTGGCAGAGACAGGATTTGAACCCAAATATTTAAAAAGATAGGGCCCTTTCTAGGGTCCCACTTGGACATAGCACACTATCCCCTTGGAGTTTGGCCCGTCTGGCCCCTGGGTATGGGATTTAGCAGCTGGGATGAAGGCAGCCTGGTTATCGGCCCACATGACCATGGTAGTCTGGGCTTGAGGCCCAGGAAGGCGTGTGGGCATGGGGAAGGGAAGGAGAAGTGGCTGGTCAAGGAGGCTTGGCACCCTGTTCCCTCTGGCTATCAGTCCCGGTAGGCAAACCGTGTGGGCACCCAGCCTGGGAGGAGCCGCCCCCCCTCCCCTGCCTTAGGCCCCACGGGTGATTCCTTCCGCCTCTGTAGTTCAAATGAAAAGTCACAGAACCATACCCCCTCCCCACCACGGGACTCTTAGAGTTCAAGGTTTATGAATTTATTAAAACGCACACGCAAGCTTTAAGGAAATAACAAGAGCTACAAATTGACACAATTCCTTGGAGAGCTCAGTGGTAATTCTAGTTGCCTACTTGGCAAAATGGGTCTCCAGCCTTTTACATCAATTAGCGGAGGAGGAGAGGGGCGGGCCGCTGAGCCCCCCAGGAGCTCTGAGTCCTCCTTCAGAGCAGAGCGGGGAGCATGGCAGGGGTCACCTTCTCTGCATCCCAACCTGTTACCCAAGTCCTGCATAGGGAGCAGAGGCCACACCACAGTGTGCCTGAGCTTTATCCTCCCTCCCGTAATCACCGTCACTCCTTCTTAGCCATGCTAAAGAAAATACCCTCTAAGTAGAAAACCTGTGTTTGCATTGCAAACAGAGCTTCAAGACCAGATCTTCCAAAGCTCCCTGCGCGCCCCGCAAGTGGCGTGCACAATTTTGTGCTTATTTGCACAAACTCTTACAATTAAAATCCACATCCCATGCATGTCAGAGCCTAGAACACAGCAGGAATTATCAATATTTGCTGAGGGACAATGTAACTTGCAAATACAGCGTCATGTGGGTGGTGGCGCCCAGAGGGCCCTGGAGCCCCAGGGAGCAGGAGGAAGGGTCTCGAGAGCAATGGCCTCCAGAAGAGGGAGAGGGGACCTGCCAGGGCAGAGCAGCGGGGAAGACCAGGAGATGGTGGGGCCTAAGAAAGGCGTGTGAGCCACGATGCAGAGTTGGCAGCTGTCTAAACTTGTTGGGGGACTTTCAAAGAAGTGGGGTCAGGCCTCCTGCTGGACTCCTTCTGGTGGTTGTAACTGACATGATAAGTGTAATGCAACTAATGAGGGGCAGGCTGAGCCTGGCTTGAGCTCTCCTCTCAAATTCATCTCCAAGGAGGATGCTACCTGACCAACAGACCATTTCGGAGCCTTTCTGATAGAGATGGGAAGAAGATCGGGGAATGTTCGGATGTGGTCTAGTGTAGTCCTCAAACAACCTGATGTATTATTATTATTATTATTATTATTCCCACTTCAGAGATGATGACCCTGGTCAGGAGGGACCTGGACTCCATGGCACACAGCTATAATTGGCAAGGCCTGGAGGGACACCCCTTGGAGCCAGTGTGGCAGGACACACCACACTTTAGGGACACGGGGCCTACTGATTTCACACTTGTCCAGGGCAGCAGCTGTTGATCACTGGACACGCCGCCCACCAGTGCCCTCCTCCCCACCCTTCTGATGGACCATTACATCCATCTAACGCAGACCATACTCTAACGAGCCACCTTGTATGCATGTCCTTATGCACTTCCTCAAGGTTTCTGAAAAACAGATTCCTGAAAATTGAACTGCAGGTTCAAAGCATGGACACTACTAGGTCTGTACCAACAGTCCTACCTACCACCAATGCATGAGAGCACCAACTTCCCAATACCTTTGCCAACAGAGGTGGTAGCATTTAACTTTTGTCTGTGTGAGGGAGGAAAAAATACTTGTTTCAATTTTAGCTGCAAGTCCCTAAATATTACCTCTAAAGCATCTTTACGTTTGTTTGTCAGTCATTGATATTTCTTTTGAAACATCAGTTGCCTTTTCATATATTTCATCCACCTTATCTGTTTTGTTTTGGGTCCTTTTGTTATTGATTTGTAGGAGCTCTTTATATGCTGTGGGTGTTACTTCTTTTTTTTTCAGATGTTTTGATTATGTTCTCCCAGTCTCCTACTTGTCTTTTAATTTTGTGTTATTTTTTGACAAACAAGTTTTGAATTTTGTGACCAGCCAAATCTCTAAGTCACGCCCTTTTTCTTTTTGTAGATTTTATGTATTAGTAAGGAAATATCTCCTACTAAGATTGTAAGCAGGATTTTTTCTCATTGACCTTTTAGAACTATTGGTCATTTATTTTTATTATGGGATTATGCTATACAAGATTTTTTCCATATAGACAGTTGATGGCTGTCATCAACTTATCATTTATTCAGTATTTCATCGTTAAATTTAAAAAGCCAACTTCATAATCAACTATTTTTTCCATATGTATACAATATGTGTCTACATTTGTCTCTCTATTCATTGGCTATTTATATAGAATTTACCACTTATTTAATTGCTATGACTTTAGAAGATGTTTGGATACCTGACAAGGGAAATTACCCCTTATTGTTTTTCTTTTTTCAAATTGTCTTCACTACCTCTGGAAATTCCCTTCCAAGGGAAAGAAATCATTTTTTCATACACCATTTTTTCATACACCGTTAACAGTCTTACTGAGATTTTCATTGGGATTCTATTGAATTTATAGATTAATTTATGGGAGAACTGATATAACATAACTAACTCTTATTGAAGGTCATTCAGTGAACTTTGGTAGCTTTCTTTATATAATTTGTAGACATTCTTATTAAGTTTCTTTCTAGATATTTTATGGAATTTGTTGCTTTTAAAAATGGGTTCATTTTTCTTTCATTTTCTAATTGGTTTTTGCTAGTATGTAATTAAGTTATCGATTTTTCTTCGCTGATCCGATATCTAGCTACACTGCTTAACTCTCTTATTGGTTTGTCAATTGATTCTCTTGAGAATTTTCCAAGGAGGTGATCATTTGATCTACACATAATCTTGGATTCGTTCTTTTTTTTCCCCAAATGTTAATACCATTTTCCCTTGTATTATAGTATTTGCTAGCATCTCTAATAAAAAGGTTGAATAGTGCAATGATAGTAATATTGTTTCTTTTTATTTTGTTATCAAGTATGATGATTACTGTAGAGTCCCAATGTTCTTTCTCGTATTACGAAAGAACCTAATTTGCTAGAAGCTTTGTGTTTTTTTTTAATCATGAAAGTATGTATGTGGAATATTTTCAAAAATGTTTTTGTTCTCTATGAAAATAGTTATGAAATTTTTTTCTTGTACTCTAATAAAACAGTGATTTAAATTGGTAGATTTTTTTCTAAAGTTTAACACATACTTGCATTCTGGAGATGTCTTTTAATAGACTGATGGATTGAATTTGCTAATTTTTAAAAAAGTACAAACTCAATCCATTTAATTTTATGAGTTGCATTTGCTAATGTTTTAAAAAGTGAAAACTCAATCAATTTAATTTTAAAAGGTAATATTATAAAAATGGTCTGATTTAAAATTAAAACAAGGATCACATTCAGTTAATAAAACCATAGCATGTGCCTATTTTTTTACATTTTTATCAATTAAGGGAGAGAATTAAGGACAAAGGATAAACAAACAAAAAACATAAAACTAAAGAAAAAAGAAAAGAAAGGCCTAGAGACTTGCAAATAAACCTATTTAGAAGTGATAATTCAGAAAAGATAAAAAGGTAGATGTGTGCACAGTCACAGAGATAGAGGGAGGGGGAGAAATACATTCAGACTGAAACAAACACCGAATGACGTGTAGACAGAGTGACCTTGCTGGGTGACCCTGCATCCTTTCTGTTGCCCTTCAGGTTTCCAACCTGTATGGGATTTTATTTAGGAGTTTTACATCGATATTTATGAGCAAGATTGGCATAGAGCTTTGTTTTCCCGAGCTGTCCTCTGTTGTCCCTTGGAACATCTATTTCATGGATCAACAAATTGTTTTTGTTTGTATCTTATTAATTTCTAGTTTAGTATTAATTCCATCATTCTACTGTTTGGGAATTTTTTAATAGTTTTTAAAAATAGTTTCTTGAGTTGGAAAGTTTAGTTCATTTATCATCAACCTTTTTTTGCTTTCTAATGAATGCATGTCAGCTCTATCTTTTCCTTCGAGGCCAGAAAAACACAGATTTTGTGATATGGTGCTTCTGTTATTGTTCAGACATAAATAGTTTGTACATTACATATTATTATTTTCCCTTTAATTCAAGACCTATTAAAATGTCCTTGTTAACTTCTATTGAATTTCATCCTGGGAATATAGCCTACATAATAGCAGATTTGGGGAATTTATTAAGATTTCCTTTACCGCCTTGCACACAGTTTTTCAAAAATATTCCATTTGTGGTTCAAAGAATCATATAATCTCCATTAGCTGATCAGGAGGGTGAGAGAGAGAGAGAGAGAGAGAGAGAGAGAGAGAGACATAGAGAGATTAGCTTAAGCTCATTTCTTGTTTGGGGAAAATCCTCTGTCTACTTACTTATTTCTATGAGAGTTTTGTCAGAATTGCCCAATAAAACATTAGGATTTGGTTTGTTGTACTTGCAACTCTATCAGATTTCTGCTCTATGTATTTTGAAGCTATGCCTTGAGTGCAATAAAAAAAAATGATCATTAGTTACCCTGTGGATTGTTCCTTTTTTCAATATGGCATATCCACTTCTTTTATTATAAATGCTTTGGCCTTGACTTTCATTTCATCTGAATTTAATACTACCGTTTTTCTTTGTTTTATTAGCATTTTCATTCCTTCGATTTCATTTTCCCTGGATTGTTTCTTTTAGATATGCTTCACATAAAGGGTATACAGATGGAGTTTGTATTTTTATACAAGAGTCTTTTTTTTTAATTAATGAGTTTAACCCATTCACATCTATTGTGATGACTGATATTAGAACTGTTCATTCCTTTTTTGTTGTTTTCTGTGTATGCTTTTAAATTTTCTTTCTGCCTTTTCTTATATTTTGCTACACTAATTGAATTTTCTTTGTTAAATTATCTCACCTTTTAAAAATGTATAATTAAAGGGGCACCTGGGTGGCTCAGTCTGTTGAGTGTCTGACTCTTGATTTTGGCTCAGGTCATGATCCCAGGGTCGTGGGAACGAGACCTGCATTGGGCTCTGCACAGAGTGTGGAGCCTGCTTAAGATTTTCTCTCTCCCACCCTCTTCCCCTCTCCCCTGCTCATGTTCTCTCTCTCTCATATTAAAAACAATTTTTTAATGTATAATTAAAGTTATATTTAAAAACAACTGTCAGTAGCTAAGTTACTCCCACAAGAACTAAAACAACAGTTCTACTTCCCTTTACTACATTGACCACTTCCCTAAAATTTTTGTTCCATGGGTAATTTACTTTGCTTGTCATTAAAATATAACACACATATACCAACATGCCCAAATATAAGCATACAGTTTAATTAATTTTCCAAGGAAAACTCGCTCACACAAATACTACCCCAAGCAAGACACAGAATATTACCATCATTCACAACGCATTTGTGGTCTCCCAGCCAATTGCCCCTACCGCAGGTAAGCCTATCACCATAAATCAGTTTGTCCTATTTCTCAAATTTATATGTTTGACATCGCAGTATCTATTCCTTTGTGTCTAACCCCTTTTGCTCATCATTATGCCTCGCAGACGCCACCGAAGGGGGTATAGCAGTGGTGCTTTTCTTCTGCCCTGTAGTGTTCTATTCTGTAACTGTCTCCTAAGTTACCGATTCTCGTGTTGATGAACATTTATCGGTCCCGTCTGTGGGCGTTACAAATAATACTGCTATGAACACTCTGGCCCTTGTCTTTTTGGTACAGACATCTGTGCACTCCTCTTGCGTTGTTAACCTTAAAAATAAAACTGACACTGATATTACCAGCAAAAATGGGCTTATTGGGAACAGCAGAGCCTTCAAATCTGAGCAAGCACAGCAGTCCAGAAAACAAAGGAGAAGAAGACGGTTAGAGAGAGAAGGGTGGAGTTGGGAGGGGCTGTCATACACAAAAGTCCATTGACGTAAACTGGGAGTTCAAAGTCGTGGCTTTTCATTGGCCAAAGCTCTCATTGGCTGGGCTGTTGCTGAGGCAGGAGGAAACACTTTCTTCCATCTGCTGGGGTAGTAAAGGAATAACAAAAAGTATGGACTTGAAAGGTACCTCTCTTCTGATTGGGTGGGTCTGCAATTGACAAGGAGTGGTAGACTGTGAGAGCGCCCCCTGCTGGCCTCCCTACTTCATTTTTAAACAAGGTTTCCTTTTAATAATTTTCACGGGAAACACACATGCCCAGGAAAAGAATTGCTGGCGATAATAGGGGATGCATATATTTAGCATTTGAGGATATTGTCAGTTTTCTAAATAATATGCCTGCATTGTTATTTAAAATGTCTTCCTTTAAACAGTCAACACAATCTCAAAAGGCAGCTTTTACTGTTTCATTTGATCATTTATTTGAAGCAATATTTATTGTACTCCATTTCTTTTGCATGTCTTCATTTTTCTTCTTGATAGAATTCACTTTCCGGCATTTGGGTTTTTTTATAGAGTATCTGTGGGTCTTAAATTGGCTTCTTGCATGCCTGAAAATGTCTTTATTTTGCCCTCACAATGAATGATAGCTTTACAATAGTTAGGCTTCAGTTGTAGGTTCCGGGTGATTTTCACTGAGGACTTTGAAGATGTTGTTCTCTTACTAGGTTGATCTCTTGAAGGGCTTTGTCAATCTCAGCACTCAGTATTTCTTCAGTTTGGGGAGAATTTCCTCTTTTATTTCTTAGAAAATTGCTTTCCTTGCATTCTCTACTCTTTCTTTCTAGAATTCTTATTTGATGAGTTTTGTACTTTTGCAGTTTATCTTCCATGTCCCTTAACTTTCATTTCATGTTATTTCTTTGTGCTCTATGACATGTTCTGGGATAATTCCTGTTAGGTTCTCTGGATTACTAATTTGACCTATATTCATTGCATTTTCCAGCCTGCCTATTGAGCTTTTGTTTTTCCTAATTTAGCAATCGTATTTATAATGTCCGTCCTTAAACAAAAGCAATGTCTTTGTGCATTTCTCTGAAGGTATTACTTACACTTATTCATACTTCCTTTCTTGCTCTCTCTATTCGATCTGATTACTCAGAGATATTTTCTACTGATTGAATTTGGTGACTCTCTTTCATAGTGTTACTCTTTAGAGGACCTGGTGAAAAGGCTTTCTCATAACTCGTGCTCAGATTCTCAAATCATGTCACAGATTTACAAACAGATCTGAGCAGTTAGCAGCAATGGTGCTAAAATGGAGATCAATTAGAGGTGTTCACTTCAGCTGTGTCTGGGGAGGAGCGTGTTAGCCTTCAAGTCCTACATACCTCTTCTCTTCCACCCTCCTTTCTCTTCTGCTTCCCAGGCACCCCTTCTCACTGCTCCTAAAGGGTAACTAACTCACTGACTCATTGGGTGGATAGGCCCCAACAGAGAATTAGTTAATGGGTTCTTGGGAGTCAAACCTAGGTTGAGGTATTCTCCCTGGGGGAGAAAAAAGTGGAGGAGAAAGCCAGAAAGTATGAAAATTCCTCCAAAGTGCCGAGAGTTGAGCCAAGAAAATGAGATCAGTTGACTGATTCGATGTGCAGAAATGGCTGAAAAGGAAACATGGGCCTAGGTGAAGAATCGCCTTGACACAGGTGAGTGTGGTGGGCAGGAAAGGAAGTTTGCTCCAGATGGTTCCAGTGGATGGTGTTAAATGTTCATGGCTGTCTTTGCTGGGCCACTGGGGGACTAAGTGTGCCTAGGTTGCACTGGCCCAAAAGTTCTTGGTGGAATAGACAAAAACTCCAGCTCCAGCCCCCCTCCTGCAGGGAGGGTCCCAGAATCCCACTCATTGGACTCCCGAATCTTCTTCTTTCTGCTTTTCCTAAGAATCAGGCTTTGTGTCTTTGGTTTCCCAGTGACTGGGATAAATACAGGATAATCCCAAATTCACAGACTTTGTAAATGGAGAAAAGTCAAGATCTTCCTCCAAGCCCAGCTTTGATATTTTTGCAACTTAGAATTTCAGTCTTGTGTGTGTTATAAACATCTTCGATGCCAGACCTCAGAAATTTACCCCCACTTCCTGACTGCTTGAGTTTTCTTCCCTGAGTCTATAGATATCCTTCATCACAACTTGACAAAAGAGAGGTGCTTGGAGGCCTGTTTTATAGGTGTTCTATTCTACGAGTTTGCTGCCCATTACTATCACCTGTCAGACTCATAAAGCAGAGTGTGCACACATTCTGTTGGTTGATTTTATTTAGACACTAATCCTTGCCTCCGTAAAAAAAGGAAGAAAGGCAAAGGCAGGGAGGGGCACACTCAGACCTCCTCTCAGAAGATTCTCACATGTGACAATTTAAGAACAGGAAGCCAAATAATACTGCAAGATAAACAGAGAAATAAAACCACCAGGATTCTGATAATCATCAGTTACTGGTCTCCCAAATTGGATACTGGAACTTGCAGAAACCAGTCACATCCCCAATAACTATTGCTCTACCTCTTTAACCAGCAGACGACACCCCAACGGTTGAGGGGTAAGACATTCTTGTAGGTGAAATCATTCCTGAGAGTGAATAGGAACCACATCAGAGAGCACTGGCTCCCAGTCTTATGACACCATTACCCGGCCCCTGGAAGGAGAAGGGAAAGAGCGGGGGCTCAGAAATGTGGTAGTGAGAGATCACACCACCCCACCCCCCCGCACCGTTGCCTACCCTAGGGACACAGCCTGCTCTGTCACCTCCCAGTCACATTCCCCAAGACAGCCATTCCAGTGACATCGGGTGGCTGTTCTGAGATTCTTCGCAGCTGGAAAGCAGCTAAGGCGGCGGCAGAAAGGATATCGTCAAGAATATCGTCAACCTCTTTCATGCTTTTCCTATGAACGCTTTCTGGAACCAATGAGCATCTCTCCAGCTCCTATGTATATGCCTATCCTGGGAGAGAGTCCAATCCTGAAATGGAAGGAGGGGCTGACACAAAAGAGATGATTGTGCAAACAGCAACCCCCCCCCAAGACCCCTCCCAACGGCTACCCAGGGTTGAACGTCCTGCCGTGTTTCACTTCATTCCTACCACTCGTGAGTGCCAGCCCTGCATCAGCATGTGCTCAGCACTGATGACACAAGGGTGAAAACAGAGCACACTTCCTGCCCGCATGGAACTTCCAGTCGTGGTAGGAGAGGGTGCCAGACATTAATCAGAAAACCACACAAATATAGCCTTGCAAAGGATGGTCAGTGAAAGGGCTCTGAGAGTGTGGGCTGGTAGGGGAGTGTGGTCTAAAGCTGTTTGCCAAGGGGAAGAAAGAAGGGCTCTGGCTCCCAGAGGGCCCTGTGCCTCCCTGGCCAGGCCCCTGGGGAGAGGGCCCATCCCATGCTTGTCCCATGCTGTCCCCCGCAGGCATCCTTGTCCTCACTTTTGCGCCCCTCTCTCTGACATTACCCATCTCACTCCAGTGTCTCCCCCCCCCCTCCTCCACCCCACTTTCCCCACATCCATTCTCCATAGGGCTCCTTACTGAGCTCCCACAAGTCACACCTTGTCTGGACCTCAGTTAGTTTCCTTGAGTGTAACATGGGAATAATCAATGCAGCTTAGAGAGTCAGAGGGCCGTTGGGAGGTTTCTTTTCTTTTTTTTTTTTTAACATTTATTATTTTATTTTATTTTTTAAGGTGTATTCACTGTTCAGAGACAGAGAGAGACAAGAGTGTGAGGCGGGGAGGGGCAGAGAGAGAGAGAAGGAGACACAGAATCCGAAGAGGACTCCGGGCTCCGAGCTGTCAGCACAGAGCCCGACGCGGGGCTCGAACTCCCGGACCGCGAGATCATAACCTGAGCCGAAATCCGACGCTTCACCAACGGAGCCACCCAGGCGCCCCTGTGAGGTTTCAATGAGTCAATACAGGCAGAGCGGTGCGTGCAGTCTTTACCGTTCCCTCCTTACAACCACGCCTCTGGAGTTTTTTGCTCTTCCCAGCTGTCACCATGCATGGCTGCCCAGGGTGGGTGTTCTCAGGAGGTGACCCACGATTTTCCTTAAGGGCAGAGTGTGTCTCTCCTCTTTTCGTCATCGCGTCCACACCAGGCATCTCTGCCGCAGCCTTTACAGTGCACACTGCGTGCTCATAGCCAGTCCCCTCAGCGAATCCGTGTCAGGCTCCCTATACCGTTTGAGGGGCACTCAGGACCCGGAGAGGTGGAACCGCTGCGCGAGGGGACACTCTGCGCGGGGTCCCTGGGGAGGCCCCTGTCCCCGAGCGCAGGTGCGCGGGGCAGCAGGCAGCCAGCGATGCACCTGCGCGGGAGCAGCTGGCCGGGAGACAGAGCCCAGCGCGCCTCGCTTCCCGCGAGGCCCACTGCCACCTGGTGGCCGGCCTCGGAAGTGCGCGCCCGGACCCCGTCGCAGTGGTCATCCAGGGGGCCGCCGGGCTGGCCAACCCAATGGAGCGTCTCCCTGCGGGGCTACTCCTGGGGAAGTGGACATGGGCTCCTGGACAGGCTCGGGAGTGCACTGAATTAGCGCAAGAGTCCTCTGGCCACGCCAGGCCCCCCTGATCTAAGGGAGGCTGGGGTCTTTGGGCAGAGGAATAACCCCGCCCCATTGCTCTTAGGCATCCCCGGGAACTGGGGAAACGGAGGTGGGCGGAGGGCCTCCACAGGAAGCTGGCTGTACGGAGTGCTGGAACTGAACGCAAAGACCTCAGCAGAACCACCCATCAGAGAGCACGCCTCTCACTGTCCGATGTTGGGCTTTAATCCCCTGCCTGCCCCAATTCTGCATCTCAGACTTGAAAACCTCCTGTCCAAATTGTCCAATAAATGCCAAGGGCTGTGCAGAGACAGAGATCCCCCCTGGGCTCTAGGCTGACAGCCCTTTGAATGCGCAGTGCAAGAGGGCCCACAGCAGGGCAGGAACCTGTGACTGGCATGGCGTGGAAAGCCACCCCCCACCCAGACTCTGCCCTGCTCTCCCAGAGAATTACTCTCTACTGCCATTGGCACCCTTTCCCTTGGTGGTGGGGCAGAGAGGAGAGGGGCTCAGGGAGGCCAGCCAGTCTCTGAGAGAGGGTCCGCTTCCAATAAAAGGGCGGCTCAGAGTCCGAAACCCCTTTTCTCAGCAGGCTGGCAGCCCTTGTGCAAATCCGTCACCATCTCTCGCCTCGGTCTATATATTCAGGACACTCCGGAGGGGTAAGCATTTCCAAGGCAAAGAAAGCGAGGGTCCATTTACACATTTCTCAAAAAAAAAAGCAGTGCCGACTTGCCTTACATTTATATAACTTAAGGAAACTCAAAAGATAATAAGGCAAATCTGTTCCCAGGTGACTTAAGGGCTCTATTCATAGACAGGGGAGCAGCTGCATAATTTTAAGTTTCCGCTTGAGCAGATACTTCCATTACCCTCAGAACCTCCATGGCTGGCTTCTGGAAAGATCAACCCCAGAAGGGAAGGGGGGGGTAGGCTAGCTATTTCTTCCCTCGAGAGCCTAAGTCTGACCCTCTGCTGTCTCTGCACGTTGAGGGGGAAGGCAAGTCTCCCCTTTCAACATTCTGCTCCCGGGTGAATCGAATTCCGCTCTGGTGGTGTTCCTTAGCCACACTGTGTCTGTCCAAAGGCTTTTCTACATGTGGAATGTAGGGAAATAAACAGCACTGTCTAAACGACACAGAAGGCCTGGAATTCCGATCTGAGAAATGCTCCCTTGGTGACCAGGATGCCAAGGAAAAGAAAAGAGATCCCACCTATATAAAAAAAAAAAAATGGTACAGGGGCACCTGGGTGGCTCAGTCGGTTGAGCATTCAGCTTTGGCTCAGGTCATGATCTCGCATTTCGTGGGTTCGAGCGCCGTGTCGGGCTCTGTGCTGATAGCTCAGAACCTGGAGACTGTCTTCAGATTCTGTGTCTCCCTTTCTCTCTCTGACCCTCCCCTGCTCATGCTCTCTCTCTCTCAAAAATAAAATTAAAAGAAAACATTAAAAAAGGTACATTTTTGTTACCTTTTAAACATGCTTATTTTCTCCCCCTCCCCTCCCTGTAGATTGACTACAAAAGTAGCCCTTTTCCACCCCTCCTAGTATCCATCCATGCCCTCAGTGATGTGTCCCTGCAGAAAGTCCCATCAAGACATACAATGTATTTTCTACCCCCTTGAATCTGAACTGGCCCTTTGGCTTCCTCTAGTCAACAGAATGTGGCAGAAGTGAAGGTCTGATTCTGAGCCTAGGTCTCAGGAGGCCTTACACGTCTCCTTTCTCTCTTGTATCTCTGAGTTCATTAGCATCTTGCCTGAAGGGTATCTCTACCCTGCCTCCCCACACCCACCCACACAATCCTGGGCTACACTCTTCATTGACCAACTTAGATCATTTGACCATACCTGAACCAGTCTGTACAGCTAGGAGAATGGCAGAGAGTGGTTGGCTTACACTTGTCTTAGGTACAAAATTCTGAAACAAACTAGAGCGGGGGTGGGGTGGGGGTGGGTGGGTGGAGGGCATTCCTCATTATGGTCATCTGAGACCATAATGGCCCATCTGTGGTATGGCATCAATTATATCCCAAACATTTGAAAGTGACAGCATATAGAAGAGGTGGGACAAATCCTTGGGAGACAATCACATGCCCAAAACTTATATGAGCAAATGGATGGAATAATTGGCAAATTCACCATTATAC
Source organism: Cryptoprocta ferox (assembly GCA_028646485.1). Classification (NCBI taxonomy): domain Eukaryota; kingdom Metazoa; phylum Chordata; class Mammalia; order Carnivora; family Eupleridae; genus Cryptoprocta; species Cryptoprocta ferox. The sequence goes on from CM053574.1 coordinate 54,732,798, forward strand.
TGGGAGATTTTTAATGTACTTCTCTCATAAGTTGACATACTAAAAAAACAAGAAATAAGTAAAGATGCTATGATGAAAATTACACAATTATAAGCTTCTACTTTGTCTACAACATGTTGAAAATGTACATTGTTTTTCAAATAGTCAAGGAGCATTGGTGAAAATTAATTGATGTCTAACTATGAAGAGAATCTCAGTAACTTAGAGAGAACAGAAAGCAGAGAAGCCACATTTTTGGACCATAATACAATAAAATTGGAAATTTGTAACAAAGGGCAGATTTAGCAGTGACAAAAATCTACCCATTTTGGAAATGTTAAAACACACCTCCTGAAAACTGCATGAAAGAGAACATTAAAACCCAAAACTAAAAACTGCTTAGAAACAGGGGCACCTGGGCGGCTCAGTCTGTTAAGCGTCTGAATCTTGGTTTCGGCTCAGGTCATGATCTCATGGTTTGTGAGTTTGAGCCCTGCATTGGGCTCTGCACTGATAGTGCAGAGCCTGCTTGAGATTCTCTCTCTCTCTCTCTCTCTCTCTCTGTCTCTCCCCCTTCCCTGCTTGTGCTCTCTCTCTCAAAATAAATAAAACATAAAAATAAACTTAAAGAAAACTACTGAGAATGAGCAGAATGATACATATGGGATGTTGCCAAGGCAGCATGTAGAGGAAAATTCATAGTTTTAAGAACGCATTTGTCAGGTGTAAAAGAAGGAAAAAGAACTGCTATTAGTGATGAAGGAAAGGCAGTTTTATTCTCTGGTCTTCCTGAAAAATCTACCAAATTGAACACAACATAGCTCATTGTTAATTCTGGACAGAGTGCTGTAGAGGTAAGTGAAAAAGGAGGCAAGTCTCAGTTCTTCCCCTTACACCTGTGGCTTTGGGGAAATTATGTTACATCCTTGGTTTTCTCACTGTGAGATGGAGACAATTGTCTCTTTTAGAGGGCTGTTGGGATGAATCAGTGACGACATTTTAATCACGTACATACCAAAGGCTTGCCGTATGCTACGTGCTATTCTAAGCCCTTTGCAGTACTGACTTGTTGAATATCTGTATCAACCCTTTAAGGTATGAAGTGTTATTAGTCTCCTACAAATGTTGCCTCTGCCAACTGACTAGTAAGTACAGGAGCTGGGATCCAAAGCCACACTCTCTGTTTTAGATCTTAATTAAACCATGAATGGCCCTGAAAACAGTGTCATCATTCTGAAAGTCCCATCCAATGAAGCTTTGATGGGTCACCTAGATGTAAGGGCATGAGCAGGATACAGAGTGAAATGAGAAGTACTGGGGACATGAGGGAGCTGGAAAAGAATGGCGTTATCCTTTCTTTCAGTGACCCAGCTGCCGGCCCAGGAGACCACCAGGAGGTGAGGGTGCGAGAGGAAGTACATATAACTGAGTCACAGCACACAAAGGCTCATAATATGGAGGCCTGACTGTGAAGCTCTTGAAAGTTGAAAACTGATGTTTGATGAATTCTCGGGGCCAACAGATTTGGCACAAATCCTCATGGACAATATTGAGGACAATAAATGTAACCTGGAGCTGGGAGCAGTCCTTTCTCTGCTTCTTACCATGTATAGTATTTTTCAGCAGAAAAACAATTCCATAGAAAGAGAAGTTATACTTAGAAAGGCATCTGCAAGTTCCTCTGAGTAAATGGATAACATCAAGCTTAGTCTGCCCTTGGCCTACCTGGGAAAACGATCTCAGGCCTCTCCTCCGTCAGTACCGTCTCCTTGGGAATTACAGAAGTAAGATAAATATGTGGCATCATGTCTGCTTTTGTTGCTGTTTCTCCATGATCTATGGGTCCATACCTGGACGGGGGGAGCTGTGAGTTGGCATCAGGACTTGCACTTACATGGTCAGAATAATATTTTTAAAAATGGTGTGAAACTGAGAGGGCAGCTTTCATGTTAAGGTTGCCCATGTGTATTTTGTCTCTCATCCACAGCAGCTGCACGTGTCAGGGGACAGAAGCTGTGTACCTGGGTAGCTGTTGGGACGCCCCGCCCCCCAAATGCAGAGGTGGTGTATGCTGCATAAAATGTCCTGTATCTATCCGTAAAGTGCTCTAAACACAGTAATGGACTAACACACATTGTGACTTGTGAATTTGATTGACACTCTTAACCCATGGCAGCCACTGGGGCCATTGCATCATCTATGTATAAATGTTACAAAAGAGAGAGAGAGAGAGACAGAGAGAGAGACAGAGAGAGATGAGGGAAGGAGAATGTAAGCAAATTATGGATGATAAGCACACATCACAGATGAATCACCCGACAGGTCATTGGCGGAATTCATACAAATTGTCCTTCGTAATTTCAAAGTAGCTAGAGAAAACGGGATCTGTCTTTTTTAAAATTGAGGGCAGGAGGCTCAAGAAAAAGGTACAAAATTTCAAAGAAGAGATGAAAAGGTGATGAGGGTTGTTAAAAGAAAGCTGGCAAGGCCCAGAAAATAACTTAAAATAAAGGTAATATGGAGCATAAGAACGACATTAAAAGCAGCAATTATATTCTTTATACAAGTAGTTGTATATAAAATAACACATATAGAATAAACACAACTGAGAACAGTTTGGGACATGGTAACAGAAGTTAACAGAAAACAATAAGGCTATAACCAATAATTAGAGAGATAAATGTGAAAGCAAAGGAAACTCAACGTATCATAATAATTCTCTGAAGAAAGTCAGAACAAATATGGTGGAAACAATATCTAAAGATGTAAGAGAAGAAAATATCTAGATTTGCAGCTCAGAAAATCACACCAAGACAGAGCTGGGTGATGTTCCTAAGACAGGCTTCTGTACAGGAAAAACAGGTCATGGTACGTGGTGGACTTCAAGATATGCACACAAATTTGCTGGTACAGTTCTCCTGAAGAGGTGACACTAAAAACTCCATTCCCCTCGAGTATAGGCTGGATTTAGTGACTCCTTTCTAGATAGCAAGATATGGCCGACATGAGGGGATATCACTGCTGAGGTTAGGTTATAAAAAGATATGGCTTCCAGCTTGGATGCAGGTGCTCTCTTTTTCTTTGTCTTTTAAATCACTCATTCTGGACGTGCCAGGGTGGCTCAGTCCATTCAGCATCCGACTTTGACTGAGGTCATGGTCTCACAGTTCGTGAGTTTGAGCACTGCGTCAGGCTCTGTGCTGACAGCTGAGAGCCCGGAGCCTGCTTTGGATTCTGTGTCTCCCTCTCTCTCTGCCCCTCCTCCACCTCTCAAAAATAAATAAACCTTAAAAAAATTTAAATCACTCATTCTGGAGAAAGTCACCTGCCGTTAGACACTCAGGAAACCTCTAGAGAGGCCCATGTGGGGACTGAGTCCTGTCACCAACCATATGAGTGAGTGTGGAAGCAGATTTTCCAGCTCCACCAGTAGCTGAACTGCACCCTCGCAGAGACTTTGAGGCAGAATCATCCCACTAATCTGTTCCCAGATTTCTGACCCATAGAAACTGTGAAGTAAATAAGTATATGCTGTTTTCAGTTGCTCAGTTTTAGGGTAATTTGTTCTGCAGTAGTAGCTAATTAAATGCATTATACAAGAAGAAAACTGTTGTTCTCAGAATTTTCTACATCCATACTCCATTGCAGAAGATAGGGGGCAAAATCTACAAGGTTTAGAAGGAAGGAAGGTATGATCCAAGAATTTTAGAACTGGCTGAATTGTTCATGGATATATGGAACAGACAGACATTCTCAAGTCTGTAAAAGCTCAGGCCAGACAACAACCGTGATCCTTTTTGGGAAAAAAACAAAAAAGAATTACCTGGGATGATTCAAGCCTAACAATGAAGATTATAATTTTAAAGTTTGGGAATACAGTAGACATGGCAAGAAATTAGTACTTGACATCAAATCTACTTAAATAAAAGACTGAGTTGTTAAACATATAGCTATTGCTCAGAATACAAATGTCATAAAGCCTGACAACATAAAAATAATTCATAAAACTCACAAGTAAGCAGAGAGGTAGCAGAGAATATTAAGTGCTTAAGTTCTTCATTTTTCCTACCAGCAATTAAAAACATACTGTTGAAAGTTGGAACTTGTTAAAAATTAATGACCTCCTTCTCATTGTTCATAATCATTTTTCTTTAAAGAGATCTTTGAGAAACTAGTATCTCCTCTGGAAAAAAAAAAGTCTGGAAAAATCTGAACACATAATTCCTACTCATTTTAGCTTTTTTTTTCTTAAAATCTCATTTACATTTTACTTTAAAATTAACATGATCATATATTTACAATTATATATCTCTCTATACTTCTACCTATTTAAGTGTTTATAGAAATATCTGGAATGATGGTCATTATACATTACAAATAGTTTTGTTTTTTACTATGCTTTGGTGTGATTTTTATCCTATATTTTTGTTTTATCCTTTCTACTTTTATGTGTTGCTTGAGTGTTTTGGGAAAACAAGCATGTATTATTTTAGCTAAGTTAATATTTATTTATTTATTTATTTTTGTTTATTGTTATTTTTAAATATAATTTATTGTCAAGTTAGCTAACATACAGTGTGCTCTTGGCTTCGAGGGTAGATCCCTATGATTCATCCCTTACATACAACACCCAGTGCTCATCCCAACAAGTGCCCTCCTCAATACCCATCACCCATTTTCCCCTCTCCCCCACCCCCCCATCAACCTTCAGTTTGTTCTCTGTATTTAAAAGTCTCTTATGGTTTGCTTCCCTCTCCGTTTGAAACTATTTTTTCCCCTTCCATTTCCCCACAGTCCTCTGTTAAGTTTCTCAAGATCCACATATGAGTGAAAACCTTAGATATCTGTCTTTCTCTAGCAGACCTATTTCACTTAGCATAACACCCTACAGTTCCATCCACATTGTTGCAAATGGCATGATTCCATTCTTTCTCATTGCCAAGCAGTATTCCATTGTATATATAAACCGCATCTTCTTGGGGCACCTGGGTGGCTCAGTCGGTTAAGCGTCCGACTGGCTCAGGTCATGATCTCATTGTTTGTGGGTTTGAGCCCTGCGTCGGGCTCTGTGCTGACAGCTCAGAGCCTGGAGCCTACTTCGGATTCTGTGTCTCCCCTTCTCTCTGCCCCTCCCATGCTCATGCTTTGTCTCCCCATGTGTCTCAATAATAAATAAACGTTAAAAATTTAAAAAAAATCTTCTTTATCCATTCATCAGTTGATGGAAATTTGGGCTCTTTCCATAATTTGGCTATGGTTGAAAGTGCTGCTATAAACTGGGGTGGATGTGCCCCTATGAACCAGCACTCCTGTATCCTTTGGATTAATTCCTAGTAGTGTCCAATGGAAAAAAGAGTCTCTTTAGCAAATCGTGCCAGGAGAACTGGACAGCAACATGCAGAAGAATGTAACTGGACCCCTTTCTTACACTATGCACAAAAATAAACTCAAAATGGATGAAAGACCTAAATGTGAGACAGAAAACCATCGAAACCCTAGAGAAGAAAATAGGCAACAACCTCTCTGACCTCAGCCACAATAAGTTCTTACTTGACACGTCTCCCAAGGCAAGGGAAATAAAAGCAAAAATTAATTATTAAGACCTCATCAAGATAAATAGTTTCTGCAGAGCAAAGGAAACAATAAACAAAACTAAAAGGCAACTGATGGAATGGAAGAAGATATTTGCAAATGACGTATCGGATAAAGGGTAAGTATCCAAAATTTGCAAAGAACTTACCAAACTCAACACCAGAAAAACAAATCATCCAGTGCAGAACTGGGCAGAAGACATGAACAGACACTTTTCCAAAGAAGACATACAGATGGCTAACAGACATCGTATGGCTCAAAACATCGTTCATCATCAGGGAAATACAAATTAAAACCACATTGAGATACCACCTCACACCTGTCAGAATGGCTAAAATTAACTCAGGCAATAACAGATGTTAGGATGCAGAGAAACAGGAACCCTTGTGCACTGTTGGTGGGAATGCAAACTGGTGCAGCCACTCTGGAAAACAGTGTGGAGATTCCTCAGAAAATTAAAAATAGAATTACCCTAATATTTATTTTAAAAAAATTTTAATGTTTATTTTAGAGAAAGAGTGCGAGCAGGGGAGGGGCAGAGAGAGAAGAGAGGGAGACACAGACTCTGAAGCAGGCTCCAGGCTCTGAGCTGTCAGCACAGAGCCCGCCACGGGGCTTGAACCCATGACCCAGGAGATCATGACCTGAGCCAAAGTCAGACGCTTAACTGACTCAGCCCCTGTGAGGTTTCCTTTCTTAATTTTCACACTTCAAACTTTAATCTTTGCTCAGGTTGACAGGACAGCCAGCTGATTCCTGCCTGAAATCATTGTCCTTTGTTTTCCTTTTCTTCCCAGAGTCTCTAAGCAGTAAGGCAAGCAGGTTTTAGCCATCTGGCCCCTGCTCACTTCATCAGCATTAATTTTCACCTCAGCTCTGCCCATTGTGGATCCTCCGGCATTTCCCCAGATACCCTGGGCTGTACCCTGCTTCTGTGGGTCATCTGGGCCGCTTCCCTCTGTCTGGACCCTCTTCCAACTCACTGTCTGGGTAAACTACTCTTCAATTCACCAAATTCAGCTTAAGTACATTCCTCTCTTTAGAACGACTTCCCATTTGTGCCCCTTATTTGTGACATCTCTCCCTGAAAGGCTCTGATCTGAAGACAGGCACTGTCATCCGTTTCCTTATTCCCTGACACGGAGCACAGCCCTACTCCACAATCAATAGATGCTTGTGGAGTAAAGACCACACAGCTCTGGGGCAGGAGGAGTGGCAGTCCCTGGTCGGTGCCCCACCTCCCTGACTAAGGGCTCTCTGAATTAATAGGGTAGGAAGGAAAAGGATTTGAGGCCCACCCTGTCACATGGGGATAAGAGAGGAAGCAAATTACGGTACTATATGCACTAGCAATTTGCGACATTTTTGAATCATTCATTCATTCACGCGTGCGTGCGTACTACAGGTGGAGCACTGATAGACCCTGGGGAGAGAGCTGTGAGCTAGAGTGATGAGGTCCTTCCCTCATGGAGCTCACATTCTGGGGGTGGTGATGGGGGAGGGGGCACAGGCAATAAACAAGCATGGTTTACTTGTCGTAACTATAAACGATAATTGCAAATAGCAATATATGTGTCACGAAGAACCTAGAATGTGTGTGATGTGATGGAGATGGAGGGCTTCTTCATTTTTGATGGAGAGCAGAATGTTCTGCAAGATAGTACCATTTAAGCCAAGACTCAGTCAATGAGAAAGAGCTACATTGGCTGAAGGGGGAGAACATCATAGGCTGAGAAAGCAGAAAGTGCAAAGACTCTAAGGCAGGAATCGGTCTGACAGTTCTGAGGCACAGGGAGAAAGCCAGTGTGGCTGAAGTGGAGTGAACCAGAGGCGGCGTCAAGAGATGACAACTGAGAGGGACCAGGCCGGCCTGCTGGGCTTGCGGTTGAGCCTCTTTATTGGGGTTTCATTCATTCATTGTAGTGCAAGGGGCTCTAGGGCATGGTGACCAAGTTGGGAGATCTTCCACCCACACAAATGATAAATACAGGATTCCTGCTCTTGTACAGATGACTTCAGGATTCCTTTGTTAGAGGTGCTTCCAGAATTCTGTGTAGTAGGGACTGTGGAGTACCAACCTAGGAAACTCACTTTAGAACTGCATTACATAGCCAAGCTAGGGAGAGAGCCCAAATGTCCTGACTGATGAATGGATAAAGCAGATGTGGCATACATATACAATGGAATAGTACTCACCCATCCAAAAGAATGAAATCTCACCATTTGCAATGACATAAATGGAGCTAGAGTATATTATGCTAAGTGAAATAAGTCATAGAAAGACAAATACCACATGGTTTCATTCATATGTGGAATTTAAGAAACAAAGCAGATGAACATATGGTGGATGGAAGAGAGAGGGAAATAAGCCGTGAGAGGCTTAATGATAGAGAACAAACTGAGGGTTGATGGAGGGAGGTGAGTGGGGGGTGGGCTAGATGGACAATAGGCATTAAGGAGGGCACTTGTGATGAGCACTGGGTGTTGTATGTAAGTGATGAATCACTGGATTCTACTCTTGAAACCAATATTGCACCATATGTTGATTAACTAGAATTTAAATAAAATTTTGAGAAAAAACTACATTGCAATGGGAAATGTGGTATTTTTATTTAGTTGAGGGATATAAACTTAAAAAAATAACCATCTTGGCCAATAACCGCATGAAGAGATGCTCACCATCACTTACCATTAGGGAAATGCAAATCAAAACTACAAAAGGGGAGGCTGTGTGGCTCAGTCAGTTGAGCTTCGACTTTGGCTTGTGATCTCCTGGCTTGTAGGTTCAAGCCCCTCGACCGGCTCTGCGCTGACAGCTCAGAGCCTTGAGCCTGCTTCAGATTTTGTGTCCCCCTTTCTCTCTGTCCATTCCCCTTCACTCTCTCTTGCACACGCTTTCTCTCTCAAATATAAACAAACATTAAACTACAACGAGATATCACTTCACACCCGTCAGAATGGCTAACATCCAGAACACAAAAAACAACAGGTGTTGGCGAAGATGTGGAGATAAAAGAACGTTCATGTGCTGTTGGTAGGAATGCAAAATGAGGCAGCCACTGTGGAAAACAGTATGGAGGTTTCTCAAACAGTTAAAAATAGAACTACCTTAAGATCTAGCAACTGCACTACTGGGCATTTACCCAAAGAACACAAAAACATTAATTCAAAGGGATACATGCACCCCTATGTTTATAGCAGCATTATTTACAATAACCAAGATACGGAAGCAGCCCAAGTGTCCACTGACTGATGAATGGATAAGCAAGATGGGAAGGTGCCGGGGCGGGGAGGCGCCTGGGTGGCTCTGTCGGTTAAGCTTCTGACTTCGGCTCAGGTCATGGTCTCAAAGTTTGTGGGTTTCAGCCCCATATTGGGCTCTGTTCTGACAGCTCAGAACCTGGAGACTGCTTTAGATTCTGTGTCTCCCTCTCTCTCTGCCCCTCCTTACTCGCACTGTCTCTCTCTCTCTCTCTCTCTCTCTCTCTTAAAAATAAATATTTAGAGCAAATTTTTAAAAAAGAAGATGTGGTATGCATATATAATGGATATTACTCAGCCATAAAAGATTGAATTCTGATATTTGCAATGACATGCATGGAGCTAGAGAATATAACCCTAAGCAAAATAAGCCAGAGAAAGACAAATACCATATGATTTCATTCATAGTGGAATTTAAGAAACAAAACAAACAAACAAAGGGGAAAATAAAAAGGACACAAACCAAAATGGACTCTTAACTGTAGAGAACAAACTGATGGTTACCAGAAGGGAGTTGGGGGTTGGGGCGCAGAGGAGGAATGAAATAAGTGACGGGGATTAAGGGATTAAAGAGTACACTTGTGATGAGTGCTAGGTGATGGATGGAACTGTTACACACCTGAAACTAATAACACTGTATGTTGACTAAATGGAATTAAAATAAAAACCTAAGGTAAAAAAAATAATCTTTCCTGAAGACGGTTTTATTTATTCACACTTCCCCTATGATTGGGACAGTTAGCCTCACTGAGGTATGTATCTATTTTTTAAGGTTGTTTGAGGGGGCTGGTGGAGATTACGAGGTATGGAAAGTCCTCCACAGGGGGCAACCCAGGGCGGCATCAGGGAGACTGGGAAGCGGTCCTGATATGTGCATACAAAATGGACAATGAGGATACAGTTAGACCTCCACCCACTAAGAAGAACAGGTGCCTCCCCTACAGTGGCTGGGCTTCCGCCTAGTTCGCATGCGCGGGGTGGGGCGGCGCCGGGGGCGGGGCGGCGCGAGCGGCGGTCCGGCTAACTTGTGGTCAGTCCCTGGCGTGGGCGGTGTTCACGGTTCCCCCTTCCCAGGCCCAGTACTGGCGCCGCCGCCCGCCTCTCGGTCCCTGAGCAGGTCCGGCCAGGCCGGAAGCGACACCGAGGCCCTGGCGCAACCACCGCCACCACCGCCGCCGCGGGCGCAGACATCGCCAGGGCCGGTGAAGGTGGGCGCCGCCCCCAACCGCCGCCAGGGCAGCGTCCGCCGAGTGCCTATGTCTTCGCCGCCGGGGCGCCGGGCCCGCCTGTCGTCCCCCGGGACCGGCCGCTCGTCCTCCGAGGCCCGCGAGGAGCTGCGGCGCCGCCTCTTGGGCCTAATCGAGGGTAACCGAGTGATGGTCTTCAGCAAGAGTTACTGTCCGCACAGCACGCGGGTAGGCGGGGCGGGGGCGGGGCCGGCGGGTTGGGGGGTCCGGGCCGGCTGGCGGCTGGGCTAGGGGCTGGGAGCTTGGGGGAGGCGGGGTCTCCTGGAGTCCAGGCAGCTCGTACCCTGCGCGACCCAGCGGACTGAGCACCAGCCGGTTTCAGCCCTCGGACGGGAGCCGGGAGGCCGTGCGAGGTCTCGGCGGTGATGGTGACCCCGGACTAGGATCGGGTCCCATGGCTTGGTCCCTTTGGCACCTATGGAGAGGCGACCACGCGGCCGACCTCCTAGGCTCCGCATACCTGTTCTGGGGCCTCGGCCCATGGTCCTTCTCCTGGCGGTTAGCCTGACGTTGGCTTCTTTATCCAGAGCTTATTTGGAGCGATAAAGGCATTTCCAGAAAGTTTTTCTTGGTGAAAGGGTGGTGTGAGGAGAGGCCCGGACTTGGGAGTAGATTAAAGCTAGATTCAGATCCCACTTCCTCACTGCGTGACCTTGACCAGGTTACAGAACTCCACCGAGCCCTGGTTTTCCCATCTTGTCAAACGAACACGAGGAATGGCACGAGATGGCACCAGGAGATGGGTAATTTCAGCTGTCTTGCACACTACCTCAACTTTTGTGGGGCTAGCTGGGAATACAGCATTATTTTTATGGGCCGTTTGTTTTTAGTGAAAAAATAACCCATGTGGAAACGAACCCAAGTAAGATAAAGCCATCTGTACAACAGGGACTTTGAATATTTTGAACTGTACATTAATCAAAAAGTTGAAATAACAATACATGGACTATGAAAGAACATAAACTGTTAGGTGAGGTGTATCAAATCATAAGCAATGTTTTTCAGATTTATTTTCAAGTTTACATTGTCTTATATTGTTTCATAAAACATGTAAATCATGCATATACATCTTACAGGATAATGAAACACTCATATTTTGGAAACCTTGGATACTTCTTCTTGGTTACTGCTAACCTTAAAAAATAAAACTGCCAGGGGTGCCTGGGTGGCTCAGTCGGTTGGGCGTTGGAAACTTTGGCTCAGGTCATGATCTCGGGTTCGCGAGTTCGAGCCCCATGTCAGGCTCTGTGCTGACATCTCAGAGCCTGGAGCCTGCAGACACAGATTATGTGTCTCCCTCTGTCTCTGACCCTCCCTTGCTCGTGCGCTTTCTCAAGAAGAAATAAACATTTAAAAAATAAACTGCCAGTTATCTCACCAGCAAAAATGGGTTTATTCAAGAATAGCAGAATTACAGTCCAGGACAAGCAAACTCCCATGAAACCACAGGCAAAACCATAGGCAAGTCTGCTGAACAGAGGAGAGGCCGCTTTTATATAGAGGAAGTGGAGATTGGGAGGGCCATTATAAACAAAAAGTCCCCTGTAATACACTGGGAGTTCACAGCATAATGGCTTTTCACTGGCTGTATTGTGACAGCCTGTCATTGGCTAGGCTGTTTCCTGGGGAGGAGAGAGCCTTTCTTCTTTCTGCCGGGGCTGTGAGCCATGTCCTTCTCCTCCTTGTTGGGTTTGCAATTGATGAGGAGTGGTAGGGTGTGAGAGCTATGCCTCCCGAATCTCCCAACTACATGTTAGTGAGGTTTCCCTTAGTTAAGCTTCACGTTACATACGCCTCCCCCCGCCTCCATCCCACCCCCGCTGGGGTTTACCACTGTCCAAAATGCTTTGCTTTTCTTTACAGCTCTACCAAATACATGTATATCCTTAAATGATATTTTGTTCTGTTTGGGTTGTTTTGGTACTTTATCAAAGTAGAATCATCCATATGTATGACTTTGCAGTTTTCCTCTCAGCAATTATGTTCTAGAGATTCATGCGTGTTAACATCTGCAGCTGTGGTTTGCTAATTTTCATATCTGTAATCCTCAGGATGAATCACATCACAGTTTATTCATTGCGCTGTGTCTAGTATTTTGCTCTGGAAGACTGTACAGCCCTGCCTTTTCTTGTACGTGACACTTCTCTTAGAGTAGATATCTTGAAGCTGACCTTCCTAAGTGACGCCCAGAGGCTTTTCCAACTGATTATACCAGCTCACCCTCCCATTGGCAGTGTATAACTGTTCCTTTTGTTCTATGTTCTTGCCAACACTTGAGACATTTAATGATCACCATTCTGGCAGTTATGAAATGGTAATTTCCTGTGGCTTTAATTTTGCATTTCCCCAATAAGGTGAATATCTTCTCATGTGTTTACAGGTCATTCAGGTTTCCTCGTCTCCGAAATTCACATCTCTTGCGTATTTCTCTGTTAGTTTATTTTTGTACTGATTCGTAGATGTTCTTTGTATAGTTTGGATGCTGATCCTTTGGATATATGTGTTGGGAATCTCCCAGATTTTGACTTTTTTTTTCACTCTGATTGTGAGATCTTTTAGCTAACTGAAATTCGCCAAGTTTAATATAGTTGAGTTTGTCGCTTTGTTTTCCTTTGTCCTTTTTGTATCATCTTTAAGAAACCTGTTTCTACCTCCGAGGTCACAAAGATACTGTCTTGTTTTAGCGCCTGAAAATTTTGGAGCATGGGTCTCACACCTTCTTTATTCCACCTGTACTTAACACTGATGATGTGAGTGGGGCTCCAGCATAGTTTTTGCTTTATGACTTAACCAGATAACCCTGTTTCATTTATTGGCAAGTCCATTCTTTTTGTGCTACTTTGAATGCTCACTTATCATCCATCAGGCTCTTCTACGTGCATTGGTCTGTTTCCAGGCGTTGCCTTCTATCTCTACTTTTTTAAAGTTGTCCTTTGGAGCTTATAAAAGGGCCAAGTGATCTGAACAGTACCTGTCCACTGTTGTATCACTGGGGCCTCGAATAGTGTCAGGCATGTAATGTGTGTTGAATAAATAAATGGTCTTAAATCATTCTCGTTAAACCTTTGCTGATGCAGAAAATCTTAGGACAGATGATCCCCCATCCTGTTTCAGTCCCATTATGTAATTGGACAACCCTGATTATTAGAATTTTTTTAAACTTGAGCCAATTGGGGTGCCTCGGTGGCTCAGTAGATTGAGCATCCGACTTTGGCTCAGGTCATGATCTCATGGTTAGTGAGTTTCAGCCCCACTTCTGGCTCTGTGCTGACAGCTCAGAGCCTGGAGCCTGCTTCAGATTCTGTATCTCCGTCTCTCTCTGCCCTTCCTTGCTTGCACTCTGTCTCTCTCTCTCAACAATAAATAAACATTAAAAAAATTAAAAAGAAAAAAAAGAACGCTAATTCTACTTGATCGATCTTTTAGTATTTTCCCTCAGCGTTTTTCTTGCCTGGCCAGGCAGCCCACTTTCTTTGTCCTCACATCATCTATCTGTATATGTGACCCTTCACGAATTTGATTGTGCAAAAGTTTGACTATGAACCTTTGAAATGTATCACCCCAGATTGGACACCCTATTCTGCATCTGTCCTACCTGTGCAGAGTCAAGCAGAGAGGTTTGTTCCTTGATTGGGCCACTAATATTATTGAAGAAGCTTTATGGGGGCTTGGAGTTGTGGATACAAAAATGAAAAAACTAAGAACTCGTAGTCCAATGAGCCAGGTCTCCTGTCCTCCAAGAAGCGCCTGGAAAAAGCAAGAGCTGTGGGAATGAGTGGGAAAGACCATTGCTGTCTATGGAGGACCAGAAAGTTTTCAGGAAATTGTATTTAAGCTGTTTCTCGAGAGATACATTGAGTGTGTAGGTAAGAAAGAGCGTCTACCCAAGGAATTAAGCAAAAATGGGAGATGCTGAAATGAAAATAGTGTGTGGCTGAAGGGAGGGGATATGATAGAAATCAGGAGAGTAAATTGGAGAATGGCTGGAAATTTACATTTAAAGTCATATTGAGGATACCTTAAAATGGTCACAGGCAAGTGTGGACTTAATGATGTAGGCAGAGTTGTCTTAGACTTTTGAGAAGAGGAGTGAAGAGGTCTGGGATTTGAAACTGGCAGAGGAGGGACGCCTGGGTGGCTCAGTTGGTTGAGCGTCCGGCTTCCGCTCAGGTCATGATCTCACGGTTTGGGAGTTCGAGCCCCGCGTCGGGCTTTGTGCTGACAGCTAGCTCAGAGCCTGGAGCCTGTCTTAGGATTCTGTGTCTCTCTCTCTCTCTCTGACCCTCTCCTGCTCGCTCTGTGTCTCTCTCCCTCAAAAATAAATAATAAAACATTTAAAATAATTTTAAAAAAAAGAAACTGACAGAGGAATGAAGAGTAGACGAAGTGTGGAAACAGCTAGGTGGGGGGAGAGGTTACTGTTCAAGTCAGGGACAAGATAATGGCCCAAACGACAGTGGAAAAAATGCCCTGATTTCAAGAGAGTGCGCACGCATGCACACACGCAAACAGTGGAGGGGCAGAGAGAGAGGGAGAAAGAGAGAGAGAATCCCAAGCAGGCTCTGCACTATCAGCTCAGAGCCCAACACGGGGCTCATCTCACAAACTGTGAGATTACAACCTGAACTGAAACCGAGAGCTGATGCTTAACCAACTGAGCCACCCAGGTGCCCCACCAAACCGCCCTGATTTTTTAAACCTCTTCCCCAAATTAACTTTAAGCCATGTTTGCCCAGTCCTGAATCTTCTGCTTTCTGTCTCTATGAATTTGACTACTCTAGATGCCTCATATAAGTGGCATCATGTACTATTTGTCTGTTTGTGACTCGCTTATTTCACTGAGCGCAGTATCCTCAAAGTTCCTCCCTGTTGTAGCCTATGTCAGAATTTCTCTCCTGAATGATCCATTGTATGTGTGTATTTACCCCATGTTTGTCAGTTTATCCATTGGGGGATACTTGGGTCACTTTCACCTTCAGGCCATTGTGAATGCAGCTGTTGTTAACATGGGTGTACAAGTTATGTGTTTGAGTCCCTCCTTTGAGTTCTTTTGGGAGATGGGAGTTCCCAGAGATCGGAATTGCTGGCTCATATATATGGTAATTGTATTTTTAATTTTTTGAGGAGCCACCATGCTGTTTTCCATAGTGGTCACACCATTTCACGTTTCCCCCAATGGTGCACAGAGCTTCCAGTTTCTCCAAATTCTTGCCAACACTTGTTATTTTCTGGGTTTTGTTTTGTTTTTCTTTTGGTAATAGTTATCCTAATGGGCACAGAGTGACATCTCGTTGTTTTGACTTGCATTTCCCTGATGGCTCGTGATGTTGACTATCTTTTCATGTCCTTATTGGCCATATGATAATGGCTTGTATCTTCTCCGGAGAAATGTCAATTCAAGTGCTTTGTCAATTTTTTAAATTGGGTTATTTTCTGTTGTTGACTTTTAGGAGTTCTCTATATATTCTAGGTATGAATCCCTTATCAGGTGTGTGATTTGCAAGTGAAACACAACAGTTTACTCCATTGATAGTGTCCTTTGATGCACAAATTTTTTTAATTTTTAAAACCAATGTTTTAATGTTTATTTATTTTTGAGAAAGAGACAGAGCACAAGTGGGGAGGGGCAGAGGGAGAGATGAGGACACAGAATTTGAAGCAGGCTTCAGACTCTGAGCCATCAGCACAGAGCCTGGCACAGCGCTTGAACTCACAGACTGTGAGATCATGAGCTGAGCCGAACTCGGACGCTTAACCGACAGAGCCACCCAGGTGGCTAATTTTCATGAGATCCAATTTGTCTGTTTTCTTTGTTCCCTGTTCCTTTAGTGTCATATCCAAAGAATCATCGCCAAATCCAATGTTGTAAGGCTTTTGCCCTATGTTTTCTTCTAAGAAGTTTTATAGTTTTAGCTCTTATGTTTGTTTATGTCTTCGATCCATTCTGAGTTAATCTTCATATGGGGTATTAGGTAAGGGTCCAACTTCATTCTTCTGCATGTGGATATCCATCCAGTTTTCTCAGCATTATTTGTTGAAAAGAGTGTCCTTTCCTCATTAAATGATCTTGGTACCCTTGTCAGAAAGTTGTTTAACCTTATACATAAGACTTTATTTCTGAAATTCCTGTTTTCTCCTGTTGATCTTTATGTCTGTCTTTATATGCCAGCACCATAGTGTTTTGGTTACTGTAGCATTGTAGCAGTTTTTGAAATCAGGAAGTGTGGGGCCTCCAACTTTGTTCTTTTTCAAGGTATTTTTGATTCTTCAGGTTTCCCTTGTGATTCTGTATGAATTTTTGGATGGATTTGTCTATTTTTGCAAAATTTGTTTTTGGAGATTTGATAGAGATTACACTGAATCTGTAGATCGCTCTGGGTAGTATTAACAATATGATGTCTTCTATTCCATGAACATGAGATTTCTTTCCATTCATTGGTGTCTAATTCTTTCAGCAACAGGTAGTTGTCAGCCTACAAGTCTTTGCCTCCTTCCTGAGTTTATTCCTAAGTCTGCTTCTTTATGCTATTGTAAGTAGAGTTTTTTTCTTAGTTTCTCTTTTAGATTGTTCATTGTTAGTAGGTAGAAAAGCAACTGATTTTTTGGTGTGGATTTTGTATCCTGCAACTTTGCTGAATTTGTTTATTAACAGTTCTTTGGTGTAGTCATTAGGGTTTTATACATATAAGATGTAATCATTGAACAGAGACAGTTTTACTTCTTTTCCAATTTTGATGCCTTTTATTTGTTTTTCTTGCCTTATTACTCTGGCTTGGATTTCCAGTACCGTGTTGAGTAGGAAAAGGCGGGCATTCTTATTTTGTCCCTGGTCTTAGAGGAAATGCTTTCAGTCTTTCACTATCAAGTATGATATTATCTGTGGACTTTTTGTATATGGTCTTCAGTATGTTGAGGTAGTTGTTTTTTAATTCTTAGTTTTTTGAGTGTTTTTGTCATGAAAAAATGTTGAATTTTCTTAAATGCTATTAAGTGTATTCATCAAGATGATCATGTAGTTTTTTTCCTTCATTAATATGACGATCTGTGTTTAGGTGTTGAACCATACTTACATTCTAGGAATAAATCCCACTTGTGCATGGTGTATAATACTTTTAATATACTGTTAAATTTTTATTGCTAGTATTTTGTTGAAGATTTTGACATCACTATTCATCAGGGTCTGTGGTTTTCTCGTAGTGCCTTTGTCTGGCTTTGGGATCAGGGTAATGGTGCATTAGCCTTAGAGTGAGTTTTCAAGTGTACGCTCTTCAGTATTTTGGAAGCATTTGAGGAGGATTGGTGTTTCTTCTTCTTTA
Source organism: Cryptoprocta ferox (assembly GCA_028646485.1). Lineage (NCBI taxonomy): Eukaryota > Metazoa > Chordata > Mammalia > Carnivora > Eupleridae > Cryptoprocta > Cryptoprocta ferox. Next base: position 54,750,193 of record CM053574.1, read on the forward strand.
TGTGTTTGGTAGAATTCACCAGCAAAGCCATCTAGTTCTGGGCTTTTCTTTGTTGGGAGGCTTTTGTTTTGCAGTTTCTGTCTTCCTTACTCCGTACAGGTTACCCCTTACAGGTCTATTTACATTCACTATTTATTCATGATTCAGCCTTAGAAAGTTGTGTGTTTCTAGGAATTTATAGATTTCATGTAGATTATCTAATTTGTTGTGTACTGTTGTTCATAGTACTCTCTTGTAATCCCTTTTCTTTCTGTAAAAACAGTAGTAATGCTCTTTCAATTCTCATGTTCGTTACTTGAGTCCTCTGTTTTTTTCTTAGTCATTATGGCTAAAGTTATGTCGATTTTGTAGTTCTTCTCAAAGAACCAACTCTTGGTTTTGTTGATTTTCTCTATTGTTTTTCTGTTCTCTATTTTGTTTATGTCTTCTGTGATCTTTATGTCATTTCCTCCCCTTTCCTAGCTTTGAGTTTAGTTATGTTCTCTTTCTCATTCCTTAAATTGTAAAGTTAAGTTATCGATTTAAGATATTTCCTCTTGGGGTGGTTGGGTGTCTCAGTTGGCTGAGCATCTGACTCTTGATTTAGTCTTAGGTCCTGATCCCAGGGTCATGGGATCAAGTCCTACATTGGGCTCTGCACTGAGTATGGACCCTGCTTAAGATTCTCTCTTTCTCTCCCTCTGCCCCTCCTCCACACTTGCGCGCGCACATGCTCTCTCTCTCTCTCACTATAAACAATAAAAATAAAATAAAAAAGATATTTCCTCTTTTTTAATATAAACGTTGACAGCTATAGATTTTCCTTTAATCACTAGTTTCACTGGATCCCACACATTTTGGTATATTTTGTTTGGTATGTTTTATGTTCCTTTGATAAGATATTCTCTGATTTCCTCATGATTTTTTCATTGACCTGTTGTTTAAAAATGTGTTGTTTAATTTCCACATATTTGTGGATTTTCTGGTTTTCTTTTGCTATTGATTTTTAGTTTCATCCTACTATGATCAAAACAGATACTTTGATTTCTTTTTTTTTTTTTTTTTTTTTTTTTTTAATGAAGACTTGTTTTGTGGCCTAGCATGTGGTCTGCCCTGGAGAATGTTCCATGTGTACTTGAGACATGTAGTCTGCCTATCTTGGATACAGTATTTCGTAATATGTCTATGAAGTCCATTTGGTCTGCAGTGTTCTTCAGCCCTCTGGCTCCTTATTGATCTTTTGTCTGGTTGTTATATCTAGTTTTGAAAGTAGAATACTGAAGTCTCTTACCATAATTGTAATTCTGCCCATTTCTGTCTTCAATTTGTTTAGTTTTTGCATCACATATTTGAAGCTCTGATGTTTGGTGGCTATGTTTTTATAATTATTGTATCATCTTGGCATATTAACTCTTATCATTATATGATGTTCTTTTAAAATTTTCTTTAATGTTTATTTATTTTCTATTTTAATGAATTTATTTTTTTATAGTTTATTGTCAAGTTGGTTTCCATATAACACCCAGTGCTCTTCCCCACAAATGCCCTCCACCATGACCATCACCCCCCTTCCCTTTTCCCCCTCCCCCTTCCGCCCTCAGTTTGTTCTCAGTATTCAAGAGTCTATCATGATTTGCCTCCCTCCCTCTCCCTAACTCTTTTCCCCCCTTCCCCTCCCCATG